>JALIRH010000010.1:19433780-20183780 GCA_023055505.1 Callipepla californica brunnescens
AACGGTAGGAATCTCAACATCAGGCAAGTGGTAAATGCCACGTAACGTGGCTGCTGGTCCTGTTTAAAAGAGAGCACCACCTTGGCCCTTTCGAGCTGTATCGCCGCTTGCTGCTCTCTCTCCTGGCGGATTGCTTCCCTGTCCTCTTCCAAAGACACATCCGAGTCTGAGGGTCTGCTTGTGTACGAATCTGCTGAGCCCTGAAAGGAAAAGCACATCGCTAAGAAAGAACACGTGAGGAACAGAACCCCTGCCCCAGGTCAGGCACAGAACGTGCTTTAAAAATGTGGTTCCTGATTGTGCCACGTGGGTTTATACGCACTGCTTCCAACATGAAAAGTCTCTGTCCAACTCCTTAGTGACACAGTGACATCCAGCTCGGCTGTAGCGCTGTACAAACACCTCCGTGGATTTTAAATCAACCTCAGACTCGGGACTGCCAGGGGCCAGGTCACAGCAGGCACAATTACGGTATCAGAGAGCTCTCTTCGAGTCAGCCCTCCCTGCAAATGCAGTGCCACTGTGCAGAGCTGCCCTCCCTGCCGCTCACACACAGCACCGCTCTGCTCCTCGAGTGCACAGGAGTGGCAAAATCACACCATTAAAAGCAGCTCCGCAGGGCAGCGTGCAACGCCACGAAGCAAAACCAGCACACGGAAGCAGAATGAAACTGGTCGGGGACGGTCGGACTGGGACAGCACCTGGCATGCTGACATCACCTGCAGAGTGGGCTCCTTCCACACACGGAGTGCCACGTGCTGAGTGTGTGCAGAGCCACGGAGCAGTGCACTGCAGCATTCACACAGAGCTCTCACTACAGGGGTGTGCTCCCTGCAGATGCCTCAAAGCCCTGAAGCTCGAGTGCTGGGCAAGGTTTGGAGCACCACACTACGAAAAGAACAGCAAAGGTCCCAGAGGAGGGCTACAAAAATGGGGGAGAGCGTGCTCCCTCCAAAGGGAAAGGCTGCCAGCAGGAGGCTACGTCTATACAGCCAAATATTCCAGACCTCAAATGACAGCCCGCACTCCGTACATTGTTCAAAGCAATTAGAGCAAGAGGAAAGGCAGGGCAGGAGCATGTGTGAGCAGCACACGCTCACAGCTGAACGCGCTGAGGATGCACAGAGCTCACCACTGCAACAAAGCTTCAGCAGCAGCAAAAAGGGAGAAGGAAAAGTAACTGCAGCCTCTGCAATCAAACCGTGTAATAATAAATAGAGGTGGAAAACAGCAGTGAGAGGGCTGCTTTCCAACGCAGCTCTGAGTCCTGTGCAGTGCTGCAAGAGGAGCACAGCACAGCCCACGGGGACAACCTGGGAAGGGACACCTCCACCGGATGCACATTTTGCCATGCTGGCTTTGAGAGGCTCCTGGCTGAGCACTGACCTATTTTAAGCTGTCAGAACAAAGTAGCCTTTGCCAAAGGAGCTGCTGCTGCTACCTGAGACCGTACAGCAAAAAAAAACAACGCTTCCAGCATTTAATTTTTGTTTTTCCAGTGCAGGTACAGCACTGACAGCAGCAGATCCTGGGCTGGCAGCTCACATCTGTACAAACTGCAGTGTGTGTGACAGTACTAAAGCCTCAGATGTCTCCATGCACTCAGCAGGCAGTATCTGGCTGCCTGACCACCAAGAACCAAACTGCCCCGGCTGGCTGCGGCACAGTGAAAGAAGAAGGGAGGGGAGAAGGCACATTTCTCTGTACACTGCCACTTTAATCAAAAAGATCCCCTTAATTGCTTTATTCCTCTATTGCTTACAGTGGCAAGCTGCTAATTTGGGCACGCGTCCACAACCCCCACGTTCATCTATGACACCGTAGGGCCAACTATCACAGCCACACAACCCCAGCCCTATAACCCCAAGGAGACAGAGCTTCCATGAATTCCTTACTAATACAATGTATTACTTATTTCCTCCCTCCTGCATTTTCCTCTCCCACACATTAGTACAGTCCGCCTTGGATAAAAACACTGAGGCTCGAAGCACTCCTTGCAATGGTTGGGAAGAAGCATGCATCAGCCAAAGCAGAAAGAACAGTGATGCATTTATTCAGCACTACCAAAATAATGGCCAACAGGGGGGATTTTGCCCCAGGGTGTGCAGGGAGCAGCACGCACACCTCCTCAGGGCATCAGCAGCTGCTGCTGAGGAGTAGAAGAAAAGGCAACTCCTGGCTGTAAGGGTTTCAGAAAACGGCCTATTTTTATTTCAGTGAAGTTGCAAATAATTTTTTCCAAGTGCCAGAAACGCACAGATCTGAATTGCTCTCCATCCAGCCGTAAATCCTAACGCTCTGTCACACAGCTCCTGCAATTAAAGCAGCAATCCATTGGAAGCTCCAGCCAGCCAACGACAAGAGCCTTCTTCTGAACAGACCTAGGGTGCTACAGAGCCCACCATGACCCAGAAAATGCTTCTGAAACCGTGCCCTGATCAGGGACAGCTTCTGCCTCAGCCCTCAGCAGCATCCTGTCGCTGCAGGCATCCTGCAGGGCATCCCTCAGCCAGGGCTGCTGAGCCAGAGGTCACTTCGTGCTGTCACACTGCTGGGGACCCGGAGCAAAGACGTGCTGGTAGACACCCAAGTACAGCAGAGGCTCAGGAGAACAGTACTGCACAACACAAGACTGCTGGCCAGATGGTTGCTGTTGGAAAGGGAAGGAACACAGCTTGCACGACAGAATGCAACTTTCCCCACCATGCTGCTGCTTGCTGGCATGCTGCTGCTTCTGGGAACCTGGGGACAGCCACCATGACCCCCAGTGGGACAGAGCATACAGCCCCACTGTGCAATAAGCTGGCTTCTTAATCAACTACGAGGAAAAACTGACATTTGCAGGCAGCTGTGGAGGTATAGATACCCATGCAGCACTGCAGTGCATTACGTATTGCTTCTGCTGCATGGCAGCACCAGAACTGCTCAGGGCGGGAGGAGCTGCAGCCTCCCACGTACCCCGGGGGAGAGAGATGACACAGCCATTGGGCTCCTTGTGTTGTTTGCTTGCTCACGACATGCTATCAAGAATCAGAGCACCAGAAGGGGACCTCTGAGCGGAATCCTGAAGTGTCCTTCAGCATTCAGACCATCCAGATCCCTGCCACCCCCAGACAGCAGGGCCGTGCTGCATTCAGGGCTGGAACTGCTCCTACAGCCCTTGCAGGAGCTATCCTCTTGTTACCATCATTATTTTTAATAATCCCAATAAAACAGCACCACCTGCACTCCTTTCTTCAATGATGAGCAAACACAGCCTGCTCAGAGTGCAGAGTGGTTTGAGACATCAGAGCAGCTCAGAAACAAAGGTCCATCCTAAAGGTGACTAACTCCACAGCACAGCTCTGCCCTGGGACAGAGGCTTCCTCACACCACGATGCTGTCAGAAGGCAATGGAGAAACATCGACAATCACTTAAAGGACTGAAGACTATTTTTCTAAATATATTTATGGCTGTAAACTGCTGGGAGCCATAAATGATTACCTTTCTGTTGTACTCATGCAATAGATATAAAAAAAGATCAGCCCTCCCCTGTATTTCCTCTCTGCAAAATGCAAACGAGCACACCCCACAGCGCAGCATTTCCCACCCGCCAGGAATTCCTCAGCTGGGAGCATTCATCCTCTTCAATCCCAACAAGCTGAGCTTGGGTAACTGGGAAAGTGAGATATTTCAGGGCAGGGAACGCTATCACTGAGTAAGGTGAGTAAGCAGTCCTGAGTATAACTTCTCATTTGCTTTCCAAGGGAAATGAAGGACGGGCACCATGCCCTCGGCAAGGAGGGGATGGCTGTGGCACTCCCTGCTGTCAAAAGAAAACCAAGAGCCGCAAAAAGAAGTGCAGCTTTGGGATACTCGAGGGAAAATGTATTCTGAATGCAAGGCTGTGATGGGGTAAGTCAGATCCCACTCTGCTCTGTGCCCGTGCTGTGCTCACCCCTTCCCAGGGGGACCGAGGAGCAGAGCAGCTCTGTAACACCAGCCCTGCAGCAGCTTTGGGAGATCACTGAAGTCAGCAGTGCCTTCCCCACACAGACAAGCATCCCACTGCCATCAGTACACAGCCCTGGACACAGCCTGGCACGGCACAGCCCAGCACAAGCTCCCCAAAACGTGAGTCTACCAGCACACAGCAGACAGTGCTCAGCAAGATGCTGTTCCCCTCAAGAGGGTGGAACAAAACTGGGAACAAAACTGACCTGAAAATCCCTGGGCTATCCTGCAGAGGAAGAAATGGTTTCCATTCTGGCTCCCTGCATGCTCCCTTCCCACAAGAAGGGCTGCAGGCACAGACACTGCTGAACTTGGATTCTAACTGACTGTAACACGCGTGGAAAGAATTCAGCTCGACGCTCAGGTCCCAGCGATTGAGAACTGGAGCTCCACTTGAAAAATGACAAACCTCCTCAGCAACTTCCAGCAAGAATTGAGGTCACCGCACAGCTCACCGGAGGCTGCACACCTTGACAAGCTCCCACGGCTCTCCAGTGCTCTGCAGAAGGAGCAGCAGCAGGCACAGTGCTGCAGGGCCATATGCTGCCACGACCTGTGTCTGTATTTCTTTGCTCGTGGCAGTTCTGCTCCTTACAGGCACAGCTCGCTCCAAGACCAACACAACCGTAGTCTCACAAAGGGACACATGCACTGTACCTGAAATCACAGGCTTAGTTCAGGCAGGTGTATGAGATACAGTTAGCAGAATGAATAATCCTAAACAGCATTGTAGCTGAGATGTTTTACAGATGGAAAGTCCTCACCCATATCCTAGGTCTGCAGTAAAAAAAAACTCCAAAGGAGTGATCTCCAGAAGGAGATCCACCCAGTGGTGGTCAGCCCTTCAATGGGGTCTGGGAGAGGTGCAGCCAGACCCCACCCCTTCCAATCACACAGGTGCATTGCCTTCACCTGTGCTCCTGTGGCCGACTCAGTGCTCAGCTCAGGTGATCCATCAGTGGTTCAGGCCGTGATCCAACAGTTCCCACACAGCAGGTCATCACTGTCAGCATGCCATGAAGAAAGCAAAGCACAGGAGAGGATAAGTGCAAACGAGAAACAAAGCCTTATGGACTTAAAAATACCCAAACATTTTAAATAAGAATGGCCACTACTGTCGGACACAGTTGGTGCTCACCTGGTCCTAGTGCTGCCAGCAGGCAGGCATATTTAATTATTGGCCAGGTGATGTAATTAAGAGACAAATGCAAACCAGCAGGTACCTATTCGTTTGGCATGAAAACATTACTGTGCTGCAGTCAGACGCAGGGCCAGGAAATTGCTGTGTGCTACAAGATCCTCCCCAGCAGAACACTGCAGTGTGCCTTACTGGAAGCCACTGCCATACCCAGCGTCACACCTGGAACTGGAGAGAGGAAAGGGGTGGATTTCACTCAGCTTTGTCTTTACAATTTTTGTTCCCTCGTCATGAAATCTCCAATGCAGCCTGGAGCCCTGCAGACTAAGCAAACCAGAGGGCTGTTCCCAAGCTCAAAGGCTCTGAAGAACAGGGTGCAGGGGTTGCAAAGGAACTGCAGCCCTGACTTTGATTTAAGCATCCTCCTGAATTACTAAATACGTTACAGCTGCTGTCATGCTGGCACCCAGGCCCAGCGGGGCCTCCAGCAGGATGAGGGACAGCTCCCAAGCAAACCCTCTTCTTGCTGAATAACCAACACACACACACCAGCCAGCTGCGTAAGCATTTCTGAGTTGCGATTTCGTCATTAAGTGCTCAGTAATTAGTTCCTTCTATATGTTTGGTAAATTTATTTAAGACAACTCATTAGGTGTCTCAGCAATTTGGAAATTGCTACGTAGTTAGAACACGTTTCCTCTTCGTGAATACTAATTATTAGAAAATAGGGCAACTGTTGTAACATTTCTCCTCATCATCCCTCTTTCTGAATCCGAAATCTTGCAGTCACATCTCTTTTCTCCAAAAGTCTTCTGTTCAGCACTGTGTTTTCACAGCTAAAAGTCTGGTAAAAAATAAGGAGAACAAGTAATAAACAGACCTACCGCTAAAATCCTAAAGCAGTTGCTGTAATGTCCAAATGAACACCCCAGCCATGCAAGACTACGCCTCACCTGAATTACCAACATACATTCGCTGGGTGTTACACACAGGGAAGGCCTGCAGTGTGAAGATCTCTGGGGATTAAAATAGAATCATTAAGGGTGGAAAAGACCACTACGATCATCTAGCCCAACAGTCACCCATCCCTTCTGTGCCCACTGACCATGTCCCAGGCAGTCTGAAACACGAGGATCCAAGGATCAGTGTCAGTGAGATGGCTGAAGACTCACGAAGCTCTCCTCTAAAACCATGCCTGAACCACAAAATCTGAGTAACACACCAACTTTCCAATTCTGTTTTTTGATCCAGGCCATAGAAAAGCTAAAATCTGTCTGGGAACGCTCTGACCTGCGCTTTATTCCAGTTGCTGGGAGGCAGGAGCACAATGGAGCCAAGAGCTGAACACCTGTAGCTCAGGTTTGGCTTTTATCTCTGCAGCTGGTCCCTCTTTTCCACAGCAGCTATTCAGAAGACCCAGGAGAGAAAAAAAGGTGTTTTTTCAGTGATAAAAGGTACCATGCTAAAGCTGCAACAGTTTAAAAAAAGCTGCTCTATCGTTTCTAATTACTTCGGCTCTTGAAAGCATCGAGTGATCCTCACAAGGCTCTGGGGAAGCTACTGCTGTTGGGCTCTATGGCACCTGATAATAATACAGCAGCTAATAAAACTGCACCTGTTATCCTAAGTGAACTCTGCTGGAAGCACGGCCCGTGTCTGCCCCAGGAGCACAGCAGAAGGCAGGAACGTTCCTCACTCCTGCGAAAGAAGAGACAAGTATTGTCCCTAGACCACACATAACAGTGAGAAGAGACAAGTGCTGTCCCCAGACCACACTAACAGTGCCACCAGCCACGCCAGCCTTGCAGAGGGAAGTCCTGCTACTCAGACTTCTCAGTTCCTCGCACCAACACTCCAGTATCCTGAGCAGGTCCGTAAACACTGGGGCCCTTTTCTTCTGCTGAAGGTGATGGAGAGTTGGTGGTGACAGCAGCAGAGCACTTCTGTAGATATGTCACCACGTAGCTCCTTTCTACAATGCCAAGGGCCCGCTGGTGGCAGCCAGGAGAGGCCACCACCACCAGCACCGTGCCAGTCACAAGGCTTTTGCCTTCCAGGAAAGCACACCTCACCTCGGGTTGCCAAAAGGCACAGAAGACATCAGTCCCCTGAAGCAAGAACAATCAACGTATTAACTTCAAAACGTTATATATGTGAGAAAAGGAGCGGAATTTTCCTCCAGGCCCCGCTGCCAGGCAGCTCCCTGCCACCTGGCTGCTTTCGTGGCATGCTTTTCCTTATTCAAACAGTTAACACTGAACAACTTGCATCTTTTAAAAAGGGTTTTTATGATTACAGCGTCCCAATTTCCTTCTAGCGTGGTGTCGCCACTTCCCACACCATCAGGCTTCGTACAACCAAAATAACCCCAAATATTCCTTTCTATTTTTCAAACAGAAGCTGTTTGGAACACGCTGAACTGTCTAACAACGTGACACAAAGCTGATTCAAAGCGAGGACGGGCTCCAGCACGGGGCTGGCTCTGCCCGTCTGTCAGACACAAGCAGACCTGCAGTGCCATGGGGCACCAGGTATTCTGCTCTGAACCGGGCCCCATTTCACAGAAATCGAATGCCAAATAGCACACGCTTTGTGATCTGCCACTAAGAAAGCTGGTGGGCAGCCAAACTCCGTTTATTACCGGCGGGCTGCAGCTCTCTGCTGTGACAAGTTATATTTAGGTGGCAATGACTTCCTCTGAAGTCATCCCATCCGCTCTGCCTATGCCCACCTCTCACAGGTTTTGCTGAAGGCCCCACCAGGGCACAAAAATCAGAACCCAAACAGGCCTGCATCTTCAGCGTAATTATAGGAAAATTACTTTGTTTAAACTGCTCACGCTGTGTAGCAAATGGGAAAGAATCGTACCACGCTGTTACGGCATTGCTGAAACGAATTTCATGCTGCTTAACTTTAGCCAAGCAGCCGAGAGGGTTTGGGCTGAGGTTGGGTTTGTCGTGTTGCACTGTGGTTTTAATTACACACCTTTTTCCCCTCCACAAACTCTGAGGCTTCGGAAGCCAATAACCAACACATCTGAGCACAGCACTTTGCTTTTCGTTTCCACATTTTCCACTCTTTCTTTCCCAGAAACCTTCTTTCAGTCACTAATATCTCTTCCTATTTTCATGTTACAGTAATTAGAGGTCCATGTGGGAGCTGTTGAATCACTGATGGATCACCCGAGGTGAGCACTGAGCTGGCTGTGGGAGCACAGGTGAAGGCAATGCACCGGTGTGACCAGGAGGGGTGGAGTCTGGCTACCACACTACTTGGCATTATTCATTCTGTTAACCACACAGAGGTCTTTTCCAGCCTTAATAATTCCATGCTCCTTGCAGCAGGGACAAGCTTCTGAACTGACACACCTGCCAGAGCAGCAGTAAGCTATTCCTTATTGCTGGAAATATCTCAGTAAGAAAAAGCCCTCATTTTCTAAATACTATGGCCTCTGTAAATAGCAACTCTTTTCCCAAAAAACTTGCAGTCTAAAAACTGAACACGCTGAGAGCAAAATAGAAGTGAAAGGGCATCTTGCTGTCACCTGCGGAGTTAATATTGGAGTGGAACTTAATTGCAGTGATTAGTACAGGGCCCTAAGGACTTGCCAGGCCCTGGGGTTGCTGCCCGCCTGGGCACGTTCCCAACACACGTTCCTGGGCAAACTGGGTGCTTAACCACTGACACATACAACATGGGGGGAAAAAACAACTGTTTCTATCTGCATATCAGCCTGTGCTTAACGTGCATGAGTGTTGAGACATACGTGTGTTGTCTTTGTGTATCTCAGATTTGTGAAGAGCAACAGGGCCACCAGTCCACCCACCACGGACACTCAGTGTGAGCACTGCGACCAAGCAAACCCCAAGGGCACAGTGAAATCCGGGAACACCACCGGTTAAATGTCTCCACATCTCCACTGCTGGGGTCAACTGGGAAGGTGCTACATCAGGCAGAAGTGCAGAGCCAGTGCCTCCAGTCTGCACCTACACCCCTGACAACATGGCATCTTTCCCAAAGGCAGCACGGGCAATGTATTTTCCCAAGTTGTTACGACTACCACAAACGTACAACAAACCATTGGGATCCTACATTGTAAGACAGAGTGAGATTTAGAGAGTTAAAAAACAGAAACCAGAAACTCTAAGATAAAATCCCCTTTTTTTTTTTTTTTTTAAGCATTATCTCAAAATGGGCTCTTAATTAAATGGCTTGGAAGAAACGAGAGCTTAATACTTCCCATTACTTGCATCCAGTAAGCGTTCCAACGAGAAGAAAATCCCCTAGGAATCACTATCGTATCCACAGCGTCTGCGAGCTGGCAACAGCAATACAGGGAAAAGACACCGAGAGCCGACTGTGCGAAGCATTCCTTCTCTACCAACATTCCCACAAGCAATCAGCAAAGCAGAGCTGCAGAAAGAGCAAACAGCTCCAGCTGTAATGTTCTGAAAGAAGAAATAAAGCACTGCAAAAGGAGTGCAACCTGTCAAAATCCTGGGACGACCCAAAACCCTCACTGAGACTAAAGCTTTTGGGGTGTTCTGTAAGAGGTGCATCCTGCCAGCAGGACGGACTGATCCACACATTCAGATCTGAACTGCCCCAACACCAGCCCTACAGCATCTCTCCGTGCCGCAGTCCTTAGGTCAGACTGCAAGCTGGAGAAGAGCTGTGCAAACCACGGTGCTCAAACAGCAATGCCAAATTAGTAAGAGATACCCAAGAAGTAAGAGGAAAAAAGCGCTGAGCTGCATGGAAGAGCATCTCCCCATCGCCCTGAAGCAGCTGTCAGCAGGGTGCTGCTCAGGTAGCTCAGCCACATCCCCACCACCTGACCAGAGGGACAAACAGCAGCTGCTGTGAGGAAAAAGCAGACAGGAGTGAGGTCTGGCTTGTCCCCATGGGCAGCAAAGAGCTCAGGGCCAGGCTGTGTCAGCAGCACTGCAGAGCACGGGCAGAGTGGGGTTTGCTCTGGGAGGGAAATAAAATGAAAGGGAGGGGAAGGGGGGAAAGCCTGTCGATCCCCAGAGACTGCAGCACGGATCCAGGCAGGCAGGCAGCCACAGCCACTCCAGAAACCACTCTGCTGATTCCTCTTCCTGAAAAGGTTGGATGGGGGAAGGATGGCTAATCTTCCTCCAGCTGCTAGGAACAAGCACTGCTCTAAGCATTGCAGAACTGCAGTTGGGTGAATATAACCCATGGGAGGAAGCATTTAACGGCTGGAAGAAATGAGCAGGAATGGGGATTTTGGGGCTGCACCTCCCTGAAATACTTTAGTTTAGCTCCCCTAGCTCAGCTCTGGCCCCATACTTAAGTCAATGGGCATATGTGAGGTCAGCTTGGTTAGGAAACATTGAGCAGCAGCCTGAAGAGCAGGCCATAAGGATGTACCTCTCACACAACTGCTTCCAGCACAGCAAAGCCACAGTGGTTTTATTTATTTATCTACTTTGTTGTTCTCTCAAGGATAGAGAAGAAGAAACATCTGTAAGAAAAGGAAGGTATCCCAACTATTAACGGTTTCTGTTGGGGAATGGAAGACATTGGGTTCAGACACCAAATAAATCTCAACAATCTGTTGGGTTACGAAGGAAGACAGAACAGCCAGGCAGATTTCCATCCCCCTGAAGGCTTTCTGCCACCCCACAGACAGCAGCAAGCACAGTAAGGGCAGCAAATGGCAGCCCTAAGAAGCACAGAAGCATGATGTCCTTGGGTGCCACACCAAGGCACCTCAGCGACAGGGCTCAACACGGAGCTCAGTACTGTACTGTCATTGTAACTGCGATCCCTGAGGTCTCATGACTGCAACTTCAAACTGGGTCAACACCAGAGCACGCTTGGCCTGAAGCAGCTGACGACCCAAGATGTTTTTGTCTTCAAATGTACAAAACCAATGGCTGAAGATCAGCCAAAGCATTCTGAGCCCAGGGCCGCACGCACACGGAATTACTTGATGCAGTGATTTCATTCCAGGCTGCCCTCAGCTACAGCAGCATTACTGGCAAAGCTCTCATCCTGAATACATCTCAGCAGGGTGTAAACTCATTTCCCATCTTCCATACGCACACAGACCAGTAACCAGGAGGCAGGATACCTTTCTCCACGAAGCACGGTGCTTTGCATGTGAAATACTCAGAAATGTGGGCACGGTGCCGACGGGTTGGGGTGGCTGATCTCAGATGTCTTTCCCAGCCTGAAGAGTGACCCTACGAAATACACGCAGCCCTGAAGCTGACAGAGAACGTTCCTCCCACAGCAGTGCAGTTTTATCTGGAGAGTACACGCAGCACCAGGCACTCCTCCCCTCTCACAAGAAACAATAGTGGAAAATGAGAGGCTCGGAAGGAACATGAAGAATAGCCAAACACACTGGGAAAGCGTGCGGACAGAGAGAGCAAAGCTTTTGTGGGTGGGGGACCCAACGTGCAGAGCTCTGGCACTGATGCCTGCCCAGCTCAGGCCTGCATCGTAACCATGAGCTACAAGGGGAGATCCGACACCTCTGCTTTAAAGAAAGGTGGGAAGGTGCAAATTTGACTCCAAGCCACGTGATACATGCTGAAGAAGAGCAGTCAACTTAACCATTTCCATCTACGACAATGTTTAAGGCATTGTTAAGTCTTCAGCATAGCTACAACCGGTGGCAGCACCAGCACGAGAAATGACATTCAGTGCCAATTTTCAAAGCCAAAGTCAAATTATTAATTCAGCTGAGCAAAACAACTTCTGCGTATCCACCACCACCCCATAAATTCTGTATGCCTAATGGGAGACATTCCAGACTGCAGCTCTTCCTCTCCCACACTCCCACTCATGCTGCATGTTTACATACAGTAGACCTAATATAATAACGGGAAGGATTACTTAATGCATCACTGAAAACCAGTTCTAGAGTGTAATTCCACCACTCTGCTCCTCTGGACTGGAGTAAACGACAACAGATTTCCCCCACCATTGGATTGCTGTCCAGGGTGAGCTCGGCTACAGCTGACACCTTTCCACCTAAGGATGGCACAGGGGCACATCAGCATCAGATGAGATCGTGACAGATTGTTCTGGAAAATTAAACGCTATCTCATGACACAGCAGCATTAACTGGTAACTTGTAACTGGCGACCTGTCAGAATGCTCTGTGAGTACGCTGTCAGAATGCTCTGTGAGTACGCTGATCTCAGGAGGAACAAGGCTTCAGCATCACTGAATCCTGCACTGCAAGGGAATGTTTGTAAAGAAACAGGAAAGGGGATAACCAGCAGGAACGCAGTTTTGTTCTCCAGGTTCTTATGATAAGACGAAAGGACGGAAGGCTGTGAAGAGGCTGTGTGAGCGCACAGGTAAGAGGCCTTTGGGATGCACCCAGCCAGCCCATGGGCAGCTGTGTGGGCTCATCAACAGCTTCAGCCACATCCCTCAAGCAACCCTCCTCCTCCTCCAGCATCACACACGCTGGACGCAGGAGCACCTCGTGCAGCATCTATGGCAGTACACACTAAAAGAAAACAGAAATCAAAATGATCACGAATTGGGATATCATCGTATGAAGGCCAAACAGTGCAGGAGAGAAAGCAAAAAGAGAGCTGAGCATTGAGGGCCCACAGGGATCCATGGGAGAGGGGAAGAGGCCCGGCGTGGAAAAAAACAGGAGAGGACTTGCAGGGAAAACATATTTGGATCAAGTGGAATACTCTCAAAATAGCAAGGCCTGCAAAGCTTTATACGAAGTGTTAGCAGCTCACTCAGACATGTGCTTTACCACTTCAGTGCTTGGCGAGGTGACACGCAGTGCTTCTTCCCCACCATTTCCTCCATGTTGTGCAATAAATCAAGCAGCTCCAGACCTACAGCAAACACAGCTTCTGCACGAGCCTCCAGGAGTGCAACCTGTGGCACACCGTGCTGGAGCAGTCCTGAACCACACAGCACCTGAGCTGCAAGCAGGTGCTCCAGGCTGCAGGCACAGCACAGAGCAGCACTATGGAAAAATACAGACTGGGATCTGAGGGAACTCTGCGAGCAAATCTCAGCACCACCTGCAAACTCAGCAGGCAGCCAGCTGAGCGGCATTCTGAAGTCCAGGACTGGATTCCAGATGACCACAAGCAGTTGCTGGGCTGTCCTGCTTGCAAAGCAATCTGCCTTTTGTGCACGTGGCTCATTTGAAAGCCAGGCTCTACTATCTCTGTGAACGCACGCTCGAAGGAAAATCATCTAGCAGCTCAGCATCTCACAAGCAGAACGTGTTTTGGGGAGATAGGGAAACAAGCCACGACATCAGCAAATCTGAGGCTAAGCTTGTCCCCTTTTTATGTGTTACTTCTGTGATGTTCTCCTTCAGCACCAAGAGCCACGCTCCTCCCCAGATGCCCTTGAGCTCAGGGAGCTGCTGACGCTTCCCAGCAGCCACACGTCCACAAGCACACTTGTGAGAAGCCCTCATCCCCTTGGCTGTGGTCACCACGAGGGGTTCCAGCACCAAACACCATCCCATCCAGCGACAGCTTATAGCTGAGAGCCGACACGTGCACTCAGCTGTTCCCCAGAGGTTCTCCTCTCGGTTAGATGACAACTCTTTGCTCACGTTTTGTTTGCTTTCCACTTTAATGTATTTTCGGTGGGGGAAAAAAAAAATCTCTATGGAAACAGCAGACACTGATTTGTAAAAACTGTTATTCGTACTGGAAGTTTTATTTGACTGCTGCACTACAAACACAGCATTACGCTTCACAGAGGAGCAGAGCTGGGTACAAAAGCATTCTGGAAGAGAGCACAAACATCAGGCACAGCAACAACAGCTACTGCTGGAGCAGCTCAAGGACTCGGAAACTTCAGCAGAAAAAAGAACACAAACACCTGAGCAAACCTGCAAACAGAAAACAAGCCGACTTCCCAGCCTGTCACAAAAGAAAGACGTCAGGCAGATGATGATTCATTAGTTGAGGCAATCTATTAAGGACTAATGGAAACAGATTTGAAACTGTAAAAAATAATAATCATAAAATAAGCAAGTGCTCTGACCACGTAAAAACGAAATCTCAGCGGGCATCATGGGCAGAGGACAATGGCACATGAACAGAAATTACACGTTCCCACTGAAGACAGACCTTCGCAGGCACCACAAATCCCACACAAACAAGCAGCAAGGAGCAAACTGGCAGCACTGGAATGATTGTGTCCCAACATCACTGCCTGGACTCAGCATTATTCAGCCCAGCCATGCTCAGTGAGGAGCTGGGTGCCACCAACGAGCTGCTGGCACTGCAAACACCGTTCTCCCCGCCTGCACGGGCACATTCACCAGCACATCCACCCCTCCATGATGAGAACAGCACGGGAATTCAAGCCCTGTGGGACCCCACGGGACCCCCCACTGCCTCCCCATGGAATGAGCTCTCCTGAAGGATGGTGTCAGCAGCCTCAGCTCCCTTCTTGTCAGCACGACGAGGAAAGCTCAGCATCTCCCAGTTGGTCTGTGTGCAGGAAACGCAGCACATCCTCCAGGGAATCTCACTCTACCATTAATTTTACCTGCAAGTCATGCAAGATTTTATAGGTGTGAATACTCCTCTGTGCCACAAAGAGCTGAGCTCCCATGCAGCAGTGCTGGAGAGCAGTTTGGAAGCAAACTGAACACAACGCCTCAGTCCTGACAATTACACCAACAGGAGCAGCTCTGGGCTATAACCACCACAGACAAGGGGGGAAAATATTTCTCCGAATATGTTTTGCTTATTTTTTATACTCAACCTGGTAAAGTGGAAAGGACATACACTTCCTTCTGCTCCACAGAGGTACCACGCAGAGTCCCAACCTCCACTGCAGTGCAAACTTCCCTGGCAGTGTTTGCATTTCTAAGCAAGCACTCAGAAACCTTCTGGTCTTGACTGCCATGAGAGAGAGTCTAAGCTAGCAAGAGAAGCGACTGATCAGTGCGAGCAGCCATGTATGAACTCGGGAACAGCAGTGAGTGCACAGTATTGTGTTCCCAGCACCTCTGTCCTGTCCTGAAGACTCAGCAGCATCTTCTCAAAATCCATGGATACCACGTGAAGCTCCAGCACAGCAGAACGAGGGCCACACCAGTGCCCTGCACCACAGCAGCCTCCTTTCTGGCTCCTGGACCAAGCACAGATGCCAGCAGGTCCTGGTGGCAGCCTCCCTTCCCCAGACTCGCAGGAAACTCTACCACTGGCTCATCAATACGACAGCACAGCTCCAGGCACAGCTCCCCAGTGAGATGCATGATGGAAAGCCACCAGCACTGTGGATGAAACACACACGTACTGTGGGACCACGATGCTATACCCTGCCATGCACTGCGCTGCCAGACACAGCCTCCCAGCTCCCTGAAACAACCCTGCCGTGCTGGGCTTCTGCACACAAGTCCCTCAGTGCCCTTTTAACAGCTACCAGGGTGAGCCTCACAGCTGCCTGGCCCTTGTTAACTTCCAAAATCTGAAATACTTCTGGGCATGAATCCCACTGAAGCCTTTATCTAATTTGCTGTGATACGGAGCTTGAACTTGCACAGTACCTTTGAGTGAAGCAAGCACGCTGTCCTGGCTTACAAAGCAGTGAATGGGACGTCCTGCTTGCCCAGTGCCCCCAGAGTCCCCTAGCACTGGCAGCAGGGACAGACAGGAGACAGAGGGAAAGTCAAACAAGGCTGGACACAGGCTAAAGACTAAGATGAGACAAAAAAAAGAAAGACAATACAGAGCGTATGCAAGACCTAGGGGCTGGAGAGAAAGCACGTAGCTAAAAGCAGGGCACGAAAACACAGGTAGGAGACAAAGGCATCAATGAGCTGCCATCCCAAATGATAGAAGGACATGAAAGGGGAACTGGCATTACAAACAAGAGAGGCACGCACACATTGAGTACTGCAGGCCATCAGCAGCTGAACCTGACACTGCCAGCAGCCACCACCACCACTGCTGTGGAGGAAAACGTGGTTTCTTATGGTAAAGTTTGGTTTCAAGTTTGATTCTGAAGAAAGATGGAGTCTGTGCTGCAGCCCAAGGCCATGGGGAGGTTCTGTGCCAACACAGCACGCAGATCTATCCTCACCATGAATACCATCACAGGGCTTAGTTCTCAGCTGCGAGGGTAAAGCCAGTGATTTCCACTGCTTAAGAAAATCGCATCTTCAGCACCTGTGCTAACAGGGTTCTGGTGTCCTATTGTAATCAAGAACATAAGATGCCTGTTTCCTACAAGGCAAACAAGTTTTCAAGCCCCAAACGGTGACTCTGTTTACAATAAAACTACCCAGAGCACCACAACTAGCCCCCAGCATCCCCCCAGTCAGACAGGGCAGGGCAACAAAGCCAGAACTCCCATTCAGATGATGCTCCACTCTGCAAAAGCCTCAACTTTATGTTCACTGCAAGCGTACTCACGGCTGTGCAAGCTGTTTATGCCTCCCTTTCTGCACTCCTGTTCTTCTTGCATACAACCACTGGCATTTTTTTCCCAGCCTGAACGGTGTAATTTCCCTCCTCCAAAAAGCCTCGCACTAGCTAGTGCATCATCTGCTTGGCATTAATCATCACAGCTGGTAATGGATTGTAATAGCCATGCACACACTGAACCCCTTTCTTCCTCCAAATGTAATATAAATAAATACGTATTTTTGCATTCACTTCATGCATACACACAAACACACCGTAATAACAACTTCGGCTGTAAAAAAATACATCCTCTACGTATCAGTTCACTCTTAGAAAAACACCCATCTTTCCTCCTGGGTTGAGGAGGAAAGAAAGCCTGCCTGGGAGAGGCATGAGCCCAGCTGCCATCCAAGGCCCAGGGACCCTCTGTGCCCCCTGGCTGTAACACAGCCCTGCTTTGGAGAGCTGCAATGCAACAAACCCTGGGGTACAACACACCATCCCCTCGTGTTGGTTGGTCTGCATCTCCTGCGATGAAGACGAGCGATGTTCTGCACGAGTTTTCTAAGGGCAAATACCTACTTTAGGAAGACGCTAACTGTACTCGAGTGACTCATCTCGGTATGATTTATTTTGCGCTAAAAGTGTTTCAAGTAGCACAAGCACTTGATCACACCTCCCTGTGCTTCAGGGGATGGAAGTACAGCAAGTCCAGGATAGCAGCTCCCATCTCCCCCAGTTCAGCAGCTGCGCCTTCCAGCCCAAAGCACAGACAGCACAGACAGCTCCTTCCATCCCTGCACCCTCACTTCTTATCTCCTAACCGCAGGGAAGCGCTGCACTACCTTTAATTCGCTTTTTGTTAGCTTAATGCCATTACGCGGGCTCTCTCTGGCTGGGAAGCGATGCTCCTGTGCCCCGCCGTCGGCCGGCACGCTGCCTCAGCTCCCAGCCGATGAGAAGCCCCATCCCTAACAACAAGGGGCAGTGCTGGGACCAGCAGTGGGAGCACACAGCAAAGCAGCGCCCGGGGAACGCTACCCGCCCGCGTCTGCCCCTCTGGGGATCGCAGCCTCCAGCTTTTCCACACGGCATTCACGCGGAGCATCCTCCGCCCCGCTGCCCTGTTAACACAAACCGCTCCGGCAGCGCCGGATCAAACCGTCTCTATTCTGCCGGACCTACGTTCCCCCTCCCCGGCAGCAGCCCAGCCGCTCCCGCGCACCCCGCGCTGCCGCACTCTCCGGTCCGCGCTACGATCCTTACGTAACGCGGCCGCCCCGCGCCGCCGCCGCCGCCGCCCGGCCCGGGCAGGAGGAGCGCCCGAACGTTACGTAACGTGCGCCCCGCGGCCACTCACCGCCTCCGAGTCTTCAAATCCATGCAGGTACAAATTGTCGTACATGGAGCTCGGGGGTGCGGGACAGGCGCCGCGAGGGCCGAGTGCGGGCGGAGGGCTGTGAGGCGCGGGCCCGAGCCTGCCCCCTCAGCGCTGCGCACGCCACCACCGCAGGTGCCCCCGCCGGAGCCGCGCAGCCCCCGGCCCGCCTCCCGCCGCTGCCCGCTCAGCGCGCCGCCGCGCCGCCATTGGTCGAGCCCGGCCGCCGCCGCGCCGCCATTGGCCGCGCCGCCGCCGCCGCCGCCGTCCCTCGGCGCCTCAGCGAGCGGGCGGCATCGCGGGAAGGAGCCCGCGTTCCTCCGCACCGCACCGCGCCGGCCCGAGCCGCTGTGTGAGGACGCAGCGACGAGCGGGATGCGGAGCTCTGGGAGCGGGCGGTGCCGCTGGAACAGACACACACACACACACACACACACACGTTTTGGCCTTATTTAAAACTGAATTGGGAAAACCGATCCTGCCAGAGCTCTAGCGGCCCTTCCAGCTCCCAGCCCTGCCCAAGAGCCGTTCCTGTGGCTGTCAGCCAGGCGAGCATCCCGCGTTGCACAGGGGAAGAAGCCACCTGCAGGGATGCACGGCGAGCAGCCAGCAGAGCTGCACACACAGCTGGCGGGTCTCCTTCTCTGGAGACGTTCAGGACCCATCTGGGTGCCCACCTGTGCAACCTGGGCTGGGAGCTGCTTGGGCAGCGACTCCATCATCTCTTCCAACCCCTACAGCTCTGTGACTCTGTATATCTGTGCCTGGCTTTGGGGCACCCCGTGAGGTCTCAAGCAGACGGAGGAGGGTTTCAGTTTCTGAGACTCTAAAGTTCTCTCTGAACTCCCTTTACAGCAGTTAATAGATCGATGTTCAGGGCCTGGGCTGGGCCCCCACCTCGAAGATCTGCGATGTTACGTATTTAAAGAAATAAATACCTCGGTGGGAGACTATTAAAGTTTAAAACGGGAAGGAGTTTCTAAGCGCGACATCAGAATCGTTTGTCAGCTCAAAATGAAGGAAGGATCTGAAATCACAAGGAGAAAAGAAAAAAAAAAGGAGTGTCTCAACTTCACATAAATTTGTAATGAAATAATTTAACTCAGAAGTCAGGGGAATTGCTATTTGATTTCCAGTACTTACATTTCACGCTGTCCTTTCAAGATACAGAGGTTATTAAAAATATATATTTAATGACTCAACTTGAAAGGCTCCTAAAAGACGCTATAAAAAGCCACGCAGCTCGTTAAATAGGGATTGCATTTGGAAGATGTAAACAGGAGGGACAACTGCACGACCTGCTGCGGGCATTGCCTCGGGGGCCTCAAACTCCCACCCCCATCTCAGGAGGTGTTTCTGGGGGGGAATGCAAACACTCAGAGCAGCACCCCAGGCCACAGAGGGGCTGTGGCACCTGGCACCTCTCCTCTGTGTTTGGCCAGCACTGCAGCATTGGGCATCCAGCAGCCATCGGGCTGTGTGTGCACGTGGGACACACCTGGAGTCAGCATGCAGTGAGCAGGTGTGATGATAGGTGTTTTCAAGCAGCCTGGTCTCCACTTCCACGGGGTTTACTCATGGCACATTGCAGGCTATTCCCCAGTGAGGACGGCTGTCCTCTGGTGATCTCAGCAGGACTGCTGTGAGTTAGGTTTCCTGTGGATTTACTGCAGTATTGCATGCAGGGAGCATCCGTCATCCTTTGATCTCAGGCCACAGCTCTGCGGGTCCCCACAGGGACCGACTTTGAACAAGATGCAGACAGAAGATCACAAAACAATCTGGTTTCTGTCCGACCTACCGAATGTGTCTGCTGAGGATGCGTAACAAGTCCATGTAGTTCCACAGCCAAGGTGTCATTTGGAATCACCTACGGACCGTGTACTGCTATTGCTGGTTAATTAAAAGACTCCTCCTCCTAAGGACTTATTACAGGCTTCATTGGAAGCGTGCAGGCACACGAACAGGCTCGGTGCTAATTAAGCTGCTCCTGGTGCTTTGAACCAGCATTACTAGGCAATGGAGGGGGAGGGGAGAAGGACAGAGGAAGGGGAAGAAGTCAGCACAGAGCTGAGCATCCCACAGACCTCCCAGATACGGGGTTCCCTCCAAGTCACGTTCCCTCCGTGTCATTTGGAATTATCCTCATTCCCTTTTTTTGATCAGAACCGACCCTTTTGGAAGCACAAAGGAAAAAGGATAAATCCTTTGCGAGACGTACATCCATATATTCCTGAATATTAATTATTCAGTCGTTTCTGAGCTATCCAAATGCGGGAATAATGTTTTTCCCAGAGCACGAATTTTGTACAGAACCACTGGAAATGGTGTGCAAAGCCCAATGAAATGACTGCACCATCGGATGAGGAGATGCAGCAACCAACCATTTGCATAAGCACACTGAAGGGCTATTTGAATAAATGCACAGTAACCAGATTGCCAAACCAAGTAAATACCTCAGCACTGCAGTGTGCAGAGCCACAATGTAAGTCAGCGAGTTCTCTCCCTTTCGTACGTCCACAGATTCCACTTGCACCGTGGGCTGTGCTGCCACGAGGGGTGCCACAAACCCCAACGCTGCTTCCATGAGGATGGACTGAAGCTCCCTAAAGGCTCTTCTGCTCCAACTGTAAGGTTATGATGCTGGACTGGTTTGGACTGATGAGGTACTAACTGCAGAGAATGACAGCGTATTGACCAAAGGAGTTGGTGGTTCAAAGCACATCTGGGTATGGACCAGCTCCTTCTAGCATCTTTCAGCACACAAAACCTCCAGTACTTATCGGTGCATTTCATCCAAAACATAAGCATTGGGTTTGATGTTTCAGAGCCCGAATTTTGGGTCCGGATGAAAAAAAAACAAAACAATTCCTCTCCCCATATGTTGTTCGTGCTGAAATCAGCAAAGCAGCCCAAGTGTGTATTTCATTAATGTAAAGGAAAAGGACCGTCAGCATTCTCCAGCAATCCACCAAAGGCAGAACTCTCTCCCTTCGCCTGGAAGGAGGCCAGCTCCTCACTCTTCCACGCTATTCCTCATCCTTCTCCCTCTACAGCAATTTATTTTTGCCTCTCTCCTTTCCTGTTTCATAACACAGATTAGATAAGCACATGGTTGTAGCAACAACAGCTTCTGCCTTGGGGTGGAAGTATGAACAAGGCAACCTCTTGAGATCCCACTAACCTCCTTTTCTAACATCTCATGAGCAGCGAGAACTGGATGACATCTGTGATGTTTCGCAGTCCTGGAGATCAGCAGATGAATAAGTGTGTATTTATGCTTCAAAAGAAAGAAGCATTGTGGTGTTTGGGATATGTCTGGGTGCACTTAAAGGTTTAATTCAAGGAGAGACCTGGATGGTGTGCTTTAATCCCTTGAATTTCAAGTAATAAAGTAGCCTGGCAGGGTCTAATTTGACAGTTCTTCTGGAGGAAGTGAGGTGCCACCTATTCTGAAACACATTTATCCGACACTGTTATATAAGGGCTGCTATAATTAAAGAGAGTGTGAAGACTTCACTGTCACTTTCTCTCAGTCTAAAGCACCTACAATGAGAGAGGTAACCGGACTACATTTGTAGGTACCCTCTATTTTTAACCAGTTGTGAGCTTTCTCTTTGCTGCAGGCTCTACGGAGACGTGCAAAGAGCTGAGCTGTGGAAAACTGAGCTACAGCTGCGGCCTTCCAGAGCGTGTTTGATAAAGAGTGGATTATGTCCACCTCCTGAGGCAGGCGTGAACGCCCTCTCAGGTTTTCATAACTCAAGACAGTCCCACTCTAATTATGGCTTCCACTGGTGCACAGAAATGAGCATGGCAAATCTGAAACGACCTGCAGTACATTGCAAGACACAGCCCATGGCATTATCACTGCATTAACGTGGGTCTCCCTCTCAGGAGCTCAGGACTTGCACTGAAGAACCTGTGTGGATCTGTGGGCTTTGAGCAGGCACAGCCATCTCCCTGCAGCGATGCCCAGCTGTCAGCAGCAAGCAGCACCCACAGGGCTGAAATACCAAGTGCCTTCACAGGTACCAGCCCAAAATGACAGCATCTCTATGGCTGGGGTTGTGCCGTGCTTCTCTTTTGGAAGGATACAAGGATTCTGTTTTCAGAGATGTACATTTCTCTCTTCTGTGCCAAAAAGCATCCAGGCCAGAGGATTAAGCATTTGTTTTGTTTCTTATTTTAAGCTCCTCTTCTCTTACGAATGTTAATCAATCTCCTTAACTGCCCTAAGTGCTGATGCTGAGCACTGCTGAATACCACTTTAGCCTGCAACTGATGAAATTATGGGAAACTATCAATAAAAGCCGATTAGTAACCTTATGGGAACCTGATGCTACTTTACCCAAGTAGCTGAAGTCACCCCTGCGTCCTGGAAAGCCTCATCAGCACTGAAACACAGCCCTGCATGCCAAAAGAGCAGCAGTTCTCACCTGGGGCTGGGGGAAGGAGCTGCCCACTGCTGTGGGAGGCTGCAGTGCTCACACCTCCAGGAGCAGTACAGCCCAGAGAGCTCCCAGGCACTGCAAACTTCCCAAAGGCATCAAATCCTTGCAGTTCTGGCCGTAAACATTCACACACATGTGACTGAAATACAATTCTCACAAATATCCTCTCATAACCTCACAGAGAAAACAGGGCCCAGGCTGAGCAGCTGGAGCTGGACAAAGGTGGCCCTGCCAGCGTCCGTGAAAGACATCATTTCACTGGAGAATTCATTTGGCCTTCAGAAAGGTCAGTAAACCTACAGCCTCTATTTTGCATTGAGGGTAGTTTAGACAAGGACGGAGGGTGGATAAAAAGGAGCGAGCCCGAGAGTTTTTAGTGCCACAGCTAAGAGCACTTTCGTCATTCTTGCTAGGAGGTTAAAGGGAAAAACAAGCAAATACAACTGGGCAAACTGACAGAACCTTATCTGTACTTTACTGCTTCCCCTCGGGATTTGCCGGGGAAGGCTTGATTGGCCTGTTGATTTTACTGCACCTTCTTATGCTTTATAATCCCATTACCATATACTGCGAGGCAGCATTTTGAATTTCATGGCAGGGGCCTATGGGGAGCTCCAGTTCGCTTCAGCAGATTGCCACGACACCCATCCAAATGGAGAAGCTGATGCAGAAACAACAGATCAATGAGCGGGCAGCCGCTCATCCAACCCCGCGTCTTTAAATATTTAGTCAGGGCCCTTGAGAAGCAAGTAGAGAAGAGCAAAGATGCAAGGATTTTACTGCGTATGTAAGAGGAGCTCTTGCCTGTAAAGCCTCTGAGAGACCTTTGCTCATCTGCCCGGTGGAATGATCCATTTGGGATACTCTCACCATCCTGAAGCAGAACATAAAGTCTGTGTAAGAAGTCCTGAAAATGACGGCTGCTCATCATCATCATCACGGGACTCTCCTGGAGCACATAAGCCAGTAGAAAAATCCTAAAACATATTCCTAAAGTGCTCCATTCTAAGAGATGCAGGGCAGCCACACAGCTCCCTTTCTCCCAGCCCACCCTCCTGTGCAGGGTCGGTCTGCACAGTGATCCCAGTTTGGTGTGAGCTGAGCCCAGCAGTGCCCAGCACCAGCAGAGAAGGCAGACATAAGCCAGGACACGGAGCCATCTGCATTCAGGGTGACAAACACCTGCAGCTCTGCCTTAACCAGTGACAGGACAGGAGGGAACAGCCTCAGGATGCTCCTGAAGAGGTTCAGCTTGGATATTAGGAACAATTTCTTCTCCAAAGAGCAGTTGGGCACTGGCATAGCTGCTCAGGGAGTGGGGGTCACTGTCCCTGGGGCTGTCCCAGAGCCGTGGGGATGTGGCACTGAGGGACGTGGGCACAGTGGGGTGGGTGGGGCTGGGGATCCTAGATCCTTTTCCAACCTTAATGATTCTAATTCCTGTGGTACCCCCAAGTGATCTGCATGGCAGCAGTGCTGTGTGACTCCTTGTGCAAACCTGAGGCTGTCGGGAGCACTAAAAATACCTTCTGCCTCTTCCTTACAAAAGAGAACAATCATAATTATAGAAATCCTTGCGGCAGAGCCCATCTTCATGGCACAGGTATGAAAAGCCCTGTGTGTAAAGGGGAGGTGATGCATGAGGAGCTACTAAAATAGAATCAAATCTGTTCCTCAGCATATAGGCAAAGATTCACCCGTAAACCTTTCACGTCCCCAATGCACCAATGCTCATGGTGTTCAGATGCCACTCTGAAAGCTCGAGTGTCATTCAGAAGCTTGATCAGATCACGCAGCTTCCGATTCTCTGAACACTTACACCAACACTAGTATTTTTCTCCTGCCTCTTTTGTGTGGTTGTTGGATAGGCATCATCCCTAATCTCTCAAATCCCACAGGCATGCATAAAAAAAGAACAGGATGATTAGTCCATTCCGGCCTTTGACAAGATCCTTACAGAGACTACTTTAAAAATAAGAAAGGAAAATCCCTAAATAGATTGCTGAGAGGAAAGTTATGTCCCAGGTGTAAAACTGCTATGAGGCAGCAAGCAAGAAAGCAAGAATAAACGGAGAGAGCTATTTGCTACGGTCCAAAGCAGACCATTGCGATAACAAAGTTCTCACACAAAATAAATTCATTTGGGAGTGAGTAGGGAAAAATTCAGCTTGAAAAGCTAAGCTTGAACAATTTACAACAGGATATTATAATTGGGAACATTGAGAATAATAAATAATGGCAGCTCTGCCATCTCTACTCGTAATCATTGTGAGCAATAAAGAAGCAGATCAGAACCACGCGCCTTCTGAGTTCAGTATTTGGATGAGGAAGCACAGAATTAAATGGTTAAAAACCCCTCAAAACTGGTAAGAGAAAATACTTAGCCAAACTGCAGAAGAAATGTGAATATTAAGGTACATGATAGAGTAAAAAACTCGTACAGCTTATCTTTAAAAAGTGGAGTCAGTTTGAATGCTACAACCACCGCACCGCTGCACAGATGAAAACCTCATTCCACTCCAGTTCAGACTAGAAGTAAAATTAAGACTTGAACCCTCACTACAGAGTGTCACCCTACAGTAATACACTTAGCAGTGCCTTAGCAGTGAATATTGCTGCCACCTCTCGGTTCAGCAGAAAAAAAGAGCAGAATCCGACTGCAGCTTAGTGCTGTGCAGGTGGAGCACCTGAGCAGCTTTCACTCACTGACCACCTGGGTCAGCCTGAGCCCTGGGGGACTTTCAGAGCAACTTTCAGGCTCCAGAGGGTATGAGGACAAGCTGATGCTACTTGTGCTGGCTTTGACCGTCAAGCTGTAGGCTGAAGGATTCCAATCATGACACCCATGATTTTGTGTCTCCCACTAGGGTAACAGGAGTCACTAAGGAACTGCAGTGACTGAAACACTTCAGGTGAAGACGTGGCATGTCTGCAAGCACAAGGGCAACAAAGGTGTGAGGAGACGGAGCTGCCCCTCCAGCTGCCACACGTGATGCTCCTCACGAATCCTCTGTCCTCCAGCACAGTGAATCCTCACGAGCTCTCCTCCAGGTACCCGGCTGCTCCCCAGGCTGCCTTGCTGCATCCCTATCCCATCCCGCTTCCCTGTCTGGGGATGCATCACTCACACCTCTTCTCACCGCTGTAACGAGATGCAACTGCTTTGCAGGAAGCAGCATAATTAAGTATTGAAGTAAAATTCCCTGCAGGGATATGTTGCAACAGCAATAAAGCCAGGCAGCAGAATAGGAAGCCGTCTTTCAAGCGGGTGAGAACGTGCAGCATCTTGTACTGAGGCACTTCGTGCGAGCTCAGTATAGCAACTAACAGACTTAGTCATGAACCATCTTTATTTTTTTTCGCGTAGCAGCAGGAAGCGAGCATTAAAGATCAAACAGCCACTTTTGTCAGTGGACTTGTTCCTTCCCACACACGTACACACCCGCGCTCCCACCGAATCCACAAGCCCAGAATTCTTCACCCAGCACAGTCAGAGTTATTCACTTTTATTCACCTTTTGAAGAACCCACCCGAACCTCAAGGTGGGAATGTAGGCGGCAAGGGCACAGGTGACAAAGGAGCAGCTGAGAGCTGAACGACGCCCTGAGCTTGTGAGCATCTGACTCAATAGGAGAAGCGTGACGGGTCTGACACACTCATGACGTTTTCTTAAAATACCGACTGTCTTTAGTTCTGTGCAGATCCCAAAACAGACCCGAGTGCCCTTATCTTAAATGATGAATGGTGCAGGAGTAGTGAAAATATTCCTTCCACCTACGGTTAATTTTTGCTCTTCCCTTGAGCATTCGTTACCCAGCGACAGCGGGGTTGGGCTCTGCTCACTGGTGGCAGTGACAGGATGAGGGGAAATGGCCTCAAGTTGTGCCAGGGTAAGTTCAAGTTGGATATCAGGAAGCTTCTGGCACTGCACAGCCATGAGATCACCTGCAGTTACCTTACAAGGTAGCACCACTGGCTACATGCACTATGGGAAAACAGCTTTATGCTTCGTCTGTATCATTCACTAAGCAAATCCGGGGCAAATCCAAGTATTTCAAGAGCTTTCTTTGCAAGAGGAGCACCGTGTGGCTTCAGCTAGGTTCTGCACTACAAACAGAGCAGCTCCACACCGGTGTTCCAGGCAGAGAGAGCACACACGGAGCTTGAATCTCCTAAGTGCTGGAGGCATGGTGCAAAAGCAAGTGTTTAAAGGCTTCATGGGTTGTATTCTCATAACTACGTTTCAACCACACAGAACATTTTGTGGGCACCCAGTGCCTCAAGCAGCACAGCACAGAAACCTCCCTCCGTACTGCTGCAAACAGCCTGGCAAGCAAAGTACGTGGAGGATATGAGAGACAGAAAACATCCTGTTCCACTTCACTAATCACAAACAGACAGAAATGCACAAGCATGCCCCCCTTCAGTTCATCTTTTTTTAGTCATCAGTGCAATCCCGTCCTTCCCATTCTCCTACAGCTCGAATCTTGAATCCCTTCCCCATCTCTTCCCAAGCACTGGCTGCCTCTGCTGCTCTCAGCCCGGCTCCATGAACTCCTGCTGTTGCCACAGCCTCTGAGATAACACTGGCACAGGATCCTGCGGTGCCACCCATCACACAGCCCATGTTTCCCAGCCCCAGGGATGCTGCAGGAAGCAGACAGCACCTAAAAAGGGACACGCCTCCATTTTAAGCATTCCTCTACCAACATTCGTAGCGTGCACGGGTTAATAAGGGACAAAACCCCGTTTTCCTTCTGCTAACACGGCCTTATGCTGCTATTTTGGATGTGGGTTACCATGGCAATCGGCAGAACCCGGAATGAATTTGTGTCGTGGGAACTGCTGCAGTTTTGGGCCCACAGCTCCACGCTGCTTCCCACAGCTACACTCAGAGGCCGGAGCTCTCCTGAAGCGAGCCACCAAGGCAGGCCACCATTTAGAACAACTGCTCCTCAGCTCCACAGAGATGTAGGAGAGGTTACTGGTGCTGCAGTGCTGCGGGCTCTGAGGCCGTGACGCGACCCAGCGCCACGGGGGCACTGAATTTTGTACTTCATTCAAAATCCACAAGGTCATCGAGCAGAAGACCTCAGGTGATGTCCTCCTCTCTCCCGCGCCGCCCAGGGCCCAGCGATTAAAACCAACAGCAGCAACAACTGGGACGCGGCATAGGAACCAACCCGGCGCGCACCGCAGCCCTGAGCGAACAGCGCCGCCGTGCGGCTCCTGCGCGCATTGCAGCGCTCCCGTGGAATGAAATGCCAATTAGCCTTCCAACAGACCTGGCAGGTCCGCACCGGGGTGCCAGGAAACCCTGCGGGCACACGAAGGTCTCACAGGAGCAGGGAACCGGTTACTGTGTGAGCGAGCAAGCAAGAAGTGCAACCACAGCTACTGCTTAGTTCGCCGGACAGCACTGTCACCCAAATCTAATCTAACGTCAGGGCTTGGGGAGATGCAGCCTCCAAGGGCACAGAGCAGTACGTGCCCGAGCAAACAGCACAACAAAGCAGTACTGGGGGAAAAATAGGGGAGCGGAAGGCTGGCAGCACACTGCTGTGCCTAACGAGGGAAACGCAGCCCTTGGGGCCCGAGCAGAACCAAAATAAACCCAGACAATAACAGAAGAGCATCGAGTGGCCATCGGGGAGGCACGGCACGACCTTGCTGCGGGCACCAATGGATGTGCCATCTTCTATTACCCACACTGCAGACAGATGCCAAAAAGTGGAAAGAATCCAGAAATAAAGCCCAGCAATCAGCTGAGCTCTGAAGACACGTCCTGACAAGGGGGAAGGAAAGCAGTTTACATTGTGCTTCAGGAAATGGCTCTGTGCTGTAACGCTGGTGCCCCTTGCAGCCAACTAACCCAAAAGGGGACTGCCCTCGCTGCCTACTGACGTGGTGCATCATCCATCCACATGGAGCCCTTAAAGACCAAGCCACACGATGCAGAGCTATCCTTAGCCTGCCAATTAGCAGCAGAAGGCCTCGTCAGCCTGATGCTGCCCTGCAGGGCAGGCTGTACAAAAGCCCCAGTTCCCACTGCAACACCGAGGACATGTGAACGGTCAGCTGCTGTCACACACCGCTCCCCAATCGTATTTCATTTACCTGTTGTAATCCAAACGGCTTTTGGTGCCATTCCTACAAGTGGTTTTTCCTCACTTAGCAAAATGGAGACGTGCAGGGGCAGCAAACTTCAATTCTACTGACAATGGCAGACAGGGGAAATAGTGTGTTATTAGCTGATGCGTTCCTGCTCGCTTTGTGCACGGAAGAACACCACTGATTCCAGCAGGGGCAGGACAGAGGCAGAAGACATTCAGTGCCAAAGATGCAATCGCCATTTGCTTGAACTCAAAGGAAAAGAAATAACTGTGCTTCAAAACACGACACTGAACAGAAATGAAAACCCAAACCTTGGAGAAGGCATCACCCGAGATCCACTATCCTTAGGTGTGCTCTAGGGATGCGGGGAGGGGACGACACAAAAATGAAGCTGCAGCTTCCTAGGCACACAGTTATCACGTGTACCTTACTACAGCAGCCTGAGAGTGCTCTGGAGATGTCCAGAGCAAGATGCAAGCTCTCGTGTGGGAGTGCTCTGGCAGAGGAGCAATGCAGGAGCCCCTCCTCAAAGCAGGGTCTTCAGAAAGCAGGTCTGCCGTGAGGAAAGCAAGGGAACATCGGAACTGCGTGTTCAGCACAAGCGTACAGATGAGCTAAAAATAAAGGTGGGGCCAAAGGGAGACATTTGAGTCAATGTATGTACTGTAGGAATTTAGGGCATGATTCATTAGCCAAAAAAAAAATCCCAACACCCTCTGTAGCTATTTTCAAGGAGGTACATGCATAATTGATGCGGAACAAGAGTGGGCTGCCGTTTCCCCCACGCTGCTTCTGCATAAATTACACTGCCTTTGTAACTCATCACACTTCTGTTTTTCCCTCCTGTAAGCGGTAACCTCTCATCTAACGACCACTGAAAACAGGATCATCTGCAGGATGGGAGCAGAGTGTCTGCAGGTGAAGCAGCTGCAGGTTCAGCACACGCTCGTGGTCCAGGACCACAGGAAAAGGAGATATTTTTCAGCAGGAGGACCATTATGCGGTGACTGTTGCTTCATTTTTGATGAGCAGAGTTGATGACAGAAAATAGAAGTGCTTCCAAACTGGCAGCACTGAGCTCAGGGAGGACCCAAAGATTATGCAGAAGTTTGGAGTGCCAGGTGATTTGTCATGGAGGGGTGTAAGCAGCTCAGTTCCTTGTTCATGCTCTGAAGTGGAAAAACCCTTAAGTACACAAAATGAATCACTAAGACCCCTCGGCTTCTGTCAAGGATAAAACCCACACGGATCCAATGGGCAGAACAAACACTCCTATGTGAACAGGTGATCCAGCAGCTGGAGATCTGGGAGGAGGGAAGAACAGGAACTGCAGGCAACGGTGCACTTGTTCACCAAGAATAAAAAGAAATGTGAAGTGTGCACAGATACATCCATCCACCAGGGACATCAGTAACACATTTGTAGCTCTGTGCCTGACAAAGGAGGACAAGGCGTTAGGAACGAACCGGGACGAGCGGGTCAGGATAGAGGGGGCACACAGCACGTGCATGCTGCTCTCCAGCCTGCAGAATGGGAATCCCAGCATCAATCACAAGAAGCGAGTTCATTATAAAGACCCAAAGAAGGGTCAGTAGTCCCTGTACAGAAGCAGAACAAGGCAAAAAGCCTAGAGCAAAACCCACTTTCTTCTCAGATGCTTTCTTCTCAACAGCTTTGGAGCCATGACCAAGATGATGCACAGCCTGTAAAGGGGATCGTGGCATTTTGCTCATCCCGTGTGTACACTGCAGGAATGTGGATGAGTGTCTGACACCGCAGGCATGCTAATCTGGTGAGCGTCCTTCCCATCACACAGCCCGTGCTCTTCCTGCAGGCCCTGCTCTCCCACCTCCCCTCAAACATCTTAACCCCATCTCACTCCCACATCTCCAACGCAGCCCTTACCTCCCATGAAGTACGTTAAATTTGGAATCCCTCGATGCCCTCCCCAGTCCCACAGGAAACTGGGGATAGGCTTCATTGCCTCCAGCATCTTGCTGCCGTGTCTTTCCTCTGGGTGACCCAGAAGATCAAAATCAAAATGAGGATATAATATTTAAGCTGTAACTGCCAAGAGGTACTCTGAAGATTAATGACTGGCTGGAAGCTTAATGCATCTTGAGCCATTAACCCCAACTGGTCATTAAGCCCTAAGAAATGTCTTGTGCTGAGATCATTTTTATCATTTTAAGATGAATAAAAGAGGAAAATAAACTACAACGTCTCCTTATGGCACTTCTCCTGATGGGAATCTCAGCCTCAATTGCTAGGAGCAGAACACCCACGCAACGAACACCCCTCCAGGCACAAGGATCTTATTGTAAGAGCTGCACTTGCACTGCGTGCCCTTTCAGACCCCCACACCTTTCCTATTTAAGAGGAAAGCAGCCCTTCTGTGGCTCAGTGCTGTGCCCTTTGCTGCCTACGGGGACAAGACAGGGGGTGGTGGTGGCCCTTCCACTGCTTGCCTACAGAGACAGCTGCTCTTTGGGAGCTACAGAACTTCCAGCCATGACATTCCAGGTACACAGGGGCTTTGTTATAAAAGGCTCCAAAAGTACTTCCCAAAAATTGGAGTAGAACACATATGTTTAATGTATACTGTCACCACAAGGACCAAAATACCACTGAACCCATAAGGTAAGAAGAGTTCACAAGACCAAGGCATTCCCACCCAAACAAGGCGAAGGGAACAAAGCCAGGGGAGCACACAAAGCACAGAAGTACTGTACAGAAGTACAGCCATTAGGATGTAAGCTTAACCCCACACAGGAGCCCACAGAGACGTGTGAAGTGCTTACAACACTCAAGAACTGAAGTACTTCTACAGGCAAAATGAGCAAAGCCAGTGGAAAGTCAGTGGTTAGAAGCTACCAGACTGTTCCAGTAAAGGAGTATCTTGCTTTCCAAAGAAACAAGGTGTTCTCAGAATTCTGACTTACTACTATTTGATTATATTATTTTAATCTGGATTTAAAATTTTGCAAGGGATATAACAGCATGCCAACGGTATTGTCCTAAAGAAATACTGAGAGATAGGAGAGTGCCTGCTGCCAGTAAGCATGAATGGAACAGAGACATCACGGAAGGTGAGCACTGACCCCAGCAGTCCAAAGACTTGCATCAATTAGCCCAAAGCTGTCAGAAAGTGACTGGGAAACAGGCAGATGTGATAAAACCAGTCTTCATCTGGAGCCGGTGCGAGCACCTGAGGCTGCTGAAGAAGTTCCTGCCCACACCCACACGTAACGGACTGTGCTGGAGATCTACTTCTTCGTTTCTGAAAAGCAGAAACCTGAAGATTATAGACGTCAGGCTTTCCTGGAAGCCAACACAAAAGAGTCAAGGAGCCATTTATCCAACTCTGCGGGCCTCCCAAGGCCTAATAATTCTAGGGAAAAGCTATTTCTGTCTCTACCATATGTTTTGCGGGGCACCAGAACATATTTTAACGAGTACAGGTTCGGAGTCCCATGTAATCATCTCTGCTTCCTCTACATTCAGCACAGACAATCACGTCGAGATTGCACTGCACACAAGCCATCGGTGTCCATAGAAACCGCATGACAGCAAACGCAGGCAGAGCCTTTAGTTCCCCAAACCCGTTAAAATGGCTCCAGTTCTCATCGCTGAGATCTCACGGCTCGAGTCCTGCACGTGTGGCAGCACACAGCACGCACACACGGGCAGCAAGCGAGGCCAGGGGAGCCGGGGTGGGCACGGTGCTGCCTGCAGAGCTCTGGGGGTCACCACGCACCCAGCTCAGCAGCACCAAGGCCAACGTGCCTGCACAACTCTTTGAGCACTGACCTCAACACCGCGTGCGTGCTGCTCCGGGATCAGCACCCTGAGCTTTAGGGCACTGCACTGCAACGACACCGCACGATAAAGAGAATTAACGTAGCGGGTCACGCCAGGAAAACACATTCCAACAAACACCCACGCCACACAGAGAGACGGGTAACTCCAAAACACGGGAAATTTGGGATGAGAAATAGCCAGATCCTATTTTTTATTCATACCTACGCTGCCTCTGCTATTAATATCTGACTCCTCTTGCGTGACTTGAGGCTATTTTAAAAACGAAACCCTGTTACCATGGAGACAATAAGCCGGTCAGCACAGCTGCTGAAGAACAGGATAGCACATTTTTAAAGTGAGAATTGTAAAAGGCTCAGACTGCCACGAATCCGCTGATCCGGGGCTCCCAACGCCAACAGACAGAGAGGATAATTCGGGGATTCTCGTTCATTATTTATTTAACCACCACGCAATCAGGATCCTTATTTGCTTGCAAACAACGGCAACAAAAAAACCTTTTCCCTTTTCCAGCGGAACGTAATTTGAGATTCAATTAGCGCATTAAGAAACATTCAATTAAGCTTCCCGGTGACGGGGAGCGATGCCGCTACGCTCACGATCCAGCGAGCCCTGCAGGAGCTGCTGGCTGCCTCGTGCTCAGGCACAGCAAAGGACAGGAGCCACGTTTCCTGTCCTTCTCCTCACACCCCATCAAGAAAATCCATTCACGTTCCCTTCTAGCGCTGCTTGCGAGGCTCGTCCCCCACAGCCCACCCAAGGCAAGAGTCTGGGATGCTGGGGATCAAAGCAGCGCAAGGCAGATGTGGACACCTACAGGAATGGAGGACATGCTCTCAAAGCACCCAAAGCAACTCCAGGAAAGCCTTCAGCTGCACATCGCACAGCCGTGAGGTAAGCAGCACCTGGTGGGACACGAAGCAGGACACAGCTGCCATCTGGAAGTCACCAGCACAGAACTGGGAGCTGTCCAGGCACAACCCAGAAACCCAGCCCGCCAGCCCAGAAACACCAACAGAGCCCGATGCTGTCTGACAGCCTTCACCACGTCAGCATGTCTCCTAACAGCAGCCCTCACTGTTTGTCTCACCAAGGGCACCACAGACGTCCCATCCCACACCCCAGTGAGCACAGCCACTGGCCGACCTCTCCCCAGTCAGTAGGAGAAGCCTGCAGGAGAGCTCCAGCATATAGTGTGGCTCTGCCAGCCCCAATGGGGCCAGGGGTGCCCACGGGCTCCTGAGGGCCAGATGTCCTCAACAGTGCTCTCCGACAGCAGGCTACCTTCACAAGAAGTGCATAGATACGGCACTGAGGGATGTGGTGTAGGGGGCACCAAGGCAACACATCAGTGGTTGGACTCTGCTGTCTTCAAGGATCCTTCTAACCTCACTGAGTCTATGATTCCAAGTTATCCCTTCCGTTGGAAACAGAGCACAGGCCGCCTTGATGTCAGTGCAGAACACTCAGCCAACATCTCCAGAGCTCACAGCACTTTACTCGGTGGTGCTGCACACAAGAGGCCCCAAACCAGCCTCAAAGCCAAATGATACTGGTATGCTACAACAAGACACTCTGCAGAAACGTATTTCAGTTCAAGCGTGACTTGTGATGATTTTGCCCCTCTGCAAGCCTACAGGTTTAGGTTGAGCCAAAACCAGTTGGTCTTAAACGTGGTTTAACCCAGAAGAAGTAACTGTGGTAACAGCTACACTGATCTAAGAACAAAGGTGAGCTGCAGCAACGCGTGCTGCCATGCAGGCTGACGTCCTTTGGGGACAGGGCTGAATCTTTTCTTCACCTGTCAGATGCCTGAACGGTTGCTAAATGCTGTGTGGAAAAAAATAATGATCCAGCCCTCTGTCTAAGGAATAATCATATTCTGCAGTAAGTTATATTTTAGAAATTAATGACTCATCGCAGAATTGAGCTCATCATGTAAATTGCTGAAATCCTAACCTGCTCCTTTGCAGATACACATTTTATCGCCCTCATCAGCGCTTGGTTTCGAGGGATGCCCAGTTCATCGCACACCTGCCTGTCTTGGACAGCAGTCCTCAGTGCCACCCGCTCCTGCAATCAGAAGAGCTGCGACCCAAGATCATCAACCGATGGCTCATCTCACCCTGAGGGAAACATTGCTAAGGGGAGAGTTACAAAATTGAAGGAAGAAGTCAAACATATATAAAAACAATTAAAGCTCACCACCTTCCTACGTACATCACTGAGCAGTGAGCACCAGAATATGATTCCTCCCTCCTGGAAGAAGGAATGAGAGCACCCAGTATGACCGCCCTCTCACACGGGTAAGATCACAGCAGCCAGCACACAACATCCCCTGCAGAACTCCAACGCGTACTTCAGGCCACACATCGCCTTTGGAAAACATTGGCATATGTAATGAAGCCAACATTTTCTGGGCTGGTGATGAAACTTGTGTGCTTCACAGCTGTATGGGAACTGTTGAATCAGGGCCTGAGCCACTGATGGATCACATGAGGTGAGCACTGAGTCAGACACAGCAGCACAGGTGAAGGCAATGCACCTGTGTGACCAGAAGGGATGGAGTCTGTTTCCACCTCTCCCAGACCCCATTGAAGGGCTGACCACCACTGGGGAAGGATCTTTCTGGAGTTTGCTCCCTTTGGTGTTTTTTCACTGCAAGTCTGGGACACAGGTGAGCATTTCATTATTTTTGATTATCTCTTTCCACGGTGATAATCTTTCTAGCTGTGCTATCTGTAAGATACCATCCTGACTACAATACTATTTGGAACTGCTCGTTCTGTTAACACTACAATGCCTGAGAAGACACACCTGAGATGGCAGCTGGGTGCTGGTAGGTTGTGTGTGCTGAGGGAAAGGCCTTCACATTTCTAAGCATCAGCAAAACCAGTTCAGATGCCCTTCGAGCTTTCCAAATCCGCTATACAATCTCATCCCAATGAAACCAGAAGGTAACAGAACGCAGATGCCAACATTCAACCAGAGTACACTGCTCGGTCCTGCAGGAGAAACAACACACTCCCACATCTGGGTGCAGGAGAAACGAATCTGAAAACAAGGTCAAGGAGCGATTTTGATTTCTTCTTTTTTTTAACTTGGAACATCATTCTTTGCTTAAAACATTGCCACAGCTTGAGAAGTGGCCAAATAACAGAAGGAACTGCTTTCTTCTCTTCTCAGTATTGCAGATGAGAGAGCAGTAAGCACAACCACTGCCAGAGGTGCAGCACCGGGTGTGACAGGGTCTGAAAACTGACTCGAATTCCAACTGTCTTTAAAAAATAACCAGCAAAAGGACTTCCAGGAACAAACTGTACTTCTTAATGCCGTTTTACGTGAAGTTGCACGTGCTTGAAGCAGACAAGGACACTCCACTTGAAGGCTGGCAAAAGCTGAGAAGAATTTCTAAGTGCTTGAGAAGACTTCAGTACCAGGCCCTGCTGGTATTTCATTACACACAACTCCGTGCTTCGCTTCAAGCACCTAAATCCCCAAAACATCAGCAATCAGACACACGAGCAGGCAGTAACAGCCCTGCAGAACAAGAGCAAGCCACAAACTTTGCAGCCAGGCTTCAATTTTAGTTGCATCTTCCAGAGCTGAGCTTTTCAAAGTTGACACCTCTCAGTCAAAGAGGAAACCCACCCACCCACCCTTCAGCTCAGTCCAACAAAATCTCTGCAAAGGAGGGCAGGTGCAGCAGGGACCTTGGGGGATAAGATGCAGATGAGCATTTTGTGCCCCTGGGCAGGGCTGCATTTAGGGCAGCAGGGAGGGAGGGGACAGGGGCTCATTCTCCTGCAGAGCCCTTATCTCTGACGTCGAAGTCTCTGCTTCAGACACTGACTATCCCTGGGGACTCCTAGTCCAGTAACACAGATAGAGCCATTTACTGTGAGCTTCTTCCTCCGCAGATTGCACGAAGGTATTCAAAAAGGCGTTCATGATGGCTGGCTCACACACCTGCTGAGAAATGGGGTGGCCCCTGCCCTGCCCCCACAGCCAGCACCAACACAGCACCCACAGGGCACCTCCGGGCACGAAGTGGAGCTGTAAAGTTACGTTAGTGCTATGCTGCTGTCATTTCCCTTCACTTTGCTCCGCAAAATAAATCCCATTTGATAGCCACGGGTAATAGGGATGAAGTTACCACAAGTCAAACCAACCAGCCACCAAACTGCACGGTGTCAGAACGAGAGGTGGAAACAGAAATCTTCTGCGGGAAGAAAAAAAAAAGTGAACTCTCATTCCAGCAAACGCAAGATTATCAGCACACGTTTTCAGCTGGCCTACTTATTCCCTCACTCCAGCAGGCTGATAATTGACTTCTGTCCCTTAAGGGCTTCTGAAGCACAGCTGAGCAGCGCTGCTGTATGAGTGCACACTGGCCCTGCAGTGCTGAGCTGCTGCTCTGATGGAGCCCAGGACAGGAGAGCCACAGCTCTGCCACCGCTGGCACACGCACGGCTCCAGGTGACATCCGTGCTCATCACGGTGCTGGCAGCAATGCCAGCTCGGTGCTTGTCCTCTTGTAAATTAAAGCAATAATTAAATGCAACATAAAGTTGTGTAAAGAGTTCAAGCTCGGGGGACTCGTGCACCCGTCCCCCGGCACACCCGGGATCCAAACCAGACTGAAACTCTTCTGAGCCATTAACATACCCCACTAAGTCGTCCTGTTCTTTAAGAAGGACGCACATACAGCTCGAGCACGACAGGAGGACGGCTCCTGTTGGCAGAGCAGCCCCACGCTGACAGCACACAGAGCACACCGCTGCTGGGACAGCCTGCACGCAGCTGCCATCCCCGGCTCCCAGGGCAAGAACACGCCGTGCTAAGGGCTCACGCAGCACAGCCACGGCACCGCGGCGTGGAGCAGAGCGGAGGAGCGAGAGCTGCTGTGACCTTAGCTGGGCGCTGCTCGGAGGCAGCCGGGCTCCCTCGGCAGGAGGTGGGAGGGAGCCCGGCAGTTATTTTCGGTGAGCGGCTCACGCAATCCCAACGCGATCTTCCCACGGACCCCACCGAGAGCAGCACCGCGCTCTCCCGCTCCGGGGGCGAAAACACCGCGGCTTCAAAAGTCGCCTCGGAGGAGCGGGCCGTCATTCGCTCCGAGGACCGAAGTTCGGGAGCACGGCCGTCCCCAACGCCGCCTCACCGCGCTGCCCCACGCGGACACCCCACGCACGCGGCGAGCACGGCGCTCACACGGGGACCGGACGCCCCTCCACGTGCAGCGCTTCCCCGTCGCGGCGCAGCCCGGAGCCCCACGGACGTTCCGCCTCTCCCGCTCCTCAAGCCACGCCGCGGAACGCCGCAGAGCGGCTGCGGGGCCCCCGCCCCGAGCAGCCCCCGGGGGCACCGCCCGCGCCCCGCGGCCCTCACCTGGCGCAGGATGAAGCTGGTGGACGTGGTGCTGCCGTCCGAGCGCTTGAGCCGGCTGCGGCGCGTGGCCGTGCCCCTCGTCACCTGCGCCGGGGGAAAGCGGACCCGTTGAAGGCGCCGTGCCGCCATCCGCGCCCGCCCCGCCCCGCCCCGCACCGCCGCCCCCCGCGGCTGCACCCACCGCGGCCATGACGGCGACGATCGGCGGCGGCCCCGCACCTCAGCGCTGCCGGGGAGAGAGTGCGCGGAGGGAGAGGAGAGGAGAGGGCGGAGGGAGCGAGGGGAGGGAGGGAGGAGCGGGGCGGGGGGCGGCGGCACCTGAGGCGGCCCTGAGGCGGCCCTGAGGCGGCCCTGAGGCGGCCCTGAGGCGGCCCTGAGGCGGCGCGGCACCGCCCCGCGGGAGCGGCGCTCCTGGAACGCGGCTGACCCCGCGCCTCAGGGGGCTGTCCGGGAACAGTCACCTTCTTCTCGTGGTACAGACACGCAATGAGATTCACGATTTGAAATGAAAAGCTGTATGGGAACTGTCGGATCACACCGAGTCAGCCACAGGAGCACAGGTGAAGGCAATGCACCTGTGTGACCAGAAGGGCTGCAGTCTGGCTGCACCTCTCCCGGACCCCATTTATTCAGCACTGGGCAAGGAGCTCTTTCTGGAGATTGTTCCTTCAGAGCTTTTTACTCAGGTTTTTTAACCCCTTTCTGAGACCATTCCATTCCCCGTGCTGGTTTACACATACGTTGGTTAACGACTGATGCACAGCGATGTCCTCGAGCACACCGAGTCTAGCTCACCTCCAATTAAAGTTAACAAGCACTGCAATGAGGAGCGCCCATCAGCGCAGCTATGGAGTTCATCTGCTCGCTCCCTGAGCCCATCGGAGCAGGGGAGGCAGCAGGGAAGGCTGCAGCAGCCGTGGTCTCACCTCATCCCTGTGGCCAGGATTCACCCGTGCCGCAAACAGAAAGGCTTTCCACCCTGTTTGTTAAATAAACTCTGTTTATTCACACAAGGCAATGCACACACATCGCAGATGAGAGGCCAAATGTTCCAGCAAAACAGATGCCCTATCCCTAACACTGCAAACTCCAAGGTAATTTTTCTCTAAGAACTGTGATACCTCCATGAACCAGTACCCATTCACCGTGAGCCCCACGTGCCCAACAGAACCAGAACATCAGAACCCCGAGCCCAGGAGCGCTGCGTGGGGCAGCTCGGCACAGCCAGCAGCACTCACAGCCCCTTCTCATCTTCTTTTCCTCCACTTCTCTTTCCTCCTCCATTCAAAACAGTTTGTCAGCTTCAGGGAAAGTTGAACTGGTAAGAGTCAGAAGTTCTAAAAAGGTATTTATTCAACAATTACGTCACAGTGTTCAACGTAAGCAAGAGTAGTGCCTGTTACTCCTTAGAAAAGATGCATAGATAAAAATAAGAAATAAACCTTCCTGTCAGAAAATAATTACAGTCAGAGGTCGCAGCCATCCCCGCTCCTTTCCCAAGGACAGTCCCCATCCCACAGGTCTGTGGGCATCCATGAACACAAGCTGAACGAACACAGGACGTTACTTTAAGGTCTACCTGCTACAGAGACACCAAGATTGCAACCTTTACACCAACTTGAACAGACAGTGCTCACGGAGGCCACAATGAAATGGCCGCGATTCTCAGAGCGCACCTCCGAGCGGTGACAGCGCAGACACGCAGAGCTGCTGCTCTCACAGCCCTGGCACAGCGGGCTGCCAATCTGTGCCAGAAGCAAACGCACCTCGTAGTGATGTTTGACATCCACAAAACGAATCTCGTCCCGTGAAACAGCCAGGAGAATTCGCACTGTGAAGCTGCGCCCATTTCCGTGTCAGCCACGAAGAGCTCACGTGAAAAGAGCAGAAGTTATCTACCACTGATTCCTGATACAAAACAGTAGGTATACACCTCGTGTAGAAATCCCAAGTTAGATCAATCCTTTGGCAGCATGTTCAGTTCTGAGCGGGCCTAAAAAATAAATACGATAAAGTACAGAAGTACACAGAGGAAAAAAACAACTGATCCTCTCTTAACACCAAAGCCCTCTAAAGACACTATTATCATCATCGTTGGATTATTTTACATTATCTACAAGTTGCATATCACAGGATTTGGAACAGAAGAGACGACGATCACAAATCCGGCCTTTATAAAACTCCAGCCTTTGACAGTATGCATACATGCAGCTGCGTAGAAAATCTCAGACAAATGAGTATGTACATTATTTATATTCCACAAAATAATTAGCAAGAAGTAATCAAATCACACCTGACAGCTGTCTCCATTTAGGATAGCTGACATCTCTGCTGGATCCAGGTCTGGAACCCGATGCCAACCCCCAACCTCTCCTCACTTACCAACAAACTCAGAGGAGCTGTATACGTTCCAGCTTCAGTCTGATTACACACTGATTTGGAACAGAGAAAACTCTTACTACCGAAACAAATCTCCAAACAATCAGGATTCTGAACAGCAGCACTGAAATTAATTATTCCTCCCAACAAACGTGAGGAGAAGGTTACCGACATCTTCCAGTATTGCAACGTGTGTCATTCACACCGCGCTACCCCAGAGGGAAGGGCACGGAACAAAGCCACGCCAAAAGGAAAGACAGCAGCTTCCTTCTAATTGCACAGATCTCGACCAGGGGGATTTAAAGAGCAGGAACTGAATACCTCATTCACCCCGTGAGCACGAGGCTGCCGGTGAACAACGCCAGGATACAAAAGGATTACATCAAACTGAGAAGAAATGGCACCACGTGAAGGGTGGCTCAGCACTCAGCAGCAGCCCACGGTCTGACAGCTCTCACTTCTTCACCTGCGTTATTTTCCCAGTGTAAAGATCACTACACTCCATAATAACATCACGATAGGGACAAATACGACTTTGCTAGGTGAGTGGGTAAGTGGGAGAATGAAGCCATCTTTTTCCAAAGCTGAAACAATAACAGAAGAAAATCCCACGTTCCTGAGGGATCACTCACCTGCTCCTCTTGTGAAAAAGAGCCCCCCATTAAAAAGTGCACCAGGGAAGAAATCCTTATGTCTGTTTTCTTAGCCACCAAATGCTACACTTCCACAGCCCCGGGGCTGCTCCTTTCCCACAGACACATCTGTGGTTCTCCATGCACAAGGAGCACAATCCCTGCCACTGCCCACACGCAGCGTGTTGATTTTTCTTCCACCTGGTTCGAGTGTCTCTCTGTAACCAGTGCTCGCTTAGACATGTAAGTGGTGGCAATAAAAGGAAACCCAAAAGAGGAATGAACCCTCTGGTCCCACACAGATGATTCCTGTTCCACTTGCCTCCCACTGGAGCTGCAACGAAGGCAGAGTCTCACAGTCCTAAGCACCAAACATTCACGAGTCCCTCCTTTAACCAGAACTACACCTCTCCTTCACTTCCACATTCAAACAGTGACAAAAGGAAAAGAAAATCTTTTCTGTGCAAGTTTCTGGCTCGGCACCTCGTATCCAGAGTGCCCACACAGGCTGCTGGGAGCATCCCCTGCGTGCTTGTGCGAAGGCAACGTGTGCTTGCTGCTCTACCACCTCTGCCCTAAGCCACCAGCAAGCCCAAGCACCCCCACCCCCCCTCCCACAGTTCCTCTCAAGAGAAACACCCCAGGAGCTGTAGTTTCCCACAATCTAACAGGCAGCACTATAACAAACTTCACTCCTCCTATTTCTGTAAGCACTCGCTTCTCTGTCACAGTATCAAATCGTTTTCCCTTCCAGCTCTCATCTGCTTCACTCGTGCAGCTGTTCCAGTTATGCAGCACACACCACGCTGTAAAGCTCGCTACAGCAGCGCAGAGAGGAGGTGTCAAAATCAGCAGAGGCTCTGTAAAGCTACTTGGATGGAAAGATCACAGCGAGGCACCAGAGATGATGCGTAACAAGAGCAACACAACAGTGACTGTGCATCCTCACGTTTCTAGAAACACATCAAATCAATTTTGGACATCTTCTTAACTTAAATTCAGACTCACAAATGGTATTTCTTGATCCACTGAAACGAAGGCTCGAAGCAATCTGAAATTATCTTAAATCATTAGCTCATCTAGTTCAAGCTACCATTAAGGAAATGATTAACGATCAGATCTGATGCATACCGTTACTCAGCATCACCCTAAGTTGGGTTATTCTCAAAGGAAAACTCATTTTGATATCTGTGACAGGTATTAATAAAACCCCTTAGATCGGGCAATCTCTCTTCATTATTTTGGAAACGAGCCCGGGTCGTTTTTAAAGGAGAGGCTGTTGATGGTAATTGGTTTGCTGCTGTAGAACGGAATGAGCAGGAACTGCCATGGGATAACCAGGTCCTTGAGGCAAGGCCGACGTGTTACTCTGGTAAGCTGCCACGTCCACCGCTGTCCCCACGTGCTGCTGGCCGTACGCTGCGGGGCTCTGGCTCACAAACGTCTGGTTTAACACAGACTCTGGTCCTGAGCTGGAACAAAACAAACCAAATCCAACTCTGACAAGCTCACAGCTGTTTCTCCAATAAGAGTCTTTCTTAGACCAAGAGCTAGCTGCATGTTTCCTGAGCGGTAAAACAGCTTTAGCACTGCTGTAAATACCCTCCCCAGAGCTGCAGCCTCTGAGGGCAGTGAGGCCCTGGCAGTGCTGCCCAGAGCTGTGGGTACCCATCCCTGCAGGCACTCGAGGCCATGCACAGGGCCCTGAGCAGCCTGGCTCGGTGACAAGTGCCCCTGCCCGTGGCAGGGGACTGGAGCTGGACGGTCTTTCAAGCCCCTTCCAACCCAAAGCATCCTGCAATTCCATGGAAAGGGTAATTTAAGAGTTTGGTAATTTAAGAGTTTGCTGAAATGACTGATACCTTAAATAAGCAGTCTGTACAGGCTGAGTTGCTCCAGACGAACTGATGTTTTGAGGCAGAGACCTGAGCTGCCCCATCTGGTCGGGTCCCAGGCCGTAACCCTGGGAAACGGTGACCTGGTGAACACCTTGGATCATGTAGCTTCCACTAGGTGGCTGCACAGGATATGACTAAATAACAACAAAGAAAGGAATACCTTTTATTTTCACAGAAGCAGCAATAAACGTAGCACAGAATACAATCCAATGAATAAATACTTCAAGGTTTGAAGTCTGAGTGAACTGATTCATACGGTTCCAAGAACAAAACATACAACTTCTAACACACCTCTCCATCACCATGCTCCTCTTCCAACAGTGCACTGCTAACAAGGTCTGGGGTTACTTAGCTGAGAGGAGAACCTTTTTTCCCCTCATCTTTACAGCTTTCGGTCCTCACTGTACTTTGACGCACGGGAAGATGAGCACAGTACAAGATTTGTTGTTCTACACACTTCAGAAATCGAAGCATCAGAACAGCTTCAGATTACAAAAGGAAAGCAAAAGCTTCAGTTTCCTGCACTTGTAGTTCAAGCTAAGCCTTCACTCCAGTTCTGCTGTAAGCTGCTCTCAGAAGGTTATGCTGCTCGCTGCCCTTGGAGTCGGTATGGCACCAAAGGAGCAGACATCTCTGTCCATGCTGGGCCCAGCACAAGTCCCATTACCTTCTATGCCTCACTGCTGGGAGCATTCCTCTTCAAAGCAGCGAGCTCCTGTTGCCTTTTGGCTTAAGTGACTTTTTAACCTCCAAATATAACAATGTTTTCCACCATAGCCAGAAGTTAAGGACACAGAATTACTTGTAACTGACATTTTCAGATCTAGCAGTTGCTATAGCAACTATTCTTTTCCCAGGGAACAATTAACATTAAACATAATTCACTAGAATCAAGACCTCTCATCCTATGCTTCCTATAAAAAGATGTTCTAAAATCCCTCTTTCCTTGTCCAACTCTGTTTCCTAAGAACCTAAATCAATCTAAATCAATCCTGAGCAACTACACCCACTAACGTGACACCCCTCCCAGCCTCCACCTGAGGAAACTGAGCTAAAACCAGACTGAGGCTTTCATGCTCAGCAGAAGCACACTGCTCTCATGATTAACACACTGATAGCAAAGTCCACTCACATCTCTAATAGATAAGAAGGCAGCATCACTTCAAGACTGAGAACATGACTCATGGCAAGAATATCCAGCAAGGTGCTGAACGACACTGAAACACAGAACTCCAACGGGGAAAAAAAACTCCAATCACAGGAAGAATCTTTAAAACATTTTCAATAAAGCACCTTCCTAATTAATGAGTAAAATCTAGATCTAGAGCTCGCTGCGTGAGCTAGTAACTGCAAATTAAAACACTCTGTTCGACTGCTTACACAATATTTTCTTCTAAAAGCTACAGAAAGTCACCAGGCAATGTCAGACTGCTCGTAGGCCAGCAGGAAACCTGCACTCCTTCATTTCTGCTGTCATCTTTTTAAATAGAAACCTATATTAGGAAAGACTCTGTTTCCAGACAGGGATACTGACCTGCACTGAAACACCAGAAGATGTAGGTGGGTATTGTGCAGGATGAGGGAGTTTGGAGTAGGCTGAATACATCGGTGTTTCATTCATCAGTTTGTTATAGAGCTCCAGAGCTTCCAGAACCTTCACATTCAATTCAGATAATTCGGAATGTTTTCTGTCCCAAAAAACAGGCAAACATTAAGTTTCTCTAACACCTCTCATTAGACAGTAACCCAGGAGGGGTTCATTAAAGGGATCTGAGTACAAAAGAAAAAAATACATAGATTTTCAAAGGTAGATAGCAGATTTCTTGCACATCTGCTCTGTAAAACTGCCAGAATCTACTCTGCTTCTTCCACCACTGCAACAAAAGGAGAGCCAGAATGATGAACAACTAACCTCACCTGGTCACAATAAAGCAGGCAGCATCACCATTGTTAATTACCTTCTCACCATAAAATATCCCTTATAGAGCTGAGGGGAAATGGAGAAAGTTGCTGTTTAACACATTTTCCTGTCACAGAGGACAGCAAACAGAAGACTGAGAATAGCCAGACAGACTGCAAAAGCCTGCAACCACTGGGAACTAACACAAAAGGCACCCAGTAACTTGTGAAGCTCAGGAGAACCAAGCCTCAGATACAGAAGTCCCAGTTTGTGAACCAAGAATCAAAAACCAGAATGTAGAATGGTCTACTTTGGGAGATGAAGGAGAATACATCAAGAAAACGAATACAACGGCACCACTTGAAGCACTGGTAAATTATGCAGACTCCACGTTATGACTCACCTATCTATCTCTTCCAGTTTTTCATCTATCATTGGACCCATCTGCTGACAAATAACTGTAAAGACACGAGAGCCAAGGTAGTTAACATACTGCACAGCTAATTTTAAAACATAACCAAAAAACACTTTAAGAATGCATCCGCAATCAGAGCGGATCGAGTTGTCACAGAAGTCCAAACCCTCCACCCCAGAGAAGGAAAAGAGTTTGGTTATTCTGCTTTGTCATCCTCTCTTGTCTTTCCCTCTCTAAACAAAAGCCTGTTGATGAAAGTCCCAAAAATTCTTTCATTTCTTCTTGCTGTATGCAAGGGCTGTGACTTCTGTCTTATTGGAATACTTGGAGCACCTATGAATCTCTCCAGATTGTCCTCCCACCTCTGCCCCCCTACAATTACACTCAGTTGTTCCTATACGCATTGAACTGATCAGATCATAAATGAACAGAACTTTCCCTTCCTTCTTAGCAAGCAGCACTTTTTTTACATCCAATTAATAGCTTATTTTCTACAGAGCTTAAATAGATGGATAAATCCTGCAAGGACCAGGCAAAGCACACTCACTAGAAGTTCAGCAAATTGCCTGGTTAAACACAGAGTTGGCTTGGCAACTATTAAAGAATGCAGAGGCATACATACAGCTCCATGCTCCAAACTGCGAAATTAACTATTCCACAGCACACCATAATACACACCCTGGTTTCTTTGTGCTTAAAATAAATACAAAAGAATTACCATCTCAATCCACAGAAAATAATCATAGGAAGAAATGCAAGAACTACCAAACTTGGTGTTCAAGTTTGTACCTTCTGAATCCAGAAGATCTGAATCGAGGTTTAAGTCCGTAGGATCTATACTCTGAAGCACCTGTAGTGTTTTATCCATCTTATCCTGAAAGGTGGAAGAGAGGATTAACAACAGCTATTCCCAAAGCACGGCAGAGACCCTTTCAGTCTTCAAATTCTCACATAAAAATAGTAACCTTTGTCAGTCAGTATCAAAATAATGCTTTAAACCATTTAAAACATCAGCACCTCTGTATATCGAAGTGGCTGCATACCTCATCTATATAAACTGGCTCAGGTTCTGCCTTCTTGATTTCTTCTGTAGTATCCTCAGGAACACAATTTTTATCAGCAGTTGCTGAAAGAAGAAACATCAGTAACACATCTGCAGAAAAGAAGCTGCTTTGCTTTATGCTACCTACCCTGTATTATTATTTTTTCACCTGCTTTTATATGACACAAATTTGAGTAAGACCACACTGATCTGCTAGGGAACGATGTGTCAAGTACCACAGTAAGAAGAAACTAACAACTTAGAACCAAAAGAAACCACGAAAGCAAGCTACAGCAGCAGTAAGTGCTTGCTTGCTTCAAACAACGTCAGGATTTCCCCCTCAACTCTTTTCTCAGGATGATATCAGGAAATTATTCTGATTACGAGCTAACCCACATTTCTAACATAGAAGGTCAGCTTTTAGTAGCAAACTTACCTGCCTCAGGTTCAACGCTTAAGTCAGAAGTCACAAAATTAGATGGGAACAGTCCCACCCCACGATGGTTTTCACCCTTCCACCAATTGGTGTCACTGGGGACATAAAACCGTGTTACAAACTTGGAACATTAACACTCAGCATCAGTGACATTTTGTGCTCCGATAGGAAACAGGTGAGATCTAAGGCACCACTGCCCTTGGTGCCCAGTAACAGTGGCAGAAGAGAGCACAGGTACAGAGCAGCCCAGCAGCAAAGCCAAAGCCAGGAGCTAGGCAGGGGCTGCACATGAGATCATGAAGCAGCAATCACTTCAAGTTTAAAGCACAGATCTTCAGTTTGACTTGATGACGGCCCATTATAGCTTCACCTCAAAGTTTACAAGAGGCACACAAGTGAGGACTAACATTAGAAGTAATTGATCTGTCGAAGTCTATTAAATTAGAATAGCATAAGCAAGTTCTGCATCTTAACTATCACTGGAAGAACAGTGATGACAGTTAATAATTACTGAAGCACTTTCCTTCAGTTTCACTCCTAACACAGGCAATGCTTGATAGCCAGAGATTTACGTTTCTGGAACTAGCTGGAATTCAGCACTGTGAGTACATATTCCTTATGACATGTTACAAACACATAACATAAAAATTACAAATTGGACCTACACCACAGAATGAGTACCTAACAGAAGAAACAAAACTTTCCATTTCCATTTGGAAATGCAAGATGCAGAATGTTTTCAGGAGATAATACAATTCAGCGTATGGAAAGAATAGTGGATGATTAAGGGATCTGAAGAAGGCCAGAGTGACACTATACACGCCTGCAGAAAAAGAAAGCATCAGGGGAAAAAACTGCTAGCCTAACACAGTTGCAGAATAAAGGCACCTTCATCTGAGCATATTGTACCTGTCATCCAAAACTAAAATAATTTCTCCACTTTTAAAGGTGAGCTCATTGTCCTCGACAGCTTCAAAGTCATAGAGAGCTCGCACCTTCCTCAGGGTCTGATTGGGCTGCTGGATTTCTGCGGATGGGTACAAGGGTTTGGTCTCCATTTGTTGCTGCTTCTGCTCTTGCAAGGACAATTCAATAGCTACAGTGAGGAGAGGAAAAAACAAACAGGTACGGCTGTGTATTCCATCCCTCTGTACAAAGGCATTTTGCTTTCCTAATTAAAAATATATATATTTTAGCATTATGGGCTGTGCAAGTTTAAAATCTTTTGCTACAATCTATACTTCAACAGCTTTATTCTGCCCTGCAACAGAATTGAAAGACCACCAGTACCTGTGCACAAGAAATGTTTCAAAACCAAACTTTAATCCTCAGCCTGCTGAGCTTTGGCTTTGAATTCTGTGCAGAATAAAGTGCAGCTTCTTATTTCTATGCATTTTAGCACAACATTCCAGAGCACAAGGCTGTGACCAGGAATTTACCTTTAGCTATATCTTCATCCTCTTTGCTTTTGCTTAATGAAGAACCATTCTTAGCAGCATTTGTAGTAGCCTGTAAATGTATTAACAGTAGAATAACTTCACGTTACAAAGGAGGAAGAAAGCTCTATAATTACATACTTAAAATAATAAGAAGCTGTTCCCTGTTTGCTGCATTTCAGAAGCAACCCAAGATGATCTTTTAGAAGAGCAAAATTAATCCAGAATCTCATCCACATTTTGTTTTCAGGAAGGAACAAAGTAAAATAAATAATGAGATCTCATTTATTTAAGGATTTCGTTTAAGTAACAATGTTAGTAGCATTACTTAGATGAAGCTACTTGCATTTAAAAGACTGCTCCTTCCACCTTTGTCCTCCCCCTCACCCCTCAGAGAGGAAGAAAAGCTCTTTAGGAGACCTACATTCGTGAAGTTATTAAATTATTAACCAGGAGTTGGACTTGCTGTATGTGGAGAGAAATCTTTTAGCAAGTAGCTACCCTCAGCCTCTGATTTTGGGAGCATGAGAGTGAAGAGCACATGTATATCAAGCTGGGAGCCTCTGAGCCTCCATAAGAGCACAGTGAAATCCTTCACTCCGACAGGGAAGTCTTCTTGCAGGAAGAAACAAACCAGTTTCAGACACTGGGATTATCAGTGGTTCTAGGAAACAATTCTGTCCAAGTATATTAATAAACCTCACTTTGTTTGCAATGAAGCCTATGATGCAGAGACACCAAGATGTCATTTTTATATGCATCTGTAGGAAGAAAGCGTAACTGGTTGCCAACACCCTCCATCTTCCATGTTTCTGCCATATGTTTTAACACTTATCCTAGATTTAGAGGTGAAAACATCTTTGTGGAGGAAGGAAAGATTGTAGAATTAAAAAAAAGCCAACAAAAAAACCCCACCACCTGTGTTTAACAGAGTGAAAAGTGAACTTCATGGAAGGGATACGTAACAGAAGATATGTTTCTAATTTTGAGGACTGTTCTTCACCTAACTCATTTTGAACATGAGAATACTTAGAAGCACAAATAATAAAGCATTAAAAAAAAATGAAAACTTGTCACCATATCTGCCAGCTAGATGATCGGGCACAGTACAGCACCACAAGTAAAAGAAAAAGCAAGCGAGGTCAGAGAATGGAGCAGCCAGCACTGCAGAGATGGACAACTCCTGACACGGACAAAAGAACACAAGAAAAGCGGACTCAGAGAAAGAAAGCACAGCACATCTTCAAAAAATGTCTCAGTTTCAGATACTACCAATTGTTTTGTGAGGCTCTGTGAAGGAAAGAAAAAGAAACGTGCTCCAAGTCAGCAATTAAAACTATGAAACACCGAGTACAAGGTGTGGGTGGAGGACTGCTCAGATTTTTAAGGTATGACAGGTTGATGAAACCCTAAAACACGATCCAAAGGAAAGACAGATCTAAAATGAAACAACTCAAAGACAGTAAGAAATAACCTCTAGGATGTTCTCACTTTGGCAAGGGAATTAAAAAGCAGAATGAAGTGATCCTCGGTGTCAGGAGGCAGCCCAGCTACAACAAGGGTCCTGCTTCCCTCTGACCAAGAGATCGGGGCACGGCTTCTTCCTGCTGGGGGCTAACAGGAGAAGTACTGCGTATTCCTAATTGAGCTTTTACCTGTGATCCAGCTGCAGGAAAAGTGACACCTTCTTCTTTTAAAGATTTAATAGTTGCAGATATTAAGCTACATTGTGGGTCTTTCTGAAATTCTTCTGACCACTCCACCATTAAAGTCTTCAGTTTCTCACTCACTTTTGGATGAGCCTAGAAGATCAAATTGCACACAAAGCGATGCTTACGCCTTAAAGTGAGCAGAGAGAGCTTTCAAACACTGTTACCCAAACTGTTTTACTATAAATATCCATAACTGTCTTGAACAAAGAACTGAAAACAATATAGAATACATGCAAACTTTATGTGCTAACAACCTCATGCCACGAGATAACCCAGCTGCAGAAAAGTCAGTCAGGCATCACCCCACAGTATGGCTAAAGGACACGCTGTGAGCACACCTCAGCAGCATTACACTGGAGCTGCTGTTAACCTCCTAAGAGTTTTAAAAGCATTACAGCAAAAAGAGTGACTCTTCATTTACAGCAGCTACCACATGTGCTGGCAGTCCCAGCACTACAAGAGTAAAACACAGAACAGAGCACTTCAGGCTCCATATGCTTTCTGCTCTCATTTCCAGTTAATTAAAAGACTGCATTGTCTAAACCCAAAGCAAACCAACTAACCACAGGCTGATGAATAAGAGTTATGTGGCTGGTGGGTCACCTCATCTGTACAAAGCAAGCTGGAGAGGATACAGAGCTTGGGATCACACAACTGTGGTGCGTGGCCAAGACTTCCCATTCCAGCTCACAGCCAGCACACTGAGCAGCAAGAACACTGACAAGTTTCAGCACTCGGCTGAAAGAAAACGTTTAGCTCCATGGATTCATTATCAGCACTAAGGTATTTGTTATACTTGTCTGAACTATTTTTTTTTCCAGAGAAAAGGGAGAAAGCACAGTTTTATAGTCCCTCTGGTGACTATTTCTCCAAATGGGACAGAGGAAAACAAGTATTTCCCAACAACAATGCATCACACTCCTACAGGCAACTGCTCAGTGGGATTTAAGGCTTGTTTTAAATTCACAAGTGCTGTCAATCCATGAAGGTCAATGTTCTATTTCAGAATGGACTGTGGCTAATGAGAATAAAGGGGAGGACTTCAAGACCTATTTTTGCATAGAGAGTGAGAAACAGAAAGAGCTGTGAACTCATTTTGCTTCCCGGCAATGTTATTAGTTTCCTTAATTGCTCTGCTCAACCCCTGATGTTTCCAGGCCTCCCATACGCTTGAAGACTATCTTCTTTAGCCATTTTTGTCTTCAACTGGAGCAGTAATTACGGGAAAGCTGCTTCTGCTTACTCAGTTCATTACACCCAGATTTAGATCCCATCAGCTGCATGACCACGGCCATTTTGGTCTTCCTTCCCTGGTTAGCTCCTCATTCAGAGCTTCACCATCTCTAGAAATTGAGGAAGTCATCTGAAGACTTCCTACTTTTCCTTACAGCTTTCACAGTTCTTGTGTACTTCAGCTTACGAATTTCATTGAAGCCAAATAACTTTTCAAGGAAAACTGCCTTCACTATTATCCAGCTAACGAGCTCAGGGAGGGTCACAGATTTTAATTAAAATTGCTCATGTAATTTCATAAAAATGTGGAGCAGATAGTGAGCATCAGCCCGTCACGTGCTCAGCAGTAGAAATGAAAACGCACGAATCCCACCAATGAAACCACCAGCAATATCTGCAGCTGCATCAAAACTAAGAAATGTCACCGGTGTATAAAACACCCGTGCTGCCAATTCATTGCTAGGCTGAGACAAAGCAAAGCAGTTACAAAAAGAACTCCACCCCACTACCTGAAGTCATAAAAAATTACCTTATTTATTATACCTCGAGCTTCACTAGCAAAATCACGAGAACACACTTCTAGGTGAAATATTTTTCCACAGTTTGATACACAGGCTCCTAGAAGCTGACAACAGAAACACAGTTACGAAAACGTCCGACAAAAATAACCCAAAATAAAAGCACAGAAAAATTAGATTTCACACTGTTCAGCACGCACACTCCCACTGACTTCTACTGAAGATATACAGAAACTTATTAACTGATCAGGACACACTTAATGGCTTCGTTACATTAAGTAGTACAGAAGTTTTGGAAGCTAGGGATAGGCCACTCACTGTAAGTGCTTGCAGAGCCACGTGGGGGACTTTGTGATTTACTCTCCTCATGATGGCTCTAAGACAGTCCTTTGCCCTAAAAGAAGAAGAAAATATCAGTGACAAATATGACTCTGTAGAACAAATTACACCAGGTGCTCACATTTGTTAAACAAACAAAACTGGCTCTGCTGAAATAAAATGTAACCTAACCCATACTTCTCCCAAAACAAGCCTGGAAGAATATGTAGCACATCACTAGTTCTTAAAAGTGTACTGGATTGGAAGCCTCCATTTTTGTGCTGACATTCCGTATTCATTTCCATAACGCTGCCGTAACAGGTCACAAAGAGAGCAACTGCCACCAAGCTGAGGAAATGGATTTGAAACAGGCAATGAAATAAATGTCTACATTAAAAAAAATGAATCGAGAGCAGCGGTGATCGAATGGTTGTTTAACTGGCTGCTATAAAGGCTCTCTGTAGATTTAAAAGCCACGTTCACAGGTTGTTGGCTCTTGGGTCCTGTTTTCAAGACACTTAAGATGCATCACGATTTTTTAATCTGCTCCAGTACAAGCTGAAGTAAGTAATGAATAATGATTAACAATTCAAACGTCACTCTACTAAGGAGCTCCACGCATAAAAATGAGCATTAAAGGCACGTAAGGGCTACAGGAGCTGATGCATATGTTATTCCCACGCTGTCAGTTCACAGCTCTGTGCAGGAAAATTAGGTTCCTGTAGTTAGAAGCTGAGCCAGAAGCTCCTCTGTGCACACCACACGTGCCTCGACCTCTCAGGGAACCGAAGGGCCGGAGCCAGCAGCAGGTGCCTCACAGAAACTGGGCATATTCTGTTCAGAAGTATAGATGAAACTGCTCTGAAGGTGAAAGAAAACTTGCAAACATCCCCACTGGATGGATGTGTGGTCCCAGTGCCAGCTACTCTGCTTCACCACCGCAGTCCCAGTGTGCTGAGTGATACACACACAGCTGGAGAAGCCCAAGTTTAGTTCTGAGTACATTCCTCCACAGCTTATGACCTTCAACAAGATCAACATAGTCGTTGCTAAAGTGTGTATTCATGTCAGTGGAAGCAATAATCTTTCTTTCCAGAAGATAGCTCCTAACGGATGGCAGGAGAGGAAAAAAATGACACCCAATTGAAGTGAAATAGCAGTAGTCATGCTTGAAACCCCGAATTGAGAAGCCTTACGTTTTTAAAACACCCCTCAAAAGGAAAGGATGCATACAGTCCCTTCTACAGGCTGCTGACACTAAGAAAAGATAGAAGTACTTTAAAAAAGGACTCAATCCTACACTTTATCTTGAGAACTAAAGATTCTCAGATTGAAGAAATGTGCTGTTCTTCCCTATGGGATGCACTTAATGCATAAAGAACTTTCTCAGTGTAGTAACCTTAAACATGACATCCACGTTACGAAAAAAGAAAAATCTACCATCACTTATGGATTCAAGACACATAGTTGTAGAGTTAAAAGATGTATAGTTAACAGAGTAAACAGTTCAAAGATGTTCAAAGTCAGGATGTATAAGTGGAAAGATTATTGTGGTGGAAAGGAATAAGCAAAAATAAATGAAATGCTCACCCGTGCCCCAGGCCCACAGAGGAAAAACTCCAAAGGAGCAATCTCCAGAAAGAGCTCCTTCCCCAGTGGTGGTCAGCCCTTACATGGGGTCTGGGAGAGGTGCAGCCAGACTCCAGCCCTGTTGTCACACATTGCCTTCACCTGTGCTCCTGTGGCTGACTCAGTGCTCACCTCATGTGATCCATCAGTGCTTCAGGCCGTGACCCAACAGTTCCCATACACAAACTAGTTGTAGACTTCGTAGTCATCTTGAATGTTTTATAACTCAGAAAGATTACCTTACGTTTTTATCAATTATAAGATCACCGAATTACCACTTTCGTGTCAACGTTATTACTGAAGGTAAAGTGATTCAAACTGAGTTCAGTACTGATCCCACTTCTTACTCCTTTCTTCTCCTCCACCAATCCCACTCTTCCTAAGGAGCAAATTCACCATCACAAATAGCTAACTACCCCATGTTTCTTTTCCACTTTCCCCTGCTGGCACAGCTGCTTCTCAAAACGTATGCAAGACCATTAATTATTAATAATTTGGTATGCTGTGCCAAACTTCCTAACACTGGAACACTCAGCATCGACCAATTGCTCTCCTGGAAGTCCTGCTGGAATACTTCCCTGGAAGAACTCAAAAGCCAACCACACACATCTGTAGAGCTCAGAGAAGTGCTGGAGCAGCAGGGCTTTCTGTGCTGCTGACTGCAATGAGCGTTTTCAGATGCCTTCCTTCTGAAGCAGCATTATTCACACCAATGTGAAACCACACGTCACGATGCCCAGGACAACTTACCCATTAGGAGTACTCCCAACTTTGTCACATATATCCATAATAAGCCCCCAGTCCTCACTGGTGTTGTGTTCATTTGTAGCCTTTTCTATAAAGAAAACAAGACTGATTAAGCACAATACTCTACTGAATTCATGTTCTAGTGAACACTTTCATTGACAGCCGCATGAAAAAGAAAATTCTGCACAGAAGACACTGAGATTAGTGCTACTTCTTGGCATTTTATCAAGCAGTACGTGTTTTCACATAGGAAGAACAGTATTGGAATAACAATTCAGTATTTAAAAGATCCAAAAACCAAAACAACTCAAAGAGAGAAAATTGCTTCTGCACAGTTTGTTTAGTTTTTGGTCAGAGCCCTAATTCAGAGCTTGCTCAAGGTCTTCTCATCTTGGCACTCAGGATGTACTCCACGTGGATGTCCCAAGAACACCAGATACATCTCTTGAGAAAAAGAAATCTTGTTCTTAAAGCAGCCTGCGAGATTTTTCAGGAAATCCGAAGTGTCACATGAAGTGAGCGAGATGGAAGCATTAAGAAAGGTGCCAGGAGCAGCCAACTGCAAACCAAACAGCCCTTCCTAAAGAATGCATCTCTAATTAATACTCAGGACATCTAACTAACACATGAACAGATAACATGTTGTTTATTTCTGCCCTCCCTTTAAGTTTTTGATGCTATTTTCCTGCCGTGTTACTGTTATGATAGCACTGGAATAACTCAAAATATTTTACATACCCCATTTGCTGCCTTAAGACTTCATTTTACTGAGCTGTTTTAATATTTTGACTGAACTCAAAGGTAAGAGCTTTTAGATATTTATGTCCCACACTAATTCCGTCAGAACGCACTTCATAAACAATCAAGAAAGGATCTTAATCACTACTTTAACTACATTTATTTTGCTCTGAGAAGCCACTGAGTCCTTTTGGGACCGAGTATGTCAAAGGCTATTTAGCAGACTAATAATGCTCTCTCGCAATTAATGTGATGGTGTTTCCAAATGACAGGGTTTGCTGATAGCAACGCTACCTCAGGACAAACCCACTTCTGTATGCACAATTAAGCAACTCCTCTGCTAATCAGCACCACTACTTAGTTTCGTAGTCAGAAGCTGCAGCAACCCTTGGCTGCAGATTGGCTTCCACAAAGCAAATGCGAATGGAAACCTTTTATTATGGATGGAAGATCAAGGAGAAGGAATGGAAATCTGCAGTCTGGGCCGTACATCATCCTCACAGTCTAGAATAAGCATTTAAAGGAAGCAAATGCTGTGCTGAGAGAATGTTCCTACAGCACAAACCTTAACATACTTATCCTGGAAAGACACGGATGTTGAATTTTCTTGTAGGTACGTGGATATTTTTAGGACAGTGATACAAAATTCATGGCTTCTGAAATCAAACGAGCGCCTGCAATTTGATACAGCTTAACGTGCAATTTCCTTCGAGAAACAAAAATCAGAAGGAAACAAAGAGTGCCTGCACGCACAACGCTTCCCAGCTACAGTCACACAGATCCAAAATCAGTGCTTGCTTTCCTGACACACAAACGTGGATACACAAATACATGGATGCACATCAGACTCCTTCCTGCATCTATGTTCATTGCTCTGGGAGCAGATGTGGTCCTGCAGGAAATAGCAAGGCTGCCCTATGGCAAACTCCTTTGAGGTTTTCCTCCTCACCAGCAGGACATGTTTAACAGCACCTGACGTTTTGCTTAACACCAGCCCCAGCTGAAGAACAATCCCAGAGGATAACTACTTCACAGACACTGAGACGCAGGCTGTGATCAGAGGAAGCAGATGTGGGAAGATGCATTTTCCAAGATTTCCTCTGTGCTAAGGGAACGTGAAGAAAAAAGTCACGACTTACACTCTGTAGCTCTCCAGCTGATGAGGGAACACTAAACTTGAGCTCAGTTCTGCACACGTAATGGTAAAATTACAGTATGTTTATTTTTACTGCCGGTTTGAATATTAAAAAAACAATGAAACCAAAAAAACCCTACCTCCACCCCCAACCCACAATTAATCACTTTCAACTGGATCAGTTCCCTGATCTGATTTGCCATGCAGCTGCATGAAAAATCATGCCAACGCCAGAGAGGAGATAGCACTGAAATGAGCTGCTGGGGACGGGATGGGAACTGTTCACTGGAATGACTGCCAACAGAAGAACTGCATTAAAACACTGCCACCAGCTCCCTGTGGGGAGAAGACAGTGCCTCTACCACACAGCACTCCAAGGACTGCTGCAGCTGAAAGGGGAGCAGGAGGGACCTCTTCCAGCCTGACTGCACCCGTCCTGTTCCTCTTACTTCCCAAGCAAGAGATGAGTAACATGCATCTGTTAAGAGTGCAACTGAGCAGTGCAGCAATCCTCCAAAAGCATTCCTGGTTACATCTTGTCAAACGTCAAGTGCCCCATCTCTAGAGATCCTGGCACAGTGGCAGATCACAGAGCTGTAAGGGTTGGAAGGGACCTGCAGAGATCATGGAGTCCAACCCCTGCCCAAGCAGCTCCCAGCCCAGGGTGCACAGCTCGGCATCCAGGTGGGTCCTGAACATCTGCAGAGGAGGAGTGTGCAGCTCCAGTGCTCCATCACTGCACTGTCCACTTAACACATATCTTACAATCCTGTTCTGTTGGCAGCTCTGCCTCTCTGTGATCTGCACACACAGCCTTCACACCTGCAAAGGATTTCATTATTTCCTCCTGAATTCCCCCGAGCAAAGCCTAAGCCAGGAAAACAAACAAACACAAGAACATAGCAATTCTTATCCTCCTGTCAACTTTTACATACAAAGAAAAACAAGCACTCAAGCACTGATTCTGCACAAAGAACCTTCCAGTTTGAGATGATGTTCATTACAGCCTGATTACCAGATGATCATTTCCTAGAGACCGACTTGCATCCTGAAGCAAAGTGAAATAGGAGCCTGGAGAGGCACACATCAAGTTTTACTCAGCACCATTCATTCATGCGTATGTAAAAACAGCATTCAGATAAACGATTAGAAGAAATAAATTGAGAATTATTCCAGACTGCTGTTGTTCCAAAGAGAAAGCAGAGTCGCATAAAGGAATTTCTGGAAAGCAGAAATTTAATCCTACACACCTTCTTTTGTTTAGTTTGACTTCGTATGCCCAAATTAGTGAAAAGGCAAGAAAATAATAACCCAGCTTTGACTTAATTACTGCTTAGAAATGCCATCACTTCAGACACGCAGCGATCAAGGCAGGGCTGAGGCTGGAAGCAACAGTCTTGGTGATGAGAAAAAAGTGGCATGACATTGCAGACTCAGAATCCAAGAAATTTTATCACTCCGATCAAAGTAAGGTCATGGTCTGAAGACTTGATCCTAGATCAAATGTTAAAGACAAGAATTATTACTGAGAAATGAAAGGGAAGCACAATGAATTTGAATAGAAGGCAGCAATTCTTCCAGGCTGGACACCAAGGCTTAATTTGTCAACCGGTCTGTCCAGCACGCAGTGAAATAATTCATAGGAAACCACGTGTGAGTTATTAGCTACAGTTCCTGGATCACTCCACATTAGAAGGAAGATATGCTGCAATGTAAAGCGCTCCAAAGAGGGCCGGGAGCTGAACACATCCAGAACTGGTCTTGAATATGCTGGAGTAATGGTGTGCAAAGGAAGCTAACAAAGTTGGAAGGCCCTATCAGTAACAGGGAAGACTAAAACGTCACATAAGGAGAATGTGAACTACTGGGGACTGGGTTAGACACAACGAGACAGCAGCAGGACAAAATGCAAACTCACACAGCCAGTCTGTCAAAGATTCCCCCAGGAACAAGATGTCTGTGGTTGGAAACAAGAGGAGAAGCACAAGCATGCCAAGTGCAAGCACAAGAGAACACAGAACGCCGCATGAAGCAGATCCAAGGAGGCAAACAGAACACCGGAATAAAACACAGCAGGTAAATACTTGAGCAAAGAACAAGGGAACACAAAATGTGATCATACAAGTTATCAGCAACTCGTGACATGGTGTGCAATTCTGGATGCCATTCAAACTACACAGAAAAATACTTCCTACCCCCTCGACTGTGCTAACAACCTTACAAAAGAAGGCTAACCAAACAAAGGATGAAAAGGAGTAGGCTTGTCCTCTGCTGGAGGAGCAACCACTTTTAGAAGATGAAGGTTATTTAAGGAGAAGGCTTACAGTGGGAAAGCAGCAAGCTCACATGAACTAACAGTGAATAGATTTAGGTACGAAATTAAAATGCTTCAAACCCTTCATAGAACTAAAATCTTGTGGTACTCTCTCAACCAAAATAAAAACCCACCAAAAAACAACACACAGACGAAAGAAACAGAACTTCAGAACCTATCCCACAGGTTAATCTCACGGAACTGCAACCACGGACAAAGCAAACGCCGAGGAAGGAAGACTCTATGCACATGTGCTGAAAAGCAAACAGATGAGTTTAGAACTAAGAACACAGCAGCTGCAGCTGTGTTTATCTATAATTTCTAAAGGCCCTCTCCCAAGGAAGCTGCAATACCGAAGGCATGGTCTGAAGAGATATCTGAACCAACCCCATTTCTCGCAGCCACCAGAAGCAGGGCTCTGTTTCCCCCAGCGAGCCCTGCCCCTCCCCACTGTCACTTCGCAGCCCCTGATGAGCTGATTCAAGCTGCCAAACTTCACAGACCATCCCAGTGTGCCATTCTGGCACGCTGACCATCACTCTGCAGCCCTATACCTTTCGAGTCGTTGCAGCTTTTCAGTTTGGCAGAGTTCTGTACAGCTGTGAGTGCCCAGTCCAAGAAGTCTTCACTTGGGCAAATACATCAGAGCTGTGAGAAAGGTACGGAGCACACGCATGCTCTTTGAAACAAGTGCACTGGGTGAAGCTGCCACTTCACCTCGACAAGTGGACAGTCGGACTGGATGATCTTCTATGTCTTGCCCAACCTCGATGACTCCGTGGTTCATTTTAGACACAGGTCAACACCAAAGACAGCTGAAGGCAATGCCTTCAATACACAAACTTTGAAGGCACATGAAAAGAAAACTGTGTAACTTATGGAATCCTTAGAGTTGGAAGGGACCTCTGAGGGCCATGTAGTCCAACTCGCCTGCGATGAATACAGACACCATAGCTTGCACAGGTTGCCCAGGGCCTTATCCAGACTCACACTGCAAGTCTCCAGGGACGGGGCATCCACCACATCACTGTTCCAGTGCCTCACCACCCTCACTGTAAAAGATGTTCTCCTTTTATCTAACCTGGATCTCCCCTCTTTAAGTCTGAAACCATTTCTCCTTGTTCAATGAATTTATGAATCGCCACAGACTCTGATCAAGAGTCTGTCCCCTTCTTTCCTGTAGCTCCCCTTCAGACACCGAAGGGCTGCAGTTATCAGGTCACCTCGGAGTCCTCTCCAGGCTGAACAGCCCCAGCTCTCTCATCCTGTCCTCAAAGGAAAGCTGCTCTGTTCTGCGGGCTGTTTTTGTGGCCCTCCTCTGGGCACATACCAACAGGTCCACATCCCTCCTGTACCGAGTACTCCACATCTGGACGCAGCACCTCAGGCAAGGCCTCACCAGCACAGAGCAGAGGGGCAGAACTTACACTCACACAAAGGAAACAGGGTGTTGTTAACCTGAGCACTGACAGCCACCACTTCTTCCTGTCAGTGTATGGTCCAGCATGGCCAGAATCCTGCCCTGGGGAACCTGCATCCAGCTGGAGGGAACGTGCTTTTAGGGGTTGCACTGGGGGATCTCCAAAGTCCCTCCCAACCCCTAAGGTTCCGTGAATCCATCACGACGAGTTATCCTCGTACACAACGATGAATTCTTCTCGTAGGCACAGCAAAACGCGGCGCGTGGTTTATTTTAATCGCTTTTGCCATGTTGCAATTCAGAAACGGCCCTTTAAAAACCAGCAAGATCAAAACAACACACGGAACGAACTCGGTGAGCGGAGAGCACAGCCCGGCCCGAACGAGCCCGGCTGAGTCACGGCCGCACCGCCCCGGCCGCGGTTTTGCAACGGGACGGAGCTCCAGCTCGGGCCGACCCGGGGCCGCGTCCCCGGGGCGCTCCGTGACCCCGCCGCCCCGAACGAGGCGGATTTTCCCCTCCACAACTCCCACGCCGAACCGAAGAGCCGCGCACGGCCGTCCCAGCGCGGTCACGGCGGGCCCCGCCTCCCCCTCCCCTCGCAGGCCCGAGCCGCGGCCTCGGGCCCCAGCGCCGCGCCGAGCCGACCCGCGAGCCGCCCAGCGCCGCGCCCGGCCCCGCTCCGCTCACCCACGTCCTGCTCGAAGGGGTTGGAGCCGAACAGCGGCATCTCGGCAGCGGCCGCGCGGCCCCGCTGCGCCGCGTCCCCTCGGCCCGGCCCGCAGCCGCCCCGCCGCAGGGCCCCGAGGCCGCCCGCAGCGCCTGCCCGCCTGCAGCGGGGAACGCCGCCGTGAGGCAGCGGGACGGCGCGGGGAGCGGCGGCACGGCGGGACGGGACGCGGGGCGCGGGACGGGGACGAGGAGCGGCGGCGCGGGGCGGGATCAGGCACCGCGCAGGGCAGCCCGGCGGCCTCAGTGTGACGTCACTCTGAGGCGGTCGCTGAGGCGCGCGTGGGCCGCTCGCTTTGCTTCGCTCTATCCCACGCGGTTCGCGCCGTGCCGCCTCGTCACGGTGTGCTTGGCGTGGCACCGAGTGAATCGCGTCCTAAGCGTGTGCTCCGCTTTTCACCTGACTGTGGCACCGTAGAGCCAGTTTCCTAGAGGGGAACGCGGCGCGGGGCTGAGTCCGAGCCCCCGCGGAGCTCCCGCTGTAGGTGTCCCCTCAGCCAAAGCCGCAGGGCATTCCCCAGTGCTGCTTCGTGAACCTGAGTGCCTCAGTAAATCATTAAACCCACAGTAACAAGGAGACACGGGAAGAAAAGAAATCAGGGCACTGCCAGTTCTCTTAGAGTCCTGCAGGAGCGAGCTGTTCGTTAAGGGCTTTTAGGAAGCGCTGCTGAGGAGGACATCAAAACTACAGTTTAAATATATATATCTATATCTCTGAACTTGTTTTTCCTGACTGCAGAGCCGGCAGCTGGGGGGATGTCACACGTCAAAGGGGCCAGCTCCGATCTTTCCACATCACTTTTTGTAGCGATGAGTTGTCATAATATTTAATTCCAAACCCCGGCTTTTGTAATGGATGTTTTAAAGGACGGTTCGTATAGCCCAAAATGTTTGCTTTTAGTAAACTTGGGTGGCTTTTAGGGAGCTTTTTCCTAGCGCCTGGGACCACAGAAGTGGCTCACTAAGGCTTTGACTTTTGTTCTGTAGCTGACTGAGCTCTCTGTATTTCCCTGGCTGCCCTCGAGTTCACTGGCCGGTTGTTGTGGTTCACTGAAATATCTTTTTTCTCTTTTTATAATGCTCTCTCTCCCTCGGTGCTCTGTGTAGGAGTCATGCAGAGGAGCTGATTAAGCAGAGAAATGCTGAAAATAATTCCGCATAAAGCATTTCAAGATGTGCATGAGGACTCTCTCCCCCTCAGTGCTGATTTTGCTATTAGGTGAGGCTTGTGATGAAGGAAGCCAGGGAGAAGCACTCTCTTGCAAGTGTTAGTGTTCTGTGCTTGAACTGCTTTCTGCTCTGCAGGTTGAGCAGACTTGGTATCCCCTGTGCTCATACATGCAAAAAGATGCTGCGTTAAACCAGTATGGAAAAATCTGAGCGTTTTTAATAGTGAATTTTACTTTTCAGGCAGCTTGAAATGGAACATACCCTTACTGCTTAAAGACTCTGATTCAGCACTGTTTTGTTTGGCTTTTGTTATTCAGCTCAAGCACTCGAGTCTCCTCATGCAAGCATCTTAGGCACATTTCATGGATGGCTGTTGTGGTACTCTTGGAAACAAGCTGGTGTAACTGGCATCCATACATTCGTTCTTCCATCTAAAGACTCTATTTCCTTGTACTTGTTTCACAGTGTTACTTTCTTATGCTTGCCACCGCGGAGAAAGAGGAAGATTTGGCAGCCGGCGTGGATGCATCCTGCTTATTTCATGCTCGGCACTCACCCGGCGTCTCAGTGCAGCACATCCAAGTGCAGAGAGGTAATTTAAATGGAGCTCAGGCAGGGAATTCCATGCCCACGCCATATGGCAATAGATGCTAAACAGTTGCAGGTTGTGTCGACGGTTCTTTTTCTCTGGGCACCGTGTGCCTCCAGCCACATCCTGCTGCTGAACAAAGGCACGGCCAGCCAGGAATGTGGCTGCGACACATTCCCGATTGTTTCACAGGGCCAGCCAAGTTTTGGATCAGATGCTTCCTCTCCCCAGCTACAGAGCTGACTGTGCTTTCACTGCAAGCATTTGGGCTGTGAATGAAAGGCACCTCGTTACCCTGGGCAGCATGAGCCTAGACAGCACGTAAGCAGTTCTTTCTGTAGATCCGGAGACTGGATTTGGGTCTGTCTGCACCTCTGTTGAAGTCAGAGTGCGTTTGGAGTGCTGGGACATGTCCAGTTTTCCTCTGTTCTGTGTAAAACACATCCCTAACAAATAACTGCTGAGAATCCTCACAGGGCTGGCTCGTGCTTTTCAGAGCCACGGCAGCAAACAGAGGTCAGTGCTGAACGACGAGGCTGTGCATGACTCTGAGGTGCTCATCCTAACACGAGACTGAACATCTACTACACATTCCTAACTGTGCCTTGAAGCATGGAATCAACAAGGCAGCATACAACATGCAAATGTCCGTTTTTAATTATTTCAGAGCACAAACACTCCGCCCACGTGGATATTCATGCAGGAGAGAAAACAGCACGGAGATGGGCTGCCACCTTGCCATCATCCACGGGGCAGCTCAGACAGACCATAACCTGCCACAGGGCCTCCCCAGAGCAGTCACCAGACAGCAAGGAAGCAAACAGCTCCTCCCTCACTAAGGAGGGATCCCACCTTCCAGCTACACAGCTGCTGCTTCAGAGCTGTGAGTGCTGCACTATTTACCTGCACTACTGTTGTCTGTCAGCCTCGGTTTGTGGTGGAGACAGCGATGTCCTGTCACTGTACCTGCAGGAGGACCGAGAGCAGAGCTCTGGTACCCAGATGCTGGAATGTTCCTGGGTGTCCTGCTGCACTGATGTGCACGATTAACATTGCAATTAACGCAGCATTGAAGAAGAGTGCCTGCATTTCCCATAGAAGTATGTCTTGGAGAAAATGTTTCCTTCTGTTTTCATGCCTTGTCTCTTCTGTACTTCAGACCTGCCGTGGAACGACTTTAAGGAGACAATCCCAACTGTGAGATGTCCTCTCCTAAGCAAACCTGGGCGAGATCTATTTCTGATTGCACACTCGTTCGACGAGTATGATGAGGTGGGGCCTGCTTGGGCGTCTAGTGGCTAAATTCATGTTTATAAACTGCTCTGAGATCCTCAGATGAGAAAGGGTTTATGAGCACCAAATAACAAATAAGCGTTGCCGGCCACCTGCACTCCCAGGGCAGCAGCCAGTGCTCACACCCCATTAGGATGCGGCCCAACAGCGCAGATCTGGTGGTTTGGCCACCGCTGATTTTCATTTTTATACAGACAATTCTGGCATTTGTCAAAACAGAAAGAAAAGGCATGGTGCCAAGGGTTGTTTAAATTACAGAGGGGCTGCTGCTGCTGCTGCGTTGTTTATATCACCAGGAAGGCTGCAGCTCTGGATGCACCCAGGGGCAGCTGCAGCCCTGATTCCTAGCAACAGTCACTCTGTGAGTCCTGCTGCTCCCTGCACTGGGTCCTGCCTTAAGCTGAGAACAAAATGTCCCTTTCCTGAGCACCTGTGGGGCTGCAGCTCGTGCCGTGCCATGCAGGTCACAGGGAGTAGTGTGCATACAGGTGCACAGTGGCTGTGCTTGCAAGGAAATGCCAGGAGCCCTTAGTGGGCACTGTGTCATTCCTGCTGCTGCTGTCCCTGCCGTAGCTACTGTCGTTAATGCGTAACAGAAGTTTGCTGGAAGAACACCACTGTTACAGGCTGATTAATACCAGTGCTGATGGGTGGAGTGATTTGTATGAATGATATTTCAGGCAACAAAGTCTACTTTGGTTTAGCACTGGGCTTTTTGTGTTCAGAAACATCCCAGGTGGGATGGGGACAAGGCTCCAGGACCGGGTGAGTCTGACAGTGCCAAGCCCAGAGCCATGGAGACCCCGCAGTGCCATGCTAGGTCATCACTGCGCTGGGACATCACTACACTGGGTCCCCGTGTTGTGGCAGCCCCGGCAGGCATCGCTGCTGCTCGCTGGCTATGGACAGGAGAAATTGGGCTGGAAGGCTGGGGGAATGTCCCTGCCTGCCTGCTACATCTGGTACATCTCAGGATAATTTATTTTAACCTCTGAAAAGACAAGGGAAAATATTTGAAGGGGATGGAGACTTGCCAGTATTTCCAGTTCATTATAAGCAAAGAACTGTTGCTTATAGCACTTTTTTGGAGCGGAGAGCAGTCTGGTTTTAAATCCCTTAAGCAATGAGGAATCATATACTAGCCAATGTAAATTCTTTGGTAAAGAATTTACTAATTAAAAAAGTTTAATTTTTAAATTCAGCCTAAATTTACCTCTCATTTCCTCCCTTTGCATACACGTTCTGCTTCTGCGGGCACGGCCGGATCCCACCTCCCTCTGCTGGGGTTTACCCCAATTTCTCACTGGTTCTTGGAGCAGCGGAGCTGGAAGGCTCAGCAGAGCAGGGCTGTGGGCTGTGGGCTGTGGGCTGTGGGCAGGGCTGGCTGGAATGCAGACTGCCACGAGAGAGGCCAAACCAGCCCAAACTCCACTAAAAGCACCCAGAATTCACTGTCAAGGGGCAAAGGTGGGGCTGAGGGCCAGCAGTGACCCAGCCATGGATCCAATGGGAACAGCTTGCCTTGGGATGGTGGCAGACGTGGCATGCTCCAGCTGTGTTTTGTTTGCAACAAAATGCATCTTAACTAAAAATCACTGCTTTCCAGCCAGGTTTTGCTTGCTCAGTAGCACCTTGCACAAGGCCAAGACACAGCTCTGTTAACTGGAGTGCAGGGAAAGGCCATTTCCTCTGCAAGAGGGACGGGGAGAGCTAGGGCAGGAGTGAGTGAACAGGCAGGGTGACCAGAAAACAGAGTGTGGGGAGCACAGAGACGCTGAGCGTGAAGGGCACTGCCTGATGATCACACTGTGTAAGCAGTTATGTATGAGTGGTAGCATGATTTTAAAGTTTAATTAAATTCCTGCAAGATTTTTGGGTCTTCATAAATTGCCTTTGAGCTTTCTGCCAACTAGGATATACTCTCTGGCTTCAGAATATGAAAGCAAATGTTGTTGTGTTTTGCAAATGTATTTTCTAATGCATGCAAGTGCTGACTATGCAAAAGCCTCACAGGTTTCCATGATTAACAAAATTACAAAAGCACAAAGGGTAGCAGCTCTTCTTGTTTTTGACTATCCTCTACAAACAGGAGCTGGATCAAAGTGTCCTGTGATTAAGTTCATTAATCACACCCACGCCATGAAAAACCAATGAACCCAATTTTTTTTTTTCTCAGAGGAAGGCATGCTTGGAGCTGGCCAGGGTGGATTCTGTTTGGGTTTGGCTGTTTACCTGCCTGCACTTCTCGGAGCAGGATGTGGCCTCTGGGAAGCACAGAGGGGTGGGCAGACGGACAGCAGTGCTGTGAGACCACCCCAGGAGCAGGGCCTCTGTGTCGAAGCCTTTGAGGCCAAATTCTGCTCTTCCTTCCCCAAGAGCAGGGGCTGTGGTGGGGGTGGGGTCCGAGCTGCAGGGTCTGGTCATTCTGGCTGGAAAAGTGATTAGGATCTCAAAGGGCAGGAGCCAACCATCCAGCTTGGTACCTCTGGGAATGGCCAGCAGGGGATGAGCTGAGCAGTGTGTGACAAAACAGAGAGGCTGCCCTAGTGATCCACCACCTGCACTATCCCAGCCCTGTACTGGGGATCTTTGTGCCCTGAGGCTGCACCACACTGCTTCGTGATGACCATTCTCCTGTCTGCAGTCCCTCCATGGAATCACTGCTGAGCACTAGGCAGTAACACCCTGGGCCTGCATGGATCGCACACATCCAGTCCCCATGTGGAGCCCCCACCCTGTCTGTCGGTCTGTCCCATGTCATGGTGAGCCCTGATGTGACACCATTGCTTCTGTCAGTGCAGGGTTACTGATGGGATGGGGACTGCAGCGTGTCCTAGCGCAGCGTCGAAGGGGTTATACTGATAAGCTGCAGCTCCACGTGGAACAAAGCTGGCATTTCAGAGAGACGACAATGGATTGTGTTTTCTGTATTCATTTTAGTCATCCATTTGGCATTGAGGCTGAGGTCACCCACCCAGCCATGCACTGCAGCATCTCTGTTCTGGCCAGCAAGGAGAAGCAAAACAAAGAGGAGCTGAGTCGGCAGGAATCGGGCAGCAGTCACGGATGGAAAAGTGCTCTGCTTGATGGCCTCACTAACACTGCTCCAGTCCATTCCGGGACACTGCTTAAAGCCCTTCCGAGCAAGCATTTTTCCTGACATACGTCCTAGCACTTTGCACGGCCACTGGTCACGCTCAATTCCCATTTCACATTGCTGACATTAACCGCCAGCTCGGCCTGGTTTTGTGGCCGAACAATATGATTTGCAATGCAAGCACTCCTACACCAGCCCAAACTGCTGCCATCTGTAAGTGTTTTCTCTAGCAACAGATTCATCTCCTTTGAAACATTAGGAAGGCTGAAGATCTAACACGCATGCATATGCAGACACGTGTCTTGAAAAAACATGCCGTGAGCACACACATCCACACACCTCTACTCAGCCTGACTTTTGCACCATGCAGAGAAAAGAGCTGACATTCTGGGACTCATGCTTTAGTTATGCTGCAGATAGCCAGGCAGCCTGTGCTCGGGTCTTGCAGCACACCCTGACATCCATGGTGGTGTTTCTTTGTTGGTGCTGCCCCCCACACATGGCCGTGACCATCAGACAGAGATGTGCTGTACTTTGGGATGCTACTGCTGACATCACAGGCTGAGCTAGCTAGAGGCAAACCCTCGGGGCTCGTTTCTTCAAGAAGCTATGGAAGAAGCAGCAGATCTTCCCTGCACTCCCTGTATCGATTCCCTCTTGTCTGGGTTCAGCCGAGGCACGCCGGGCTGCCTTCAGCTCTGTTTCGCTGAAGCAGTAAATAATTCAGTGTGAACTTTTGCTATTTCTGCCTCAAAACAGAAGCGGAGGCATTGAGGACTGGTTGCCAAGGGGAAGTTGTACGGAAGAATCTGCACTGTGAGATTCGTTTCATTTAGCTTCAGAACCAGAGGTTGTTCTGAAGAACACGGTGGGCACAGCAGTTTGATGATGACCAAGCTTGGGGCACTGTTTTTGCTCCTTCATGCCTCAGAACCTTGAGGGCTGCAGCTGCACGTGGAGAACCTGCATTCATCCCACCCTTAAATGGTGACCAGGATGGTGGGACCCCAAAAGCTGTGCCAGCAGAGCTCACAGCACGTTCCTTGAGTTGGTGTGGGTACACACACCTTCACTGGGAAAGCTGGAAGTCCCTACCTTTAGAATGTGGTTTAGTGGGCATGGTGGGGATGAGCCGATGGTTGGACTGGATGACCTTACAGGTCTTTTCCAACCTTAATGATTCTATGGATCAACCATTCTAAAGCAAAGGCAAAAGGAGTGCTGCCGTGCCACGTTGTGCCAGCAGCTGCTGGGAACTCAGAGCTCAGAGAGATCCTGGCACAAAGAGCTGGTAGGAGCTGGGAACCCGCTTCAGAATGCAGGCTCCAGTCACGGCGTTTGTGGAGATGAGCAACCTCAGCGCTCACGAAGCTCCCCCCTACTTGTTGTGAGACAAATGTTATCCATCAGCCCTGCAAATGGAAATCTCTGTTTTTCTCCTGAGTTCTGAAACTCATTTAAGGCCTCTAAACAGCTTCTATCAGCTGAAAAAATCGAATTAATTTTATTCCTGTTGCCTCACAGTCCTGGGGAGTTCTTTGTCGAGGGGAAAACAATGGAAACTTGTGCGGCACTCGCGCCCAAGCGCTGCGTGGAAGCGCCCGAGCTGCGCTCCCATCCCGGCACAAGGACGGCTTTGTCCCACGCTGGGGCTGCGGAGCAGCTCTGGGGCCCACGTGCTGCCAGGCGTGCTGGGAGCAAAGGGAGAGGAGAATATTTTTGCAATTAAGAAAAACAATTCACCGAGGCTAAAAGATGTCGCTGCCTTAAAACAGACTCTGAGGCTTCTTTGACAGCCACGGTGTTTGCGGGCGGTTTGAAGCTGACAGGTGGGTGCACAGATACGCATCCACTCCGGCCTCGGTCCACGTGCTGCTTTATGTTCAGATATGAGTTCTATTAAATATTGACTCATCTCCCCCGTTATTTTCTGCTCCGTTATCTCATTTTCACAAGCATTTACAATTCTTTGCCTTTCCGGGCATTCTGAAGTTGCATTTCATCTGCCTGCCCTCCTGCCCATCCATCACAGGGACATGGCACCCCACGCAGCCCCACGTGGCTCACACCAGGGATTCCTCAGGGCTGGCACTGAGCTCCTGTGCACTGCTGCTGTCCACCTGTGTTCTGTGCACAGAACATCCTAGCCATGAACTGCACTGATTCCTAAGGATGCTGAAGGAGTGCGATGAGTGTGATCACAGGGGACACGTCCTAGAGCGGACACTCTGCACTCCATCCCACACAACAAACGCTCGTGCTGTTTTCCGCAGCTGAATTTTCCTTCAGACTGTGGGCTGATTGCTCAGGCTGCCTGTCCTGGGAAACAGAAAAATCAGTGCTTTGCTAAAAATGCCCTGGGCTGGATCTCCCCCACCCACGGTGCTGGGCAGGTTTGCCCGAGGCGCAGGCATGCGGCTGTGGGTTTGCTGAACCAGCACTGCCTCACCTGCAGAAATCCAGGTCAGTAAACCAGCACGGCAGAAAAAGGCCTTTCTGCCATTACTGCAGTTTTTCCTCCGAACTCACGTCTGTGTTCGGATCTGCTCTGAAAATTACACTCTGTGAACTCTAGAGAGAGCTCTCACTGCTGCGTCCCAGCCAGCTCTGTTGCTACACAGCTGTGCCGAAATATTTCTAAGGAGCAAACCAGCAGTTGGAGGAAAGACTCAGAATCACCGTGCCAAATATCCTATGCTGCCTTCTTTGCATCTCTGTAATGCATCTCAGCTCTGAGAAAGCAGCACCCTGCAGGTCTGCACCCCCTGAGCTGCTGGGCTGGGTGGGGTGGGATGCAGCACTGCCCATGTCATGGCACGGCTCCTTCAGGCCACTGTCCCACCCAGACAAGTGGGTCCAAGGATGTCAGCACAGTTGGTTACAGCACAGCACAGATGCTGCAAGTGAATCAGATTCGAAGTTAATAATTTAATTTCTAGCAAACAAAGAAAAATCAGTGGGCTAATGGGATATGAACCTAACAACTTGGTGTACCGGGACCTGTTTGCATCCGTTATGTGTGAGGAGCAGGTGGATGCTGGCATGGAAGGAGCTGGTGGCAGACAGGCAGAGCCGAGCCAGCATCCAGGTGCTTCTAAGAGGAGCTGAACCACTGCAAACTTGGTGGGCTCCAGGTTGCTTTCATATTTGTATTTAGTTCATTTCCAAGCCCAATACACGCTGTCCTAAGACAACCTGTGGTACTGCTAGGCTGACAGGCCTGCCCGTTATTTTACAGCTTAAACTACAATCTGCTGGGGCTAGATAAGGCGGGTTCCTGCTACGTGTAGGAAACTGCTATCATTACAAGACTAGCAGGCACTGAAGTAGATCAGCAGATATGTCATACCGGGCACAACACGACAAACCTCAGCGAAACCTCCTCCTAACAGCCCGTGTGCACGAAGATCAAGATTACCTGCCAGCTTCCTGAAGTCTTCCCAGAAAGACTATTCTCAGAATCAGCCTATCTTCTTTTCTGTGGCACGTATTTCAGAAGCTGTCCTCTGTCTCATCCCAGGCAAGGTCAGCTGTTATTGTGCTGCCATCAATAATCTCTTCTTAAGCATACGCCGCTCAGCTCGGAGCGGAGTTCATGGCTGCACTACATCTTTATTAGCAACGAACACCACCTTTGCTGTAGCTGAGCTGGTTCCGAGCTAGTTATTAAAACCTGACCCTGGCCCTCCAGAACACTGCATCAAACCATCCAGAGCTCCACGGAAATGTCAGCGGAGGATCTGGAAATGCTGAGCATTAAAGCTTCACAAAATGATTTCTTTTTTTTCCCCTCATTATTTCCTCTGTAGATAGATACACAGACGCCGGTTCAGAGAAATTGCAGTCTGACCTGAAGCCAAACTTGCAGCTCTGTTGTAACAGAGCGGAGATCCTGGCGATGGAGCATCGCTGAGATGTCTTTGTGTCATCATGCAGCGAAATTCCACATGTGATGATGGCACGGAGCCCTCGCCAAGCTGCCGCGGCCATCAGCCCGGCTCAGACAGTGACATCACCCGGTGACAACACCCTGCACGCCCGGGATGAACTCTGTGAGCTGTGCACGGTGCAGCTGCTCATCGAGTTTAAAGAAATAACTGCAAAAACTACAGCCCTGTTCGCTTTTATCCCAGAATAATCTCTTCAGCTTCGGCACGTGGCAGCTGAGCAGCTTTGCATCCGGCCGCGCCGCCGTGCTAATTTCCACACTGCCAAACGCTGACATCCCAGCTACAGACTACAACAAATTGTTCAAAAATCGTTTTGTCCTCTTAAAAAGAACTGCTTTCCTTTGTGCGTGCTTGCTGTGCTAAGCAGTCAGCGCGTATGCACGGTTACGTTTCATTAAGAATTCTGCAAGTCTGGTTTTGAACCGAATATGCCTCGCAGCATCATTCTGAGCTGAAGGACAGCTCTTGGCTTCCAGCCTTCGTGTAAGCCCAGGGATCCGCTCCGACCCGCGCTTATCCTCGCCTTCCCCAGGCACACGTGGCCTTCCTTCGGCCCAAGGGACAAACCAATGCTGCGATGGTTTTCTCTCCACTCAGAAAGCAAAGTCTGTCGAGGTTGTGCCCCCACTGCCCACAGGACTCCACCGCTGGGTGTCCCGGAGCTGAACGTGCTATTGACCTTTCAAAGAACATGGATAGTTTTTGATAAGTCTGTGTTACTTTCTTTTAGATCCTAAAAGCCAGCTATGGTTTGCAGTCTGTTCAGGTTGCTGTAAGCTTGTAGGCTGATGAAATTCTTGTCCACAGGCAGGAGCGCTTCCAGCCACGCCACACTCTCCTGCTTCTGAACAACAACACTTCTTTTCTTGCTCTTCTTTCCCCAGGATGAATCTCCATATGGACAGCTGGGATCTCCCACCCGGTGATGCCACAGTCTCCTGCTGATGTGGCTGAGCCCATCTGCTGAGCGTGCAGCTCTCTGCCAGGTAGCAGTGTCACTCAGCCCCTGCACCATGGATTCCTGACGCACTGAACGTCCTGAACCAGCAGCAAAACACAGAGATCCACGCTTGTGACTTTACTGGTAACCTCGAGCTGTGTGAGCACCTGCAAACCTGTCTGTAATGCTGAAGTGGGAGCACGGGAACCGTGCCCTCCTGGAGGTGAAACTCAGTGACTTATCATCCTCTTCGGAAGGGTGATGGAAGCTCAGAGGGATACAGAGTGACAGCGAGGGGAGAGGAGTTAGGGTTCCCACGGAGGACTGCAACACTGCCGTCACCACGTGGATGGATGCCACCCACCCCAGACCCACGGGCTCACACGCTGCGTGGCCCAGCTCTGAGCGACGGGGCCGAAACAGCGCTCACACGGAGAGCAGGCAAGAAACGGTGGAAAAGTCGGACAGAACCATCCGAGAGAGCGGCTTCGGGGCGCGGGGACAAGGGCGACCCGCGGGGCGAGGCTCCCGGCCGCGCTCCGGCATCCTTCCGCTCAGCACCGCGGGACTCAGCCCCCGGCTGCGCCGACTCGGGAGCGGCCCCGCGGCAAGATGGACGCCGGGCCGCCCTGCCCCGGCCCCCGCCCCGAGCCCCCTCCTCCCCTCCCTCCCACAGGCCGGCGGCGGGACTACGAGTCCCAGCGCGCCGCGGGCCGGGAGGGCGGAGCGGGCTTTGTGCGGGCCGCGCGGCGGCATGCGGGGGAGCCGCCGCCGAGCCGGAGCCGGAGCCGGAGCCGGAGCCGGAGCCCGAGCGAGCCCGCCCCGGGGGGAGGGCGAGGGCGGCGAGCCATGACGGGCGGCGGCGCGGCGTGCTAGAGGGCGAGCGCGGGGCGCGCAGCAGCGCGGAGGGGCCGCCGCCGCCGCCGCCGCCGCCATGGGGAACGCGGGGAGCGTGGACTCGCAGCAGACGGAGTTCAGGGCGCACAGCGTGCCCCTCAAGCTGCCCATGCCCGAGCCCGGGGAGCTGGAGGAGCGCTTCGCCGTCGTCCTGGTGAGTGCCGGCCCCCATTGTGTGCGGGGCGGGCGGCCCGGCGGGCCTCCGCGGCGGCGCGAGGGGCTGCGGGGCGGCGTGGAAGCGCGTGGAAGCGGGGCGAAGTTGCGGGCGGGGCCGCCCCGGGACGCGCGGCGCGGCCGCAGGTGGGCTCGGGCCGGCGGGGCGGAGCGGGCGGCGGCCGCGGGGCTTTGTCTGGCGCTGCCCGGAGCCGCTCCGCCGCGGGGGCGGGCACCTGCGGGCGGACCGGGGGCTCCGGCTCCCGCCGCCTTCACCTGCGGAGCACAAAGGGCCGGGCGGGCGGATGGGCGCTCCCGGGGAAGAGGAGCGGGGGAGCGGCCGCGCGTAGTGCCGCGCCGAACTGCTCGGTGCCGCTCCGGGCTCGGAGCCACGCGAGGCGCCGAAAGCGGGGGCTGCCGCGAGCTCTGCTCCCCGAGTGGGGCGCGTTCGGGATTATTGGTGGTTAGACCCAATTAGATTATCGTGTCTAAGAAAAGAATAAGCCTATTCAGCCGGGAACCCCCGCTGGGGAGCCAAATGGCGAGCGAGATGTTATGATTATTAGTGCGCTGGAAAAAGCCTGATCTCATCCTGCTTTGGCGGGGAGAGCGGCGGTGGTTGCGCTGCTGGGCTGCGCTGGGGGCTCGGGTCATCCTGCGGACCGCAAGGAGCTGGCTTGGGCCGTGCGCGCAGAGAAAAGCGGCGGTTTTGAGTTGGGACTGAGTGTCTGGCTTGGTGAAATGAAGAGACGTCATCCGGGCAAGGTTTCTGGAAGGGCAGACTCCGAGGCTGTGATTAGTTGGTTTTCTGTGCGGCTCAGAGCCGTGCCGCCGGATGAACCCGGCACTGGGCAGGCTACGGGAAAGCGGGGATTAATGAGGAAGGAGCGGCAGTTGGGGGCAAGCCATAAACGAGTACGTTCTGTAGGAGCTGAGCGAGGAGGAGAGGAGCTGAAGTTTGCAGGACTAAAGCTCACCTCTGGGCGCTGCTTTGGGGAGTCAGCCTGGCACACCCCAGAGGTCCCGAAGGGCTTTGCTGACAGCAGTGATTTTCTTCCTGCTAATGGCACATCCCAAGACCGTTGTTGATGCTGACAGACGTGCAGCTTAGTGCAGCTGCATGCTCCATTTGTGTATAAACAGTGGGGCCATGCGGGAGAGGTCCTTCCCGTGCTGCCGTACTGAAGCACTGCGAACTTTCATTCCTTCCTTCTGCAAAGGCAGCCTGGTGAGCTGTAGCCCTCAGAAGCACACACACGCCACAGAGAGCACAGAATAGCCTCGCGTGTACTGCAAGTGCAGTGACTTTGGCTGTTATCTTGCACGCTCCCCGTGGAGCACGCTGCCCTGACCTTGTGCAGTGGCTGTGTGGTCCGTGCAGCCTGCAGTGCCTGGGCACGGTGCATGTGTGCGTGAGCTGGTGTTCACCAGGCTGTTAACAGTGATGAGTTTGTCCACCTCCAGCACGCACGGCCACCCTGCTGCCTCCTTGTTGGTGTTGGGGTCTGAGGTGCACACAGTGATGGAAAAGTGCTCTGGGTTGTTGCTTTTTCAGTGGAGCTCTCAATCCTTCACCTGTAACGGTGCCATTGGCGTTGCTGAGGATGGGCTGTGTGTGTGCAGGTGAAGGACGTGGGTGTCAGCTCCGGCTGCCTCGTGCTTCCTGCTGTCCACTCCTTGGCACCTTCCCTCTTCATCTGCGGTGGATTTTTCTGTCTTTCTGCTACGGACACGTGTGCATGAATCAGTAATCACAGTAACCAGCCCTGGCGTATTGAATAGGAAGCTATTGTGTGTGTGTGTATGTAGACTTCATGGCACCGGTACCTGATGCGGCCAGGGGAGCAGCTCTGCAGCAGGGTGGTCTCTCTGAGCCGGTGACGGGTTCACATGTTTGCAAATGACACACGGTTCAGAGGAAGCAGCCAGGACAGAGTTGGCAGGGTGAACTGTCGCCTAATGAGCTGTGATTGACATAATTTGACTGCTGGATTACATATCTGCGGTGAAGTTAACAGGAAATATAACAGGAGTGATGTGTGTGCAGGGCTGCTCTCCTCCCAGCTCAGGGGGATGCTCCTACCTGCAGGGCAGCGTGCTGGCTCAGCTTCCTTGTGCAGGGAGGTGGATCTGAGCATCCCTATCCAAACCAGGCAGGAGTTTCGTGGTGTCTATTGCTAAAGAATTTAAAAGCTCGGTGTGAGAAGTCCGTAACGTTTCCCAGCTGTTCTCCATTCTTTTCCCTAATCCTCCATCAGCTATATTATGCATTGTTTTACAGTATGGACAGTTTAGCATCTGCAGACCGTTACGGAGCGTGACGTTGTTGCTGGAGATGTCTGCGAGGTGTCGGTGGCATCGGTGGGGCCCTGGGTTCCTCAGTGCCGCAGAGGGGTGGGTGTCAGTCACCTACTCCTGCGTCAGGCAGAGTTTGTGCTGGGTGTATGGGGATCGGAAGGCAGTGGTATGGTGCTGGATTAGCCTTAGGAGCAGCAGGTTCCTGACACTGAGGTATTGGAAGGACCTGCTGTGTTTTCTTGCTCAGGGGCTGCGATCCTCAGGACTTTGAATGATTTGGGCAGTGGCATGCTTTTTATTTTGTGGAGGAGGCAAGCTAATAAATCACCTTGCTTAAAAGCAGATATTTCTGATGGTTACGTGCACGGGGTGAACTGCTGCTTCGTGGCAAACCATCTGCCAGGCTGGCACATGCTGAACGACGTCTCTTTCTGCCCAGATATGCAGTAGAGTATTTTCACAGAGCTGCACATCCATATTCGAGTGGCTGAAACACAAGGGCACTCAGTGGGTACTGAGCTACCAGCAGGAGAGTCACACTGCTAAAACTTCGGTGCCTGGAAGACTTCAAAAATGGATAAGCTGCCACCTGAGATGTGTATATTTTTCAGCCTGCTGTACTTCCACGTACAAATAATCGCCTTAATTTGTGGGGCCCGCTGTGACGGAGGTATGAACTCATTCTGTCAGACTGCATGTGTCACTTCCCTGTGACCGTGGTGTGCTGGGGGGGTCCTGGGGGGCTGGGCACGGAAACCTGGGTGGGTGAGGTGGCTCTGACTGCGGGGTTTCACTGTGTAGGGGATGTGACCCTGAAGGATGTGGGTGGTGGGCATGGAAGGTGTTTGGGGTTGGACGTGGGGTTCTCAGAGGGCTCTTCCATCCTTAACAGTGCCATGGTTTCCCTCACGCTGCTTGTTCCTCTGAGGAGGAAATCCAGTGCCGGTTCTTAACGCTTCTCCCAGATACGTTCTCAATCGGGAGCTGTGGGATTGCTGCTCGTTTCCCAGCGTTGCTCCTTCCAACTCCATAACAGAAACAGAAACTGCACATTTTACCAAGTGGGAATTCCCGTGTGCTGCTGGTCCCTGCCTTCCCGTGGAGCCTGCTCCCTGGGCTGGGTTCTGCTGGGCTGCCAGTGCCCCGAGCACGTGCAGGAGCTGCACCCTGACCTTGCACCAAGCGCCGACTGAAGAGCTCTCCACAGCACAATGAAATCAATTATGCAAAACATGCTAATTCAGCAACGCTCTCCAGCACCAGTTTATTTTTCAGCATCTGGGCTGTCTCACGCGTTTGAATGAAGCGCGTTATGATCAGGATCAGAATGCTTTCTGATACGGGAGACCGTGAGCAAGAGCAGTGGTTGTGGTTGCTGATTCCCTCCGGGCTGTGCTCCCAGGAGCTGTGTGGTGCTGCAGGGTCACTGCTGCTTTCTGCCTTGTCCCTGCTGGCTTCCCAGCGGGCATCTCGGTGGGACCGGTGCGTGGAGATGGAGCGTTCGGCGCTGAACTGCAGCCAGCGATGTGGGGCCGCGTTTCAGGCGAACGGAGTTGAATTATTGTTTGTTTTCTTCTTTGTTTGTTTGGAAGGGTCCGTCTGGGAATTTGGTATGGGAAATAAGCGACACCAACTCGCTTAATTTAATTTATAGTTGTGTCAGAAGAAGAGTCTTGCGCAAGCCTTGAGCACTCCAGAGCTCCTGCATCCCCGGTGCTGGAGGCCACAGCCTGCCAGCCAGGTAATGCCAACTTCAGCTGGTGTTGCTTGGAAAATCCTGGTTTCCGCATGTCATACCCTGCCAGTTTCCATTCTGAAGGGTCAGCATGGTGAAATGAGGAGGGTTTTGGCTCTTGGGCTTCGTGTGATGGCATCAGGTGCTGCTGAAGGGCTGGGCTCCTGGTCACATTGCTGTGCCCCTGAGAGATGTTCAGCCCCAGCCTCGTGCTGCTGCATGGGGCTGTGGGCTGTGCTGACCTGCGCTAACTGGGGTGAGACGTGATGCCCTAAAGCTGTGTCGTGGGAGACTTGGGATGGGTATGAGGAGCAGTTCCTTCTCCAAAGAGCAGCTGGGCACTGGCACAGCTGCACAGGGAGTGGAGGGGCACTGTCCCTGGGGGTGTCCCGGTGCCGTGGGGATGCAGCACTGAAGGATGTGGGCAGTGGGCACGGTAGGGTGCGTGGGGTTGGACGTGGGATTCTCAGAGGGCTTTTCCACCCTTGATGGTTCTGTGGTTTCCCTTGCGCTGCTTGTCCTGAGCTCATTCTCTTTCTAGTTTAGATGCACAGCGTAACGTGTGGATATGTTTGAAAATGCAAGCATTAACTGGTCCCAGATGCTGTATCTTCCTAAAATAGTCTTTTTGCCTTTCTCAAGTGTTTCATTGCATAGAGACTCGGATAATGTATAGCTCAGTTCTGTGAACTTGCCCGTGTTGTGTTGTAACTACCATACTGTAGAAATTAGAGACATGTTGGTTTTCAATCTACCATGGGATCCCTTGTAACAAAACAAGCACTTGTCTTCTGTAACTGTGCATCTTTAAACATATATTTGGGGAGGATATTCACAAAGCAGCACAATAGTCATATTGTGTTGGAAATGAATGGTCTTCAGATGAGCGCTGCGCGAGGCGTGGACCTCCAGGGCTGTGCCTTGCAGCTCTTGAGAGTGCCTCTGTGTGCTGGGACGTGAGCTGGGAGCGTGCCCGGCCGTGCTGGGGACAGGGGACAGGGGGACACCTCTGCACGAGCAGGGCTGGCTGGGGTAGGATGAGGTTCATCTGGTAGCACCAGCAGCATGCAGTCCTGCAGGGACGTGGCTCGGTGGTGTGGGGGCAGTGGGTTGGTGGCTGGACTTGATGAGGATAGTGTTTTTTTCCAACTCAGGGAGACCATCATGGGACAGAATGTATGACATGGTGCTGTTCTGCACGTGAGTGCACTGTCAGCACCCTGCACTTCTGTCTGGAAGCGTGCAGAGCGTGCCAGGAGTGCAGCTTGTCCCCCTGCACAGGCAGAAGAAAGGGTCAGGTAGGGCAGTGAGAGGAGCCCTTGGTGCTCCTGTTAGCTGGGGAGAAACAAGTGCTGGTTTCGCTTCTGCGGTGCCTTCCTGCTTTTCTTGGAAGTGAGCACAGGAGGATCTGTGGCAGAGGTGATGAGGGTCAGCACAGCCCGTTCTGCGCCCCAGAGAAAGTGAGAAGGAGCCTCAGGCCACAAGATGCTCCCAGGCAGAGATTGCCTCCAGGAGGCAAAGAGGAAGCCTCAGTCTTTATTAGGGTGCATTTGGGTCTTGTGGGAGATATCTTAAAATACAGAAATTAGTGTTGTTTTCTTCTTCTCCTTTTTTTTTAATATACACTGGCCAGAAGTTGCTTTACTATAAAAGGACTTGGGGAGAATATAGACTGTACATCTGTTACTTGTTTGCCTCCAAAATGACTGCATGGTTGAGGCCAAAAGCAAAGAATAGAGGGTTGCACAAACTGGCAGAGTTTCTGGAGTCTTTCAGAAGCCAGTAATTGAAATGAGGAGGCAGAACGTTCGCTGCAGACTCTCTGGTTGCTCACCCATCTGCACAGTACCAAGGGTAATGACGGGGGAAATTCGGTGGGGCTGGCACGAGGCAGTTCTCCAACAAACCTTCCCAGCAGCTCTCTGTATTCGGGTGTGCTTCAGAGGGCTCTGCCCATCTCTGGGAGCCTCACGCGTACAGAGGATCAAATAAATTAACTATCACAAATATTTAACTTAAAGCATGGATGAGCAGGAGCTTTGATGTGGCGTGTGAGACCCTCTGCGTGGCTGCAGATGCTTTAAATGGCTGATGTGTTTTCCTTCTCTCAGACGTAGAATCGTAGATTGGATTAGGTTGGAAGGCACATTAAAGTTCATCTAAGATAATAATAAGGTTAGTGCTAGGGGTACAAGTGGTGTCAAGGGGTTTCCATATCCATGGGCTGCCGTGATGCCCAGCCCCAGAATGGAACGTGTGCTGGGGGACAGGATCCACCTGGAGCTGCATCAGCCTTCTTGGGAGAGCTTGGCCCTGAACAGGTGATGCCCATGCAGTCGTATTTCTGAGGGTTGTGGGGTTGGCCAACATGCCACCCCTACAAAGAGCATTGCCTTGGGGATTCATCACAGAATGGCTGGGTTGGAAGAGACCAGACTGCAGAGGTCGTAGAGCTACAGAGTGGTTGGGTTGGAAGGGACCATGGAGATCGTAGACCCATAGAATGGTTGGGTTGGAAGGGATCATAGAAATCATAGAGCTACAGAATGGTTGGGTTGGACGGGACCTCAGAGATCATTCATTGCCCTCACATAAGGTGTTGCTTGATGGTTACGCTAACAGCACTCAAGGTAAAGTGAGGCGAAGTTGCTTTATGCTCATTACAAGGATGTGCTGTGGATTGAGGATGAGTTTGGTACTGACACGAATACAGATAGCTCAGGAATTGTTACTGATGAAGCTCTCTGAAGATTTGGCTCCTTGAAATAGCCCAGGAGCTGTCACATCTCCTCGTGCTCCTCTCCCAGTGCGTGGTGAAGTGGTAGTGTGTCTGTGAAATCACTGTTCTGCTCTATTTCAGAGCTCCAAATGCAATTGCCTGTTCTCCTCTTGATGACAAAATGAATATCTAAGTGTGGTAAACGTGCAGTATTCTTTCTGGTAAATAAAACAAGAACTTCTGCACTTGGCAGCATTTTTCACCTGTGAATCTCTTGCATTCCTCGCCGTGCTGCAGACCAGAAGTGAGTTATGGTTGTTACCTTTCAGAAAGGACCCTTGAATTGCTGTGACCACCCCTGAAGAATGGAGCAGCAGCAGGAGTCTCCCAACATCCCAGCGCTTGCTGTAACCAGTGGGGAAGGGAAATGGCCATGCTGGCAGCCCCCCCAGGACATGTGTTTGACACATTGGGAAGCCTGCTGTGCCTCCAGCTAGCGTGGTGATGTGGGGCTTGGCAGCTGGCATTTGGCTCTTTGAAGTCACCTTTGCAGATCCATATGAGCTTTTCCTTTCAAGTCTTTCATTTGTCTCGCTCCGTTACGCAGAAGTTGAAGAGCAGCGTTTGAGTTTATTTTCTGGCATTTTAAGGCATCTTTTCTCTTTGATGTATTTAAAAATCTCGTTTTGTCATCTCCTTTGGTCTTGTTTGCTTTTCACCTTCTGTTCCCGTTCTTTGTTTTCTGTTGCACTCCGGAGGTGAGATGTTGTTTTTTGTCCCTCTGTGTGTATGCATGTGTGCTGAACCACGTTCTTCTGGTGACCTCGGGCATATGTTGTATTTCTTGGACCCGTGAGCCCAAACGAAGATGGGAGAGGCTCCACTGAGCAGGACAGGGCTGTCTGGTGCCATGCTCAAGAGCTGTGCTGGGTCCCTTTGGGGAAGGGGTGATGGAGCGCGAAGTGAAAACTACCCTGATGCGCTTGGGCAGAGATCAGTGAAGTGCTGCAGCACGCTATGTTGGGTGCTGCAGCTCTGAGCACCACGGAAAGTCCCGGCGTGGATTTACTTCACTTCCAGAAGTGGTCAGTTTCAGAATTACGTGCTGAGCCGCATGGAAGTGCTCAGTGTTTATGGCAGCAGGAGCTCTTCTCACACAGATATTGGTGCAGAACAGGGAGTCCATGCTGAGCTGTAAAGCAGCGTAGCCAAAACACTGATGGAGGCCTTGAACGTGGCTGTGCTTGTCCCGCCAAGCGTGCGGTGTGGGCACTCCTGTAGAAACTGCCCGGCTCTCACGGATCCCTGCCTTTGACTTTTCAGTTTTCTCAGTCCCTTGGTAGCAATTTTGGGTTTGATGCATTGCCTTTCCTTGCAGAAGCAGGGGTGGGACCTGGGTGCCGCCCAGCATTGCGTATCTGCAGCACTGAGGGCTTCAGGCAGTGCTCAGCACGGGGCAGCTCGGAGGCTGAGGGCTTTCCCTGGCCAGGCTCCGTCCTTGGATGTGTCTGTGCAGGTCTGTGAGCAGCTGGCAGTGCAGTTTGGTTCTCTGCAGGTGCTGTGTTTGCGTGGCTCTCATTGCCACAGATCCATAGGGTGGTTTGGGTTGGGAGGGACCTTTTAAGGCCGTCTGGTGCAGTGCACCTGCAGCTCATTCAGGTGCTCTGACCCTGAGTGCCTCCAGGGATGGAGCACCTCCGCTTCCCTGGGCAACCTGTTCAGTGCCTCACAATCCTTATTGTGAAGCACTTTCTTCCTTAAATCCAGTCTAAGTATCCCCTCCTTTCGTTTGAAGCCATTTCTCCTTGTTCTGTCGCAGCAGACCCTGCTAAAAAGCCTCCCCATCCTTCTTACAGTCCCTTTAGGTGCTGAAGGACCGCTCTCAGGTCTCCCCGGAGCCTTCTCTCTTCCAGGTGGCACAGCCCCAGCTCCGCCTGTGTTTGCAGGGACCGTTCCATCCATTGGATCATTGTGGTGCTGCATCCCGGGGTACAGCTGGCTTTCTGCATGGCCCTGCAGCTGCCAGCTCAGCACGGGGACTTCCAGAGGAGACCTTGTGACCTTTGTATCTGCTTGTGCTCCAGGAGCTGTGCCACGTGGCATCCTGCGGGCACCGAGCAGTGCTTTCTGGCAGCCCTAGACTCTCAGAGCAGGCATTATTCAGCAGCTGCAAGCATCACTTACTGCCTGGGTGGGACCTCTGAGTGTGTTGGAGTACTGCTGTGAGTGCTGGCTTAAACACAGGCTAGGCTTCGAGGTGCCGAGCCCAGTTTGTGGATCCTTGCACTGCTGTGGTCTCGTGTGGCAGGGAGGAGCCATGCTGCAGGCTGGCATACCTCGTGTGCCTGTTAGAGAAGCGATGGGCACTGCAGGCACAGCTCTGCCACGGGCAGGGCACTGCTGGCTCGGCTGTCCACGCCATCTGCCCCCGGTTATCTTGCAGGCATTTCTGACTTTGTGGGAGGGAATGCGGCTGGGAAAACATCAACATGCTGCGAGCGAGTGCTGCTTGGAGTTCTTGTGCTAGTGGGAGGCTGAACTGTGGTGTTTGTGTCTGGTGGATGGAGCTGGTGGGACGCTGGGGGCAGGGCCTGCGTGCTGCGCTGCCGAGCAGTGTTGCTCCAGCATCGTTCTGATGGGTAAAGCTGGGTGTTGGGAATGCCTCAGCTCAGTGAGCAGCATCCTCGCTGGTGTGTTACCTCGTTGGCACACTGAGCCGTGTGTGCCGTGCCACCAGGGCCCTGCAGACACCACCCAGTGGGCATGGGGTTGTCCCTGCTCCCGCTGCTCACCCTGCCTGGGCTCCTTGCTGCTGTCATTCTGTCCTTTGTGGCACGGCTGCGTTGCTGGGATGGCACTCAGCGCTCACCAGAGCATCAGTGTACAGGTGCCTTGGTGCACTAAGCAGGGCTTTTTTGTTCTGTGCTTTAATTCCTTGGAGGCTGTGTGTGCCAGCGCTCCGTGTGTAAACGAGATCAGCTGAAACGAGCATTATTCCCGTGCTCTGGTGGCTTTTGTTGTTTGAAATGTGTGGCTTGCTTATAACATCTGGCAGTTATTGCCTGGAATTGGAATGCTGCTGATGTTTCTGAAAGATGCTTTTCATTACGTTCACGGGGCCTGGTTTCAGTGACATTAAAGGCTCTCCCACTCTGAGAGCGATACAAAGGCATCTGGGGGGGTACAAGAATTGGGCTTTGAGTTGATTTAGAGTTGTGCTTGGGGCTAGGCCCAAACTTGGGAGAAGCTTTGTGCCTAGGTTGGCAGGGGCGGTCGGTGGTGGTGTGTCTGTAGGGACAGACCTGATCTGTTGTCCTGGTTAATGCTTCAAAATACACCAGAGCTCACTACTTTCTATGTAAATGGTGTATAAAAGAATTGAACTTCCAGCAGCTGAACCTGCACCCAACCTCACAGGTGACAAGATGGAGCAGCAGCAGGCAGCCAGCCCCCCACGCCCCAGCAGGACGAACAGGATGTTAATTAGCACTGTTAGACCAGCGAGGATGACTTTCAAATCATTGCAAATAGCAATCTAATTGAAAGTGTAGAAGCACAACCAACTCCTGGCTGTTTGTGCTATCGTCTCCTTATGGCGTGTATTGATTTCTGAATGCAGCGCGTTCTGTGTGAATGGCTATGAGATGAGAAGATCGTTGATACTAGGAAAAAACACAGCCATGCTAATAAAGCCCTGGGGGTAGGCATCCCTGGATGGCATTTTACAATTGGATTCTGTATTTCTATCTTTTTGTTATGCTCTCAAGCCTTCAGACTACAGGAGAATGCAGTGCTTCCATTTTCACGTGCAGTATCGTTTTCAAAGATGTCCCAGAGTTGGGTAGCTCCACGTTGCATCTCCAGGTGGTGAGAAACTCCCTTCACCTGGTGAGCTTTCATCCTGCTCTGCCTGAGCATGGCAGCCCCATGTTTCCTTTCTGGGCAGCAAAGAGCAAGCAAACCCACAGCACGGGTTCTCCCTTTTCCTTTCCATGGAAGTAATGTCACTACGAACCAGTCAGAAGCAGAACTGACTCAACCTTCTGCTTTAAAGCTGACGTGGAGAGTCACAGAGATCTTATGCAAAGCTATGAACATGTTTTCATCTTGGTGCCCGTGGGCTTTTAAAACACAGAGAGGTTTCTGGTGGCAGGAATGTCAGTTCAGTGTCACAGCTTCCAGCCATGGCATCATGGTGAGGTCCACCTGCCGCAGTGCTTGGCTGCTGCTGTGAATTGGTTGTGGGTGTGAGTATGACCCCCATCATTTTGTATCTGAGCTTCGCCTTCCCTTGGAGCTGTTACACGGCTGAGCATTTTGAGCAGCCACATTTCTGATGTGGGATCCTGAAATGCTGTTCCCAGTGTCAAGGGATTGTTATTAATTTATGTGTCGAGAAGCCAATAAAACCTCAAATGAGATTTAATCAACTGTTGCCGGTATTTCTGCGTAAGATGAATTGAATAATAGGAAAAGCACGGCTTAGTTCACGTATTCCCTTTCTTCTTACTACCCTGAAGATAAGTTAGAAGGGTCCAGTGCAACAGAAACAACACTTGGATGGGAGCAGCTATGCTAATTGGCAGCTAATGGCTTAGCGGCTTTAAAACAAAGCCCAAAAGCAGGCAGTGTCACGTTCCCTTAGGTCGCATTTCATAATAGCTTTGGGGAGAAGTCCTAATGAGAAAGGAAGCACTGTCCTGTTGTGCTGAGCAGCAGAGGCTGTGAGCAGGCGGGCACTGCCCCTGCAGCATCACTTCTCAGCACAGCTCAGGAGGTGCCACTAGATGGGACGTGTCCCTGTGTAACGTTGGTGCTTCAGGGAGAGTTTCTGCACAAAACTATGCAGTGTTGCTTACCGTCAGCAGGATGAGCGTGCAGCGCTGGGATAGTTCGTTCTTCCTCCTCAGCTGCTTCTCAGGACACACTAAGAGTCAGAGTCTGTTAAAGCAAAATCAATTACTTCCAAGCAGTAAGTACCTTGTGAATACATTGAACTCCTATGAATTATTAAATGCCCATCGTGTTCCTCACTTGCAGCAACAGCTTTATCGGCTTGTTTTCACCTTTGAGAAGACGGGGAAGAGATTTGCTGCAGTCTGTTCCCTTTGTTGAATTTCTCAGCTGTGTTTCTCAGCACGGCATCCCTTCTCCATTCATAGAAGTGGTCGGTGCATGGCTTTGGGTCTGAGCTCGCTGCAGAGGGATGCTGGTGTGCTGCAGCAGGGCTGCCAATGTGCTCCGGGGTGAGACAGAGCGTTCTGAGCTGTCTGATTCTTCCCACTGCCAGGAGCCGGGGCTGCCCATCGCTCCCCCTTTGCCAAGAGCTCTGGTTGGGAACCAACCTAAACACGTTACAACGTAAAGAAGCATGCCTCTGCCTTGCAGATGTTTGGAGTGAATCGTGCTGCTTGTCTTTCTTTCTCAGCTGGGGTTAACTCCTGGACTACGGAAAATAAGAACGGTCTTTTTATTGCTTTGAAGGCTGCGTTGTTGAGCGGGTGCCACGGATGCTTGGTGATGAATACTGGAGCACCAAACAGCTGTCTTTGAGAGCGATACAATTGTGAGGCAATATGCAGTTTACTCGTCCAGCACCAGGATGCGATTGAATCACGAGCGGATGAACACAGCTTTGTGTTTTCCCCATGTTTTCTGAGCGGGGCCTTCTCTTCCCGTGCATTCCCAAGGGTCAGAACTTAAAGCACCGAGCAGCACACCCAGCAGTGCTCATCCCTGCCACGTGCCTTGTGACGGATCTCTGTGTGTTTCTTCGAAAGCAGCAGTAATAATAACCTTCCTGGTCACTAATTTCAGATTTACTGCGCAAAAGAGGGAATAACCGAAGTAATTTCACTGAATTAGGGTGCAGCGTGGAGAGACGTGTCTTCGTGCTAGGCAGCGAATGGTTACCATGAGGGGACCCTAGCTGCAAGAGTCAGTGTGGTGCTCGTTCTGCTGTGCCATTACACTTTGGGACAACACCTCAGCCTAATTAGGCCTCGATTCTCAGCCCGCCATCTGTTCGCTGGGCCCTGCTCTGCTGCCCTGCCTGGCTCTGGGCTGCCTTGTCAACTGAGACAAACCGGGCTGCCTACCCGGACCTGTGTGTGAGGAGCTTGCACTGCCAGAGTGGTTTGGGGTGGACTTAATAAATGAGTCTATCTGGACAAGAAAAGACCCAAAAGACACACATGACAGCAAGTTAACAAACAGCTTGGGAAGACAATGGCCCTTTGCTCAGCCTCAGACTGCACGTCTCTCTGGCTCCGTTTCTTTTTGTGAAATGCCAAGGTTCTTTTCTCTCCTTCTCCACCCCATTTAAACTCCTTTTCTGTCCCAAATCTTCATCTGACTCTCCCAGGCCTGGGCTTTTACCATGCCTGCTGCAGTGCAGTTAGCAGGCGTGGGTGCTCTGGCGGTTAGTCCAGCTGATCGGCTTTCCCGGAGCACAGTGGGAAATGTCTTTGCTGTTATTGCTTAACAAAGAGTGGTGTGCAAGCAGGGAAGGTTTTCCCTGGCTGGTCTGTGCTCATGGTAGCCCCTTGAGCCCATACTGTTGGGTGGGCAGCCCCAGGTTACTGCAGCTTCTGCAGGAGACCTGCCTGCATCTCACAAGTGGTCCTGTCTAGGAACAACGTTAGCTCTGTGGATGCCTGCAATCTTCTGGCCTCAGGAACTCGAGATGTGTTTAATAATAATGTGATTTTTTTTTTTCCCCTTTGCTGTTTGGATGCTGTACCGAAGAAGCTTCGTGGCTGAGTTGTGCTGGGAGCACTTGCCTGACTTCATCCTTACTTCCAGGATGTAGCATGGCAAACTGCACACGACATAGCATAGCAATTCTTTCTTTTTTCTAGCAGCTTTTCCTTTTCTTTCCTAATCGTTGCAGAGAGGAGAGGACAGACAAACTGAGTAGCAGGAGCACTGCAGGTCATTAGATGTGCAGGCAGTAATAGCTGGCTTTGCTTTTTCTCTTAAAACGCAGCAGAGAGAGGATATAGAGATCTGACAAGCAGACAAAGCCCTGAACAGAGCTTTTCTGACTCTGGATTAGAAGAGATGTGTGTATGCTGGCATTTGTTTTACAGAATCCTTGTTCAACTGAGGGAAACACAGGAGCACAGCACAAAGCGATGTCCTGAGCCTGGAGCAGGGCACGTCCCAGTGCCGTGGCTGCATGCTGCTGCTGCTCTTCACCCATGTTCCTCAAAGGAAAGCTGCTTTCCTGGTGGCTCTGCTTCTGGGCAGCCTCCTTGGGGCCAGTTTTGTAATCACCAGTCATCTCTGTGGGCGAAGGCCCGCGGGTCCTGGTTCAGGGAAAGGGAAGGGTCGTGTTGCATCAGCAGGGCGTAAGCAGGGCTCCTTGGCATCGCCAGGGCATGAGTTACTTCCTGGTTTCCAGCTCGGTTTGTGGTCTGTAGGTAATAAAGACCCTTATCCCAAATGAGTTGTCTCCTAAAGTAATTAGTCACTTGAGACTGGTGGTGACTTTGCTGTTTGGCAGTGCTCAGGAGGTGGAGCTGAGGTGTTGGCCACTGCCATTAAGCACACGTGAACCTGCTCACTGGTCCTTGCTCTGGGAACGTTTCTGTGGGGACACCAGTGACACTTTGATCGCTTTTACTGCGTTGTATTTGCGACACATGACAGCACATCATTTAACACTGTGCAGGTGATCTGTGCGCACTGATTTTTGTGGCTTTTCCTTTTTTTTTCTGCTGTGTCTTAGCAGTGGTTTGAGGTGAGACTCTTACCCCAAGCTGCTGAGGAAACGACATTTCCTTCATAGCATCACTCTGTACCTTAGTACTGTAGTACGATGTAAGCAGCAGCTTAGGGATATGTATGAGAGGTTTCTGTTTCCTGCCCGTTGCATTACATTTGTGCACACAGGCTTTGTGATGTGTTTTCCGGAAGGATGGAAGTTCTGTCCCTCTGGTGGCACCTCCTGAGTAATCAGTTTCATCCTTCGTGTTTCCTGTGTTTTCCTCTTCAGCAGAACGCAGCCTCCTTAGAAGAGCTCGGTTCACATTTAATTCACGTTCGGCTCTGTGTATACTCGTGGTCGGATTCTGTTTTCAGTTAACTCATGGACGGCTTCATTGACGTCAGGAGATGCTGGGCGCGCGGAGCAGCGCGGCTCTCCGTGGCTGTGCGCGTTTATTGCTTTCCTTTTGGCTCACGGGGAGAGATCTCTGGTGTCTGTCATTACAAAGAACAGATGCCCCTCATTTCAGACCCAAATTTATTCCTATCCCACACAGATCTGGTCAGTGTTCCTGCCCTGTTACTGCTGCGTGCCGCGCAAACGCATGTGGAGTGGGAGGCCGTGCAGCCAAGCATACGAACGGTGATAGATGTTGAAGTTTTGCAGTCTCCCAGCATTAACAGCTTCTCACTCTGCTCTTTCCACATTCTTAATTTGGCATCGTTACAGCCGGGGGAAGGCTGAAGCCGCCTTGCTGCATGTGTGGGTGCTGGCCTGCTCGCGCCGTGCCCGCTGGGTGGCTGTAGGAGCATGGCTTGGCTTCTGCTCCCCGGCTGCGGCTGGATTTGTACATGTGAGTGGAGCAGGAATCGCACCTTTCAGCTTGGATGCTTTCCTGCATCTTTGATGTCTTATTTGTGAAGCAGAGTGAGCTGTGAGCGCTGCCCTGGCGCCCCGTGGGCGCTGCGTGCTGTCAGACAGCGTTGGGCCCTGCTCGTGGTGCTGCGAGGTGTGCAGCTCCTGACCTGCTGCCAGCCCGTGTGAGCACAGCCTGCCCATGCTGGTGGGAGCCCCGAAGCGTGCAGGGAAGCCCTGGAGGAGCAGCCCTGTGCTCGGTGTGGTGGCAGCTCCTGCTGTACGCTGCCCTTCCGAGCCAGGTGGGTGCCCGCTGGGTGGGCCAGCTGGTGGGGCAGCCCTGGGGCAGGGCCGCAGAGCTCACGCCAGGCAGGCTCTGGCTCCAGCTCCTTCCCCTCTCCTCTGTGCTGCAGGGGTGATTTATAGATGCCGATACAAAAGCTCCCTGTTGAAGGCTCATTGAGTTTAATGAAGTCAGTTTGCTGCGCTTGGAAATGAAATAAAAAACCCCAGCAAGTCAGTAACCTTGAAATAAAGGAAGAGAGTGATTAAAATGCTTTATCCTGAAATGTCTGGGGTTCTGAGCCGTTCACTGCTAGGCTTGCTGGTTACATAGGGTCCCGACTAAAAGTAAAGGAGATTGTATTAAAAGGAAATATATATATGCTGATACCAGAAGAGGAACATCTCCTGTGACTCACATCTCCAGAACCGCACCACAGATGTATCCCTGCTTCCCAGCCAGATATCACATGTCTGAACATATACTTTTTGCATTTTTGTGCTGGGATAACTGTAAATACCTGCCTCTGTTCGCAGAAAGGCGTTTCACAGGAGCTTCTTCCTTCTGTGAAATTACAGCTCTCAGCACTGGACTTGCTGAAACACATTCTTGCCCTCAAAGCCGCTGCTTTTTCCCTCTGTTCTGGCCCTCCTCCCAGGATGGGTGGCATTGCTCCCTGTGCACCCAAGTGCAGCGGGGACTGGAGGACAGCACGGCTTGGGCAGGGAGCTGCTGCTCAGCCCTGGCCTTGTGCCTCTGATCCTGACATCAGTGCAGCACACGCCTTGCCTTGGTGCCCAGAGCCGTGGATGGGGGCCCAGGGCAGCCTGAGCTGGTGGGAGCCAAGCACCCTACAGAAGGAGTGGGGCTGGGGACTGTGAGGTCCCTTCCAACCCAACCATTCTGTGCTTCTGTCATCTTTGAGCTCCCTTCCAAGCCATTCTGTAAAGGTCAGAGTTGCTTAGCTTTCCCTGCCTCACCTCAAACTCACAAAACGTTGCCCGTCCACGTCTCAATAAAAACGTGTGGGGATATGAGGGTGCGAAGCAGAATGTGAGTGCAGAGTCTTAACTGCTGCAATGTCACACCTGGGCTTGTGTTGGCCTCAGCAAGCTGGGGCTGCTGCTGCCTTAATATAGACCTTGTTAAGACGTATCCAAACTGGGGCTGTTGGTGAGTAGAGGCAGAGAATTGTTGCTTGGGTTTGACTGAAGGATGAGCTTCTTGCAAAGAAGTGATGTAAGAAAATACAGCATAACGTGAAGAAGTGTAAATGGCCTTGAGTTGTAGTGAGCTGAGAGCAGCTTTGTGAGTTCTTTCGTTTCCCTGAGTGATTTTGCACTGCTGAGTTTTGGGGTATTTTTAGATTCAAAGAGCACCACTGTGTTGCTGAAGGGATGAGGTTCTCAGGCTTTGATGTGGCTGCAGAGCAGGCTCTGGTGTTTCACTCCGAGGTGTTTGGCTTTCTAGGAGTGAGGTGGAAGGAGGGATGCGAGCCCGTGTTTGTTCAGCTCTTAACAGGAGGGGAGAGTCCAGTTGGTGATGGGCTGACAGCTGGACTTGTGATCTCAGAGGTCTTTCTCATCCTTAACGATCCTGTGATTATTCTTTAATTAGCTGCATGCCAGGGAAGCTCTGCTACCCTGCAGCTCCCACATGCCAGCAGTGCTTCCAGCCCTGCTGCGGGGCTGTGTGCGGCCATGGCACCTCTGCTCGGCAGGCCTGCAATGGCAGGAACGCTCCTGGATCTCCTCCTGGCTGCAGAGATGATGCTGTGTGTGGCTCCAGCCAAAACCCTTTTATTTTCTTACGCCCACATGCGTGTTTACTTCCTTGCCGTACCTCTCGGAGTTGAAAGTGCTCTTTCGTTATAAAAAATCCCCCGGCAAATGGGTGCTTTTGTTGTGGTCGGTGCAGGGATGGAGCAGCAGGCGCCGGGCTGCGCTTCCAGGGCTGCACTTCCAGGCAGGGCTGCGATGCTCGCTGGCTGTGCATGCACAAGGGAGGTATCGAGGGAGATACGGGTCTTGGGAGCAGCCAGAGCTCACCAGCGTCCTGCACAGTGTGTGCCCAGAGGTGCTTGAAGGCTTGCAGTGGGGGCTGTGCGGGTGGGTAGCTCCCCATGTGGTCCTGAGTTGGGTCCAGAGTCGCAGTGAGCCCCATGTCCCTGTGCCAGTGCCATTATTGGGTGTGGGGCTGTGCATCCCAGCGCCTGAGCCCTGTGGCTGCCGGCCTCACGGTGCTGCACGTGGCCTTTGGGGCAAGTGATGTTGATGCTCCAGGAGCTGTGACTGCCGGCTTACCCCGCTGTAACCATCAGGAGAGCTTGCTTGCAAATGAGCCAGCAAAGGCGTTTCCCTGGGAGCACTGATAATGTATCGGGGTAAACAATTTCAGAGCGTAGCTACAGAGGCAGAAATGTTTTTCTTCCCATGTCTGCTGGTGATGTTGCAGTAGTCCTTTTCCAGGAACGTGGGAGCAGCAGCTGCCTCCGCCTCTCCATACGTCCTTCAGCTTCACCACGAAGGCAACCTCTGCCTTCCTTTACAGCCGTGCCACCTCCCTGCTCGTATCCTCACGGCTCCAGGCCGTTCGTGGTCACCGTGTCACTGGGTCAGCAGCACACATCTGTCCCCAGCACCATGCTGTGCAGCCCTGGAGTTGTTCTGGACATGCCGTGTGGCACTCTGCCACAGCTCTCAGGCTGGCTTTCACTCTCCTGGCTGAGCACCAGCAGCTCCATGGAGGATGTATATATAAATCTATAAGCTGGTGATGCGGGCAGAGCGACCTGGGCATCCTGGAGATCAGGGCAGGGGAGAAAGCTGTGTGAGCACTCGTGGGGCTCTTCCGCAGGGCTGGAAGCTGCGCTGAGCATCGATGTGTGTGCCCTTCAGCGTGCTGGGACAGCCTGCACAGAAAATGGGAGCGAGCCGCCTTTGTTCTGCTGCCTCTCGTGCCCCAGCAGCCGCTCAGGTTTGTTTGTAGAGAGAGAGGGCTCTGAGATGTCTGCCTGCGAAGTGCTCGGCCCTCGAGGGTATAACAGAAAAACCAAGGGCTTTCGTGGGAGCTGCACGCCTCTCCTCCCCGCTTGTAAATTGCTGGCGATGCACTTTTCTGCTGGGTTTTAAGCCTTTGGGATAAAACGGGAAACAATCAGAGGTCAAGTGAAAAGAAATAGTTTTGCTGAAGAAGTGAAGAATGAGGCTGGGATGTAGGTCAGATGCACGCAGCACAGGACTCGAAGGGCTGTTTTCTACAGCTATACTGTACTTGGAGACTTTTTGAAGTGCACATCTGGTGAGCAGATTGAAGGTACAAGCCTTCAGTGTTTGCATAGTAGTTTCTTTGCTTGCTTTCTAAAAATATGACCCGGAGACCTCCCTTCAGTGAAAAAGTTCACAGTCTTGCTAGGCTCCTCTCCCCTGCACGTTGCTTAAATGACTGCAGGGCTCCAGAAACGCGGCTGTGTGCGCGTTGCCAACCACCTGCTGCTCAGCTTTGCTTACAGTCAGAGGACCACAGAGCCATTAAGGCTGGAGAAGGCCCCCAGGATCCCCACCCCACCGTGCCTGCTGCCCAGGAGCAGAGCATGGTGGTGTGCCCAGTTTGGTGGCTGTGTTGGTGCCACCCTCTCCATGGAGCAACCAGGGGCAACGGGTGCATCCTCAGGGACCCAGGGGTGGGTTGGATGCCCAGTGGGGCAGGGGAACTCTGATGGAGCTCAGGAGCAGCGGGAAGAGGGGATGCCAGGGGTGTGCTTGGTTGTTCCTGCTGCTCTGCATCATGGGTCTGGCTGGAGGTGCTCCAGGCTGCGTCAGGCAGTCAGTTCCAGCCTTCTTTTCTCTGACATAAATCTGGAAGAGCTCCGTTGAAGCAGCGGAGCTGCAGAAAAATATTTATAGACAGGAAGGGAATCTGGTCTCCCCCCACCCTTTGGCAGAGCAACTATCAGTTTCCTTAAGATACGCGCTTGGCAGCAGTGAAATGTACTCCATCCCATTGAGTATATTTCTCCTTAGCATTCGTCAGATGTAAAATGTCATGGATTTGTCATGTAACTTAATTTCTTCCATTCGGATGTATGCTAGGAATGAAGTCAGCCGAAAGGATTACAAAAGGAGCATTGATGTTGCGGTCCTTCAGCGCATCTGAAGGATCTGATTTAAATGAAAGCATCTCGCTGCTTTATGGGGCACTCGGAAACTGTCATGATCCTCTAAGGGGTCAGTAATCCGTAGCTGTAGGTTCATGCCCTGCTCTGCCTTGGCGTCTAGGACTGAACAGGCTGAGACTTGGTGATGTTCAGTTGCCACTTGCAACATTTAGGGAGAAGCCCTGCGCTGTTTCCTCACCTTTAAGAGGGTTATCGCTCACCTTGAAGCAACAAAATACATCGGAGCTGAGGTAATGGGGAGAGGTAGAGCAGTGAAAGCAGCATTTTCTGCTGCTTTTAGAAGGGATACTGTTGTGATTGTGCGTAGAAGCATCCTTGGAGAGGTGCGTGGTGAGGATGCTCCAGGTGCTCGGTCATTGCAGTGAGGAGCAAGCAACGTCTCAGAGAGGAGCTGAGAACCAGAGCCCCATGCAGCCTATCTTTGAGGACAGAGGCTGGACTGCCCAGCCCCTCCGTCCCTTCTCGGGGTTTTTTTCCCTGCAGGGGTGCTCTTGGGAAGAGATTTTCACCTGTGCCAGAAGGTGTAGGGATTCTGTACTTGGGATGGAGGAGAAGCCCCACTGCCTCTGTTCTATTCACGCAGCGGTCATGGGGTAGCTGAACCCCGTGGATGTAATTAGGTGCTTAAGCTGCGGGGTACACTCGTGGGCTTTCTTCCTGGAGATCGTATTTTGTTTGAGTAATGCCACTGTGCGTATCCCTGAAAGTTGGCCTTGCACAATCCTTTCCAGGAAGGGAAACGGAGCCCAGCTTGCCTCCCAGAGCCCAGCGGAGGAGTTTAATATCTTAAATTCCCTTTAATTAAAGGTGAGGAAACTGAGATGTGGAGATTAAGGACCAGTTTTCTTAGGGAGTGCAGTGACTGCTTAGCACTGGATTTTCCAAAGAGCTCGGCTCCCATTGAAGTGGTGAAGGAGCACGCAGGTCTCAGAGCATCCATCCATCACACTGGGCACTGAGCTGGTGGGAAATGGCCCCAGGGCAAAGCGAGAGCCTTCCTGTCCCTGTGTGCTTGGCTGTGGGATGGTCACATCCCAGCTGAGCCTGGGTAGTGCATGGACAGACAGGAGCTTGGGCTGCTTTAATTGTGCATGGGGGAGGCAGCCATGGAGTGTCCTTTTCCTCTGCACTGCCCACAGCCTTGGAGACGTGGGTTTATGTCTTAGAATCATGGAATTGTTAGGGCTGGAAAAGACCTCTAAGGTGACCGGGTCTGAGTGTCAACTAAAGCAAAGTACGTAGCTGTAAGGGAACCACCATCTACAGAAGGAGACTTAAAAATTAGTGAAGGCACTGTAATCTAGTTTGGAGCTGTTGTTGAATTAATCCTGGAGATATTTTTTCCAAAAGGCAGTTCTACTCCGTGCTTTGTTCTGCATGGAGACCCCGGTGTGGCACAACTCCCCGAGGAAGGAAGGATGAGTGCAGTGATATTTGAGGAAAAAAGAGGAGTAGTAAGGGAAGGAAAGGGTATTTCCCTTTTGAGGTGCTTGGGGTTGTGGTGTGTAGGCATGGCAGGCTGTTCCAGACATTGCCTTTGTGCTGGGAGCTCCATGTGCCTCGGGGCTGTGTGACAGCTCTGGCAGGATCCGCTCCCCCTTCCTGCTCCCTTCCTTTTGGTGCAGCTTTATGTGGACCCCTGATGGCCTTCGCTTTCCTCCCTTGATGTGGCTCCGTTCAGATGGGTCCCAGAAGCTCCAGCGAAGAGCGATGTGGCTTTCTGCTGTTAAAAGGCACACGCAGACTCCCATGGAAGTTGCTGATTCCCCTCGCTGGGCCTTCCTAAAATCAGAGTGCAATCCCGGATGTGTGTGCAGCTCATCCTCATCCTTCCTGCAGCAGAGTGGCTCCTGCTTCTGAGATCACTGGGACCACCCTCAATTCCAGCAAACCATCTCTTCTCGGGTGGTCATGCAGCCCAGAGCGGGCTCAGAGGATGGGCAAGGTGAAGTGAAACAAGGAGCTGCTGTGCTCCAGCGTAGCTCTCACCCTCCTTTGTCAGAACAAGGTGCAGCTGTGCAAAGCTGCATTGCCAACCCCTGGTTTTCAGCCAAGAAGTGAAAGTACACAGTGTCGTGCAGTGATGGTTTTGGGGTTTTCCTGGGAAATGCTCTGACTGGAGCTAAGAGAGGAAGGTGTCTGGGCAGTCACGTTTCTCTGGGCTCTGTTTCCAGCCAGCCTGTAGCTCCTGAATCTGACTTGCCTGAAGGCGACGGAAGGGCTTATCGTTACTCTATTGCTGCTTTGCCTCTCCTTTTTCTTTCTTTATTTTTTAACAAGACCTATTTTTTTTCCTGCTCTGTGTGCATACCCTCCGTCTCAGACCAGAAGCCTTCATTACAATTGCACTAACGATGCAGCCTGCGGCCAGGCCCTGCATGCAGCTACCAGGGCAGAATTCGGCTCTGGTGGTGGAAACCACATCCCTCGTGCGTTCCTGAAGGAGCCCTTCGGTTTTAGACCGGTGAGAGAGACCAGCCAATGTAGGGCCGACTAGGCTGAGGTAACGCCGCATTGTTTGCCAGATGTTTCCAATCAGTGGATTTTTTTGGCCGCCTCCAGGAATTGAGTCGTCTGATTTCACTGCTGGGCGCAGGAAACGGAGCTGCCTGCACCTCGGCTGGGGCTGTGCTGCAACTGCTGCGCTCCCAGCTGGCACCCAGCGGCCCTACAGCACTCCTGGCAGAGATTACCTTTAAGAGTTCCATTTTCCTGTCCTGTATTCCCCCAGGGCTGTGCCCTGAAGCAGGGAGAGCTGATGTGCAGCTCACTGCTGCTGCAGATGCCGGTGCATGCGAGGCACAGCCAGCCCTGCGTGAGGTGCGGGCTGCTCCGCAGCTGTGCTGTCACGTAAGGAAGTCATCCACAGAGGGGAGGGAGCAAGGAGAAGGGAAGTCAATAAGTCACAAGTTGATAGAAAGTTATGGCAGATCTGCAGCAAGATCAGGAAGGAAGGCCTTCTTTGTGTTTCTTTCCTTTCTGAAAGTCACGTGTACCAACCTCTTGTTTTAAACAGGTGCACAACCAGCACAAGCCAAGCACGAATGAGTAACAGAACCCCGTTCCCCCATAGAATCTTGTCATCATTAAGGTTGGAAAAGACCAGGATCCCCTCAGCCACCCCCTCCATGCCCACTGCCCACATCCCTCAGTGCCACATCCCCACGGCTCTGGGGCACCCCCAGAGATGGTGACCCCCACTCCCTGTGCGGCTGTGCCAGTGCCGGCCTGTTCTTTGGAGAAGGGATTGTTCCTCAAACCCACACTGACCATTCCCTGATGCACCTTAAAGCGGTGACCTCTCATCCTTCTGCTGTCACCTGGGAGCAGAGCCTGGCCCCCATCTCACTCCATCCTCCTCTCAGGAGTTGTAAGGAGCGATGAGTTCTCCCCTGAGCTCCTCTGCACTGAACTGTATGATCCCATATCCCTCAGCTGCTCCCGTAAGACTTCCATATAATTCCTTTGTCCTCGGCTGCAGGCAGCTGGGGCCTCTCGGGGCACGGACAGTCCTTCTGAAGAGTGCTGTGTGTGCAAATGGGGACAAGTTCTGTGCTGGCCAGCAGTGAGGCCACAGAGTACGCTGCGTTTGCTCCTTGCAGTGGGTGTGCTGGCAGGGCGAGGGGGTCAGAAGCGTCACTGCAACTGGACTTGTGCGCTAATCATTTATGCAACTGGAATTAAGGACAGGGCCTAGCTGTGGGAAGGCGATGCAGAGGAATATGCCTTTCTTGGGTGGTTTCAGGCACGGTGCCGCACTGTAAGTGCATCCTGTTTTCAGCCTGCGACGCGGGGCCGCCCGGGATGTCCTGCTGAATTCCTGTAATCCCAAAGCACGCACTCCAGAGGAGGTCCAGGATGATGCAGGTCCTGGGCAGGGCACCGCTGAGGAAGCATCCGTAAAGCGCTGTGGGACGCACGCGGGCTCTGCTAACCCTGATTCATTTATCAAGAGCTGTGACCCAAGAGCAAGGGACACGCAGCAGGCACGAACACTTCCAGCTGGCTGCACCTTTGTGTGCCTGCTCCCGACTTTGCTGTGCTCAGTTGGTGTTCCGGGCACGCAGGCAGAGCTGGGGATGGCTGTCCCTGGCCCCGGCCGCGGCCGCACCGCTCCCTACACCCACACTGTCTGCTCGCCGAGCGTGTTAAAGCTTGACATCACCGCTCAGCCCCGTTCTGGTTTCGCAATAATAAAAAGCAGAGTCTGGAGAGAGGGCTGCCAGTTTTAATAAGCGAGGAACACACCCAGCCAAGTTTACTTTATTGTTCTTGGGATACTGGAAAAAAAAAATTGTTTGTACAATAACATTTTGGAGGGCTTGGCTGATCCCAGCCTTTCCTGCCTCCTCTTTTGTTTTCCGGATACATCAGCAGATGTCCATGGAAGTGCTAAATCTGCACCCTGCCTGACCTCTGCTATTGAGGAAGGTAAATCAGTTCTGGCAGGAGGCTGCCCAGAATATCTGTATTGCCTCTGTAAACAAATCTAATTAAAGAAGAGTCTTAACGAGGGTTTTTTTTTCCCTCCCTGCTAATGTTTTAATCGGTAACCTACATCAGCACAGGGCCTTGGTGAGTTTTGGTGCTTCCCTGGGAGCTGACAGCCCCATCCTGGGGTGATATCTGTAGGATGTGGTGCACGGACCTGGGCAGCTCCCAGCGCTCAGAGCTGGCGTCGCACCTCACATGTCCTGCACTAATCAATCCTCTGAGCTAATTAATTCTGCAGAACGCGAGGGTAGGGAGCCGTGCTTGTCTGCAGCACGGGCAGTGAAAATATCCCGCTGCCTTCCGTGGGAGCTCTTGGCTTGGGCTGTTTGCAAGATAGCTCTTGCTCTCATGACATGCGGTAAAATTATTACAGTGATTAAAAAAATAAATGAATCAAACCACGACTTCGACATATTAGCAAAACAAACACCGACAGAAATATCAGGCTTTTGTACTTGGGCTTAAAACAACTCAGACAGGAAGCTCATACCAACACCCATTTCAGCAGGAGTCGTGTGCCAGGAAATCAATACGAGGCATTTCCAAATGAGAGCCACGCTCTGTGCAGGCAGGGAGCCACGGCACGGTGCTGGATGGAGCTGAGCGGGCACGGGGCCGGGAGGGAGCGAGCAGGGCACAGATGGTTCTCTGGGGGAAGCCAGGCCAAGCCCTGACGTGCGGGCAGAAGGTGGTGGAGGTGAAGTGTTGGTGTGATGCAGTGGCTGGAAATGAGCTGGGTGCTTCTGTGGGCTCGTGGGCTGCTTTTAGGGGATGGAGGTAAATGCACCTGTGGTTTAGGATCCTCGTGCCCTTAAGGGCAGTCCAGGTGGTGGAGGTCCCTCACTCGACACTTGTCCCTGGGCCACTTTCCTCTGACCTTGTAGGCCGATGCTGAGGTATTAGGAGTGATTTCTTCTCTCAAAGAGCGGTCGGGCACTGGCACGGCTGCCCAGGGAATGGGGTTTCACTGTCCCAGAGCCGTGGGGATGCGGCAGTGGGGGACGTGGGCAGCGTTGGGGCTGCACCATCACCCTGCTGTCACCTGCCTGTGCTGTGACATAGCTCTGCATCAGTGCCTGCTGGCTTTGTGGGTGGGAGTTCATCCGACCAATTGGTTCTTTAAGCTCCTGGCTGATGTGCTTCCATCAGGAAATCAGATGAGCAACGTGCTGAAAGGCTGTGCTGTTTTTAAAGTCCTTGCTTTGGGTTGTGGGATGGGTTGGGTGGCTGCCGCATGTGTACGAGCACTGAGGGCAGGAGTTCAGCATGGGTTGGACTTCCGTAAGAACAAAACTCAGCTGAGCGTGGGGAAGGATATCTCCCTTAGGGGCTGTGTGGAAACCAGGTGGCAACGAGTTCTGCAATCTGCTTGGTAACATCAGCATGAGTTTCTTTTGGCACTGGGAAAAATCAGGATCCTTCTGCATCCTAACACCGTGCACGTCCTGCAGAGCTATGCTCATGGTGTGGCAGGGAGCGTGGTGCTGGGCAGTGAAGCTTTAAGTACACCCAAAGGGGGAAATGGGGAACTCTGTGCTTAATGAAACTCATCGAAACAGACTTGAAGGGGTTCTGAAGGCCGCCTTGCAGCCTTAGAACAAAGCACCTGCAGCTTCACATGGTGCCTGTGAAACCCCAGGGTGTGCGTGGAGTTTTATTAGTGGCTTTCCTGCTCTGTGTTAGATGTTTTGGTGGATATCACAAGGTCCTAATTGGTAAAACATGTTCTGATTAAGCAGCCCTCTGCCCTCATGCTTGGCTGGCCATCCAGACACTGTTTGTCAGGGAACATAGGAGGTGCAGGAAGGCTGACATCTCTTAGCAGCTACGCCCTGATGGTGCTGGAGCAGGGTTTGCTGGGCGTAGCTGCAGCAAGATGTGGCCCACTGCCCGTGGGGTCCTGCGATGGGCTGTGAGAGCTCCCCTGGGCCTCTGGTGCGTGGGCTGGAGAGGTGCTGGGACAGTGGGTGCCAGCATCTGCCTCCAAACAGCAGACCCCTCTGAGCTTCCACTTGGCTGGGGCACTGAGCATCTCCTGGTACCCACTATGGCTGCCCATCTGGCCAGTCCCTGTGACAGCAATGATGTCAGGTTTAGATTTGTGACTGCTGGGTGGGGTGTTCCCTGCCCACTTAGCACACAGTGATTTGGAATGGTCCATGGGACATGCCTGGGTCCATGGCTGCTGCAGCCCAAAGCGACGCCGTGCCGGGTTTGGCTCCATGCGCTGGCTGCTTTGCGGATGAGCTCTGTATCTGGGAGGGCTGGAAGTGAACATGGTTTATTCTTTTTTCTTTCTGAGCAATTGAGTGATGTTCACTTTTGGGTGGTTCTGTTTTTCTTCTGACAAATGCTTTTGGAAGAGGATGGCCGCAGCAGCGGATTGCACAAGAGGTGCTGGCCGTCAGCAGCGGGAACGTGGGGGCTGATACCTCCCAGCCAAGGGGAGAGGCCCTGCATGTACTGCTGTGCACTGCTGAGCTGATCCCAGTGCTGATGGCAGAACCACAGAACGGTTGGGTTGGAAGGGATATCACAGCCCCCAGCCCCACCCTAGCCCACAGAGCCCATCCATGTCCTCGGACACCTCCAGGGATGGGTAACCACAGTTCTGGGCAGCAGTGTCAGGACCACACTACCTTTGGATAAAAAATATCCTCCTAACATCTCTCCTCTTTTAGTTCAAATCCATATCCTGTGACTGTCAGCCCGTTCGCTGCGTGTTGCTCTGCTTCTCTTGTAGAGGGGTTTGCTGATGCTGAGGACATCACCGCAGAGGTGATGGCACAGAGAACACAGAAGGGTTCCCTGAAGGGGAGCACGTTGCTGAGGAGCCCCTGCTATTGCTCCCAGCCATGTGCTGCAGGCTGTTGGCCATCAGCTGGCAGAGCCTGGTGCCTTGGGAGCAAGTGTGTGTGCCTGGAAGGAGCATTAATTACCGCTTTTTGAGCTGTGTGGTTCGGGAATTGATCATCTTTCCTAGTCCCGTAGTGCTGGGAAGGATCTGGTTGCTTTGTGTTTTTCTTGGCACGGCGTTAGGATGGGCATTAGCCAGCCGGGTCTGCACTGGCTCCTGCAGAGGGGAATTAAGATGGATGTGGTGCCCTGGGAGCTTCACACCAGCCTTATAATGCTCTCGTTCTGTCTCATTTTGAACGAACAGCGCGTCGTCTGGGCTGGTATGAGTTGTGTAGCCAAGGAGCAAAGCTGCCCGTTTTAATGGTACCAGTTGCAGTCAATGGGAAATCCTGGCTGTGAAATAGTAATGCTTACCTCTGAAGGCGCCTCTCTTTTCCAATCCACCCGACTGATGAGTACTGGCTGGCCTTGCCCCAGGGTGTTCAGTGCTAGCTGGAATTTTCCCTTGGGGGGAAAGCATGGGGAAGATGCCACTGTTTTTTGCAGAGATGGAAAGACATTAAGGAAAGAGGTCTTGATGTTGTTCCTTTCAGCATTCTCCAGGACAGCCTCCAGTCTCCTCGCCCTTAGGGTGCTGTCCCTGTACTGGGTGTCAAAGCCTGAGCTGGGAGCCCAGCCCTGCTGGGCTGGGAGGGGCCTTCTGGCATGCAGGAGAGGAGCACAGTGATCTCATCTCCCACTCCTGAAGTGGCCTGTGGACTGAATTACCCGCTCCATAGACGGGCCCTGAGGATTAAGCCCTGCCCCTGTGTGTGCCACTCCCTGTGCAGGGCTGGGGCAGAGCCCTGAGGATGGATGGGGAAGAGCTCTGAGGATGGATGGGGCAGAGCCAGGGGATAGATGGGGCAGAGCCATGGGGCCGGATGGGACAGCTCTCTGTGCTCAGCCCTGTTGGCCCTCTGGAAGCCTGCAGGGTAGGATGGAGGTGAACTGAGGACCAAAGCATCTCCCAACATCTCTGGTGCTTCAGACCTTCAGGACAGGACTTTATGCTGCTTCCAAGGAAGGACAAATCTTCTGGATGTTTCTGTTGTTATCAGGCTTGGTAAAGATTTATACAATAATGTTGTGAAGGCTCCCATCTCCAGTTCAGAGATGCAGTCAAACTTCCCCAGCTTTTATGTGACTTTGAGCCTGAGGTTTTGGGCTGAACACCCTGATCTCTGACCAGAGGTGAAGTGCAGGGTTGGGCCATGCCTCGACACCCCATCCTCAGCACTGGTGCTACATGTCTTACAAGTACAGCAGGAGCTGCTGCCACAGAGCGTGCAGAAGATGCTGGCCACAGAGGGCCTTTCCACCTCTGTGCTTCATTCTAACCAGGACCCAGCTGTGTAGGCTGGGTAAATCTTAGAAAGGTAAATCTTCAAAGGCTTTCGTCCAGTCTTTCTGTGTTTTTTTTTTGAGCAGGGTGTGAGGGTGCTGCAGTGTGGTGCCATGCAGCACTGTCAGCACCTTTAGTCCGACCCAGTATTCCCCATTGGTGGTGTGAAACAGCACCTGTGGGACCGCTGCTGTGCCTGTCCCGCTTCTGCTTTCAGAGCCTGATGGCATTCAGGCTGAGCATATGTCAGGAGGGCCTTCTCTAGGAGCAGTTCTCAGCACAGGGGCAGTGCAGGGAGGATCCTGCCTTTAGAGACCTGGCTGGTACTGTCTCTGACCTCTGTGGATGGGTGCGGGGAGGGGTATTTCCCCCCTTGCCATCTCCAGCAGTGGATTCAGGCTGCTTGCTGCTGGCATACAGCTCTGGCTCTGGGATTTCCCTGCCGGGGTGCAGGGGCTGCAACCACCCTCACAGTACAGAAGTGTCCTTTTTTCTTCCCTTTTTTATCCCTTTTTGTACTGGATTCTCCTCCACCTCTTGGAGTCTGAGCCCCGTCCTGTGCAAGCCTGCGCTCCTCCACGCACACAGCAAAAAGGCTTTGGAGATTCTTGCAGCAATTTGCATGTGCTGCTTGCTCGTACTAATACTTCCTGGTGAGTTGTTGCTTTAAGGAGGAAAAAATAGATGTAACTAGATCCCCTGAATCCCTCTAATAAATACCAGATGTGCTTCCATGAGAAATTCAGGTTTCCTGCTCAGCGGACGGTCCCTCCTTTTGCTCCGTGGTACCAGGCAGGATTCATCCTGCTCTCAGCTCAGCCTGGGCTCATCTTCATGCAGTGCCATGCCTGGTGTCTGTGTGAGTGTTTAACCCAGTTCCCATCCAGCGTGGGAAGCTGTGGGAAGTCAGGGCTCGAGTGCACAGTGGCCCAGACGGCTCTGGCTCTGGCTGCATGCAACTTGGACATTAAAAGGACAGAATGTCACTCGTGCTTGGCGATGCCTTTTCGTGTAGGTGCCTCTTGGTGTGTGCAGCAGGCTGTGCGTGTGGGAAATGAACGTGCCTCCAGGTGAATGTGTGATGCAGCATGCAGCGGGGGCTAAAACGTGCTCTTTAGCAGAAGAGAGCCCCTTGGTAAATACTGTTCTTGGGTGTCCCTGTGCCCACAGCCTGTGACTCCAGGCTCATGTGAGACACCTCTGCTAATGGTGCTGGCGTTAATGGGGGTTAATCAAAAGAGCATTACTGCTTAATTTGGGGCTCTTAATGAACGGCAGAGCCTTTGGAGAGGAATTAGGTAGCTTAGTCTTCTTTTCTTCTTCTTTTGTTGATATTTACAGTGTCAAGGTCATAACAGGAGGACTAGAGCAGTGGCAGGGGAGGGCTGCGTGCTGCTAGTCCCTCCTGGAGGGGTGAGCTTCCCAGGAAAGCCTGTCTCATTCCTCCTGTATGTCCTGTCTGGATCTGATGGTGCAGGCACTAAACAAAGCCATCCAGCATCTCTCCAGTCACGGTGGGTAACCTGCCTTCCAGCACCGGCTCCACAAGTGCCCCATGTGCCCTGGTGGGTGCAGCCAGCCCTGCTCTGCCCCCGTGGGGGTTGCTCCGGGCAGAGGGTGCAGTGCTGCTGGCAGCGCTCTTGCACATTTATGGGTGCTCCAATTCAAGTTTATCAACATACATCAAAGGGATTTTTGATGAAAGACAAGGTTCTTCTGTTTACTGAGCTGTGAAAATCACGAGGCGGATATCTTGGTGAAAGATCTCTGAGATGAGAAGGTTAAATTAGAAGCGTATTTGTGGATAAACAAAGGCCATTGTAGCATGTGTGTTATCATCAGGTGAGAAAACCAGCGGGAACCAGGAATAAAGACGACCCTGGAAGTGTGACTGGAGCCAGGGAGAAATTACTCCTCAGACCCAGAGTGAACCTCCCCTGGTGCAACCTGGGGCCATCACCTCTTGTCCCATCACTACACCCATTGCAGTGGGTGTGCCACGACTTACCCTGTGTACAGCACTGTGCCTTCCCAGGGAGAGCTCCTCACTGAGCTCATAACACACTCTTAACTACTCGTGCATGTGAAGCTTCAGTGACTCCGGTGTGTGCTGGAAACGTCAGCATGCTGATCATAAGCAGAAGCCCAGGAAGTGTGGTTAGGGCTTTATTTGGAAAAAGCAAGCTGGTAGAAGCTTTTATGGAGAAGCTTTTATGGGTCTAACATTGAACTTTAGGGCTGGTTTTGGGATGACTGCAGTAAAAGCGTTTAAAGAATAACCAAACCCGTGCAGTCACTTAGATGCTGCATGTCTCCCAAGGGGGTTTTGTCTCATGTCTCAAAGCTTGGAAGAGTTTCTGAATTGCTGTGAGGAGTGCAGTGCCTTGGGTCACCGGGTGAGCTCTGTTTGCTGTGGGAGCTGTTCATGTAGCAGTAAAGCATAGAACCATGGAATCATTCAGGTTGGAGATGCCCTCTCGGATCCCCAGTCCCCCACCCACCCCACCGTGCCCACTGCCCACATCCCTCAGTGCCACATCCCCACGGCTGTGGGACAGCCCCAGGGACAGTGACCCCCACTCCCTGTGCAGCTGTGCCTGTGCCTGACTGCTCTTTGAGGAGGAAATATTTCCCAGTGTTCAACCCCAGAGCTCAAAACAGTGCTTGAGACACTTGTACACGGAGACAGCTCATGATGGTGAGTGAGCTGGGAGGCAGACGGGGAGGACAGTGGGAGCTTTTCAGTGAGGGTTACCTGGCTGTGGTCGTGGGGGAGGACAGCCTGTGACTATCAGGAAGGGAATGGGCTTTGTTCATGGTGCTGTCTTTTTGCAGTCGGTTATATTTCCCAAATTAGGCCAAAATAGTGCGAGTGAGAATGAGTCCAGCCCCCTCCCAAGCAGCTCCCCAGCCAGGGTTGCCCAGGTGGGTGTCCAGGTGGGTCTCATCCACCAGCACCCCCAGGTCCCTCTCCTCAGAGCTCCTCTCCAGCAGCTCATCCCCCAACCTGTACTCGTGCATGCAGTTATTCCTCCCTAGGTGCAAGACCCTACACTAGTTTGTTTCAGAAAGAAGCCTTAAAACTAGCTTTGTTCTGACTTCTGAAGGCGGGACCCCATCAGCTGGTAGGGAGTCCAGGTGCCCCTGCAACCCCATTACTCAAGCAGCTTCATAAAAGCCTGCAGTAAAACGTCTGTGAACATTCTGTCAGTGAAGAGGCATCCAGGGGGCCTTGCTGGGAGCACTGGGAGGGAGCTGGGACTCCCCGGCACAGAGCAGCCTTGTTCAGGACTGGCCAGATGTCTCAGAGCCGTGCAGGTTGCCGTGGATGATTCGTGTACTGAAAGTGAGCACTGGTTTCTCACACATGCAGCCGGTTGCCTCGTGGTGTGTGCAGCTGATGGTATAAACAGCTTTCCTGCTTCTCGGTGACTTGCTCTCCCTGCTCAGCGTTGTGTTGTGGTGCTCCCAGGCCTCCCCAGCAGCCACAGCTCTGCCTCGTCCTTGAGAGCAGAGGCATCAGCCAGGCAGGTCCTCACAGAGCTCTGCAGGAAGCTGCCACGTCCTTGGAGCTTAACGCTTCAGTACTGAAGGAGAAAGTACAGACAGACCCGTGGTGAAACAACAGATATCTGCTCTGGTGGTTTGAAACCACACGATTTTTAGGCACAAGAGTTATTCCTGTGATGCGCAGAGAAGTGCTTGTGTGCCATGTGTTTTCAGAAGCTCTTCTATTGTGTTGCAGGCAGAGGTAAGGAGGCAGGACAGCCTTGGGGGTCAGCTATTGTGGAGCAGGAGATGGAGCAGCCCGACTGCGTGAGGAGGTTCTCATTATGGCTGGAAAGTCACACGTCTGTGGTTTGCTTTGGCCGTCCGCCTCTTCTGTTGGGTGCAGCGGTGCTGGCAGTAGTTAGACCTGTAAATATTTTCAGTATAAACCGGAGTTTATAGCACGCCTGTAAAAATTCACGTGGGTTTGGAGCCTGGCATATGGGAGCCTTGTCTTGTGTTTACGTTTTTCAGCGTAACAAACTTTCAGATGAATCGCTCTCACAGTTCATCAAGTACTCGAATGCAGAAAAGAGGAGGTAAATAGTTTGCAGTGTTTAAGAAGTGCTCATCACTTCTGGTTGTTTCGCTGTTCGTAGAGCCTTGTTTGCTTAGTCTAAAGCACCAAGCACACCTCGTGGACTTCCTGATCCTCCTGAACTCTAATTCTGACGCTGAGATCTTGTGTACAAATGGAGTTATTTAAGTGCCAGAACACATGCCTTGGCCCAGCACGCACAGAGGTTTGTTGGTGAGCATCTCCTGTGGCCGATGGGTGCAGGGCACAGGCCTTGGGGTGGGTCCTGCACCTGAAGGAACAGCCTGGGCAGTCCCAGATGGGTCACCTGTGTTCTTTATACTGTGGCAGCTAATAAGGCTGTTTTTTGGTGGTGTTAATGAGCTAATGAGCCCAGCGCACAGCTCCCCGTGCTTTGTTCTGGAGTCTGGCAGCTTTTCACACGTGTTGGTGATCGGATTCTGGCCTGGGCTTTGTGTCACCCACGTGATGTGTGTCCTGCTGTCACTGCTGCACCCCTCCTGCTTTCTGCGTGGGGTTGCGGTGACCTGGTTGCAGTGGTGGGTTTTGTGTGGAGCAAATGGTGAAGTGGGAAGTGATTCGACCCTGGTTAGGTTCTCACACGTGTGATTATGTAAATAAGTGAAAATCCAGAGCAGTGACATGGATCCCTGCTGGGGCTGGCCTGGCTCTGGCCTTGGTTAGGAAAGGCAAGCTGCTGGTGCAGGGCTGAGCACCCCAGGTGCTTTTTGCTTGAGCAGATCAGCACAAGCAGCCCAGGCTGCTGCTGCTCACCCCGTGCGTTTGTGTAGGGAAGACACTTCAGCTGCATTCAGAATTCCAGTTAGGGGAAATTTCTTTAACTGCTCTTTTGTTACTGTGGTGATAAAAGTTGACCTTGCAGCGTGGCTTGGGCAGGAGCTTTGTTGGCGGTGAGGTCAGAGGTGATGCACGACGGCCATCCTCTGCAGACTGCCTCTCATCCTTAGCACCGTGGCACGGAGCAGTGCTCCAGCATTTTGGGGATGGGGAGCATCACTCTCACTTCATCATGCTGCCTGGGTCAGCGTGGTTAACTCCTGCCCTGCACTGAGTGGTGTTGAGGCAAGGATGTGAGGCTGGGGCAGCGTGCATGGGGCGGGGAGTGGTACAGGTGCCAGCACAGAGGGGCTGCCTCAGTCCTCTGACTGTGGTTCATCTGCTCCTGTGAGCCCAGTGCTCTGTTACACAGCACAGGGGTGTTTGGGAGATGAGATTTACACCTCTGGATAGAATGTGGCCTCTGAGCCGGCTGTTCTTTACAGCTGCTTTTGTGCTGAGATTGTGCAGTCCTCTTGCACAGATGGCTTTTGACAGTCACTGAGAGGTGCTGCTGTCCGTGATGATCATTTTTCCTTTTCAGCAGAGCAGTTGATAGGCAGCTGTTCAGTTCCACAGCTGGGTCTGCAGCGTGTGCTCCGGGGCTTTGTAGTGAGCAACGTCAGGCAGAGTGGGAATCCTCTGGTTAGAGTAAAGCTTTTCTTTTCAGTGGAATCTTCATAAAGCTGATAAAAAGCAATACACTGTAAGAGGAAAAGCCCGTCAGTAATTGGGAGCAGACCGTGATTGTCACACTGCTCAGCCTTCACCTTCTGTTTCGCACCGCTGTGTGCTGGCAGGGGATCAGGAAGGTGTAAGCCTGCACACAGGAGGTGGCTTGCTCCGGACAGCACGTTCATCATGTCATGGCAGTGATAGAAATAAAATGTTCAACACATCTCCTCTGTGCATCTCCCAGCACATCCCAGCATCCCGTGCCCAGCAGCTGGGTGCGTGCTGCTGCATCCTGGCTGCTGGGACCGCTCCCAGCTCCTGGCAGATCTGAGCGCAGGCTCGAGCTGGAATGTGCTTTCCCAGACATTTCACTAAAAGCTCTTCAAATTTTGGATGATGTGGCGTGCCTTATCAGTGGTGAGTGCAGTTGAATGAGCGAGTAAAGCGGTGAGGCGTAATCTGCCGGGATGGGTGAGTCAGCTGTGAGCTGGGCTCTGGAGCTTTTGCAGCGTGAAACAGTTTCTCAGTGTCGGATTAATGAGGTTTCAGCTTTTCCAAAAGCTGAAAAGTATTAGTCTGGGTCTGAATTTCTGAATGGTATAAACAGCCCTGTGGTGAGAGCAGCCGTCGCTGGCCACCAGGACGTTCGAGATGCTTCTCAGATGGAATTTCAGCAGCGAATGTCAGCGGGACCCGGCTTGGCTCACACCTCTGCTCCTGCCCCAGGGCTGCAGCTGCAGCTCCCAGTGCTTGCTGGGAGCACTGGGAAGGAGCTGGGCTCCCCAAAATACACACAGGCTGTCTGCAAAGCCATGTGTGCATCGTGAAAGACATCCAGACTCTGCTCTTGTTTGTGCAGTGCTGATGCTGGTGGGGGTCTCAGTGGAGCGGTTTGAGATTCACATCTCGAGGAGCTCTCAGGATAATGTGTAATCAATATGCATGTGTTACTGCTGATAAAGCAAAGAAGCGATCTGCAGAGCAGCACAGCAGCTTCAATTGGGACCACGGAGGAGGGAGAAAAGAACATCAGTTGCAGATATGTGGGGCCGGTGAGAAGTCCTAGGATGCACACAGGTGTGTAAAGGAGAGTTGTGCACCGAGTGCCAGCCCTGCACGCCGATGTCTGCACGATCAGATGCCTTGCTGGGAGCGTCTCGGTGCTGTGTGCAGGGCTTTTAGATCAAAGAACGGTTTAATAAGGGAAAAAAAGGGGGAAGGAGGATTAGAACAATAAGTAGGTTTAATTTTAGCCTTGCATGGATTCCTCATAAAGTCAGCACACCCAGAATTGCCTCAGTGGCCTCTAGCTTTCCTAAATAAACACACCGCAGCGGGGCTGGAAAGTGAAGCCATGCAGAGTTACAGAAAGCTGTATTTTAATATTACACAGGAAAGCTAAGGGCTCCTTTCCTAGCTGGATCCTGGAGTTAAATTGTAGTGCTGGACCAAAGTATACAGGGCTGCCTCAGTAGGCAGGTGCTGCAGTTAGCAGCAGAGCTTCACCGACCCGCAGGGGTCCTGTAAGGATGCCTGCTCTTTCTCAGTTGTACAGGTTGGGAGGTACGGATTTGACTTACGGCCCAATTTTGGATTTACATTGTGAGAACTCAGTAGGCATTAAGAAAGCTTGAAATAGTTCAGACAGTACCATAAAACAGTCAGTAACACAGAAAGAATGAAGGTTGCAGCTCATCGTCGTGGAGGCTCTGGAGATAAAGCTGGGAGAGCTGGAGGTGGAAGGCCACAGCCAGGGCAGTTCCCAGGTGCTGTGCTCAATGTCTGTGGGCAGTTCTGCTGCTGAGCTGGTGGGTGACCCCGAGCTTGGACGTTCCAGGTGAGGTTACCCTCAAGGGAGCTTGAAGTCAGCTGCTGAGGAAACGAGCAAGGCTTTGATGGTGGTGGGTTAAGAGCGGGGATATTGCTTTAAGCCCCACGTTGTTCCATCGGTACTGTGGTGAAGCCAAAAACGTACAAAGGTTTGCTTTCCTCTCTCTTGTGGTTGTGCAGATTGGAAATGATCCCACTCGGAGGAAAGGCAGGAGAAAGCGAGCTGGGAATTAAGCTGCGCTGCCACGTCTCAGAGAGGAGCTGGTGTTAACCTGCATCATGGAGCTGCTGGGGCTGCACATAAGGTTTCCTAGTGTTGAAGGTTCATTAGCAGGACTGAGGCTCAGTGCTGCTACTGCAGCTGTGGGAAGCTACCTGGGTGTGTGCCTGCCCCAGGCTGCTGCTGGAAGTGCAGGGGATGCATTGCTGGCTCTGATAGATGGCAGCTCTCCCTCTGCTGCCCCTGTCCTGCTCTCTCCCAGGGCACTTGTCAGTGTCCTGCACCAAGGACATGCTCTCTGCTGTGGATGGTCGTGTCCTCGGGCTTCTGGGCACGGCTGCGAGTGGGAAATGGTTTCCTGTGCTTGGAGGCTATTGGAAACCCCTCGTGTTTTGGGATGGATGTGCACTAATTGGCTTACTAACACACGCGGGGCCTTTGCTGGGAGCGGATGGATTAGGAGGAGCCTGTCCTGTTTGATGCTGGCACGTTAATGTCACGATTCATAAATAAAAAGGATTTAGACTTCAAGATCATAAGATTAGCAAGAAAGAGCAACAGCCTAATGCCATTAATTAGCAGCGCTTATGCTTTTAAGTCACTCAGGATGCTGCCACATTTGTTTTCCTAAACAAAAAGCCTGTAAACTGTCATTACAATGAAGAATAAGTTAGAAGAAGCTGAGTTCTGTCCGTGCGTGGCAGCAGCCGTGTGTGGGGTTGGGGTGGGCTGGGGGTGCAGTGCTGCTCTGTGGCTCAGGGATGCTGCAGGGGGACGAATTGGATGGAGCTGGGCTTTGTCCAGTAGGTTGAATATGTGTATTTCCTTGATGCGCTGCTAGTTTTATTTTTAACTCTTAGGCAATTTAATATTTTGTGGGCCTGCTAGTATTTCCCCCTGGTTTTCCATCTGCTACTGTGATTAAATGAAGTTGTAGCTTTATAGTGCCAGTCCAGAGCAAACGAAATGGAAACCTTACCTATATTACTTGGCACGTGGACAGTAGACATGAATAACTTAGGAATTTGCGGGGAAAAAGAGAAGTTATGTGTGCTTGGAGCCAGAATACGGTCGGGAACCGGCCCCTGCAGACAGGATCGAGCTGTGGCTGCCAAGCAGAACGCCAAAGGCTTCCGAGCCAGGGCTGCATGGAGGGGGAGGGTGGGAGGAGAAGTGGCAGTCCTGAGCCTGCAGGTAGCCACAAAGTGCTGCTGTGTGTGATGCCCCCAACCAGAGGAGCTGGAAGTGGCCAGGAGATGTCTGGGAGTTCTCTTTGGAGAAGGAATTCTTCCTCACATCCACCCTGACCCTCCCCTGGTGCAGTGTGAGGCCATCACCTCTTCTGTCACTGTTACCAGGGAGCTGGAGAGAGCAGCAGGGTCCTGCAGAGCTCTCCAGGGCAGCTTCTGGTCCCAGCACCAGCTTGGGTCTGTGGGCTGATGAGGTGGGAAAGGATCTCAGTGTGATAGGGCATGCATTGCAGGTACACATTGCTTCCCCTGCAGCATAGGCTTGGTGGGGCTCTGAAATATGTTTGCATCGTCACAGGTAAGGAATGACACTTGAAAAAGCCTCCAGAAAAATACCAAGGAGTGCGTTGAAATGATAAGCAGTACTGATAAGGTCTATGGTGAGAGACTGAGAGAGGGGAAGCAAGGGCAGATAGCATCACTGCCTGTAAATGCTATTGACGTGACAGTGCAGATGAGCAAAGGGAAGAGTATTTCTTATCTGATGGAAAGCAAGCTTCAGGAAGAGCAGCAGCAGAGCGGTGGAAAGGCTTTGTGGGAGCAGGCAGCACTCATCCGTTGGTGGAGGGGGAATGAGGTCTGATGGGAGGGCAGGTGCCTGCGTCCCAGAGTGAGGAGTGTGGGATACAGCTGGAGAGATGCTTCGTGCTCTGGCACGTGGCCTTCCTGCTGATAGAAGGCTCTGGAGACATGGTGCTTGCAGAGCTCTCCTTGTGCTGTGCAGACAGCTTGGGAGAGCTGCCTGGGGTGGGCACCATGGCTGAGCTGCGCTGTGTTGTGATGGGCAGCAGTGCTCCCAGCTCCAGCCTTGCCTTTAGCCAAATAGAGCTGCTCACAGCGACGTTTGAAAACCTGAACAGCATCCTGCTGTTAAAATAGAACAAAATGGCATTCCAGGACCTTGCCTGGGAAAAGCAGCCTTGTGCAGTGCCTCTTGTCGGCGTGCTCAGGGCTGGAAGGCTCCCGCTGCATCCCAGCGCATCCCGCAACACGAGGGGCAGTGCTGAGAGAGTGTCCCTGAGAAATGCTGTCAGTGGGAATTCACGTTGAACAGTAAGGCTGACTGCGGCCCTGCTGCCTCTTTTCCCCTTGTCTGCCATCTCCCAAACCCGAGCCCGCTTCCTGATGCTCCTTTCTCTCTCCCTGCAGAATGCCATGAACCTGCCTCCCGACAAAGCCCGGCTATTGCGGCAGTACGACAATGAGAAGAAGTGGGAGCTCATCTGCGACCAGGTGAGGTGTTTGGGGTTGTTGGTGCACACCTTGTTATGGGTTTGGCAGTGCAGGACCCTAGAAGGGCACCGTGCAGGAGAGGAGCATTTGGGGGGTTTCTGACACTCCTTTCTGTGGCCATGTGCTCTGTTCTTGGTAGTGCACTCATGGAATCTGTGTGCAGTGGATGGGTACTCTGTAATTAAGCTGTGTGATGTCAGTGAGTGATTTTGATCTGGTTGGGTGATGGCTTTCCCCATCCTGAGCCACTGCCCCATATGGCCGTAGCTGTCACCTTCAGTGAAAGACTAATGGCGATGCAGCCTGAACTCTCCTTCACCTCCAGAGCCCGAGCAGCAGCCCGGGATTAAGCAGCACCATATGCTGAGGCATCCCTCGTGCTCAGCTCTGTGTGTAACAATTAACAGGTTGGTCTGCTGTGACAAGTGGGCAGGAACTGCATTCTTTAGAGAAAGTGAAGCATGTGAAGGGTGGGGGTGTGCATCTGTGAGCCAGCAGCAGAAGCTGCCTTAAACTTCTGAGTGATTGCTGATGAAAATGATTGATCCAGGACTCAAGGAGTGGGATGCTGCCTTGAGGTGGGAGAACTGTTACCAGGATGGCAGTCTGGCAGAAAGCACAGTCGTGCTGCGAGGTTAGGAGTGTCATAATAAATAGGTTTGTGGGACGCTTCCTTTATGCCATTACAGTGGCAGAGCCTCCGATGAAATCCAATTACCAAATCCACCCTTCCCAGGGTCCCACTGTCCCAGGGGATGTGCTTAGGGCTGCAGATCTGCAATCTGCTGCAGCTGCCCCGTGTCCCTGCTGGGTGCTCGCCAGCCACTGAGGATTGGAGCAGCGTGGAGCAGGTGTCTGTAACAGCACCACAGCGCAGCATATGGTGTGTGAAATATTTATATCTGTCCATGTAATTACGGTACGTGGTTGCAAACACTTCTAGAAATAGATTCTGCTAAGCTGGTAGCGAGGAGGCAAACTTGGAGTGCTGTTTTCTATAATAATACGTGCTGTCCCTGCTCTGATGGGGTGGATGCACTTTGTGGTGAGCTGTTGCAGGGCTGCTTGTGGGGACTCAGCCTGGGTGCTGCTCCCTGTTCCTTTGTCCTTGTAAATCATCCACGCTTTGCTGTGACCTCCCTATAAGCTTGCTGCCCGCCTCTCTGGATCAGTGAACAAGAAGTACATCTGAGGAGGAGCAGAAGAATGAAACCAGGTCTGGAGGATGTGATGTGAGCAGCCGGCTTCCAGGCAGGGAGAGGAGATGGTGTGCCCTGCTCGATGAGCCAAGCTGCTCTCATGGAGTTTGGTGGCACCCAGTGTGCACTAAAGCGTTGGGGGGCACGGATGTTGAGAGGTTGAGAGCATCTTAGGAAGTTCTTCGTTGCCCTCTAATGGCAAGCTGTGGCAGGGTGGAGGTGGTGTCCTGTCCCTTGGAGGTACTGGAGGTGCGTGGAGAGAAACTAATGAAGATCTCCAAGATGGATGAGGCATGGTGGCACCTGAACGTCCTGCCCTGAGCTGCTGCTGGAGCCCTCTCCCTGCCGTGCCAGAGGAAGGAAGGGGCTGTTTGGCAGGCTGGTGGCCAGCGTGGAGTCACGGGGATGGTGGGGGCTTCTCCTGGGCTTGTGGTGCCCAAGGCATCCAGGCTGAAGGTCAGGCTGTGGGTGACTCCGAGCCCAGAAATGCTCCGTCTCGAGGTTTTGCCATCAGAAACAAACAGTGCTCCAAATATCCCGTGGAAGAAACCGCAGAGGGACCCTGAGACATGTGTTCATTGACACTGAGCTGAAGTGAGCTTTAGCTGTGGTTGTTGGAGCATGTTCTTAGGAGGAGAGAAATGTTTATTGCTGAGCCCTCCATCCTGCCAGAAGCTGCACGGTGACAGAGTGGTTTGTACCAGCTTGTGCTGCCCAGCCTGGCCCAGGCATGCTTTTACACCTTTCCAAAGGGCAAATGGCACACAGCTTTCCCAGCAGTGCCAAATTGACCCACTGAATGTTTAGCTGCCCTGTGTGAGCCCTGAGCGTGGAATGAGCAAGGCTAACAATAGTAACAGATGTCACTAAAATGCAGAAAGTGTCCTGAATGTTTTTGGAAGCAGAACATCTCTGAAAAGCCACAATTTCCTGGTTTCAGGATAAATACATTTCCCAGATTGAGGTGAACAAGGGGTGTATCGAGTTCTTAGGATTGCGTGGAAGGGGAAATGCAGGAACCCAGCAGTTCCTCCTCATTGCTGAAGTGAAGCCCCCCCAGCTGTCCCTTCCACCAGGAGAAGTGCTGAGGAAGCAGAGGAAAGGGACCAGCATTCCCCTGCATGGGGCCTGCTGATGGCTGTGAGCTTTGGTCCTCCAGCCCAAATAATTTCGCTGTGAGATAGTGAGCAGTATTTATTTGATGACCTTGCTGTAGAGATCACTACACAAGCACATAATTATGGCTGGTTTTAAGAAAGCAAGCTAACAGAAATGTGTTGGCTGTGTCACAGACTGCTGGGCTTGCTTGCTGGGTCTCTTCAAGTGGTTCGTGCTGAAGACTTCAGTTATTAACCCAGTGGCTGAGAAAGCTGGTGCCACTTAGCAGATGATGCCCCACTCCTGAATGAGAGAAGTGACTGAAAGAGTGTGAATTTTCCTGAGGTTCAAAGGGTGTGAAGGGGCTGACCCTGAGGGCACAGCTCTGTGGTTCCTGAGCTGTTTTTGAGATAAAAAGGCAGTGCTTAGTTCCAGGACTTGCAGCTTGGCCTGTCCACCAGTGAAGGTGCATGGGAAGCAGTCCTGTTATAATGCAGGGCAGAAACATCTGCTTTCTGTCTTAAGCAGCCATACCTCAGGGCTCCTGGACCCTGGGGTAGATTTGTGAGTCAGTTTTTTCTCTCTGACTGTGATAAATGGCTTTTTTTTGACAGTGAGTAGCAAGATAATAACAGGAACAAATTTGGTGTTCAGACAGTGCGTTCTGGTGCTGGCAGCAGCGTGCTCCTTGGTAGGAAATAATGTCCAGATAATACAGGCAGAATTGCATCCTGACCTCATATGTGGGGGTTTCAAGTATCAGTTACAGAACGCAAAGCTGCAGCACCAGGAGGAAATTGTTACGAGGCCTTTCCTCAAGGGAAAGGGCAGAACAGTTTATAATTCTTCCAGGATGTAAATAGTATCAGAACCTTTGGTAATGCTCTTACCAGGTCTGGACACAGCGTGCTCCTTGCAGACTAACTTGTGTTTCACTGCAGCTCCATAGAGCTGAAGAGATGAGGGAGAGCAGTGGGTGATGTGTACCTGAAGGGCAGGGAGATGGGGCTGGGCTCTGTTTGGTGGTTCCTTTCCATCCAGCGTGGGCAAGCATTCGCTCCTCCAGCACTTCTCTTGCCCTCCGTGCTCCTGCTGAACAGAGGCTCTGCAGTCCCAGGTGTGTTTGTTTGTGTCTGCAACTGGAATTCAAAACTGTAATTGAATATGTAAGCCGTATTTTTAGGCATCCAATGTAAATATCAAATGTCAGGCAATCAAGATGCATGTAAATACCGTTTATTTGCATGATTATGGTATATGTGTAGATTGTATGGGACTGTAGGGTATGTACATATATATTTATAGTGTGTCTGCTGTTTAAATATGTGCATGTATGCATGCACTTCATACATATCACGAGTAAATACTGGAAATGTTATAAGATGGTTGATGTTTATTCTTACATCCTTTTCAGGAAAGGTTCCAAGTGAAGAATCCCCCGCATACGTACATCCAGAAGCTGAAGGGCTATCTGGACCCAGCTGTCACCAGGAAGGTGAGGAGCATCCTGTTTCCCCCTGGCTGTCCCTTGTTCCTGCACGAGGAGCTCCTGGGGTCCCGATTCCTTCCTGCCTTTGTGTGCAGGGCCCCATGGAGCTCTCAGAAAAGTCCTGGAGATGTAACAAAATGCTGAGGCGGAGGGAGGTTGGAAAGACACTGTGGCTTTTGTGGCTTAGAAAGCAGAACAGATGTTGCAAAGAGGAGGGCCATCTGACACGTGAAACTAATTGTTTTAAGATCTTTAGCTCCAACAAGCAGTCTGACAAATTGTCACTGAGCTGTGCTCCAGGTCTGGCTTCCCATGTGAGCAGTGCTGGTGGCAGATAAATCCCGTGTCGATGGCACTGCTCTCACCCTGTGGAGAGGATGCTGCAGCTCTGTGTCTTGTTCTGTGGGCATGCACGTGAAACGGCTGCACGCAGAGCTCACCTGCTGCTGCTGCCACAGCCATCAGAGAGCTCCATCTGCACCTCTGTGTAATGTATCTCCAGAGCTGGCTGCTTCCGACGCTTCTGCACCACTCCTCTGGGCTTACTGAGAGACTCCAGGGTTTTAGAAGAGCATAAATTCACATGCAGTTCAGAGGACCATCACTGAACCTTTGATATTCGCTCCCGTTGGCCGTCAGCTCATATCCTGTGCTGTGTTAGAGCAGCCCAAAGAGAAAGCAGCGGGGCAAGCAGTTCCTGCCGTGGGCAGGCTCTCTGTGCTGCCCCGACAATCGCTGCTTTGTGTGGCCGTGCAATTAGCCGAGCTGGGTGCCCTGTGGTAAGATGTGCATCCTGGCACGCCGCTGGGGCCAGGGCTGGCTGGAAGGGCAGCAGTGCACCCTGCTCTGCAGGCACAGGAGGTGGGCACCCTGCCCCCGCTGCCCGCACCCTCCCTGTGCCTGTCCTGGGAGCTGTGCTAATGTCTTCCGACAGCGCTCCTCTTGTTGCAGGCTGCCACAAGGAGCAGGAAACCATTTAGGAGGAAACCTTGAAATGTGCCCGGAGCTGGTTATGTGGCTTTTGTTTTGTTTTGGTTTTTAATCAGAACAGGGGGCTTTGTGTTTTTCTCCTGCAGGGTTTTTGAAATTCGTTCAGTGTTTGGCTTTGCTCTGTGGTGAGTCCCTGAGCACACATTGAAGCCTTTCTTATCCTAATGCTGCTCTGAGAGTCCCATGACAAATGACAAAACTGAAGGAGCCTAAAAATAACTGTATTGAGTGTCTCCCTTTTGTTGGGTTGTTCCGTACCAGCAGCAGCCTTTCTTCAGCCGGGGCCACGAGTCGGAAAGGTTTCTGAGAGAAGCTGTGGGCACATGCTGGCTGTGGTGGGGAGGGCTCAGGTTACCCCGTTATTGCTGTCGTTGGGCTGGGTCAGTGCTCTTGCTGATAACACCCAGCATGGCCAAGAGAAGGTCTCTCCTGGCACTGCCGTTATGTGAGCGCTTGGGGTGATCTTTGGGACCCTGATGACTTGCCAGGAAAGCAATGGCTTTCCATCTGAGCTGAGGTTGGAAACAGAAAACTTGAAGTGTGGAGATAGAGATGTTAAAAGAAATGGCAGTTTGGCGGCTTCTAGGGGCCAGTAAGGAGTTGAGGCACTTACCTGCTCTGTTATGGCTGCAAAGTGCATGGCATTGAGCTGCCTGTTTCTGCCCTCCTACCCTGGGTCCTGTCTGTGCCTCCTCCTACACTGCTATTTTACCCTTACTGCCAGAGGTTTTACTGCCTGTGGTTGCATTGCATTGGCTCTCAGTGAGAGGAGGCATTGGGTTTTTGTGCTCTGAGCTTATTACCTGAGGTGCAGAGAAACCCAAGGTCTGATCTCAACCAGCTGTTTCAGAGTGAAAATGAACAGTGCCCCATGTCCACCAGGGCCTCACGGTGACACACTCATTTTGAGCTGCCCATGGTTTTCTAAGCCCAGTAAGCCACTGGTGCTAACTGGGCTGTGCCAAAGCCCTCATGAGAAGAGCTGCTGGTAACCTTCATAGGCTACCAGGGCGAGGCAGGTCCTGGCCCTTCACCATTCCCACCTCAATCCATCTACTCCTGAAGACGATTCAGGGCATGGTCTGTGAAGCATCACTGTGTCCTGAGAGTTTGTAAACCTGTCAGCCTTTCCCAGCACATCTCATCTGTGTGAGCACTAATGGTGACCAGGTCGGTTTGTAAATGCTGCAGTTCCAAGGTGATGCCCATCATCTGTCCGCTTCAGTTCTTGCTCACTTCTGCTATTCACATAAAAGGGAATTCAGCAGAACAACTGTTCTGGGTTAATGTATATGGACGAGTTAGTTTAAGTCAGAGAAAGGCCCTGTCATCCTGGGGCTTGCTTTGGTAAAGGGAGCACAAAGCAGGAAGAAGAGCACAGGTATTCCCCAGCTGAGAGAGGAGCAGGACTGCCATGCACTGAGTCAGCCCTGCTGCAGCCCTGCATGGATTCGGGAGCCCACCTGGCTTGGGATGAGGCATTTAAATGTGTTTAGAGGTCCTCTGCCTCTCCAGTGCCTGCTCTGAACCTGGGGCTCCTTCTGCATTGCTGCTCCCACGTGGAGGTGACACCGAATGTCTTCGTGCTGTGTTGCTGCCCAGCATTTCACTGCTGCCATTTGAAGGCCTCCTTCCAGCTTCTGACTTTGCAGGTGCTATTTTGGGTGCACTAACTATTACAGCACGCAGATGGGAGCATGTGTGTGTTTTGTTAGTTCAGTGATGATCCAGAAATCGTGGCATTTTTTTGGTATAGGTGCAGAGCTGCAGCAACAAGATTAGAGCACAGGGCTGAGAGCGAAGTCCAGGCACTGCAGTTCTCAGTGGACAGTTTGATACTGAAACAAAGCTTGTGCTGTGAAGAAATGTGTATTTTTCTGCAGGGTTTCCATTTTCTTAATCCTGGAAACTCAAAAATGTGCACGGGACCAGAAGTTATTTCTCTGAATTTGTTTTTGTTGACTGCCTGGCTGTTGTTGTTGCATTCCTGAGGATTTAGAGGGTTCTCGGCTTACCCCAATGTTTTATTTGTTCAATCTGTGCCGTATGAGATGCTGATATTTTTAATAGCATCGTGGGAGTCTTACGAGCTATTTTTGCCTCCTTGCTCTGTTACAGAAATTCAGGAGACGAGTCCAAGAGTCTACTCAAGTACTCCGAGAGCTGGAAATTTCTTTGCGGACAAACCACATTGGGTAAGAACGACGCCCTGTGCTCTCATTGGGTTCACATCTGCTAGTGGATGTCCTTCAGAGAGCTCTCTCTGCATGCTGAGCAGCGAGAGCACGCGTTGGTCGGTGGGCCCTCGGATGGGATAGCTGCTCAGGAGGTAATTCAGCCCTGATCCTTTTGTGCTGTGGTTAATGCACATCTTCGTTAGGCCATGGAAAGATTGCAGCCAACTTCTGCTCACCCTTGGTCACTCAGAGCAGGAGGGTGAGAGTAACTTGGTCTGGAATAGTAATAGCATTGCAGCTATATGTAATATACAAGTACATATACATATAAAACGTGCTGGTTTATGGCTTTAAAACAGTACAGTTTGTGAAGCCTGGCCGTAAGTAACGTTGCCAGTATTTTGCTTTCCCAAAGCAGAAAATTCTCAAATAGTAGAAGTAAAAGAATCACGGGGTCACCAAACTTTATTGAAGAGGTCATCTCAGTAGCATTTCTGCTGGCTGGTTGCGTCCAGGCTCAGGATCTCAGCACAAGAAGCCTCAGTGTGTCAGCTGCATGGTTTCTTTGATTTCTGTGCTGTGATCCCAGTGTGTGCACAGCCTACTTACACCCATTTTACGGGATGCTGCCCTCACCGCAAGGCACGAGGGCATTTGTGGCACCCCAGGTTGGCTTCTGCTTTGCTTCCCTCCTTCTCCAGCACAGAGGGGGTTCCCCACCAGAGATGTGCAGATCCCAAGTGAGACATTGTGAGGCTTTGTGGTGGCTCCCTGGCATGCAGGAGGAGCCCACGTGGTCCACCAGCTCAGTGACGGGGACTGGCAAGAGCAACATTTATTCATCTTGCTCACCTGGCTGGAGGATATGTTTCAAAACATGTGTTAAAGAGCTGCCAGATAGTTTATTTTAGCACATAAAAAGCTAAAGATTGGAAGCCTGAAGACTGGAGGTAACAAGCCCATATTGTGCTGGGCTGCAGGAGCCAGCCCAGCCTCAGCTCTGTCCCCCCTGGCTCCCCTCCTGCTGCTGGGGCTCACAGCTCCTGCACAGCCTGGGTTTGCCCTCAAGTGGGTGGGATTTCAAACCTACCTTGACGTGTTTACATTTCTGAAAGCTTTGGAAAGGAATATTTTTTTTTTCTGAATTTCAGATTAATTTGTATAATTGGCACACTCAAATTTACAGCCATAGGTCACAACGTTTTAAAAAGAGAAGGCAAAATTAGTGTTAAAATCTGATCCTGGCTGCCACTGCTCCTTTGTGGGTGTCTTTGCTGTGATGGATGTGTCTCCACTTTCTCTGAGAATTGCAGTAATTGCACCAACCTAGTGAAGTGCTCTGACGTGTCCTGATTTTTCTAACAGGTGGGTCAGGGAGTTCTTGAATGAAGAAAACAAAGGCCTGGATGTACTGGTGGAGTACTTGTCGTTTGCACAGTATGCAGTCACGTAAGTAACGCTTGTCCTGCTGGGGTTTTAAGGTCCCTTCCAAACCAAGCCATCCCATGGTTCTGTGAGCTTTAAGCTCCTTCCAACCCAACCACTCTATGGTTCTGTGGTCTTTAAGGTCCCATCCAACACAAGCCATTCCTTGGTTCTTTGATGATATTTATGGCCATACCAACATGGATCTTAGCTCTGGAGCCACATCCCCACCCCAAGCACTTCCCACTTTGCCATTCTGACACCCAGCCAGCTAGCAGTTGGATTTAGTTGTTTAGGTAATAGATGATTAAATATACTCTGCTAAAACACATTAGGAGAAAATCTGTTTTTGTTAGTCATTAGATCACACGGTTTGAAATAGATGCTCACATGAGGAGCATGTGCAACCTGGGCTGGGGAGCTGCTTTGGCAGAGGGTTGGACTCAGTGATCTCTAGAGGTCCCTTCCAACCCATACAATCCTGTGATCCTGGGATCTGTTTTTTGTGTGTGCACACATTTTCATTTCAAAGTATTGGAGCAATATATATTATAAAAAAATAGTACAAAAATAAGTGATGAATAAAAGATACTGTTGTAATTGGGAACTTAAGCAGGGCAGAGCTGGTGGTTAATTTGCAAAACGATGCCATCACACAGAAATGAGATTTTTGGTGGAGCTGCAGTAAAATTATGGGGAAAATTATATGTTTAAAAATGTCTCTAACGCTGGAAAATACTGCACAGCAAAAAGATGTGTTCCTAACATGATGCGAACGTACACAAGTTAGCCTGCTGGGTTTTTTCCCTCTGTAACGCGGTAGACATGAGTAATAACCCCAAGAACTGGAAGGGGAATGAGCAGTTGTTCCTTGCAATAGCAGCACAGTGGACACTGAGTCAGAAGCCAGGGACAGTGTGCAGTGCTGATGGTAATGGATTGTGTATGCTGGGATGCTGGCGGGGCCAACGGGCTGCTGTGAGTGCTCCCTCACATAGTAAGGGAGGAAAGTGCTTTTAAGACGTATCCATTTATTAGAATAAAATGGAGACAACTCAGAGCATTCTTTTTCTCTCCTTCAAGGCAAGGCTGTTCAGCTGCAAAGTTTATTTTGCACTGAAGTGCAATAACGCATGGCTGTTCGGTCCTTCTGAGCTGTGCTTAGCTTCCCCCTTTGGCCGAATTTGCTGCAGTGTGGGTTTGAAGCTCGCTCTGAACTGCAGCTGGAGGGAAATCAGTCTGCATCGCTTTCTTCCTTTCTTTTCATAACCTTTTGGGACCTACAAAATCCGCAGATGTTTAACAGGAAGGAAAACGCTGTGTGCATCTTTGCTGTCTAACCCAGCTCCAAACGTTTCCACTTCCTTTAGGTTTGACTTTGAAAGCTTGGAGAACAACGTGGAAAACTCGATGGACAAGTCCAAGCCCTGGAGCCGGTCGATCGAGGACCTGCACAGGGGCAGCAATTTGCCCTCTCCAGTTGGCAACAGTGCCTCGCGCTCCGGCAGGCACTCCACGCTGCGGTAAGGCACCGAGTGCCCCGTGTCTGTGGGACTTTCCACTTAGACTGGCTCTCATCTTCCCTCATAGCACAGTGCAGGTTTGGCATATGTAGCAAACGTGTCATTGCGGTGATGGTTTTGAAGTGGGAAGAAGTGCTGGCGCAGGGCAGCGCTGCAGCTATTGGGGAAGTTAGATGAGTGGTGCTGCCTCTGTTTCCAGTGGCCTCGTGGTTTAAGGATGCACATTCATTTCCATCAGGTCTGATGTGTCTTGCCCAGAGGAAGCACTTAGTGCTCTCCAGTGAGTGTGTCAGGCTTTCCATGGGCCCAGCCAGGCTGGAGCTGTGACTTGCTGCCTCATTCAATGAGAGCTCGTCCAACAGCATATCCATTCCATTCTGCACTGAATGGGGTTTATTTGTTAAAGGTCTTTTCCATCCTTCAAGCCTTCTGCTAACTCAAAGCACCTCCTCACGCCTTACTTTGAAGCCTCCCTTTCTGAATATTTGTGGAGTGGATGACGGTCAGCTCTGTTACAGAACTTCACATCCTTACAGTCCTTCACTCCCTCAAACCGGACTAACTAGCATCTATAGCAGCACAGTTCGTTCGGGGCAGTGCTCAGAGTGCTGGATGGCACTGTCTGTGTACTTGTTCTGACTGTTTTGGCCTTTGTAGAGCTTTGTTCCACGGTGCTGTGAGCACAAAGGAGTCCTGCAGAGATGGAAGCACTGAGCGGATTTTTGCTGCCTTCCAGCCCAAGCTCGGCTTTGGTTTGGCAGTGCTAACATGGGCTGCTGCCCATAGCTGAATGGTGGTGGGTGTGGTATCTGGGAGGTATCAAGGCATCAGGGAGAAAGCAGGGAGGAGGAGGCAGGCACACAGCGCTGGGAAAAAGGTGTGGGCTGTGGAGTGCAGTAAAATCAGTTGAGCTGGGTTTTTTTTAATGGTGCGAAGGTGATTTCAGTGTTGTTGGTGTGCTTTGGTTTTTACTCCTCCAAGAGGTAGGGCCTTATGTTTGCAGGATGCCTGATGCCGTGCTCTGTCTTTGGGAGGCATGTCAGTCATTAGTTGTGCCAGGAACGCGTGTCAGCTGTATGTTACATGTCTCTTACATTTTTTCTCTTCATTCCCTTCCACCCTTTTTCTGTTTTCACATCCCCCTCTGACCCTTTTTTATTTTCCATTTCCACACCCCCTTCCTCACATCCTCTTTTTCCCTCCCTCTTTCAAACCTCCCTCCCTGACCCCCTCTTCTGCTATCCCTGGTCCTCCTGCCATCACGTGCCATCAGCATGGTCTCTCTGCCCGAGCAGCTTCAGCTCAAACACCACCAGAGCTGCTTTTCTTCCGGCTGCCTCTGGAGCGGCTTCGCTTGGCGCTCTGCTGATGGGGCCTCAAGCCAGAAAACCTTGTAAGTGCCAGGGTGAGGTGACACCACATGGGGCTGCCCCGGGTGTGGGGCCCTGTGCTGCTCCCGTGCCATATAATCCCATGCTTGCACTGTGTGGGAGCAGCCCTGAGTGCTGCAGAGCCTCAGCCTGCACGCCGCGTGCTTATCACATTATAGCTTCCCACTGTAGTCTGCTTCCATAGAGTGGGCTTAGCTAGAAGGAAATAACGCGTGTTTTACTTCGAAACAAGGTATTAGTTTGCTTGCAGCATTGCAAAAAGTGTTAGTTTGATACCCGAGACACCTAGCCTTAATCGTTGTGTGCGTTGGTCAGTGTTTTAAATAGAGCTGTTGCTGGAGCGCTGCTTCACCCCTCGACGTGGTGTGGGCAGGGGCAGATAGCCAGGCCACGGTGCCCTGCTGCAAGATGCAGGGTGTGCTGTGCCAGGTGCCTGCTGCCTTGTGCCGTGCAGCACAGCCCTCCTGGAGCCCTCCCACCCGTCCCTTTGCAGGGCTGGCTCTCTGTTTTCAGTCTGTACCTTTCCTTGACTTCCCGGAGCTCTCGTTAGCAGAGCTAGACCTTGCCAGTTCCCTGCTCCGTGTTTCCTTGGCAACTGAGATATATATATTTTTTTTAAGAAGAGGCACAGGGATTTGGGAAGCAAACACCAAAATGAGGGCAGGAGGATGAAAACGGGGATGAATCTTTGGGGATTTTGTTGCTGCTTTTTGGGAAGGAAAAGAGCGGTACTTTGACATGAGAGTCAGACTTTCCTTTTGGATAAATATTCATTCAGACTTAGTAACGTCCCAGCCCATTAGAAATTCCCTTTCTTCTGAGTCAGATATTTCAGTTCTTATGTGGATTCAATTCAGAAACTTCTTTTTTTTTTTATTTTAATCCAAAAATAGGCTTTGAGCTTTGAGCCTACTCAAAAATTGGACTCCCCTTTGGCACTGCCGTACTTGGATTTGCATTTGGATGCTGCCATTAACGCCGTGCAGCTGCATCCCCGTGTCAGGCTGTGTGCAGTGCTGCTGGCACTGCAGCTGGGGAGGGAGGGGGAGAGCAAAGCAGCCCGTCTCAATTGCTTTTCTGGCTTTTTCGAGACAGCAGAGTTCTCTGCAGCTTTCCTGGTGGATGACTTTCCCGGATTCCGTCGGATGAGACAAAGATTGGAGGCTCGGGGTTGTTCATTCCCTTCCCTTTTGTAGCTCATCCCCTCCATGGAGGTCCCCTCGGAGCTGCTGAAGGTGACAGCAGCTTGGTTTGAGCAGTGTGCACACTGACCGTGCTGGGAAAGGCTTCACTTGGAGCATCGCCATTTGTGTAGGTGTTTTAATGAGCTGTGCGTGGGCCTGCAGTGTCCATGTGAGCTGTTCTGTGCTCTCACACGTTGCGTTTCAGTACAGCTGATGAACTAGCTCTTCCAGAGCAGCCCTGAGCGAGGAGGAGGACCTTGCATTGTGTTTCAGCTCACCTCCAGCCTCTCCTGGCAGTGCTGCTCCTGTGTGGCTGCAGTGTCCCTCTCGGGAGCCCTGGGTCCCAGCACAGCCCAGCCCTGTCCCACTGCCCAGCCTGGCACCACGAGCTGTGACATGGCCACGTGCGGTTGGGTTTCTGCTGCTGCTGTTTTCAGAAGTAGGGTTTTATAGTTCTCCCTTAAAGGAGGAGCAGAGAAAACAAAAGTGGAGCCATCTGAATTGAATTACCAGAATAAACACGCTCTCGGTGACGCATCTCTGACCTGCAGCAGGCAGGAAATCAGAAGCAGCAGCTCGCCCAGATGCTCGATGTTCACTGGCAAGAAGTGGAATAAAGGCAGGAGCAGATCATCCACACCGTGCAAAGGGAGTGGTGGGACTACTGCTGGCTGTGCTGCCCGGGGAGGGAGCAGGCACGGGGTGTTGCAGTTAGCATTCTCTGTGCGCTAGGAATGTTTTCTCAGCTCTCAATTGCAGATTGCATGGGAGCAGGAGCGTGGCTTTGGTGGGCACTGGACTGGGAAGGCCATGATGCAGCTTCATGCTCAGTTCTCGTGGCTGGGGGAGCCCAGCTCCCACTTGTTAGGTGTGTGAAGGCACTCTGAAACTGGGGGAGTTGGAGCAGCGGATGTGGAGGGAGCATCTTTCTTCTTGATACAGATCTCATTGCTCTGCTGATTAAAATTTAAACAAAAGGAACGTATGCAGCCCTTAGCACTTCAAACCTGAGATAAGCCATTATACACAGAGCTCTGTACGGCTGGAAAGAGCTTTCTGTCTTTTTATTGAGGCACTTTGCATATTTAGTGAGATGCCTGTGGAAGCGGTGTGATGTGCTCACATGTTGTGCAGCTGTGCTGACACCCAACGCTTACAGGCACATCAGGAGACTGTCACCTGAATAGTGTTCCTCCGAGTACAGGTGTAGGTAAACCTCCCTTAGCTCTGCTCCTCATGGCATGGGTTGAAGGGCACATCTCATCCATCTGGAGGGGATTGCCCTGCAGGATCTGCAGTCCCTTCCAGTGCCTGTGGTTCTGTGATACAATGAAATGGTGCTTGAGGTGTGTCAGTCCTGGAATGTATGCATCTCTGGGGACAGGCAGAGGGCAGGGCCCATAGCAGCGCCCTGTGTGCCCTTCCTGCAGCATGCAGCTGGGGCTCCTTGGCCGACCCTGATCCCACAAGGAGCAGGGGCACAAAGCATCCAAGCAACCCAGTGATTGGGATGAGAAGATGAGAGGTAATGGCCTCAAGTTGCAATGGGAGAGATTTAGGTTGTGTATTAGGAAACATTCCTTCTCCAAAGAGCAGTTGGGCACTGGCACAGCTGCCCAGGGAGTGGAGGTCACCATCCCTGAGCCGTGGGGATGGGGCACAGAGGGACGTGGGCAGTGGGCACTGTGGGGTTGGGGATCCTAGAGGGCTTTTCCAACCTTAATTATGGGAAATGCTGCAGGCAGCTTGGTGCCTTCCCTGACACAGGAGGGAGTGAACAGCAGGGTAAAGCCAGAGCCTGTGGGAGTTGTTCACCAAGTCCCATGGTGCCCAGATCTTCCCTGTACTGATCCCCTGTTCCCAGCTCTGCCTCCCCCGTGCCTTTGCTGGGCTCCTTGGGACTCGCTGGGGCTCAGGCAAAACTGGGTCAAATTTCCCACAAACCCAAATCATTCCGGAGCGCCCTGAGCTGATTTATGCATTCATATCTATGGGAAACTCAAAAAAGCTGTTTGAATTCTGCTTTGAATTCTGGGGTTTCTTTCATGTCAGGGCTTCTGGGGATTGAAAGCAAAGCACGGGCACAGCTCTGTGCAGGCCGGACTGGTTCTGCACCGTGCCAGAGCTGCCCGTGCTTCCCCTCTGCTGCCCTGTTACTTCTTATTCCTGTATTTATTATTAACCTTGACCATTATTAATAGTAATGACGTTAATCATTGATTTTAAGGCTGCACTTCTTTTCTAAGCAAAATGAGTGGCATGAATGAAGCAAGTAAGCACACAGCAGCGTTGGCAGTAAGTGGATTGCTTCTCTGCTGCTACATTCCTCCATATCCAGCAGTTCAGGTTTCCTTCTCCCAACCTAAGGATGGTTATCTGTCAGCCCATCCTGCGTTTGTAGCTCCCAATGGCTTTTTCCTTGGTGAACCAGCCCAAGTGCTTTGGTGTTGCTCTGTGGAGCTGTACAGTGAGCAGGTTTGTTTTCATCCCATATCACCTGGGGATCACATCTGATGCCACATGGTTCCCACCTTACAAGTTGTAAGGACAACTCATTCCCCAGGCAGAGAAACACAAGTCAGAGCTGAGCTTGTCCTGCTTTGGAGTGTGTTTGCAGCTGCTGGGTACGAGCATTGCTTCATTTACACTGAGGTTGGGGCTGTGCTCACAGCTAGGGATACTGTAATCCTTATGTTTTTTTCCCATATCCAACACAAGAGGTGCCTTCCTTTTTGAAAGGGCAGAGGTGATGGCCTCATGTTGTGCCAGGGGAGGGTGAGGTTGGGTAGTGGGAAATACTTCTCCAAAGAGCAATAAGACACTGGCACAGCTGCATAGGGAGGGGGGGTCACTGTCCCTGGAGGTGTTCCAGAGCCATGGAGATGTGGCACTGAGGGATGTGGGCAGTGGGCATGGATTGGGAGCTGGGTTTGGCCTTGGGGATCCTAGGGGGCTTTTCCAGCCTTAGTGGTTCTAAGATTGCCATGGATTTTGCCCAGGCTGCAGAATAGCACTGATGGGGTGAAGCTGCAGTTGTCTGAAGTAGCCTTGGCTTTACTATACCAGTCAAGTTTCATCTGCAGATTTCTTTTGCATAACAAATGCTAGAATTTGCAAAGCCCTCAGCTGCACATGCGTCACGCTGCTTTCCTTTCTGCCTGCCTTTCAGCAGAATTTTATGCTTGCTTCCTCGGCTTTCAGTTCGGAGTGTGACAATTTGCTATGTGTCAGTGCCTTGCCCCTGTGCTGGGCTGCAGCTGGGGACATGCAGGACCAGCCTCAGGCTCTGTCACTTTGTTCTCACCTCTCTCTTACACAGGTGTAAGTTAGGATTAAAAACTTGCTGCTTACTCAACGCTGGCTGTAGGAATATGGATGTATTTCATATGGCAGCCTGTCTCCTTGTCTCCAGTTTCCTGTGGCCAGCTCACAGAGCTTTCCTTAAAGAAAGTAAGCAGCATCTTATGAAGAACTGAAATGTAGGTTTCATTTACTGTGATATAGAAGCAGCTGATTGAAAGATTTCCCTTTGTGTTTATTCCGTGCACTTATTGAACTGAATTCAAGTTTGATTTAGCAGCTAGAGGTTGAGAAATGTGTGCATTTGACCCAATGCTGAAATAGTCCTATTCCTTTCTCCCTCCTGCCTGTGAATAGCTGTGTGACTGATGGAAGCTGTTTCTGTTTGCAGGTACAATACCTTGCCAAGCCGAAGAACTCTAAAGAATTCCAGACTAGTGAGTAAGAAAGACGACGTTCACGTCTGCATCATGTGTTTACGTGCCATCATGAACTACCAGGTATTGCCCTTCTCATTCTTCAGGACCACAGCACCGTTTTGTTGCTGGGGGGGAAGGTTGGCTTCACGTTGTTTGGATGAAACTGATGTGAAGGATGTGATTCTGATTGTCAGACAGCATAGCTGGGAGCTGCCTGGCACGGCCCGTGTGCACGCGTGAGGACACAGATAAGAGCACACGCATGCTCCTGTTTGCAGTGCTGGGCTCTGTTGGCACTAACTCGTTGGACATGCACCTGCACAATTGCTGTCAGAATTTAGCATGAACATGGAGGAAATAGGAGAAGTTTTGGAGTGTTCTTGGTAGACACTGATGGGAAAGACAAGATTTCACTTTGCTGTGTGTTGATTGTGAGGCTGTTGTGATATCTGCAAATCAAAGAGTAAACTACACCAAACTAATCATATTTCCATGAGTTTCTTCTGTACCTGGAGACATGCTGTGGCCACACGGTGTGCCCAGCTAGCTTCTGAGGCATTGGATTTTTTGCTAAACCAGTAACAACTAACAGTGCTTCAAGGAATGCCTGGCATGAGCTGTGTGGTCTTATAGGGGGCTTCTGGCACTGCTGCACAGCTCTGACAGAGCTCCCTACCTCTGATGGGAAGGCAGTAAGTGCAGTTGTGGTAATAACCCATGCTGTATTTTCCAAAGCAGATCCTTTCTTCAGTCTTGGAAGCAGACCCAGCAGGACTCGTGCAGTAACTGCTTGCAGCAGTTGCTCTGTAGCAGTCTGCGTGTTGTAGAAGTGGCTTTGGCAGCTGAGCTGTGCATCCCTGTTAGAGAAGAAATGGCCCACTCGGCTGCCAGTGTTAACAGTGTTGGGGAAGGATGGGCAGAGGGGCTGGCAGTGGTGTGGGGTCAGCCCTGGGCGTGGTGGTAGTGACAGGGGGCACGGTGTGAGATGGGAATGTGCTGAGTGGCTTGATGATCCCAACATCCAGATCCGGTCAGACACGCGTAATCTTGTTGGGATTTAAAACTAACCATTTCAGTTTCAGAGCAGAAATGGTATTTTCCTCTTCTCTTTTCAGTATGGATTCAATATGGTCATGTCGCACCCGCATGCCGTTAATGAAATTGCACTAAGCCTGAACAACAAGAATCCCAGGTAGGCTGTGCTTGCTGTTACAGGGTTTGAGAAGTAGGTAAGTAAAGAGTAGAGGGATTGTCACGGATTGCACAGAGCTGTAATGAACATCCGTCTCTGCTCTGACTCAGATTCAGCTTGTGTTACAGTGCAGTTAGACGGGCGATTGCCATATGGTTCTGTTGGTCTCAGAAGCTGCTGACTCTGCAGCTCTGTCTTTGCTGCCTGAGTTCAGCTGCTGCTGCAGTGCAGAGGACAGCCTGCTGATCAGGAGCAGCTTTGCGTGGGATTTTCTTGAAGAAACTGAATTTTCTTCAGTAAATGTTATTGAATTCAGGTTTGAGTTCCTCTAAGAGGGCATTTTATGCTCGTTTTCTGCCTCTGTACAGATGTCTCTTCAGCCACAGCAGCAGTCCTGTAGTCACACTGTGGAACTAATTGCTGCAAGGTTACGTCCCCTCTCCCCCCTGCACACACTTGTGAGCTGACACCTACATCCAGCCAGACCCAGAGCTGCAGATATACCCATACCTGATGGTGCCAGAGCTTGGTACTGGTGTTTGCCAGGAAGCAGGGATGAGACAAAACTAAACTGCATAGAGAGAGCTCCCTTGCCCAGGCTGCCATGCAGTGCACTGCGTGAAACCTTGGCCTGATGGAAGCAGGTCCTTCCTTCCTCTCTTCTGTTCAGGCTTAAGTCAGCAGGGCATGAACGGGAAGGATACAGGAAGTTTGTTGTGGTCATTTGTGGTGTCCTGTTCCTGGAAATCAGATGATAAAGAGACAGCTTAGTGATGGCTGATGCCTGCACAGCAGTGTCCTGTCCCATCCCTGCCCCATCACAGATGCAGCAGGGGAGTGAGTGCTGTGCCCTACGCTGAGACCCGGGCATCCTCCTGGTGTCTGCATAGCTCACAGCCCTTCAGAGGATGTTGCCAACGGGCCATAGGGAGAGCTCCTCGAGCCTGTCTGAAAGAGCTTGGGTTTTCTTCTTGTGGCAGGACAAAAAAATCGATGAGTAAGAATTGAAAGTGATCCGTGTAAAATTTCCCGGGGAAGTGAACATTTTATCTGGTTTCCAAAGATAACCTTGACACTTTGAAAGCCAAAAGGTATTTCTTTTTCTGCAACGTCTGGTTTACTGCTCAAGCATGAGACTAATTTCATGTGTGTCTGCATGATTTCAGTATCTGCTCCCAGCTCATCTGGCCATAAGATCCCATTGGTGCTTTTGCCTTACATGAACCATGTAAGGAAGAACTGGGGATTATTTCTGTCAGAGCTTTATACCGAGTGTGTTGCATGCTCTTCTTCCAGTAATCAGTTGTATTCTCCCCTCCCTAACATGCTGTGTTAGCCTCCAGTCAGTGCCCAGATTTCAGATACTGGAGGGGGAGGTGTGTTAAGGCACTCCGTGTTCACTTCAGCGAACCGTGTCTTGCATTTTTGGTGGCTGTGAATAACACAACTTGTCACAGAGAGTAATTGAGATGTGCATCAGGGCAGTACGGATGGAACTGAATGCCTCCAGAGGGGCTGAGGTGTGCAGCAGTGCATTGCCCCCGTGGGTTTGTGCAGGAGAGCTCCCGCAGCGCCGGCTGCCAGGCTGATGCACACACCACTGGTTTGCTTGGGTTTCCTCAAGTACAATTTGCGATGTAAATTTGTGCATCTTTTGGCAAGTATTAAAATGGGGGAGAGTTGCATGATCCTGGGAGGCTCGAGCTAACCTGGATCAGACGCTGCTCAGCATTCTGTGTCCCGCAGGTGTGCTTGTCTCAAGAGGCTGAACCACTGGATGCAAACTGCTTCTCCCGGTGCCTGCACAGCACTCTGCAAACCCGCAGAAGGTGTTCCTCACCCTCTTGTCACTGACTGCTGCTGCTTGCTGTCTTTACAGGACAAAGGCCCTCGTCCTGGAGCTCCTGGCTGCTGTTTGTCTTGTCAGAGGAGGACATGAAATCATTTTGTCTGCGTTTGATAACTTCAAGGAGGTACGAGTCCTGCTCTGTCAGAATTTCATGTGCATGTCTGTAGTTCTCCTGTCTCTTGGCTAGAGCTCTCACATTCAGCTACATTTCTTAGGCTGAAGGTTTTCCATAAGCTGCAGATTTTCCGTGTGTAGACAGCAGAGGTGCTGTGCCATCATTCTGTGCACCATTGTGTGCTGTAATCCCAGCAGGGTGAATCCCATCTACAAATTGCTCTTTACCTTTGGCCACTTGAGCTGTGTCCCCAAAGGGGAAAATTAATGGAGATTTGGAGAGCTTTACTGCACGTTTAGCTCTGAATGCTGTTGTATGTTCTGAGGTGAAATAACTGGAGTTGCTGTGTAGATCCACTGTTTTTTCAGGGCCGTTTACGCCAGCCTTTGAGATGCAAAATTCTTGATTTGGATATCAGTAACAAGTTTCATTTGTAAGGAAATTAAAACATCAAGTTTCTGCACCCCTGACTGCTGGAATTAACACAAGTTTGCTCAACTGGTGCAAAACTGTCCTTTTGTCTGCATACATCCAGGAGTACCACGTTTGCATATGGTGGTTAATGGCACCTGGGAAGGTTGTGTTCAGAATTACTGGTGTGGGAATGGAGCCCGAGAAAGCCGTGGTTCTGGTTGTTGTGAATATTGGGTATAGGTGTGGATTTATTATCAAAGGGAAAATGAATCTAGTCTTACCAGCTCAAAAATGGTTCAGCTTGATGAGTCCAGGCTGGACTGTGTGTGAACATGCAGCAGCTGTTTCCTTATTGCTGCTGCTGCTGTAGGTGGGTTGGTGCAGATGATCAACAAGACAAGTTGTTTCTATTTTTTGTTTCTTTTCATGTTTTGGGAATTGTTTCTGATGGAGGGATCGCAGTCTCTGTTTTACACGCACTGTGTTTGCCCAGCACACATCCCTGCTGTAGCTGTGGTGCTGGGGGCATTGCCAGCACACAGAGCTGGAGCAAGGAGTCAGGGTGCAGGGCTGGAGCTTGGAGGTTTAGTTTGGTCCACCTTTCAGTTATTCCATGGCAGTCCTGGGCAGAAATGCTTAGGTAGCCCAATCAGCTTGTCTTCCAGTACTGCTTTGTTCCATCACTGCTGGTGCCTGGTTGGGCGGTGTGATGTGGAACTGCTGGATGGAGCAGAAGTGGCCATGCCAGGAGGGGAATCCCACCTTTCCAGTGTCTGCCTTGAGCTATTCTGCTATTTACCCAATTGTTCTGCTTATTCTCTCTGGTCTCCCAATTTTCTCCCAGGCAACTTTCAGTAATAGTTTCATGCATGTCTTCAGTTCATTGCTGTGGCACTGAGGAACATGGTCGGTGGGCACAGAGGGGTGGGATGGCAGGACTTGGTGATCCTGGAGGTATTTTCCAGCCTCTGTAGCTGGAATATTAAGGAGCTCTGAGCATGTGAAACATCCACGGTTACACTTTCAGCAGGATACTGAACTCACAGCAGCCTGAGCTGGAGGTTGTGTTTGCTGGTTCCCATAGGCCCGTGTTACAGCATACCTTGCTTCCTTCATCCCAGCCAGCGTGCACATACAGGACACATTGGGGTTGTCAGACAGGATCTCTGCCACCCTATCTCCTGGCCATGAAAGAACTTCAAAGGAAGCCCAGCTCTTCTCTCATGCTCAACCTGCATTAAAGTCAAGAGGAAAACAGGATATTTCGAACCAAATTCAACTCTCATTTGCATCAGGCCGAACATCAAATGTTTCATTAGGCTTTGAGCTTCGCTGTGATGTAAATGAGAACAGAGTTTGGTTCTCAGGGTTTGGCTGAGCTGGAAAACCACAGCTGATCTGAGTCTCGTTGAGGACTCGTTTTGAAAATGGCTTTTCCTTTGAAAATGATTTGACGGGCCGGGGTTGTTCTGTCTGGGGTCAGGATGTTCACATGGGTGTTTTTTCTCAAGGTGTCTCTTGAAAGTTGTTCACTCCCTTGAACTGAAATCATCCTCAGTTCTGCTGTGCAGGCTGTGTGCCCTCGCGGGGACTCAGCTCTGTGCGCTGCCCAGCACTTTCCTTCCAGTAAATAACTGGGATGGTGTTGGAAGGGTCCCTTCTGGAGGTGGAAGCACACGGATGTCTTGGAGCCACCAGGAATGTGTGACAGCCTGGGAGCTCGAGGGGGTATTCAGTGCAGAAGATCTCAATGGGGAAAAATGCAGGACTGTTGTAAGTAACGGGAAATGGGGATGTGGGTGGGAGAGAGTAGTTCGGGGCAGAGGAGGAGGTGGGGGCCGAGTGATGCTTTGCTGGATTCTGCTGCTTTTTCGGGAGATGGTGGGGAGTTCTTTGTTGCACATAACCCACACTGAGGGCCAGGGTTGTCCCTGTGCCCTGCTGTGTCTGTGAGCTCCTGGCCCCGTGCCTTGCTGCCCGCAGCCCCTCCTCCTGGCTCTGGAGCAGGACGCTGTCTGCATGGCTGTGTCTGCCCGAGCTATTCAGCCCTGCCACCACCCCTGCATTTACCCACTTGCAACTGGGCTTCCTTAGCAATATTCCTGGGTCTTTTGTGCTTGTTTCCATGGATTTGTGAGAACTGGCCACACGGTTTTATCCGAGTTGCCTGGGATTTGTGTCAGAGGATGAGCAAATGCACTTTAGCAGAATGCCTTGGAGAAAATGAGGAGAGTTAGCCTCAGGATGGCTTTGCAGGAGCTGTGGGACGCAGAGCAGATGCTGCGAGCATGAGCCCCATTTAAATTAAAGCAGAGTGAATGCACTGTTGGAAAACAGGATATATTTTCCTAGTGCTTGTTCAGAGGAGTTAACTCATTTTAGTAGTGTGAATGCACGTGCGGTCATACAGAGAATTCGGCTGCTGTCTCTTACTGCTGGCATTAACATCTTTGCTTTGCTGATACATCATTACCTGCTGCCCTGCCAGGGAGGTGTGGGGGCTGTGTGACTGTGAGCGGTGTCACACGCAGCTGTCTGATCTGGGATGCAGAGAAGGCATCATCCCGCAGCTGTCCAGCTATGTGTTATTTCCCTGACATTTTTCCACCATCTGAATGCCTTTCTTTCCACTGCTGCCATCCCGAGGAAGGTTGCAGTCTTGTTGATGAGGTTGTACAACTTGAGAATGTCGTTTAATCTTCGGTGCCATGGAGCAGATTCTGCTGAAGCAGCTCTCTGTGGAGAATGGATTGCAGAGGAAATGTGTGGCTGCAGTTGGTGCTTGCTGGAAGATGAAGGTTTCACCAAGCTGAGAATCACAGCACCGTAGAGTCATTAGGGCTGAAAAAGACCTCTGAGATCACCAAGTCCAGGTCACCCCATTGGTACTGTGCCCACTAAGCCACATCCTTAAGAACAGGAGAGCATCTGACCTGCAGTTCAGTGAGGTGCAGGAGCACATCTCCCTTTCAGACAGCACTTGCACATTCAGCCTCCATCCAGGGGCTGTGAAGTGAGTGTGGGAATGTGTGGCACTTCATGCAGGGATCCGAGAGAGCTTCTCCAGCCTTTCTGACTCTGTGATCTACATACATCCATGTACATGTCAGTGGATAGGTATGCACACCTGTGACTGTTGGGTTAGCTTTAAGGACCTCGTGCTTACAGAGGTGTGTGGGCATGAAAACATCCAGAAATTGAACTAACAAAAAAGTTCTCATTCAATAGAACTGACATTCTCAGCCTCAACGAGCCTTAAAAGCTATTTTCCTACTTACTGTGGCCTTCCTTCCAATTTTTTTCCCAGCATTTCTAATTAGCTGTCTTATTTACGGGCTTTATTATTCTTTTACTAAAGGCCCAGTAGCCAATAAATGAATAACTTCAGTAAATGTACAGATATGATGACAGAAATCCCAATCCAGCGTCTCTGATGTGATTGCAGAGTAGAAATGGTCACGTGGGGAAATAATTTTAGTCCATCAAAACAGGGTGGAGGTACTTCTGCTGAGATGAGTTGTGTTTCTTGTGAGACCCCTCGTCCTGCTGCAAGACAAGAGGAAATGCCAAAAAGACACTTGGAATTCAGATAATCCAGAAAGCTTTAGGGAAGCTCATCCTTTGGTGGTTGCCCAACGTCTGGACTCTGCTGTGTGCTCTGCGGAGTCAGCATCGTTCCCTGGGGAGCAGGGGATAAGGACAGGGCCAGCCCGGGATGCCCTCTCATTTAACATCACTTTGATTGATTTGTGCAGTTCCTGAGAGGTGGGGAGAGCTCACGCTGTCTGCTTCCAGTGCAGATTCTGTGGCAGTGGCTGTGGGTCTGTGTGCAGTGAGCTGGGCAGCGAGGCACAGCACAGGTTTCCTCCTCGGTCGTCACTCTGGCCACGTTGCTCAGCCCTGACTTTTCACAGTACCTAATTCAGAGTCAGATTTCTCTGTGAGAATAATGACTGACAGCAGTGAAAGCAGCAGTTCTGAATTATTCTTGCAGGCCATTGTAACAGCTCAGCGTGAGAAGAAACAGTTTGCAAGTGCCAGAAAATGTAAATACGTTTGTTGTCTTTTCCTCTGCAGCAGTATTTTGAGAGTGCCTTAACCCTGCTGGTAGAAGAGTAAAAGGTATTTTAACCTAGTAAGCAATGAACAACTGTTTACTTAACCAGCAGCTTACAAGAAAATTGCTTTGTTGTTCTTCAGCACGCTGCAGAAACGTCAGCAGCATCAGTCCAAGTGCCCTGTGAGCACTGCCTGCCTGCACAGGGGCTGCTGCCCACAGAGGGCTGTTGTGGGGCAGAGAAAGCCTGCATTGTGCCGCTGGGACAAAGCAGTGCAGGCAGGAGGAAAGGTTTACAAAGGGTCCAGGAATTTTGGGGTTGCATATCCATCAGGCTGCTCATAGCACCGTGTCCAGCGTGGGCTGCGTGCTGTGTGTGTTTGCTGTGAGATGGTGCTGCTCTCACGAGGGCACTGCTCTGAGAAGATGGGGAAGGAGAAGGGGGCAGCTTGAAATGACCCTGGGCAGCACGTGGGTACGTGGTTGGTTCTGTAACAGAAAATGTACCACTAAACCTCTGCTAAAGGTTACGTGTTTTAAGTGCAGTCCTTCAGAGGGTTGTTTTCCCTGGCTCGAGGGGGTGCTGCAGAGGTCCCTTCCAACCCCCACGGCTCTGGGATTCTCTGCTGTGTTCTCCAGCAAAGCCCTGGTGCTTTGTGCTGGTAGGGAACAGTCGGGGACAGGAGGATGTGGTGCTCCCACCAGCCTGGGCTTTCACTTTCTGGCACCACGCAGGAAAGCAGTGCTGTTTGCAGGATTACCCCTCTGCCTTTGAGCTTTTCAACAACAGGGCCGTGTGAGTGGGAGCACCGTGGGGGCTGTCGTGCTGAACTTTGCTCTTGGGTGGTCTTGGGCTGAACCATGCGACCTGAAAGCATTGCCCGGTGGATATGGGTATAATTGCCACCACGTTTTTCATAACAGATCCCTTTTGCTTCCACATAGGATCGCATTGTAGCTCTGTAATGGATCTGAGCGGGCCGTACCTCGTCAGTGCTCAGAGCCCTTCCCAGGACAGGACCCTTCGTGGGTGGTTTCCCATAAAGCCACATTGTTCTTCCAGAATGACGTGGGCTTGAGATGCGACCTAAAAGGGTTTTTTTTTTTTTTGCAACCTAAGTGGAGACAGAGGGTTTTTTATAGCTGTGGTAGCCTGTTTAATCTTTCTTCTTACATAGAATAACGCTAATAAAAGAAAGATCTGTCTTTCTTGGTCCCAGCCATACTTCCAATGCAAATGACAGACCTTGGAAATGTATTCAAATAGAAATGGCAACATATGGTTTTCTGCGGTGGGATTCGGTTTCAGCATTGCTCTTGGATTTGGGCCAGCCTTCAGGCTGGAGGCTTCGTCGACGGTTTCACTCTCTTTAATCTCCCAGGATAAATTATATCATTTCATTGAAAGTCAGCTCGCTGTCTCCCGAAGCACACATGCTCCCAGCTCTGACTCACCCGATGATGGTGTGAGATGGCTGCGAGATGAAAGCCACAGGTTGCTGCTGCTTCTCCTGCTGCTGTCAGCTGTCCCCAGGCAGGGCTGCTGGAGCCCAGTGGCAGCGAGCTGCTGGGCTTGGGGTGCCTCAACTTGCTCCCTCCTTGAATTCTTGGGCACTGATGCAGGGGTGAGTGCAGCTGAGCAGCCTATGGGGCGACTCAGAGAGAGGGTTCTCCACGTTTGGGTCCGGCCCAGGGTATGCCTCCAGAGTCAGACTACGCTGGTGGGAGCTGCTGCCTTTGATGCTTGCAGAGTAACTGGGTTCCTCAGGCTCTGCCAGCTCCTGGTTTTCTCTTCAGCTCTTCCTGCTGGAAGCCATCCTCCTTGCAGCCCAATGAAGTTAAAAAGAGGAAGCTAACGAGGGGATGGTGTAATAAGAATGCATAAGAGCTTGCTTTCTGGGAATGAGTGGAAACCTGAATCAGGGATTTGGTTGTGTTGTGGGAGGTGCTTTGGAATTCTAGAGAGTTCAGCTTCTAAAGAAGTACCCATGGCTGCCCCCAGTCCTTACTCAGCTCTCATTGGGTAATTTCACAGGAATACTGACTGCCCCATGAGCTGCTCTGGGTAAGAAAGGAAGAGCCCTCCTGGGCTCACTGAGGAGTGCCCTTCACACGAAAGGAGGGCAGCAGTGTCCTCTCCCCCTCCCTTTGGCTTTTCATCTTATTTAGTGCTTTGTAATTTCATTGTGAATGACTCCAGATCACTCATCTGCTGAGAAAACTAGGGCCGAACCAGAGAGGTTTTGGGGAAGTAATAAGATTTAAGCAATGTACAGAGGCCTGCTTTATCTTAGATCTCTCCCTCAAGTTGGATGTGTTTCCTGCCACCAGGCCTGTGTTACGGCTCTGTACTTTGACCAGCTGATCGTTACGCTGATGTACTTCACTCCTCATTGAGCCTGTGATAACTTTCCTTTTTTCCTCTCTGTAATCTGTTCTTCTTCCTAATTACATTATATGACAGCGGAGAACCGGTTCTGAACCATGGGGAGGTTTCCTGTGGCATTGCCTGCTGGAACTGCTGTGTGTGTTTGTGCCAGCAGTGCTGTGACGTTCTTGGAGGGAGGAAAGGTGGGAAGAGTTAAGGCTTAAATGCAGTTCTTGGAGGGAGGAAAGGTGGGAAGAGTTAAGGCTTAAATGCAGCACAGGTGTTGTGCTGTGCTTCCTCAGCTGGATTCCTCACCAGAAGTATTTTTAATAGAGGAAACCTGTCCAGAGACGTATTGAGTTAGCACGGGGGCTGCTCTTAGATGTTCTTAGTGCAAGCTGTAGTTTAACAAACACGTTGGTCTTCTCTTGTAGGTGTGCGGAGAGAAACAGCGCTTTGAGAAACTGATGGAGCACTTCCGAAATGAGGACAACAACATAGACTTCATGGTGAGCCCTCCTTATCTGCGGACTTTGGCTCTGTCTGCTCCTGCTGTCACATGCAGCACTCAGATGTATATGGCTTCTGACCCTTGGACTAAAATTATTGCAGTACCTTTTTTTTTCCTTAACATTCCAAACTGTGTAATATAACTCTCGTGCTTTAGCTTCATTTAAATTATCTCCAAGGAATGTCGAGTGCCATAGTGAGGTTAATGGGAAAGAAGCCTTTGGCTGTGTGTGCTGTTTCTGTGTGGCAGAATAGCAGCATCTGCAGTATCAAGAAGCTTATTCTGTACGTGTGCCAACATCCTCAAAATCACAGACAGGGAAGTGTGGGAGAGACCCACTGCAGCTGTCTGTCCTTATCTGGGGATAAATATAGCAGTACTTTTCACCACTGTGGTTCCTCATTGTGCATGTGCATGATTATTCACCAAATCCACTTCCCTGAAGCACAGCAGAAAACAGCAAAAGAGGAAGCTCTTACTGGCACCCACGGGTGCCGGTGCCAAGTTGCACGTTGCAAACATGTGAAAGGCAGACGGTCAGCACAGTGAGGATGAGCTAGCTGGTTATGTGTTTAGTACCAGAAACACTTTGATGACCATTTCTCTACGTGTGTGGCAAGTGAGTGGTCATTCTGATTAGAGCTCCCATTTTTAGTCACAGAACAATGCAGTTCAGGTATGGTCAGTGCTGTCTTCTTCACACTGCTCGCGGTCAGTGCCTTGATTATATCACTGTCCCACGTTTGGAGGTGAGAGAAGAGCAGGGCTCCCCTCCTGGTCACATTCATTCTTCTGTTGTCTCTGTTGGGTGTGCACAACACCTTATACTGTTCAGGTTCAGGACTTTGGGTTAAAGGCATCTTTCTGCCAGCAGTTAGGCATTAAACCAGCTGCTGTGGTGCCTCCTATGGGCTGTGAAGATATGGGTGCCTATGACTTGCAGCCCCAGTGGGCAGGGCCAGGCTTGCAGCCATGAGAGGATGGCAGAATGAAAAGAGCAATATAGGGTGATCTTTTTCTCATAGTCCAAAAAAAAAAAAAAGCCTTACAGGGATCCCTGCAATTTTACTAAAGTTAGCAAGCTGCTCTCAGTAACTCCGTGACATGTTACAGTTGGTTTTGCTCCTTACCATTGCAGTCCCAGTGAGGACATGCTGCCAGTCCCAGTGTTGGTTAAGTGTTCTCAGATGTGCATTCAGTTAGTCTGTAATTTAGCAGAAAGATTTGTCTGTCCCCAGTGCTTGACTCAGTCATGCCTCCCATGAGGACAGGGCAGGTATTTGGGAGCAGGAGAGCAGCACAGCCCACTGTTATTAAGAATGTCCCTCATCATTCCTCACCTTGAGTTAAGATGAGAAGCAGTGTAGTGTCAAGGATGGAGTAGGGAGTGTGAGCATGAGCCCAGTGAGCCATGAACATTCAGCATCCATCTGGGCAGCCTGTTCCACCTTCAGGAAAGCTCCCTGGCCCTGTCAGACTTCAGCTTGAAGGTAGAGTTGAATAGCTTGCAAAGGAACAAATACAATTTTTTGTAATGTGTCCGGCCACTGATGAAGTCTTCATCTTTGAGGCTGCTTCTACCGACCGAGGGCTTGAATGTATAACGAGCCTAAAGCTGGAAGAGAGAGCTCATGCCAAAGGACTTGGCAGGCCTGCTCACTGCTGTCACCATCTGGCCCTGATGCACTCCACATGGTGCTGCGGGCAGTACCTGAGGAGCACGCCTGGGGGGTGAGGAGCCGTGCTGGGGCTCCTGCCCATCTCTCCACCACCATGCTGTGCTGCAGCCCTGCACCGCTTGCCAGCAGTGCACTAAGGCAGAAATCATTCCTTTCTGCAGGATGGAATCAAGCGGGTCCCGGAGCCAAGTCTCCAGGATGTAATGTGAAAGCTGGAGTAATTCAAGTAGTTGCAAGGGCTGAACACAAACAGAGCTATTCCTGTAGGAGCTGGCTTTCGGGCTGCCCTAGATGGAGAAGATGAGAGCTGTCTGGGAAGTGGGAGCTGAAAGGGGCTGCAGTTAATTGCACTGATCTGATGGGAGGAAAGAGAAACAAAACGGCAGAAGTATTTTAGGGAAGGTTCCTGTTGTTGACATTGACATACTTCATTTTAGAAGCAACTTTCTTAGATTAATTTTCCTTGACTTGATAAATTCCTTAGTTGTGTATGTAAGGATCTGAGGAAGGAAATGAGAGTTTGGCCCCAGTGCTGCAAGAGCCAAAGCAAGTATAACACGAGCACTTTTGAAATACGGGAACTTGGCAGTGGCTGATGTGACAGGACAGCAGTGCTCAGCTGGCCAAGGCCAGCTCCAGCACCAGGAGGAACCAGAGCTCTCCAGGGAGACTGAAAAGAGTCTTCTGCTGTGCACAGACTTAAAAGCTGACGGTGTGAGCAGCGGTGGTGGTGTAAGAAGCTGTTATATGCTGAGGAATAAGACATCACAGAGCTTGTTGTGTCCATATGGTCCCTGATGGACCCAGGCTTGCACAGTCTGAGAGGAGCACTGTGGAGCATCCCAGCCAAACCTACTGTCAAAGGCTGCCATGCAACAGGTGCCTCCTCACGAGTTCATTTTCTGGGAAGAAGTATCTCAATAACTGTTGACAACGTGGTGTTACTTCTGTCTCAGCATCTGCAGGGGTTGGGTTCTGCCCTGCTGGGACCCACCAAGGACTAGGGAAACTTCCTATCTTGCAGACTGGAGGTGGTCACCTGAGAGCTGAAGGAGTGCTGGGGATGTACAGAGAGGGATTTGGCCGTGCCTGACATTCCCCAGTGGGGCAAACCTCTGTGGGGTTTCAGGCACGATTCCTGCCCTCCTGCAGGTACAGCCCTGCTGTCTGTGGGCTCTGGCACTGCTCTGGGATGCAAGCCACAGTTTTTATAATACGTTTTCTGCAAATAGCAAAGCATCTTCCATGAAGTCCTTGCAAACCCGAATGCAGTGCTGATGGGATAGAAAGCTGCAGAATAACAAATGGCAGTTTTCCTTGACAGCAGCTGTAGCAAAATGCAGTCATTGGCAGTGCTGGCTCACCCAGGACTCAGAGGTCCTGCTCCACTGCTTGGGACTGGGAGCTTTTGGAGAGGTCTAAAGAATGGCCATGAAGATGATCAGAACTGGAGCTCCTCTCCAATGAAGATGGGCTGAAGGAGCTGGGCTTGTTCGGCTTGGAAAAGAGAAGGCTGCGGGGAGACCTCATTGCAGCCTTTCAGTATTTAAAGGGAGTTTATAAACATGAGGGAAATCGACTCTTTATACTGGTAGATAGTTAACAGAACAAGAGGAAATGGTTTTAAACTGAAAGAAGGGAGATTTAGGTTCGATATCAGGGGGTGTTCTACTGTGAGCATGGTGAGGGGCTGGCACAGGCTGCCCTGAGAGGTTGTGGGTGCCCCATTCCTGGAGGTGTTTTAGGCCAGCTTGTGTATGGCCCTGGGCAATCTGATGTAGATCTTGATTTAGCAGCTGGCAGCCCTGCCTGGGGAAGGGGGGTTGGATCTTGATGCTCCTTGGGGTCCCTTCCAGCCCAAGCCATCCTGTAATTTCTGACTCGGCTGTGGCATGCTGATGTGTGCTGGCTCCTCTTGCAGGTGGCTTGCATGCAGTTCATCAACATCGTTGTGCACTCGGTGGAGGACATGAACTTCCGGGTCCACCTGCAGTATGAATTTACAAAGCTGGGCCTGGACGAGTATTTGGACGTGAGTATGACCAGGTTCCTGCACGTGGCTGGCACTCACTGTGCAGGTGGGCTTATTTGGTGCATGGGGCTGTGAGGCCTCTGCCGAAACCAGCAGCACCAGTGGCTGACAGCACTGGTGGGGCCCCCACTGCCACCAACTGGGATCACAGGCTGCGAGCTGAGCTGCCTGATAACAAGGGGAGGTGAGCTGCAGTGATCCCGCACTCGCTGCAGTGCTGGGGAAGGGCTCTTCTTCGGCCTGTGTGCAAAAATCCTTCCTCAGAGCACTTTCTCCTGCTGGCTGAGTGCTCCCTGCAATAACAAAGATAGAACACTGCTTAGTTTTGTTTGAAAGTTCTGGATGTTTGGTCTTGGGAAATGAGTGCTTTTCGTGTATGATCTCAGCTAGTGTTGAAATGCAGCGTGTTCCTGAATGATGGAGGCGGCCAAGCTCCTGCTGCTCTCCCTCCCCTTTCCACTGCGTGCAGTTCTGGTGCTTCAAGCTGCTGCCAGTGCTGAGTGACACCCTTTTGTTTTTGGCTATACAGAAACTGAAACACACAGAGAGTGACAAACTGCAGGTGCAAATTCAGGCGTACCTGGATAACGTTTTTGACGTGGGAGCATTACTGGAGGACGCTGAAACCAAGAATGCAGCCTTGGAAAGAGTTGAAGAACTGGAAGAAAACATTTCCCACGTTAGTACAAAACTGAAGTCACCTTTCCCTCTGGAGTGGTGTCTGCTCTGCATGTGTGCTGTGGTATTGCCCTTTTCTTTTGGGAGGTGGGTGTACAGCTGTAGCTAGAATCTCTAGGGTGAGGAGTGTTAAAGGAAGCCTGTGGCTGCCGTGCTTTCTTTATGGGAGATGATCAGATATTTATCAAATAAAGAAATTGCTGAGGTCTCGTGCAGGTAAAATTCCTGGGTGCTTCCTTGCTGTATTTTGAACCTCACGTGGTGCATATTTGTGTTATTGGGTGCACCACTTGCTTCAAAGAATTGTTCGTGAGGTATTGACCTGATGATAAAATGTCTTCTTCTGCCTTTTAATTACTTTCCTGTTTCACTGAGTCCCCACGTTGCTGTAAAGGACCAGAATGGCCTTGTTCATGTGGGGCTCACTGTGCAGTGTGTTCTTTATTATAGAGAAGGGTCTCTTAACTGAACCAGGGTCATGAGTGCAGCCCAGCCAGGTGCTAGTCATACCTGAAGAGTGATGCTCATCATCACAGCAGCCTTCAGTTGGGCACGTAGTACCACCTGCCTCGACGCATGAGCCCTTTCTCTTTCCAAAGACTTCAGGATTTGGTGGAATATCAATAGTTTTCCTCATTCCAATGCTCCAGCAAGTGTTGATGACATTTTGTTGGAGAAAGATATCATTACTTATGTCATCTGTTTCTCTGTCGTGTGATAGTTATCTGAAAAACTCCAAGATACGGAAAATGAAGCCATGGCAAAGATTGTGGAACTGGAAAAGCAGCTTATGCAGAGAAACAAAGAACTGGACGTGATTCGGGTAAGCGTGATGGGAAAACTCTGGCTGGGTGCCACGTTTCAGGGGAGGGATCTGGTGTGCATTTTGTGTCTGCGAGGTAATGGCTGTTCTCATGGGCTGAGCAATTTCTGCTAGCTTTTCTAGGACAGATTTCGAGTTGAATGACTTGTCTGTGCTCTCAAAGATGGGCGTCTAACTCTCTGAATGTGCCAGCAAATCAATGTGCTAGACGAGTACATCGTATTGCTCAGGTCTGCAGTGCTTCTGGTTGAGTTTTGCACGTGAAGTTGGCTTTGGAGAGGAGTTCGAGGTGGAACTGGAGTCTTCCAGACTTAGGTTGCAAAGCATCTAGCCCAACCTGTTTTCTGTGTACAGTCCAGACAGTAGTTCTTGGTATGCTGTTATAGGAATAAAAATTATTAATACAATATTAAGTAACCTCACCCTAAAAGTTGTCCCAAAGCATGACCGGTTTCTAGTGCTTCTTCTGAAGGTCTGCCTTGGCTACTTGCAGATACAATCTCCCCTCAGATCAGGAGCTCTGTTCCTACTTCCCTCTAGGCAGAGCAGCCAGCAAGGCATCTGATCCTCTGTGTTAGAGGAGAAATGGAGATAGCATTCCTGTTCTGTGTCTTTAAGATTAACACAAGGAATCGAGCCTTTATAAAAATAGAAGCTAAAAAAAGAAAAGCAATCAGAAATTGTGTGCGCCGGTGTTGGTACCTGGTGGGATTTCTCCCAGGGCTCAGCACTGCTCTCAGCCTTAATGCTGGCGTGGGAAAAACGTAAAACAAGTTCTTCCTTACCCATGAAGATGTATGGTTTGCATGAAAATGCCTCGTTAGATAATGCCTGGCAGGGTGCACAGTCTGGTGTCAGGCTGCCCTGTGTTTCTGGTGCTGGTATTCTGTTTTGTGAATACAAATGCAAATCACCCGTTTCTGTGGCCTTTGCAGGAAATCTACAAGGATGCAAATAGCCAGGTTCACACCTTGAGAAAAATGGTGAAGGAAAAAGAGGAGGCCATCCAGCGACAGTCAACACTGGAGAAAAAGATTCACGAACTGGAGAAGCAGGGGACCATTAAGATCCAGAAGAAAGGCGATGGTGACATCTCCATTCTTCCCGTTGCTCTGGCCTCTGGGATGGTGCCCGCGGGGGCAGAGGCCGCAGCTGGCACGTGTGTCACACCAGCTGCTGGAGCTGCATCTTCTGTCCCACTGCCACCACCTCCACCACCGTTACCAGTCTCAGCAGCAGCATCTGAGGCAGGTAAGGAGCATCCTGTCCCCAGAACGCAGGCTGGCTGTGGTCTGCAGCTGCTTTGTTATCCTGGGGTCAGTCACAGTGGCCTTAATTAGGAACTGGAAAGTTCTGAGGGTCGGTTCAGTGGTTGGGTAGAAAGATGTGGTGGGGGACAGGGAGGGTGGTGGGCACCACTGGGAGTTGTTCTGCGTCCTCTTGTGCCACGTTGCTTCCTGTTCACTGCAGTGCCCCATCTCTCCTCTCCATTCCACAGTGCAAAATGGCCCTGTGACAGTGCCAGCACCGCCTCCACCACCACCGCCGCCTCCACCACCACCCCCAGCGCCGCCGCTGCCCGGTCCCACCTTGGACACAGCTCCTGCTGTCCCTCTGCCCCCACCACCCCCTCCATCAGCACCCCCTCTGCCCGGCACCGCCTCTCCCACCGTGGTCTTCAACTCAGGGCTTGCAGGTAAAGCACCCGCGTGTCCAGCAGGGCACGTTGACTAAGCAGGCAGGATGCAGAGGTGGGGATTCTTTACTCCGAGTGCCCTAGCTCATGCTCTTCATCTCTATCTGGGATTATACTTAGAGGGGTTTGTGAAAGGAAAGACCGTTTATCAGTTAAACAGATCTGGTTTGATGTGCAGGAGATAGCTTCTTCAGTGAAACTGAAGCTGCTGCCAAACATATTTTTCTAACGTGATCATTTTTTGGCGTGAAGTGAACAAAAAGGCAGAACTTCGAGTGCTCGATGAAGAAAAATCTGTGCAGAAGAATGGCAAACTTTTTGTAACGTTTTGGAAGGAAGGAAAATGTCCTGACTGTCTTTAATCATGTTTTTATGTACTCTCTATCCTATGCCAAGCATCCCATGCAGCAAATGGCTGTTAATTGGTATCACACTCCTCCCCCTCCAGGAAATCTCGAGAGCACATTATGATTCCAGAAAGAGAGACTGAGGAGCTCTTATTTACAGCTTTTTTTCTTTTTTATTTGGAAAGCTGATGAAGTATTCCAACCTTTAAAGCTTCTGAAAGTGAAAAGTGTCAGGAAGAGGGTCCCAGGGTACGTTAAAATAGAAATAAAATTAAAAAAAAAAAAAGAACAAAAGTTGAAGCATGGCTGAGGTTACGGGCTAACCTCTCCCCGATGGGTTTTGCAGAGCAGCACAGTGGTCCTGCAGCACATGGAGCTCTGTGCCACCATGGCTGGGGCAGCACAGCAGACAGCTGGCAGGCAGCTGTGCCCTTCCACCCCGCTGTGCTGAGGTTTGCTGTGCTGATGAGCTGGGAAGGATCCATGGAGGGGATGGCATCACCGTATCCGTGGTCTGAGCTGCGTTCTGCCTTGCTGCTTTTTCATCCCGAAGCTGCTGGCTTGATTTTTGTCACGTCCTTTACCACGTGCTGCGGGGAGAAGTTTTCTCAGAGCAGTTTAAAATGCCCCTCTGGTTTCTGCTGCCAACTTTGTGCCTGGACTGAGATGCTGGGGCAGCAAGTCAGAGTGCAGAGTGTTTAAAATCTGGCTGAGTATCCAGGCAGTTACCCAGATACGCGTGCAGGGGCTGATGGCAGGGGGTGTGTGATACGTGGCAGCGGTGGGACGTGTCTGCAGGCAGCGTGGGCATTTTGTAGAGGGTCAGAACTGAAAGGGAAAGTGAAAGCGCCTTTTCCTGATAAACCAGTTACACAGCAAGTGGTGTTTCTCTGCTGGGCCGGGGGGAGATGGGTGCAGTGATAAGTCCTGCTGTTCTGACCATGGCTAACATGTTTCTCTCCGTTCTTTCTGCTTCCTGGTAAGACGGGCCGATCAAGCTCTTCTGTAGGTTGCTTTCCGCTAAGTATTTAACTGCCTTCTCCCCTTTCCCTCTGTCCTGCTTTGCTGTGCTCTGTGTGTGCCCGTGACTGTGTGTCCAGGAGGTGGTGGGAGGGCGGGTGCAGAGGGGGTGCTGGACACAAGGCATGTGTTAGCTTTGGTTTGCTGCCAGCCAGCAGGATTTGGCCTCCCCCAGGCCCCGATCCTGCAAAGCACTTCAGCACGTAATTAAGATGTGGCTTCTTCTGGGCTGTCCTCCAGCCACGTCCTGCTGCGCTGCCCTGAGCAGTGCAGTTCTCCAGGACATCACCTTGCCAGCTGACAGCATGTCTCGGTAAGGGAGGAAGGTTTTGAAGGCATTTTGTTCAGCTGCAGTGGGATCTGGCCCACGAGGCAGTCAGCTTCCTTTCCTGTCCTGAAATAACCCGGGAGCAGTTACTAATCTATTCTAATGCATGCATGAGATGAAGATGTGTTTTTCATGGGTGCTTTAGCGTGGAAAAAAAAAAAGTCTTATTTTATTTTAGGAATTATTCAGGGTGAAACATGTTCATTGTGCAAAGAGTAAAACCATTTGGTTTACATGAGCGGAAGTTGATCGTGTGTTCATGTCTTCCACTTGGATACATGTACTCAGACTTTCAAGTTGAATGCTGTGTACGTTCCCTGTTACTCACAGTTATTGGTTTCAAGCAAATTCTCTTGCCAGGAAATTTACTCTTTGCAGCATTCCTGCAAAAGGAGCATGACTTGGAGTGTACATGGACACACGGCTCGACTGCTGCTTCAGAAGTAGGACAAATGAGAGAGGTGTTTCCAGCGTTCACCTGCTTCTGGTGCACAACAGGAGCTGTGCCCCGAAACAGATGGTCTGTCCTGGCAAAACCATACAGAGTTGTTACGAGAAAGTCAAGTAGTTATTTGCTCAAGTGCTTTGCAAGCTGGGAAAGCTTCTTCTGTTTCCCGTCGGGAAAGAAATGGTGTCTGTACTAAAATTGGGGGGGGGGCACGTTGATCGATCACTGTAATGAAGATCCTGAATTTGCAGCATCTATTTTCTTCAGCATACAAAGAGCTGAATTACCAAAAATGTTCATGTGCCCTCCAGATCTGCTAGGAATAGGAATGGAGTTGTTTTCTTTGCTCCGATGTTACTTTTTGTGCTCTGCTCACTGATTAATGAGAGCAGTTTCTGTAGCTTCTCTATGTAGGTTACTGAAACACTAATTCTGCATGACCTGAAAAGATGAAACCCATTATTTCAACCGTGTGAAAGCTCATGTGTGCTGCTACCCCCTGTTTTGGCTTTAAAAGACGGCCCTGACCCCTCTGAAGGAGCACTGCCCCCTTGCAGCAGTGGAACCTTGGGAAAAGAGCTTTTTTCCTTCTGGTCACATATTCTGGGTTGAATTGTGTGATGCATCTACTGCCAGCGACACATCCTCCCTCCACCTCAGCGATGGAGACGTGTTTTCATTTGGCAGCTCTAGGTGTTGTTAGAGGCTGAGGCCACCATGCCTTCATCAATGAGGATGGTGCTGCTTGCTGTGCTGCTGTTAGCAGCTGGGTTTGGGCTGCACGTGCTCCAGCAGCCCTGCACTGTGCGTGGCCACGCACCAGCTCCCACCGAGGTGGGCTCTGCAGCCAGCAGGGACAGGGTTAAATTTGGCTGCTCCATCCATTTGCTTTTCAGCGTTTAAAAATAGCACGGGCTTTTAAAGCAGCCCAGACAACGTGGGGCAATAAAAGTAATAACACGCTTCCTTTTGTGTAGTTTTCACAGCCTCTGGCGTTCAGTCCCATTCTGCAGACGCTGGCCCTGAGGCAGCTGGAGGGCTGCAGAAAAGCTCTGTGCTCTGCCTGCCTGTCAAGGCAGCAGGATCTTTTCAGGCTTCTCAGGGCGATCTTTTAGCTATGGCCAGTTCTTCCTCCAGAGCTGGAATGCCAACCCTAGAGGCCGCGGTCTGGACACATGGGGTGTTCTTCAGCTGCTGGGGAGTTGATCGTTTCCTTTCCTCTGCTGTCTCTAGCTGTGAAAATCAAGAAGCCGATCAAGACCAAGTTCCGCATGCCGGTGTTCAACTGGGTCGCCCTCAAACCCAACCAGATCAACGGGACGGTCTTCAACGAGATAGATGACGAAAGGATCCTGGAGGTACGAGATGCTTTCTGTTCCTCTTTCAGCCCACAACTCAGATTGGTGCTGGACTTTGCAGAGAGGGACTGTGGCCGAGAGCTGGGGGTTAGGCTGCTGTGTGGCAGTGTACCAGGGAAAGCAGCCCAGAGCTGGGCTGAGCACTCAGGTGCTGCGTGGTCCCGGTGCCATGACGTGGATATGTGAGTCTGGATGAGGTCTGAGCACTAACGTGAACATCTGCCTGAACTTCTGAGCATGCCTAGGGCTGCTGGGGCTGGAGGCCACGTTTCCTGATTTACTGACTCAGGAGCACGTGTTTGCTACAGTGTGCAACCCCAGCCTGAAGTTCTCTGCTGCAGCCACAGCAGTCACAGGGTCTGCAGTTCTGGTAAGTGCTGGGCAGTGCAGGATTTAATACTTGCCACGGGAGGGATAAATCACTTTCTTTCCTTTTTAGGATTTGAATGTGGATGAATTCGAAGAGATATTCAAAACAAAAGCCCAGGGTCCGGCCATCGATCTTACATCAAGCAAACAGAAAATAACTCAGAAGGGGTCGAACAAAGTCACGTTACTGGATGCAAACAGGGCCAAAAATCTTGCCATCACTTTAAGGAAAGCTGGAAAGACAGCGGATGAAATATGCAAAGCTATTCACGTGTAAGTAACACACATGTCAGCAAAGAAATCATATTGGAGATTTACTGTGGTTTTTGGTAAGTGGAATGGCTTTGAATTGGCAGTTGATGTGAATGTTTTTGCATCTGGAAAAAATCCCTAAGAAAGGATGGAACCAATCTGAATTCCCACAAATCGGATTCCCTTGTACTACAGTATGTTAACTTGCAGCTTTGTGTCGCTCTATCACTACATGGGCTTAACAAATTAACACGTATTTCATTAAAGATGCTAATTCATGTTCATCCACACCATGCCACTGCATCCCGAATTTCTCAATCAGTGCACACAGTACTTTCTGTTCTAATGAACACTCCAAACGCAGAGCATCAGGAAGAGGCAGCCTTTGCTCCACGAAGCACAAATTGAGTCCAAGTGCACTGGAAGCATTCTGCATGCAGTGAACTTTATGTAATGACCCCATCCAGTGCCAAACCCAAATGTGATACAGGTGTGTCCGAGCATGACTGCAGCATGGGGTACAGATCCAGCCCTCTAGCTTTACCTGCTCTTCTTTGGAAACAGAAGCAAGGTGCCAAACAGCGTTCACATCAGCACTCGTGTCCGTGCTGTCTGTGCTCACTAAGTGTGTTCACATCTTTATGAGCAGACAGCTTCATGAGTGGGTCTGTGCCCACAGCTCTGGGACACCCCCAGGAATGGTGACCCCCACTCCCTGTGCAGCTGTGCTGAGGAATTGTTCCTAACATCCAACCCTAGCTTCCCCTGGCACAACGTGAGGCCATCAGCTCTCGTCCTGTCTTCGTAGGTTTGACCTGAAAACGCTGCCTGTGGATTTTGTGGAGTGCCTCATGAGGTTCCTGCCCACCGAGAACGAGGTGAAGGTGCTGCGGCTTTACGAGAGGGAGAGGAAACCCATCGAGAACCTGTCCGATGAGGACCGCTTCATGATGCAGTTCAGCAAGATTGAGAGGCTGATGCAGAAGATGACCATCATGGCATTCATAGGCAACTTTGCTGAAAGCATCCAGATGCTGACCCCGGTGAGTGGGGGACAGCCCTGGCACTGGTTGTGTGGCAGCTCGCACCCCGGGCTGCTCCACGTCGTCCCGTTTCTTCACCCTCTAGAAATGTAATACCAGTTGAAATGAAAATCCAAATGTTTGCACCAAAAGAGAAAATGGTTGCCAGCAGTGGTCTGAGGGCTCTTTGAAGCGTGTCCCATGCATCTTTCACAGTCAGAAGGACTGAAATGTGAATACTGTTTTCCTCAACCACATCTGAGTGTTAGAACTCTGCAGTGCAGATTAATTGTTCGCAATCCTGACGTGCCAGGGCAGGGTAGCACTCGCACTAGGACGCACTGTATGGATTGAAAACGAGTTTGTTTTTTTCTTTTATGAATGGAAGTGTGTTGAATTGGACTTCACTTGCGGGTTTGTTGTCCATTAACCAAAACTCTCCCTGTGTTCACTTGCAGCAACTTCACGCAATAATAGCCGCATCTGTCTCAATAAAGTCATCTCAAAAGCTTAAGAAAATCCTGGAGGTACGTCTGATTTTGATTGTGTTCAACCACTCACCAGTGCATCCCCTTATGTGTACTGACCATTGCTGTGCTCTGTGTTGCTCTGGCAGATCATCTTGGCTCTTGGTAACTACATGAACAGCAGTAAGCGAGGAGCGGTGTATGGATTTAAGCTACAGAGTCTAGACCTGGTGAGTGAACCAGAGGTGACAAGGGGACATGAGCTGGAATGCATGGGGAGTGGCTGCTCGGGGCTCATTGGTGCTCCCCACGTGGTCAAGGCAGAGGCAGCAGAGTGTGGTGCTCGGGGAACGTGCTTCCCTGCAGTCGGTATGCAATGACCCTTACCAGCTTTTTGGCAGCCCCTCAGGACAAGGCCTCAAATCCTCAGACCACAGTGGAAAACCACCCACGAAACACATCTGTGGGCACTTAGTGATCTCTGTCAGATGGAGAAACGTTCAGGAAAAGCAAACACCCCTTTGGTCAGTTTGCTGTCCGCTGCACTTTAACCCAGCAATCTCGTTGCTTTTTTTCTCTCCAGCTCTTGGAAACAAAGTCAACAGACAGAAAACAAACCCTGTTGCACTATATTTCTAACGTGGTCAAGGAGAAGTACCAGCACGTATCCCTCTTTTACAATGAACTTCATTACGTGGAGAAGGCTGCTGCAGGTACTGTAACCACAGCGGTGTCCTTACTGTGTCTGAGTGCTTTCCCACATGGGCCATCCTGAGAGCAAAACCAGGTGGTTTCGATGTTGCCTAGCGATCTGGTAGCAGAGCCAGGTTGGGGAAAGGCCCTTGGTGGCAGCAGGTTGCCTGGCCTAGCACACACACCGAGGATTGGTGCCACACTGTCACAGCAGTGACCTCTCACATCCAGTGAGTGGCAGTGGCAGCCACTGCTGTGGTTGGGGACACTTTGTGGTGGGGAGCTGCTCATGCTGTGGGTTGAACACTTGGACAGCAGGAGCGATTCAGCAGGTTTGTTTTACCTCCTGTAGTGTCTCTAGAAAACGTCCTCTTGGATGTGAAGGAGCTCCAGAGAGGTCTGGATCTGACAAAGCGCGAGTACACCATGCATGACCACAACACGATGCTGAAGGAGTTCATTCAGAACAATGAAGGAAAGCTGAAGAAACTGCAGGATGATGCCAAAATTGCCCAGGTATTTCTTAATTCTTGGGGTCTGAACGACTCGGAGAAGCAGAGCACACTCTGCACATGCACGGGGTGTTTTCTGCGCAGTCAGTCTGCAGCGGGGTTTGAGTGAAGAGGCACGGAGCTCAAACCCTCCACGTGCTGGGTGTGGACGTGCTGGTGCCAGCCAAGACTTTCCCACCCAGAGGAAATGTTGACCCCTTACATAGGGCTCAGTGGTAATGGCTGGTGAGCGTACTCTGAAGCCTGTGCTTTTTGTAGGATGCCTTCGATGATGCTGTGAAGTATTTTGGGGAGAATCCAAAGACAACACCCCCCTCAGTTTTTTTCCCGGTGTTTGTCCGATTTGTGAAGGCCTATAAGGTAAGCAGAGCATCCTCTTCTGTCATTCTCAGTGTGGTTTGCCATCTGTTGTCTCAGGGCTCCCAGCAGCACAGCTTGTAGCTCCATCTAGCTTCAGTGAACCATGAGCACAGCAGCACCAGCCCAGGGCTGCACAAATAGTTGTTCTGGGATTATTTTCAGGGCTGAAAGGCAGCACAGCTGTCTGAAATGCCTGAGGAGTCCTCAGAAACTGCACGTCTGTGAGGTTAAAGTTCTCACCTTCAACGCTGACTGCATCCTGGGGGCTGGGGTGCATGGTGTCTCCCAGCCCACCTGGTTCAGACTTTGTTTAGCTTAACTGCTGCACCTTCAGTTTGCAGTTGGGAAATCCCGTGGTAGGAAATGCTAGCATCCTTCAGTTGTAACATACAGATTCCCTGTAGCAATTTGAAGCTGTAACTTGTTGGGTCTCTTTGTATGTGTGTGTGTGTGATAAATAGCAAGCAGAAGAAGAGAACGAGTTGAGAAAAAAGCAGGAACAGGCCTTAATGGAAAAACTGATGGAACAGGAGGCGATGATGGAGCAGCAGGACCAAAAGGTACGGAGCAGATGGGTCTCACGAGTGGGACGTGTTCATCTGTTTTTCCTGAGAGCAAGGAGGAGCAAAGAGGAGGAGACTTGCAGTCTCTGTTAGTGAGGAGAAGGCTTAGAACTGAACTGCAAACCTAAGAGAAACAGGTTGGCAGCCAGGTTGCCTTGTAACTCCAGCCACCCCCCTCCAGGACCTGAGCTCACCGCACCCTCGTGTTTTCCTGGCCTTGCAAAACTGGGCAGAAAGGTGGCAGTTCCTGGTGCTGGTGGGCTCACGTGGTATTTCAGACAGAGGAATTGGAGGAAAGGTCCTTACAAATCCCTACAAATCCTCTCTGCTTTGCTTTCAGTCTCCTTCGCACAAAACAAAGAGACAGCAGCAGGAGCTAATTGCAGAGCTCAGGAGGAGGCAGGTCAAGGACAACAGGCATGTGTACGAGGGGAAGGACGGCGCTATTGAAGATATCATAACAGGTAAAGCTGTTTTGTTCTGTAATCTCAGAGGCCCTTTCTCCAAGGTTAAAGATGCGTGTCCGCCTGCTAGCTATCCTAAGTGCGTTAGTGCTGCTTGGAGCACAGCTTAGGAAATGGTTTACACAACATGAATCAGTTATAGACAGTTTTGCTGAGGGTATGGAACAAAGCCCAGTAAGCTTTGGTGTGCTCACTGCTGGTGCTGCCCAGGTTTGTCACAAGCACAGACCTCGGGCACGTGCTGTTTCTTACCTCTTGCCTTCCAGCATGCTGGGACACGCTTTGGTCTCTGATCTCTAGAGTAGGCAGCTCAGATCTCCGCAGATACTCCGGTGGGGACATGCATGCCATGCAGATCTTTCCCAGAAATCTTTTATTTTCCCATAACTGCAATGAATGACAGATGTTTAACATTATTAAGAGCCTGCACTTTCGTTACAGCGTACTAGCAGTAATTGCACCACGTTGTTGCACACTTACAGGAAATCCTTTAGTCAGACCTCAGTGATGGATGGCCCTGAGCAGCTTCTGGTTCTACTGCTTCTCAGTTTGGCAGAAGTCTGCCCTGATCAGCCCCGTAGGGCTGCAGGAGGGAATCTGGGGAAGCTGGGACGTTGTGTGCAGCCCTTTGCTGCCAGAACTCTCTTCCAAGTGGTGCTGTGCTCAGCACTCAGGCCCTTCTGCTCTGTGCCACAGCTCTGCTTGCAGTGTTTGGATTCTAGTGCACATTCTTCACCTGTGCTGTGGAGGGAGCAAGGCTCTAACGCTGCAATAGCCTCACAGCAGTTGATTTCTGTTGCACAGAAAGTCAGCAGAGCGGTCTTTGGGCAGGATTGCCTTGGCTGCTCATCCCAAATGTTTCTGCTTCTTCCCTCTGGGAGGAGCAGAGCTGCTTTACCTCTCAGTGAGGTAGGCTGGTGAGTTCCTGCCCAGCTACGTGAGAGGGTTGAGATGCTCTTGGTGAAGCTTTCACAACTCTTTTAACGTTTGATTACTAGATTCCCAGGATGATATTCTCCACGTAAGAGGCAGACTTGCTGTAATATCTGATCATTTCTGCTTCTGCAACTCCTTTGGACTCCGGTGTGGTTGGTAAAGCAGCTCTCTTGCTCCGTGGGAGAAACAGATTGTGTGAACGATGGCAGGCTGCGTGCAGGCGTGCCAGGTTCAGCCAACCTGCCCATCCCCTGCCGTGCCCAGCCCTTCCAGCTCTGGGGTGCACAGTGACAGTGAGGCACAGAATGTCAGGTTGAGCTGAGGTCACTTGGATGCGGCCTGTGAGAGCCCATCCGAGGGCACAGACATCATCAGAAGTGTCATTTGATGCTGGCTGGGACAGGGCGCTGCCTGAAGCCACACCCTTCCAGAGTCATAGTCTTTACCTTTAGCAACAGTCCTTCAAAACCGTGCTCACGGTGAGCAGCAGCTGCTCAGTGACTCAGGACTGCCTGGTTACCAGATCCTGCTGCACTGCAGTGTCCCGAGTTGGTGGGAACGTGCAGAGCCGATCCCGGTTGTCCTTAACCACGCGCTAACCGTGTACTAATGCCGTCGATCTGTGCTCCTCACTGCTCTGTTTGTTTGGCTGTTATTCCCATGCAGTGCTGAAGACTGTGCCCTTTACAGCTCGAACCGCCAAGCGGGGCTCTCGGTTTTTCTGCGAACCTGTTCTCACTGAGGAATTCCATTACTAAACTATTCCTCTTTCACACCTGATGCTCTTAGACAAAAAAAAGGTTGCTGTAGATTTTTGACCCTTCTCCATTTGTACGGACCTCAGCCAGGGTGGTGTGAATGTTGAGTGTGTAGCAGTGTCCGGCGTCCGCCTCGAGTCGTATCGATGTCACCTCTGTCGCATGCGTTGTGTTTCAGTAACGTTTGATTTCATCCCATGGAATGTGTGTTGGATGCTTTTGGCCGTGCTCACGTTTCAGAGGCATCGCTAACCCTCGTGGCACATGCCATAGAACAGCGAGTGGTGGAAGTCACGGTGATTCGCTGCAGCTCTGCGGGGTGAACGAGGCTCAGGCCGCACCGTGATGCTTCACCTGGCTTTTCTATGTCATCTCTGCTGGCTGCAGATCTTTCTCTGTATGCACACGCACCTGAGTAGTCTGCACGTGATAACTGAGCTGTAAGCCAGGGGGAGCTCTGTCTGCATGGCTTCGGTGGGGCGTTCCTGGGCTTTGCTTTCTGGCTTGGAGGGGTTCTCTATGGTAACGTGTCCCCTCTGCGAGGAGCATCGTCTCAGCTTTCTAACCTCTGCCTGCATGTTTGCATGTCAGACACAGAACGGAGTAAATCTTCTCTCATTCGTTCGCATCCGCATTTAACTTTTTCAGTTCCATGCCAACTTTGATCGGATTAAAATGGGCAACGTTAATGGGGCACGAACCAATTCTCCTGGAGCCCAACACAGTGCTGTGGGCTTCATAACACCACAGAATGAGAGCTGGGGAGGGTGGGAGGCAGCGGGGCCGTGCTGTGCCAGCCCACAGCTGTGAGCACGGGGCAGAGCTTGGCATGGAACTGAGCCACGTCCATCCCGTGGTGTGAAGTGTAAGGAGGGAGTGCTTAACCCCGCATGCCTCTTAACACTGTTGTCTTGAATTAAGGACGGATGGCTTAAGAAGGCAACAGTGTTCACTTTGCAGTATGTATTTTTATGAATGCTTCTAATAAAATTGCAAACTGTCTTCAGCTCAACTTTTATTTGCTCTTTCGAGTTCATTGCTGTATTATCTCCCTGGAGCCAATCTTCAAAGCAGCTTGGAATTTGGTTAGCGAGAGGGAAGGGTGGCCCTCGTGTCCTTTCCTCTCCTCCTCTAACCTCTCGTGGCCTTGGCCTCCCCCCTCCTCTCGCTCTGCTGGCTAACACGCCTGCCATTTTTGAACGCTGAGTTGACTTGCTCTCCATTTTCCATCCCATTTTTTACTTAACCATCATTTTTTTTTTTTTTTCTGTTTAGCCCTAAAGAAGAATAATATCACTAAATTTCCAAATGTTCACTCGAGGGTAAGGATTTCTTCTAGCACACCGGTGGTGGAGGATACACAGAGCTGGCAAGCATCACTTTTTACTTAGCTTCCTCCTCTCTCTGTATGCCCGAAGCCTGGCGGTAGCTGTGGCTGAGCGTAGTGCTGGTGAGGGCCCCAAGGCAGCGGACATTCAGCCCGTTGCTTCCCACCTCTGTGTGGCAGGGGCTCGCTGAGCTGCTGGCTGGTCACCACCTTCCTGCTCTCTTGATTTTGGCCCTTTCTCTTCCAAGCTGAGCCCGAGGTAGGCAGCCTTGCCCCGGGTTGTTTCAGCCCATAGATCCCTGCCTGTAGCACCCAGCTCATGCTGCCCCATCCTCTGTGGGTGTGCGGTGCTATGGCTGTGGAATGGGCTCCAGTGATGGACAGCAGATACAGGGAGCACAGGGCAGCTTCTGCTGCACCGAGGGCTGAGGAGTTGGGGAGCGGGGCTTAGAGCGAGCTGTAAGACATCCAGGGAGCCCACGGGAGGGATTCCCCAGCAAAGCGCCCGTTTTTTTTTTATCAGGAAAAAGAAAAAATCCTACCTAAATTCCGTGTGAGGTGCACCAAGCATGCTGCATAGCTCATCTCCATAGCACAAGAAGCCAAGCAGTCACCTGTCCTCACCACGCTCTTAACACGGGCTTTGTTAAACTCCCACCGCCGCCTTTCTCCATCGTTGGCTCCATTGCATGCTCAGTGCTGCCCTCCTGTCCCCCGAGCAGCCCCAGCTGCAGCCCGGCCCTGCAGCCCTCACGTGGCAGCCGTGGCCGTGGGCTCTCAGGCCGGGTGCAGGGGAACGCCTGCTTTTTGTCAGGGCACCTTCTGGTAGTTGGGTGGACGGGGCACGTGGATGCATGCGTGTTTTAATGAGCGCTTATCCCTTCGTGTCCTGTGTTGGCAGTCAGGGAGCTGCATCCTGCATCAGAAAACTCATGGAGCGCGGGGCGGTGAGGCCCTGCTGCCGGAGCCGTGCGCGTGCCCGAGGCCGTGGGGTGGGACTGGGTGATCCATAAGGTCCCTTCCCACCCTGTTCCCCGGTTCTGTGTCTCTCACCCTTTGGATTTAGAGGCCTCATGGGCGGCACAGCTCCGTTAGCATCCCCAGCACCCGGAGCACGCAGCAGCACTACCGCTGCTCGGTGCACCTCCTGAGGGCCCGTCAGCCCCACGCTCGCTGTTGTCGTGGGGTCGATCCCCCCCCCCTCCCGTTGCTACCCAAGCTGCTTTGACTGGCATCCAGCAGTCCCCCTCCCTCGTGCCGTGCGTGCTGACCGGCGCCGCTTTCCTCCCCGCAGATCTTCGAAACCAGCCGTACCGCCGGGCCGACGCGCTGAGGAGGAGCGTGCGGCGCCGCTTCGACGACCAAACCCTGCGCTCCGCCAACGGCACCGAGATCGCCATGTGAGCCCAGGCCCGCTGCGGTGCCCTGCCCCTCACCCGCCGCCCTGGGAACGCTACGCTTACCCCCGAAGGGCTCCGACGCCTTGAAGCGCATAGGAACGTCAGCGATGGGCTCTCCGCTCAGCTAACAAGTGCCTCGAATGGAAGTACCTGCTCAAATTCATCGAAAGCAATAGGACTTGATTTGATTGGGTATCTTTTGACACCGTATACGTTTATTCAGTATTTTTTAACCAAAAAAAAAAAAAAAAAGAAAAGAAAAAAAGTAAAGTACGCGTTGTTCTTGGGTGTTTAGTTCGGTTTGGTTATATGGAAACTTAGCGACCGACCTCCTGTTGGCCGGGCCTGGATCCCAACGGTTGGAAAGAGGTAACTCGTGGATGCGCTCCCGTCCTGGGCCGAGGGCTGACGCTGGCTTCAGCTGCACTTACTGGCTTCGATGTGACATTAAGGGCTTTCCGTACCCAGGAGGGAAATAACGACAAGAAGAGCTCCGTACCCCTTCCCGCCATACGGACCCCTCATGCTGTGGCTGGATGCGGTACCGAGGTCCCGTGCTGACAGGAACCGTGGGCACTGACCCCTCTCTTGACTGAGAGGTTCTGGTGTTGCAGCGTGGGGCTGAGGCACGAGGGGTAACAGCGCACGGCCTGTCCTTCAGCGAGAGGCAGCTTCCCAGTAACAGCGTATTTATTAATTAGCACTAAGGTATTAACATCTCAGTAATCAGTATTAGGGTTCCGAGGACCGTGACAGCTCAGCAGCGCCGAGGATGGCCCCGTCAGTGCCCTGATAACAAGCGTGATCCCGCGGCTCCCGCTGACAATCCGCCGGCAGCGATGCCCCGTGCTCAGCAGCTCTCACCCTGCAGGGTCTGCTGGCACAGTGCGAGGGCTTCCAGAGGGGCACGGAGGAGCAGTGGGACCACGTCCGTATCGGTGCTTCCCCCGCCCGCTGATGGCCGCATCACTCTGTTAATTGTAAAATTTACTGTATAGTATTTAACCACTGAGCTCCTTTCCTTTTTACGTTTGTGCTCACGTGAACCACTGGTGAAGGTCCCGTTTTCCTTGGATAATGTGTAGTTATATTATGATCATCTGTTTTTAAATGTACAGATATTTTGCTACGAAGATCGGTGCCGTCTTTTTTTTTTTTATTATTATTATTATTGTTGTTTTTACACTTCTCTCACCGCCCCTTCAGCCTCCGGGAAATACTGTAAATATTGGTTAAAAAAACAAGCAAAAAAAACAAAGCGTCCTCAGCCCGTGCTGTGCTATACAATCCGAACGTTACCTTAACTTATAGTTTTTGTTTTTATATTTAACTGAACGGACACTTCGGGGCTCGCTCACCGCATTGCCCTCTGCTCACCCATTGACACAACGGTTCCTTACCAGCTGCCACAGCACCGCGTGCGCCTGAGAGAGCTTGGGGAACGTGGAGAGCGTACATACAGGACGTGGAGAGCACTGGGAGCATGGAGGACATCATGGAGGACATCATGGAGAACGTTGTGGAGAACGTCATGGAGAAGATGCTGCTGGCTCCCTGCCCCACTGCTGGGGAAGCACTGCTTCGGTCCGTCGTTGTCAGAGTGCTCAGAGCTCTGCCCGCCTCGTTCCTCCGCTCAGAGGTATTTAAGACAAAGACGATGGTTCAGCGGCAGTGGAGCGCCGGCGTGTTCTCTGGGGTATTTTTCTAGTGATAGCTCTGCTGCTTAGCAATATTAGAAGTGTTTTATAAGGGCAGTTCATGTTACTTTCCTGGTCTGTTCCTGGCATAAGAGCAAATAAACTATTTACACTACTACACTGTAATCCATCCTTTCCTGCTTCTTAAAGTGACTTTTACAGTGTTTTCTTCCCTAGCGTGTGGCTGTGCAGCCCTGGCCATACTGCTGTGGACACAGCAGCTCGCACCCTGCTCCAACACCGCCGTGCCCCCAGCAGCCATTCTGCAGCTGGTGCTCTGAGCAGAAATAAGTGGTGGTATTTCACCCCAAACACGCAAACAAAAATAACAGCATTTGGGACTGAAGCTCAGAGAGCATTGCTGCACTTGAGCTGCAATCCAGATGTAATTGTTGGGAGGGTTTAACAATATGAATACAGCAAGCTGTGTCCGTCTCTGCCCATCCATGTTCCGGTCCATCCTTCCACCTGTCTGCCTCTCCTTCTGCCCATCCCACTGTCGGCCTTTGGCTCAGTTTCTCTGTCCCTCTGTTCTTCACTCCTGTCCATCTTTTCATCCACCTCTGCCCATCCTTCTGTCTCTCCACCTGTCCCTTCTCACTGCTGTCCATCCATCTGCTCAGCCCTCTCTCTGTTCCTCATCTCTCCATCCATTAGATGGCAGAAAGAACGTGACAGACAGAGGGACAGACAGAAGAACAAAAGAATGGGGAGGGGGGACATAGCTGGACAGGGGAAGAAGAGATAACAGCGACGGACAGATGAACAGCCAGAAACCAAAGCAGAACCCCAACGCTTCATCACAGCCTTTGAGTTCACATACCTGAATGTGAGGTGTGGGGGAAGCTGATGATAAAGTGGGAAAAAAAACCCTACAACCCAAACAGCAGAGCCCTGGAGCACTCTTTAATGTGAAGATGAAGGTAAACCTTTGAAGAGGAGCATTGACTGAGCAATGAAAGCAAAAGCTGAAGGTGGACGTGGAGCCTTTTCCTGGGAGCAGACGTTGCTTCAATCCAAAAATCGTGGGGATGGGAAAAGCTGATGGCCCTGGAGCAGAAATAAACACCAGCAGACAGTAGGAGACAAGGTTTAATAACTGATAAAAATGTACAAAAATATTCCCATCAAAGGTAGCGGAGCCACCCCGCTCCCCGCAGGGTACTGCAGCTGTGGTGGTACATTCTCAGTGGGTTCGTAAGGCAACATCTCCAAACTAACACACAGTTTGAGTCTCGACTTCGAGAGCGTGAAGAGGAGCACAGAGAGAGAGCAGGCGGAGCTGTTGGGGCCTGGCTTTGTGAATACAGAAGTTGGCTGTGAGCAGCAGAGCTCTGTGCCCGGGCCACAGAGGGCTGAGCGCAGCTCTGCGTGCTGTCAGAGCTCACTGGGAAGCTCTCAGCTGCCTTCTGTTTCACATCAGTGCACGGAAGGGCCGGGAGCACGGCTCAGGAAGGAGCAGTCCCGAGGGCTGACAGTTCTCAGCAGTACAGATCAAGAAACAGATTCGTTCCACCCATATTCAAAAAGTAACAACAGATCCGTAAAACAAACGAAGCCACAAGAAACTAGATTAAAGTATCTTCCTAAAAACAAAGCTCTGCCCACCCGCACAGCCGGGGAGAACAGTGACTGCCCTCCCAGGAAGGAGTGCAGCCAAGAGATGCTCTGCTCCGCTCTGCTCTGCCTGCAGGGGAGGGGCAGCAGGAGGGGAGCAGGGTGGGCACGGGGCCGTGGGAGTACGTGGATGGATTGCTGCAAGAAAATTCAAAGCCACCGTCATTTCACCGAGGGAGCTGGGGATTAGCAGAACCCACATCCTCAATTAGACATCGCTTTCTTTTATTGTGCCACAATGTAAACATATTTGGTATAAATAACGTTCTCATTGATCTTCATCCAGTTGTTCCAAAAGAGTCCTCCTCTGCTTTTCCAGCTCCCCCTCGCTCAGCTCGCTGCCCGACGTGTCCCAGTTGCCCTGTGGAGAGAGGAGCGGTGAGAGGCTCTGAGCAGGGGCCCCGCTCGCGGCCGCAGCCCTGCTGCCCGCACCCACCACCCCCAGCTCAGCGCACTGCTCCCTGCACGCGGATGAGCACTAGGACTGCCAGCAGGAATTGAGCAGCGTTCCTGATGTCAGCTGATGCCTGGAGGCAGCGAGCTGCTGCTCACAGAGCACCCCAGGCACTGCGACAGGAAGGGCAGCGAGCGCTGCTCAGCTCCTCCTGTGCCTGAGCTCACAACCACAGCCCAGCTCCTGCTCTGGGCAGTGTGTGCAGCTCACTCCCAGCACACACTGTGACAGCAGCCATCTCTCGAAGGTGAATGGCACAGGGAAGGACACCACCACCATCAGCACAGCACAGCTGAGCCAAGCAGGGCACAGTGAGACCCGAAGGCACTAATGCTGTTCCACTCCCATCCTTCTCCACTCAAACACATCCTTGAGGTGCTGCTCTAACCCCTCCGAAAGGAGCTGTGCACAAAACCATCGCAGCAAAGAGCGAGCCCGTGGTCACAGCAACACTTCCACGTGACTTCCCAGCTCAAGAAGTGCAAGAATTAAACATTTTCTTCCAGTATCAGAACAGCAGCAGCCCAGCACCGCTACAGCAGTGACCAGAGCGCTCCCATGAGGAACAGAAGAGCCACAGTCACCTCGGTGTTTAACCAGCTGTCCTGCTCAGCTCCTCTGAGATCCATCTGGCAGATTGGATGGGAAAAAGAAAGGCAGTTCAATCATCAATCTGTCATATGGGCCGTGCTTCAGTACCATCTCTAAAACAGAGCCTCACTCACACCTCAGCAGCAACAATGGTGGGCCAAATAAGAAATCCATTAACAGATACCACATGAGGGCACAGCCTTTCTGCTTTGCTTGGACACGTGGCTCTTCTTTATACACACAGCATAAACAGAGCTTTAACACCTCCCTTCAAGTAAACTACGAACCTATAAAGCTCTCATGCTACAGCATCCCACTGATACATAAAGCCCAAAGGCATCACATAAAAAGGAAAGAAGAAAGCTTACAGAATCTTTTCCAGGTCGTTTTTTAGTCGGAGATTTATGTTTTGATTCAGATCTTTGTCTAGCTCTATCCTTCTCACTTTCTCTCTCTCTTTCTTTTTTGTCTTTTTCTCGTTCAATATCAGATTCTGGTGAATCCTTTGTAATAAAGGGAAAATATTAAATAATATTATTAAACGTATTAGGAATTATAGTTCACAGAACGCTCACACCTCAGAGAAGCTCGATTTCATTTTAATATAGGCCATATCAGAAAGGAATTGCTGATAGTGGCAACGCATCTGAGTAACCAGGGCAGAAATGAGCAATGCAAAAATGTGATTGAAGTGATCTCACAGGGAGGGAGTCTAAAAATGTTCACCATTTTTAGGGCATGCTGGATCCACGCACTGAGCCCCTTCTGTACACAAGTGCCACTCCCTGCCTAAGATCTCTGCCCAGGGTGAGGTGTGGTCACTGTTGGCCAGCGTGGCTGCTCTGCCACGTCTGAACACTCCGTGCTGCCCTCAGGGCTCACTCGGGTGCCGTGGCAGTTTTGGTTCTGTGTTTCACCCCAGTTAAGCCCATGTGACCCCGTCTGTGTCACAGTCCTTTGGCACCACGTTACTCAATGCCTAACACTGGTACCTCCTCTTTGTGACTGCTGTGTGCACAGCTAACTGCTCAGAAGTGACAGAAACAATGCAGCTTTGAGAGATGTTCTGCAGGAACCTGAGTTCAGAGCCACCAACTTCCTCCTTTACCTGATACCAAAATGTCCTTTGGCCTCAAGTGACGTATGCAGAGGATGAAAGCCCCCTTCCTACTCTTTAGGCTCAACTGACACACCAACACATTTGATGCCAGAGCTGCTAACTCAGCCCTGCTACTCAGGCAGACGAAAGGAATGATGCTCATATGAGGTGAAAGAAAAAGATGGCTGGGGTTCTGTCCAGCACTCCACAACAAGTCAGCACCAAGAGGTGTCACGGGGACAAGCAGCAAACAGCAGGCTACTGCAGCCCTTCTTATCTGCTTCAACAGTTGCACTTTAAACCCCGAAGCGTTACTGCTCTAAATGGTTTAATGTTAGGGTATACATAAGTGTCTGATCTAGAGAAGTGCTTGCTATAAAGGCAGCTGCTAATTGCAGCGTCTAACACACACGATGACTGGGAGTGAGCAAGAGGTGTTAAGCTGAGCCTTAAGCCAACTCAAAAGAAGGAAGCTGTACTTACGGACTTATGCCGTCTTTTCTTGCTCTTTTTCTTGTGTTTTTTTGACTTCTTGTAACTTCTCTCTGCAAGTAAATTGAGGGGAAAAAATCAATAGTTACAATTACCCAGCAACAAGGCAGTAACAGTCACTTTAAAGCACAGAAGAAGTCTCATACCAGATTCTGCACTGGAAGAACGCTCAGAAGCGGATCTAGATTCTGAACGTTGCCTTTTCTTCTTCGAATGGCTGTCGTCATCCTCAGACTCTGAGCCCTTGAGATACAAAACACGTGGTCAGCAAGAGGACAGCAGTGCCCCAGCAGGACAGGAGCAGATGTTAAGATGTCGTGGAGCCTCTTACCGAGCGGGAGCGGGAGCGCTTCCTGTGATGCTTCTTGGATTTCTTAGAATGCTTCTTGTTCTTTGAATGGTGATGCTGACACTCGTGCTGGAGCACAACACAAACAAATGTCAGTCTGCAGGGCATGCCATGGAACTAATGACACCTCCTCATCCACCAGGTACCTACAGCTAGCAGCAGTTAACAGCATTTCTAACAGGGCTGCCACAGTAAGGTGCTAACGAGCCCTTGGGAGCAGGGGAACAGCCAGCTTCAGGCACGGATGCACGCAGCTTCTGTCACCCAAACCTGTGCTTCAGTGCTTCCAGTGTGAAGTGATCGCTCAGGTTGGCCAAGAACAGAGTGCAAACCTGGCCTGGCAAAGTTTGAAATCCTCAAATTCAACCATTTTAACTCCTCCTTCAAACTGCAGCGAGGGGGACAAACAAGAATTCTGCCTACAAAAGGATCTTTCTGAACAAGACTGACTTGTTGTGAGCTCTGCAAATTAACTCCAGTCGTGGGCCATCCAAAAGCTAAGGGTGAAACTACACCATAACCCTTCTGCACATCACCAAGAAACTGCTGACAGGAAAAAATGAACAAAACCTGAACTCCCTACAGCTCTGAAATACATCAGGAAATTCTGATGTATACTTCTGAGAACCCTCACAGTGCAGATGAGAACAACATCTGAGGATCAAATAACTCCAGCGTGCTTCTGCAGTGCCTTACTTCCAAGATGAGGTGTTAGTACCCAGACTTTTTGCTAATGCAGAATCTCCCTGTCTGTGTGACATAAGAAGCAATCAGCTAGGACTTCTTCCACATACTCTCTCATCAGGTAAAAACACAGTAAGAATTACCTCTAGCACATGCATGAAATCTTTAAATATTCTTTTTCGTTCTGATTCCAGAGTGATGTCTTCAAATGCTGGTTCCTTCACAAATCTATCTCTGATCTGTAAGAGAAGCAGCAATGAAATGCTGACATGAAATGCAGGCATTCTCAAGTTTAAGGAAGACATTGCTCCACCAGCTGGGAAAGCCATGGTGCTGTTAGAAGGCTCAGTTTTTTTCCAGCAGCTTCATAACCAGCAGGTCCTTAACACAAATGGATACGTGTGCATGCATTGGTTGGTTTTCCTGTTTGGTAAAAGCATGCTGTCTTACATGAAGAATGCTCTGAGAAAAAAGGTTTTAATCTCACAACACAGACTTCTAACTATGCAGAGGGCTTTCATCTCCTCTTAAACTATTTACTTAAACCAAACAGAGGTACTGATAGAATTAAATCTTTCAACTCAAATTCTGATGTCTCCTGAAGAGGTGACTCATTCCTACGGGTCTGTGTTGTACAAACAGAAACCACAAGCACACAGAATCCAGGCTCAGTTATTAACACGTGTCAACCTGTTCAGTACACTGGAATGACTCTCAAAATGAAGCAGCAGTACGTACATCTTCCCAGACAGCATCCAGCTCGATGGGAGGGGTAGCTTGTTTCAGCATGCTCTTGAAGGCAGACTCTTTCCGCTTCATTTTGCGGGCTTCTTCTTTTTCCCTCTCTCTTTCACGGGCTTCTGCCTTTTCCAGCAGCTGCATCAAATTCGAGGTGTGAGATCATTTGAAGAACACAAAGAAAACAGAAGACTGACAGTTCAGTTTCATGTAATTTCTGGAAAGCCCAACAACAGTTCTGAGTTCTCTACTGATCCCTGCCCACTACTTCAAGGCACACAACAGCCTTTCTCAAACAAAGTTAAAACAGTGAATACCTGATGCTTGTCAGAAGAGAAACACACAAAAGACACTCCTTTAAGAAGAATTATAAATAAATACGAAAACTTTTCATTTTGTATTCCTGTATATTGATACTTACACTATTGAAAGCCAGCTTGATATTTCCTGCATCTAAAGTAGTAGCTCTCTTTGTGGAGCTGATGACTGTAACAAAGTCTTCAAAAGAAGTGTTCACTTCAACCACAAACCCTTTATCCTGTAAATGAATAAACAAATAAGCCTGTTCACTCATCAAGGGGGTAAGTCAGGATCTGTCACAGCACTGTGCAGGATTTCCTGCTGTGTCCATGACATACCTTCCACGAGAAAGGCAAATGTGGCATTACAAGAAAAACAGCAGCATGGGGCACTTCCCCCTCTCACCTTTAAGATATCTTTTATGATCTTCTTCTCATCGTGGTAACGTGCCTTTAAGTCCTCAACATAGAACTTGAAGAGGTCAAGTGCTGTCGATCCTGATGAAGAAACTAGGTAAGTCAAGAGCTAGCTCTAATAAAAGAGCTGCCTTCTTCAATCATTTTTGATTTCAAAACAACACACACAACCCTGCTTCACACTGCCCAAACCTGAGAGCTTTATGCCTCACTTTTTACAGGGTTGGAAGTATTCTTACCAGGCTGCCCAAGCATATTAGTGAATCTGATGTCAGAGCTTATGGTTGGGTACAACTCCATCCAAGAGGACATTGAATGTAACTGTCCGTGCTCGTGCAGTTCATCTAAAAATATCTGTAAAATACAATTGGAAATCCTTTGTCAGTTATCATCATTCCACTCTGCTGAGATTGGAACTCCTGCTATCTGGAATCCCAACTGTGTTAAAACGTGATCTTAGAATGAATTCAAACACAGTCATTTCTTCCTGTCTTCCTCCACGATTTACCACATGCCAGATGCACTTTACATTCCACTTCCTCTCACTCTGCCCTGCTCCTGCAGCCCTCTACTGCAAACAGAGCACTAAAATACTGACACCTGATTTATTATACACTCATTAGCTCATCCCTATGAAATAAGAAAACACAATATGTAATCACATACCCAAGACAGAAAAACTAAGTCCACCAACCTGAAAGGATTCTCTGTTTTTCCGCTGCCGCCTTCTTTCTCTAAGTAAACTTTTCTGTTTCTCTTCTTCCTCCTCTTTTTCCAGCGCCCTGATGTGCTCCTCAAAGCAGATCAACGCATCCTCCTTATCCATATCTGACAACAGGTAACAGCAGCGTAGTAAGTGTTCAATAGTGCTACTCACTGACTCTATCATTGAGATTACATCAATAATGCTCTCTGAAGCTGACAGTTCCCTAGGAAGGCAAAAAGAGACACCAGGTCTCTCTATTCCCGCTGGCTGCCACAGCTGCTCCTGACTGTGGAAGGAGGAATCCTCACTGCTAAAACAAATGCATTCCTTCACCCAGAATAAACGTGGAGACTTTTTACATACTCTGGAGTTCCTCATCTTCTGCAAAAGTAGGGTTGTCCATCAGATACTGCTGTGCCTCTGACCACGTGGTGCAGTACGTGACGTTAGCCATGTTATCGAGTATGTTCTTCAGAGCTTCCCAGTTCCTCTTACGTAACTGTTTGGCTTGTTCCTGAGGAGAGAAGGCAACAATGCAACGAAGCTCTTAACCTGGTTCTCAAATGCCTTTCCTACAAATTCCTCCCCTTCTCACTGCATTTTAACTATCCCCGAGCCGTGCACAGAACTGCACTGCTTGCAAGATTTCTTTACTGACTCATCTACTTGTAAGTCAAAAACCAGCTCTGAAAGAAATTACCTTCTCTTTCTTAGAGAGAAAAAACAAGACATCTTCATAAATTTCAAGACGATCACGCTCAGATATTGCATTCCAGACTTCCATCTCCCCAAACATTTGCTCAGCTTTTCTGTACAACACAAAGAAAAAGCATACAATGATTTATCGGTGAGTACTGATTTAATACACCCCACTGGCTGGGATCACGTCAATCATCTGCTCCATAAGCAGTTAACTCTTCTCTGTAACATCTCCCTAACTTCTTCCACAGACAACCAGGGTGACAGCATTCCCTGTCTGATAAGCAAACAGAAAACCAACATGACTTTTAAATACATTCTTTCAAAATGAGAATATGTGTCCTCCTATCAATATTTTAGTTACAGGCTTTTTGAGGCTGAGCACACACCAAGGTAAGCGTTGCCAGGAGCAAGCTGGAAAGATTTAAGGACAATCCCAAAGTGAAATTCTTAAGGCCAAACTTGATTTAAGAATGGTCTTACTTGTATCGTGTGGTGGATGTCATCTTCTCATGGTTTTCAAGAAAACGCTGGAAGGATTCTTTTGCTTCTTTGTATTTTGATCTCGCTTCTTCTTTTTCTTCTTTTTCTGTTTGAACTTTGTAAGCATTAAAGGCTTGCTTTTTTTCACTCAACTTTGCCAAAGCACTTCACAGCAAAAAGAAAACATGAATTACAGGAAAGGTAATTACATTTAAATATCAAAACTGAAGACCCAAAGCATGAAACAGATTTGAACAATCCAAATCTTTGAGTCAAAATTAAACACAGCCTCAACAACCAGTCCCAGTCCTGCTGCTCCCTCAGGGTTGCTTCCAGGCTGTATTCACCCATTTCACATTGCAACATTATTTTTACAGTGGATGTGAACCACTTTTCTGTGACTGGTTGTGGCAGGCATCTCATTTCAAAGTAATATAGTAAATATTCACCTCCATTATAATCAAAAGTGTGTTTTTATTCCTAAGCAAATCACATCAACTGTCCAGAATACCACAGACAACTGCCACATCCTTCCCAAATCAAGAATTAATGCTAGATTAATGCTAGGGCTTGCACCTTACAGAACAGAAGAAACAGAGCTCACTGACAATGGCCTATGCTCAGAAATGCAAATATCTATTAAACGGCTCAAAAATGGACACCAGTACAGCCCAGCCCTCATTTATGGAGATACATTATGACAAAAGAATCAAGCACAGTACCTGTATCTAGGATCATTAATGATCATTTTCATGGCTTGCTCCCAAGAAGCATTGGATGGCACTCTCTGTCAAGACATTACATCATTACTGATCACATTTAGCATCAGCATCCAACAACAAGAGAGAAATACACTTCTGGGGTTCAGAATACGTTCTCTGTTACAAAACTTGGTTTATTAACAGTCAGCTTGGAGAAGGAGCAAGATATTCTGGGATTACTGCTATTCAGTACATTATTCTGGAAATATATCTCACTGAAGAATAAAAAGCCAAACAGATCCCATATACTCTGTGGAAAAACTAGAGCCAATCTCATTTTATGCCCACGTAACCTCCATCTTTTCCAGTTCTAGAACTAAGATAAAAAATGTAAGGCTTAGATGGTCAGTCAGCACTTTTATTAGAAACATACCTGACCAAAAAAGCCCTCAATCAAAAATAAGGGCAACCATAACTTGGACAAATATTTAAGCACTGTTTTAAAATCGACATTGTGGCAAAAGAAATTCTCTTTAAAATAGAGTAGCTTATGGGAATGCTGCAGGCCATCTTCCTATATGGATCTCTAACCCATCTCTGAAGCACCCAATGTGGTAGCTATCAAATTCCTCACTGCTCCAGCCAGAATTCTGGAGAAACACCACATGGGTTAGTTTCCATTACAATGCGAGCATCGTGTAAAAGGGGGAAAAGGAAAAAACTGAGAGCTCTGATGAAAATCATACAGCTTACTCCTCACTCAAAATGTTCCTGATAAAGGCTTCAGCCATCCACGCTGGTTTCACAGCACTTTTCCTTTCTCACGTTTCTTGTCTAGTATGCAAATCCTCTTTCCTAAGTGTGAACAGCTCTTAACAACCACCTTGAGCAACTCCTGGTAAATGCAGCTGTGGGAGCTACAAAGCAGTAAGAAAGCTGACTGCAATACCTTTTCTTTTAAGAGCTCTTTAAATGCCTGTTTCGCTTCTTCTTTTGTATTCCAAGTGTAGGTTTTTTTAACTGGCTGTGCATCATCAGTCTCCTTCTTTGAAGAAGCACTATAAAAGAAAAAGGAACAGTTTTAGTATTTAAGCTTTTTTTTTTCCTAAGTTAGAACCACTGAAGAGCCATACAGGGTAAACATACAATGTTACCCCAGAGAACTCTTCCTACTATGGAAAGTTTATGAAGTGTCTGAACCACAAACTGCTCTCTAGGAGCTTTAGGTGAAGGCTGGTAAGAGGAAGGCAATAATTCTTCCTAAAAATAGGTTTTATACTCCATCCTCTTATACATCCTTCTCTGCTGCCACTGAGATTGATGCTGATGTTTCACTAACTAGTTGTCAGAGCAGCCCAGCCAGCTAGAATTGAGGGTGAACCAAACCTGAAAAGAAAGGAACTGCAGAAAACCCAAATCCCACAGAACCTGACTTACTCTGCTGAGCCCTCCTGCTTGGAGTCGTCCGCTGCGTTAGCTGCACTTTCTGCACCCTGTTCCTGTGCAGCAGGTGCTGAAGTTGTTTGCTGTCCTTGATCCTCAGCTGTGGCTGCAGCAGTACTCTCGTTTTCCACCACAGCAGAGGCAGCAGTGGTTTCTGCTTCAGAGGCTGCAGCTGCTGCAGCGCTGGCAGCACCGGCTGTGGCAGCCTCAGCAGTGGCTGTGGCAGCTGTGTTAGCTGCATCTGCTGTAGCAGACGTTGTTGAAGCAGATTCTTCAGTCTTGATGCTGTAGGTGGGAACAATCACATTTAAGCCCAGGAGGATGTATCAGCTGAGGGAAGCCTGTAGCTTAAGGAAGTTAGTGAAGGTTAGGAGCTGTTACAGTGTACCTCAGAGGAACACAACTTTAGCTCCAAAATAGGAAATGCTTTGCTGAACCTGTTTATCTATGCAGAACAGGCATTTCAGTTAATTAAAATGTTCTGGCTTTCCTTTTAAGAGTTTTTATATATTAAGCCACTATTGGGAATGAAAATCTGCAGGGGCCACGTTTTAAGATTCAAGCACAGATTCTGCTCTTAGAAAAAGAGCAGACAGCCCAACACAAAACACAACAGTAGTGTAAGAGTGAAAACGCACCTGTTTTCTTCAGCTTTGATCATTGCTAGAGGAGACAGGGAAAAAACAAACAACAGTGAAAACACAGCTTCAGAATATGACATTTTCATGTACTGTAACAAGTCGCCACAAGCACAATTTAGCTCTAAATATTATTCTTCCTATTGCCCTTTAAGAACTAGAAAAAGTACCACCTAAAACAAAATGTAGGAATCCCATTAAATAAGGACTAGGGTACACAGAAATCATTTCTCCATTCAAAATAATTAATTCAGAGTAGCTTAAAGAACAGACAAGTCAGGCTCACTGAAACAGATCTTCCCTTCTCTTTTATTTTAACAGTCACTGATGCTCATTCTTTGCAGACCTTTATATACTCATTTCAGACTCAGCTGATTTTTGTGGGTTTTTTGGGTCAAGATCTTATTCCCCCCACAATAGCACACAATCTGCAAGAAGTGAAGAACAAGAGCATGTTATGTTTGGAAGGTCAGGAAGAAGTAACTTTTTCTTTAGAACAGGGAAGAGCAATACAAGTGTCCTAATTGCATTTGCAGTTGCACAGAATAATCCCAAAGAATAGAAGGGAATAACTACCTAAGCAAAGCCTCACATGCTATTTTGGCTTTCAGTAGACAGACTGTTCTCATTATAAAGCAGATCACTGTTTCTCAGATTCTTCCAAGAAACCAAAACTCAGTGTAAGTAATAATTACTCAGTTATGAGCTACACAGTGCTACAGAAACCTAGCACCTCTCATCCTGTCAGCCCAAGTGAATGTGGATTGTTGCAGTGGCCCTCTGCTTCTTGCCTTCCCTCAGCAACCTGAGCACAAGTCCTACTAAAAGTTCCTATAGGTTTCCAAAGGACTGACTGCTAAGTAAGTGAAAATGGGTCTACGACTGGTCTCAAATGAAGGAAGAGTCGAAGCACTGCCTGAAGTAATGCCAGAACACACACAGAGCTTTGAAAAAGCCAAGGCACGTTACATACAAGTTCAGTTCCCACTTAGGGACACGAGGGGGAGCTGCTGCTGCCACATGAGCAGGGAAAAATCAAAGAGTATTGGGGAAAAAGGGCTGGTGAGGTAGAAAACATGCAAACGAGTGCTCCACAGACACGGCCTGCAATCCTCTGCCATCCCCTCTGCTCATCTCTGTTACAGACATTACCTTCCAGATCTTCGAGCTCTTTGGGTTTTGCCCAGCGTGATTCCTTTGTTTGGGAATTATAGTAGTATGGCTTTCCAGAATCAGATTTGTACTCTTTCCAGGGACACTTAGACAACAATTGCTAACGGACAAAAAACCAAAGACATAAAATCAAACTTACAGTAGTATTTCAAAGCAAGCCTCTAATACTACACCAAGCCAAGTGATATTTTAAGGATTGACAAACACAAGGGATTGTGTTCACTGATCACTGATACTCTCTAGTGACACAAACACATCACTTATCTCAGTGCCATCCTTTCATTAAAGGAAATTTACCTCAGAATCGAGGAAGATTGCTTAGAATTTTGTTCATTTTGCAGCTTCAAGTTCCAGCAAGATGAGGAATGTGGTAAAATTAGAGAAGTTGCAAAAACATTTCTTGGTGTTGGCACAGCTATAAATTCACACCTTCGCACAAACACACCTATCTTTGTTTCAATTTTTACCTCAGCAGGTGTTTTAAGATCATCTGGCTTCTCCCACGTGGACTGCTTTGTTTCAGTGTTGTAGTAATAGGTCCTCCCATCAGGTGATTTGTGTTCCGTCCACGTGGATTTCTAGGGAAATGAAACAGAACATTCATGATGAACAGTAAATGCTGACCAAGATGCTATGGAAAGCCACTAAAATAAATTAAGTACAAATGGAAAGCAAATCAACCTGTTTGGAGTGCTCCTCGCTGCCAGAACTGTTGGTTGTGGCTGTCTGCTGAGCTGCACAGACCACGGGATGTGTAGTCTGAGGGTGAAACAAAACAGAGCTCTGAAAAGACATTCTGGTTACTATTTGTTTTTCATTTCAATGTGCATATCAAATATACTAAATCATTCAGTAGTGAGAGGAAGGCAGCAAACAAGATCTGAACAAATCTAAGTAGTGCCTTCAGTAAATGCCTTGGTTTTCTCATTTGCAAAACACATCTGTGTAAAGGAACAGCGTAATAACTGCAGACAGATCTCTACTGTGTGCATTAGAATTGCCAAAGCAAAACATTCATCAGTGTGGAAGACATAAAAAGTGACTCAAGCATAAGAAAAAATAAAATCTGCTTATAAACTGTTCCCCGATACAGAGAGGAGAATTAAAGATTAATAAAAAAAAAAAAGGAATCAACTCTCATCTTACAAAGACTTTAATCTGAGAAGTGACAGCTTTAAAGCAGCGTGGATACCTAGGCTATCATTCACACACTGTTCAGGTGGGTCAGAAATACACACAAAACATCACAAGGAACTGCCATACCTACTTGAGAAACCAGAAACAAATCATTTCACAGTTAAACGATTTATGTAAATACAGCAGAAAACACACCTGCTTTAGCTCAAGCTCAGTCCCTTTAGATTAAAATGCTAATGCCACAAAATCAATCATGACATCCACACATACTTGACAGAGCAGAAGGAAAGCACTGGGAGCTATTAACTTTAACATTAATTTCAGATTGATAATCTAATGCAATCTGAAGTCACAGACAGAGTAGCAAGCATCGTATAAAGAAGATGAATAAAAGAAGACAAGGTTTTCTTTTACATCTGTGAAGCAATGTCTGCACAACACCACGCTCCTCTTAGAGACATCAGAACTCTGGTGCTCACTTACCTGAGTTCCAGGAGGTGTTACACCTGATTTAAAAAAGAAATAAAAGTTTGGTTGCTTTGATCTTTCATATCAAAATGCAAGGAAACTTAAAAGATTAAAAGTTTGTATAGGAAACAATGAAGATAAATGATGTATTATGGAGAAATGTTTGTATTTCTTTCAATACTTCACCTAACTTTGGTGAAATGCTTTGAAGACGTGACAGAGAACTTCTACTTACCGACTTGTGCGTCCATGCTGTTCACCCCTGGCTGCAGAAACAAAGGACAGGTATGTGAGTACTGGCTACAACTGTTACTTCATCAGTAAATCCAGAACTTATCCCTCCCAGCAGCAAAATGCTCTGCAGTTTAGAAGGAAGCTGCCTGCCACAATTACGTGGCATAAGCCTTGAAAAAAGCATTCATCTCTGAATAAAGACTGTTGAATTTGTTGTGCTCATAAAGCTGCTTGCACGTGAAGTTCTTTCTTTGAACTTCTTTCAAATTAAGGAATTAACAGAACTCAAAGAGAGCTTGCATGATTTCTTTTTCTGTAGAAAAAACAAACAGACCTTGCAAGTTTATCCCTCACCGTGCTTTGGTTTCCAGCTCTATGCCACAAGCTTTAGTAACAAAAAACTCCTCAAATAACATTTGCTAATATAAAATTGTTAGAAGGAAAAAAGAAATCATATCAGACCAATTATATCATGTCAGACCGATCTGTGGAGCTTGACGGCCCTGCCTGTGGCAGGAGGGCTGGAACCTGATGATCCCTGAAGCCAAGCCATTCAGTGACTCTATGAATTAGGTGTGACATTAGGTGGTAGCACTAAGCCAGGTGAATGAACCATCAATAGCATTTAGGATTTTAAAAAGGATCCTGTAAGCTACAATTAAAAACCAGCTACTCTGACTGTGTATGCCTACGTGTTCAAGAACTGTTCAGTCTCCATCTGACTTCAGTGTTTTCTGCCAGTGACCATTACAACACATCTGCCCTTATTTACTTCTCCAAATGCCGACCCAATTTGCTGTGCACAGCAAACACTCTCACTCACTAAGTTGGAAGTTCACCAGACGTGTCATCAGGGTTACAAAAAAAAGTCACGATTTTTTGTTCACCTACAGATACTTTTAAGCTAAGAAAAAGTAAAAACTTCTTTTAGCTTTAAAACACTTTCCAGTGTTCTCATAATCTAGCTGAAGAAAACAAAGACAAACCCATGCTAAACCAAAACAACAGACATAAAAGCATGTTAACACAGGGAAAAGTGACATTAAACTCACCGGAACCGTAGGCTGCATGGCAGCTTGGGACATGTGGGACATCATCATCCCAGGCATTACTGACTGCATCATTCCAGGCATCTATAATAAAACAGTATTCCAATAAACTCCATAATATTAAAGACTTTAAATATGTAAGTTAAGCTTGCAGAACTCTGATTCCTACAAAATTCACATTAGGAATAACACATCTCCCACACTCCTTAAACATAGGAGGTAAACTCAGAGTGAGGTAAGTTCTGCTCACAAGTTTCTGCTGCCTTCAGTTTGTCCCTCTTTCCTCTTACCTCTACAAAAAGTAGAAAGAAACATTTCACAGGGGCACTAGAAGAAAGAATTTCTCCAAAGAACTTCAGTATGAAGAGACCTATTACATTTAAACATCAAAACCTAGAACATTTCTGAGTTTTCTTGGTTGTTTTTTAACATCTGAAGAAAAACCTCAATATAGACATGCAACACAAAACCACACACAACGTGAACTTGGCAACGGGGATGTAGACCATTCAAAGAAAAACAAAAGTTTGAGTCCAGACTTGTATCTGAGCTTGCTGGGTGGTTTGATGAGACAAAAAAAGCTGCAGAACTTCTGCCCAGATAAGCTAGCCTTTGCTCAAACATTCCTGCTTACAGTTTCAAAAGGATGGCTATACAGAAGTTATGCCCTGAAGTGATACACACTGAAAAGATGCAGCAATGGTACCGGAAGTTTATTTTGCATGCTCTCCATTACTTTTTGCTGATTTGGCTTCTAAGAACTACTAAGCCATTAAAAGAACATGACAAAAGGAAGAAAATGTAGCTTCCTTCCTATATGATTTTTTGCCACTGATCCCAGATACATCTCTGGAAGTCAACATTGTTCAGTTATGCCCCTTAACCCTTCCTGTCCTTGGCAGGCTGGCCAAGTGATCCCACCGCCCTGTATCTTCAGGGAGCATCAGGATACCACTCTCCTCATCTTGCATCTCATGCAGAGAGAGGGATGTGGGGTGGGGCTACTGCTCCACCCACATTCCATAAGGATTTCTTGGTCTGGAGGTGGCTGCTGTAGAAGCAGAAGAAAGCACTTCTTTCAGCTATGAGGGCTCTGAGATTGTTGAAGCTCATTAAAAGCCCAAGCCCAGGTCCTGCAGAAAGCCTGAACACTGCTTGTGTTCCATATGACACTAGCCCAACAAAGAAAGAAAAGAAGAAGGCCTTTCTCTGCATGATGCTGACAGGAGGTCACACTACTGCTGCAACTGCCTGTGCAAACAGCCACCTGCCCTACAGCAGATCTCTTCAGAAAGGAGAAAAACAAGCTACAGGAATGCTCCATCCTGCAAACTTCTACAAATAAACCTCTGACAGACGCTGGAAGAAAGAGGTTATCATCCAAGGAAACAAGCTGACACTTCCACACTGCTGGTGTGAGAGCGTCACTGTCCTGGCAGTTACAGAATAACTGACCCTCCTCTCTGCCATTAACAGGAATTGCTGAGTCCTCCATCTGTATTGCTCACTGAAATATTGTAGACTGAAATACTCGAACAATCAGTAAGAACGGTGGCACAAAACTAAAATAACCATACCTGCTAAGCAGAGGAATAAAAGAGAACTGCAAACACACAAAAGTTCACACTATTAGCAATCACACTAATGGTCAAGTCTTCCTTATCTTTTACTACTGCATTATTTTTGCCACTCTAACGGGCTGCAAATCCATACTGAAGACTCCTCTCAGGTTTTTACATGTGAGCAAAAAAGATAAAAATAAAAAAAGCCCCATCCACAGGCTCTATCCAAGGTACTGCAAAGGAAAACAAGAAAGGAGTTGCCAGTGTGTGACCCTGTGGGCTCTTCTCAAAGCATTAATCACTCATGTCACCCTCTGGTGAGCCTAATCTCCTCTATCCCTCTCAATAACCCTCAGTTTCTTCTAAGGCAAGCTACTATGACAAGCAGCACTACTGAAGCATTTCTCATCTCCAGAAAGAGAGCTGCTTCCTTTAGAGGTTCGAAAATTAATCAGAAAGCACAAAGGGTTTTTCTTTATTTCAAATGAAGGTTTAAATGTGCAAAAAGCATAGCCATGATTCTGGCTACTTGTGTCAGCCTAGCTTCACTGGCGTTGATCTGAATGGCCAAGTTTGAAAAGTAAACACCATATTATGCTAGCAACAACGGTATATTACAATTCACTCTCTTGGATTCAAGAGGGAATTCTGCAGAAACTCAAGTCTGAATTCTTCCTTGTATTTCCCTACAACTTTCACAGACATGATAGCCAAGAATTCAAGAAACAAGAAGCTCTTATTTCAGCACCTGAGAAGAACCAAAGCATTCTGACTCCAGAGTGTATTACAATGACATTTTTACTTCTTCAAAATCTAAAAAGACTTAGCAATAGGCTTTTTACTAAAAAAATAAAGACTTAATACCTACACCTACTTACAACTACAGCTCTAAACAAAGTGCATCAGTTACCTGTGACAATGAGAAGAGTTTCTGCATGGATAGGAACAGGGTGGTGCATTATTAACCTCCTCATTTTCAAGCAACTGTATGCAACTTACCTACACACTGGGATGACCTGACATCATTATGGGAAGAAAGAAGAAAAAGCCTGTACTGATGGCTCACCTGTCCCATTGGTGGTCCTCCCATTGGGGGCATCATCTGAGGCATCATGCCATGTGGAACTGGGGGCATATTTGGTGGCCTCTGGCCCATAGGGTGCATTCCCATGGGTGGGTAGTGCGGCATTCCTGGGTGTCCCATCTGAAAGACAGCAACAAACAAAAAGTGAGCACGAAGCCAACACCTCCCACATCCCTCAAAGAGCACTTATAACAAAGAGATGCCCAACGCTGAGCTGAAAATTATTTACTTGATTTTGGCTTTTAGCTCAATACTGCCTAGCAGCAAGCAAGGTAATGACAGCGAGCATTCATTCTCCTACATCCCCTAGTCAGTGTTTACCAGAACTAACAAGTGCATTTCAAATTTCAAAATCAACAGGCAAATAAAAAAAAATAATGTTTGGTAACTTTTTGTCTTATGGCTTGTCACAGAAAAACACACTGAACTTGAAACTTCTGCACGCACTTCCACACAGCTCTGATCAGTGCAAGTAACTCCAGGGGATGAGCAAAATCTCCTTGTGACTGAGACCAAAATACAGCAAATACGATCAACATCTTATTTCCTTTAAAACATGGGGCCTGTTGCTGTGCCAGCACTTGGTATCACAGAATCACAGAACTGCAGGGACCTCCAGAGATCATGGAGTCCAACCCCTTGCCCAAGCAGCTCCCAGCTCAGGGTGCACAGCTCAGTGTCCAGGTGCGTCCTGAACGTCTGCAGAGGAAGAGATCCACCAGCTCTGTGTGCAGCTCCAGAGCTCCATCACTGCACTGGGAAGAAGTTCCCACGCATGTCAGTGCAGAACTTCCCATGCTTCAGTTTGTGGCCGTTTCCCCTCATCCTATCACCACACACTGCTGAGAAGAGCCTGGCCTCGTCCCTTTGCCTCCCGCTCCTTAGATATTGACAGATGTGGATCAGATCCCTTCTGAGTCTTCTTTTTGCCATGCAGAACATCCCCAGGTCCCTCAGCCTTTCCTCACAAGGCTGTTCCACGCCCTTTAACATCTTTGCAGCCCTCCGCTGGGCTCTTTCCAGCAGATCCCTGTCTGCTTTGTAGGAGAGCCCAGAACTGGACACAGTACACCAGGTGAGGTCACACCAGGGCAGAGCTGAGGGGAGGATCACTTCCCTGACCATACACCAATGAGGAAATGCTTTACACATTTCCAAGCCGGACTCAACGTGCCCATCTCCCTCAGTGCCACAGTTCCGGGACACCCCCGAGGACGGTGACCCCACTCCTCGCATAGCTGTGCCGGTGCATCAACCAACACTTCTTTATTTTAACGGAGGAGGAGACACGATGCTGGGAGAGAGCGGGGGGACACCAGCAGCCAGCCCTAGCATGTCTGAACCCCCCCAGGGCAGCGCCCTGCCCCCTCCCCGTGACGGCAGTGCCCTCCGACGCCCCGGCACGACGCAGAGCGTCCGCTTCCCGCCCCGAGGCGGAACCGGGCCGTGACCTCCCCCGCGCGGCCCGCACTTACCATGAGAGAGCTGCGGTCCACGGCGCCGGGCCGCATGGAGGGGCTGAGCAGGCTGCCCCCGCCGCACCTGCCAAGAAGGCGCCCTCTGAGTGGCTGCCGCGACGAGGGGCCGAAGGGCATCAGCGGCTCGGGCTCCCCGCGGGGCGGGAGCAGCGGGGCCAGCAGGCTGACTGGCTTGCCGGCCGGCCAATCGGGGCGGCCCGCCAGCCGGGTGCCCTTCGGTGATTGGTCGGCGGCCGAAGAGACGGGACGGACGGCGTCCCCCGGCGTCAGCTGCATGAGGGGAGGGGGCTTCGGCAGGGAGAACGGCAGCGGCTGCGGGGAGGCCGTGGCCGCCGCCGCCGCCGAGTCCCCTCCGGACATCCTGGCCGCCGGGCCCGCCGCCGGGAGCCGCTTCCCGCTTGCTGTGGCGCCCGCCGGCCGGGGACGGCGAGGAGCGGACGGATCGAGAAAGAAAAGGGAGGCCCCGCGGCGGAGCCGAGGAGAGAAGGCGACGGAGAGCGGCGGCGGAGAGCGCGGGGCCGGGCCGGGCCGCGGAGCGAGCGCGGGGGGAAGCTGCGGCGGGGGCCGAGCGCGGGGTACGCTGGGAAGGCGCTCACGTGGGCTGCGGGCGGGCGGCGCCAAGAGCGCCGCGGGAGCGGGGGTGTGGCGCGGCGCTGCTTCCGCCTCTCCCGCCTCGGCGGGACGGGAGGACGCGGCCGGCTCCCCCTCCGCGCTGCGGCAGATGGTGCGCGCCGGCGCTCGGGCCCGGCCTCGCCGCGCACCCCCCTGCAATGGCGCCGCGTTGGTACGCGCCGGGCTGCGGCAGCGCGGCAAGGCGGGCGGCCCCCGGCGGCCCCGCGCAGTGGTAGCTGCCCATCTGCGGCCCCGCAGCGCCGTGCGGGTGGGCTCGGCCGGGCTGGGGCTGTGGTCCTCTGGGTGCAGTGTCACAAACGAAAAGCGCTTAGCTTGCACATGTGAGGCGGTTCCGCAGGCTCCTGCCACTTAATAAGGATGTCCTGAGTTCCCTCTGGTTGCCAAAATCCAGGAGCAGAGGTGACAAGCTGTCATCGTGTGGCTCTGCGGCAAGGCTGTCCTGCTGCAGTAGTATTCCTTTAAGGGAGCCTGAAACCCGTCGATAGAAACTGTTTCTGGCTGTGCTGCTGGTTCTCATCAAAGCCAGACATATCTGTGACGTTTAGATTCATAGACTCGTTAGGTTGGAAAGGACCTACAAGATCATCTAGTCCAACCATCCTCACACCACCATCCCTACCCACCAAGCTACTGAATCCAATCCCTCAGCACCTCATCTAAACGCTTCTTGAACAGCGCTAGGGACGGTGCCTCAGCCACCTCCCTAGGCAGGCCAGTATGGAAGCTTAATTTGTTTGGTGAAGTACATGTTTCTGGAGCTAAGCATTATCCTGACGCTTTTGTGGTGTGTTAGGAACAAGTCATAAAGACAAAGCACTTCTCAGGTTGCTGTTGGAAAGGTGGATGCAAAGGTGGTACACAGATGGTACTCGAACCACACACCTTGGCTTCTAACCTTGCTGTCTTTTTGGCTGAGTCGTAGTTAACCATTTTACAAAGATGTACGTTGCATCTGCTCAGACTGATGTTCACTTCTGTACTGTCACCGAAGGATGAAATGTGAAAGCATGGATAGTAACGCAGGAAGATTGAGTCGTTGATTCGTAACAGTGATTTTGCTTCACTATGCACTTCTGCCATGTGGAGGTTCTCTAAGGTTAATCCCTGTCTGATAACATGAGGCAGCTTGTGGACAGGATATTAAACCTTGATTTCTATCACACCAAACAATTGCTGTATCCTCGCTTCTTAAAACTAACATCCTTTCCTATCAGCTTAACGTGTCTTACTGTATTACTTAAGACTTGATAATTATGTTTGAATTTGACTCACGTGAAGGAGTTGTCCCCACCTGTGAAGCCTGGGGTCCTGATGGAGAAGCTGCTGATCCTCCTCACCTGTGTCATCTGAGTGGTTTAGAGCTGAATGAAATATGACTATCTGTACCAGAAAAGCATTGGAAGTTTGGCTTCATAATTACAGAAGGTGTGGTCAGGGCAGCTATCAAGATGCAAACATTGATGATAAGGAACGCTGATGTGCATGGGCAGGTGTGCAGGCTCTGCTGAGGAACCGATGACTGTCCTTGAATGGTTTTCTAACGCTTACAGAAACTGTAAAGAACTACCACCTCCAAAACTTCACCAGAGAGGCAGATGCAGATGGCTTTTGCAAACAATATCCTGGAGGCAGCAGAGGTAGGAGGTCTAGAAATGAAGAATTTGTTTCATTCCTTGTTTAAAAATCTCCTGCAAAGTTGGATGGTTTGTCTGACTGCCCCTCTGATGCTGCAGCTGACAGTGTGTTCTTCCCAGTCCCACACCAGGCTGCTTCTGTCTCTGCAGGATGGAGCTGCTGAGCTGCTTCTGGAATAGCTCCTCAGTCACCATTTCACAACATTCATACCTTGAAACTGAAGTACTAAATTCACATCCTGGTGACTCCAGCAAAGCCCTTGTTAGGTGTCCTAATACATAAAAAAGACCATCATTTTTTTTCCTCATGTGGTGCAATAAAGTTCATAAATCTTACATTTGCTTTCTAGTGTCAATGGTGCTGCTGAAGCATCCTGCTCATTCTGAAGCTGCTTTTTGTCCAAGCAAGGCCCGATTGCCTCTTGCAGAGGGAAGGGCTGCTCTTCCAGGTCTGAGAGCAAATGTGTTGGCTTCCCTTAGCGCTGCCCAGCAGAGACTTTCCTGAGTTACCATCTTCAGCCTTGTAACTTTCTGTGGGTAAGAAGCTGGCTACTGCTGTGGCAGCAATTCCTGATTTCTCTGCTGTACCTTCCCAAGGAAGGACATTGGGAAGATGTCTTCTCTTGTGCAGCCCTCTCGCCCCCAGTATTGCATGCTTTCACATTTGCAAGCCATGATCCTTCTTTCAGCTCCTACCTGCTTTCCTCCGCCAGCAGCTCCCCTCCCTGCCTCTGGTGGGAGTGTTTAAACACACAGGGTGCTCTAAGGAGTGAGAATTGGATTTTGCATTTGGCTTTGAGAGAGTTGAACGTGGGATTGCACCTGGTAAGCACAGCTGCAAAAGGGGTCATAAAGGTTGTTACCTCCGTGTGCAAGTTTCACTATTTGCAGCCTGATTTTTTTTCGCTAGGCTCATTTTGTACAACAACATGTAGGCAAAGTGCTTTTTCTTTTTTTAATTCTTCTTTTTTCCCCCCTCTCCTGGGACCTTTTCTGTTTGTTTTTATGTTTGTACATACTTCTTTCATCATACCTTCCTATCTGGCCTCTGTGTTTGAAGCAAGCCATGGCTTGCCCTTGTTCCTCGGCCAGCAGGGTGAAGCCTTGTCCACGGAATGGGCTGCAGGCAGCCCAGCTGAGGGCAGCCTTAGTGCTGCTTGCAGCTAAGTCTTGAGATTCAGTTCATGAAGCAGGAGCAGTTGTTAAAGGGGAAAGAAGAAAACAAAAAAGCAACAACTTCAAAGATTTCTGTTTTTCAGTTTCAGAGGGAAAAAAAAAATCCGTCCTGCTCTATGTGCAGTGGTAAAAATGATTTTGGTTGCTGTCGTGTTGAGCAATGAGCAAATGGGTCTGAAAAACAGGGTTGCCTTAGCAACTACAGCTGTGGTTTCTGGATAGATTAGAGCTATTGGTTTCTGATAGATAGAGTTCAAGAAACCTCTCTGGGCACTGGGGAAAAAAAAGAGGTAAAATGGCATTGTGTGTGAAGGCAGCTGGGTTGTTGTTCTGCTGCAGTCTGGTTGCTGCATGGCACGTGCAGCACAGCTTGTTTTTCTGCTGGAGCTCCAGCACTTATTCAAGGGTTGAATTGATTTGGTTCATTAAAAATACACTTTGAACTTGATGTTGTGACAGGGTTAATTTTTCTTCTTTTTTTTTCTTGCAAAGGGCCCCAGTATACTTTCAGGTTAGATGTGTTCAGCACATAACCCTAATGGCTTTGTCAAGCAAGTACTGTAGGGAACTTTCTTCCTTATTGCAGGGAAATCTTTTGCAGCTTATTTCCCTCTCTGAGCAGCAGTCCCTGCTTTACACTCTTCAGTCTATGACAAATAAGTTGAAGTTTTCCAGCTGTGTATTCTGCATTATAAATGATGAGGTTCTGTTACAGGCTGGCTGCTGTGCCATCGTGGCACTTTGTCACGATCATATTCTCTTCCACTCTCTCCATCAGCTGTTGTGTCAGGAGTCGGACTGAGAGCAGCCCGTGCTCAAACAGTAGGAAGGAAGTAATGGGAGCGTGGCAACTTTTTACTCTCCTGGAAAGGTCTGAAAGCTGAGAATGAATTACTCAGTGTTCACTCCAAGGTGAAGAACTGGTGTGTGTGCAGGCTGTGTGCTTCTGCCTGTTGTGCTTTCAGCAGAGTCCTTGGGAAAGCTCATTCCGACGACCAGTCACTGATTTTGATAAGGTTAATAAGGGATTTCAAGCTAAATATTGGTGTGTCCTACACTATTGTTTTCACGTGCTTGTTTTGTTTCATAGGAATCATGCCATCAAACACAGATCAGTAATGCTTGTTGCTTGATCCAACTGCTGTATAGCTGATGAATTCATGGATTTAAAGCAAATAATCCGTATTTCATTACTAGCAAGTGCTAGAAATAAAAATGTACTCTGCACTATTGCTTGAAAAAACAAATCCTGAAGTCATAAGAGAGGATTAAAGTTGGAAAAAAAATCTCTCAAGAGAAAAACGAAGCAAGTAACGACATCTGCTTCGTAGTACCCAGCCCCTCAGCTGGCAGTTAGGGACCTCTGGGCTCCTTGCACACAGAGAATAACAGGGGGTGCGATGAGCAAGGAGTGGGGGAGCAGCAAGCAGACCAGGTTACCTGAAATCCTGATTTTCTGTATGTGAAAGCTTTGAAAACTGCCTGAAATGCATTCTAAAGTACACCGAAGAAGCTAAAGATAGAAAGATAGAGATAAAGCTTAAGGAGCTATAGAGCTACATCTAATTCGCAAACAACGTTAGCAGTAGGAAGAGCAGTCTTACCGTGCCTGGATGGTTTCCCTGCCTCTTCCACTTCAGGGCTCCCATCAGTTGGATGGTTATTGGGAGGAAAAACAGTGAAAAGCTTTTAAGTTAATGCCAAGTGCGGTGCAAAAGTCAGGAAAGACCCTGAAGGAGTTGTGCGATGGGCTGTGGATGTGCAGATCACTCAGTGCCTCCATGCAGCCTGTCCTGCAGGAAGGTGGATGAGTTCTTGGCTAACCTTCCTGAAAGCTGCATTCTCCTTTATTTGTAAACGCACCAAGGTACGTGCTGTATTTCGCTTCTGGAGTTTGTTTCTCAGGGAAACATGTTAATGCATTGGGAAGGAGATGCATTTTTGGTTACCTGGTTCTCCCTTCAGGTGTTTAATGCTTTCTGCCAGTATAGGCTTGAGCAGTCCACGTATATTGAGCTTCACTGGGGGGATCTTGTTGGGCTTCTGGTGAAACTTCCCTGTTTCTGACAGCTGTTTTGACCTCACGCAGCTGGACATGGGATGAGGGCTACTGCTGTGCGATGGCATTAGGGAAAGTGGAGCTTTGGTCCAGTAGGTCACAGAAAGTAGGTTCTACCACTCATAATGCTGCTCCCTAAAACAAGCTGTCTTATTTTTGTTTTATTTCCTTCCCAGGATGGTGTTCAACCGTGGCAGTAAACAAAGTCATTGGTTGCAGAGACTTGTCCACAAATTCCTGTGGCTCTATCAGAGATGTAAGATTGGAGCACCAGTTTTTCAGTGTTTGTAAGCAAGTTCAAAGGTATCAGATACAAATGCCCCAATATGGCACGAGGACAAGACAGGGTGTTGGGGCTGGAGCTGTTTCATTGCTGATGCACAGAAATGTGGCAATGAAACTTTTTCCCTGGTGCTTTAGAGCATTAAAACAGCTGTTTTGGATCAGAGCGAAGTGGGCAGCAGCTGTGGCAGTGATCTGCCCGTGATTAGTAGGCTCAGGCACTCCTGGAGTCGCAGATGGACTTTTTTGCTCTTAAGGGCACTGTGCTTTTAGGGCTCCCACTTTTACATCAGTGCATTTCTTAGAGTGCAAAAAGTTTTCCCAGCTGTAGGGCTTCACCGAGTCACACTGCAAAGAGCTCTTGGTTTCAGTGTCCATGCAGAGACATTGCAAAGTCTGCCTGTGTCCTCATGGGCACAAACAGCATTGATTGCACATTAAAGCCATTGTCACCATCACAACCTGAGGAGAGAGCAGAATGCCAGCACGCTGCAGGACCCTGAAGATAATATCTTATAAATAAACATCTCAAATCTATCTGAAGCCGCAGTGTGTGATGTATGGAGCATTGGATTCTGACCATGTTACACAGAGATTGCTGCTAATGGCTTTTGGCAGCGCAGTCACTAAGTCAGAAAGCTGAGATGATTGCGGATTGTCTGCTCCATACAGATCACCCAGCTGCCTGGAAGACAGTGGAGGCAGCGCTTAATTGATGTTTGTTCTTGTCAATGTGCTGATCAGGTTTTGATGCAAGGTTCTCTTCTTTTGTGCTTTTTTCATCAAATTTGATGTTAAATTCGTATTCTATGCTAAACAGTAGTGCCAGTGGAACCGCAAGCATCTGCCGCCGAGGAGTTTAAATTTAGGATGTGTTGCAGAAATCTGAAAATGTTTTTCTGTTTGGGTAAAAATGTTTTCTGTGTTTTTCGCCTTCAGCTGCTGCTCTGGATGCCGTAAAACAACGATCTGAAGGGTTTGCTCTGAAAGCATCTCTCTGTGCCCTGGGCCAGTGACCCTGCTGCTGTGCCAGTAAATCATAGCAAGCTGGAGGAATCCCCCTGATTTCTGAGCTCCTAATCCTGCAAAGCCTGTAAATGATGGCTGGCTTAGCTTTGTTTCTGATAAAACGAAGCTTATGAGATGATGACATTTGCTGCCTGTTTCTCCTCTGTTATGTTCCATGTCACCACCCAAGAGATCTCTGGAGCCCATCAGCACAAGGCTGCACGCTTAGTGGTATGACACTCTCTGCCGGAGACCCAGGAAGGAGCTGGGTGAATGTGTGTGAGTGAATTGGGCTGTGTTAGCATCCTGATTCCCCTCTGCAGAATATGCTTCCCATGTTCTGCAGTGTCTGATGCAGGTGCTGGGTCAGCCTGGTGATGTTTGCTTCCCGGAGAGCATGCATGGAACCTGCTGATGGAGCTTGTTGCTAGCAACCCTGCTGTTCCTTAAGCCCAGATCCTTTTGCCAAGCCTCCTCATTTCACGATAACTCTAATCAAGTCCACTAACCCATGCACTTTTTGCTTTTCTTTCTTGGACTGTGATAGTGTAGCACATAATAAAGGACAAGCACAAAGGATTGGTCTAAAAGGGAACCAGGCACTCCTGACAGCAGCACGAGAGGGTAAACTGTTGTGATAGCGAAAGATTGTGCAGGGTTTTTGTTTGATAAAACCCCAGGGCATGGAGCGTGGCTGTAAGGAGTGCGAGCACGCTGGGAAGTGTGTGTGCATTGTGGGGAGGGGGGACTGCCTTCCTCCTGCGGTGGTCCCACGGCACAGTGTTGCAGTTGCTGTCCCACCTGCCAGCTGTGCTGTGCAGTGTGTCTGCCAGAGGACTTAAAAGATGTGAATAAAATCATCCACCATCGCAGCGGGTGTTTTGTGTCTGGCAGCTCAAATTAGAAGGTATGAAGGTATGTTTTTATTGCTACACTCGCAGTCTGTGAAAGCTTGCACCACGTTTTTATACTTTTATCCCGAGCAGTCAGACATGTTCTGTCCTGTTCTTTCCCAGCTGCAGAGGTTACTGGTGGGACAACAATCTGCTGCTCCTGGTTCAGGGCTCTTAACTCTCACTAATTTTAAATAGTTGATGTAAAAAAACATTTTACAGCCTGCTTCGATTATTTTATAAGGTGTTTCTATTGAAATATGTGTTGAAACTCAGACATGGCTAACCAGAAAATGATGCACTGTGAGCAGTAGCACTTTGTAGGGTCCTTTTCTGCCTCCTTGTCTTCAAATGCACTGTGGAGCACTCAGACCTCTTACAGCATGGCCCAGGGGATGTTATATGGTCTGTAGCTGCCTTTGGTAACAAGGATCCATGCCTTACACTGAGCCCTACACTTTGACTTCTGAGCAGAGTAAGCTTCTCTCTGTAGCTTGGAGGTGTCTCCCAAAACCCATCTCCTGGAGGTGCAGGGCTGGGGAAGTGTGCACTGAGACCACGGAGCTGAAAGAACAGTGGAGTAATGCCGTTGTGCTCCCAGGGTGCTGTATCTTCTTTCTCTTCCTTATTCTGTAGCTCAGCTATGGATGGAAACGTCCTTTAGCCATAACCATTCCATGCCATCTCCTCCTCTTGGCCAAGTTTGAAATGGCTTCAGTGTTTGCGGATGATTCACGGTTTCTACGTTACGTAGTGTGTGAAATTGTTGCCTGTCCTTGGCCAAGCATGCCTAACATTTGCTGGGGATTTTCATAGTTTATTTTTAGCTTTTCCCAATAATTCACAGATTTGGATTAAATTTCACTCTATGGAGCAATTTAAAGCAGTTGGTGTATGCTAAACGTCTGTCACTGAAAACCGTGACCTACAAAAACTCTGCTATAATATCCTGAGCAGTGACTTATTCACATCCACACGACTGCTGGATGTGCAGCATGGCTTGGGAGACCCAGATCGAGCTTTCCTGAGTCTGCAGGCTGAGGAAACTAGGCATCCTAGTCAAGTATTTCTCGAAATAGGCTTTTACCTATCGAGTACTCCTTAATTTTGAGGACTTTGAAGTGTAACTTGTTACTTGTTTAGATTTGTCCTGCCTGCGAGGATGGAGCTCTTGGTGAGAGTGTGCATCAGCGCTGTGTTCAGTGCTGAGCAGCTCCATCCAGCCCTGCTGCTCTCTTCCTGCCGTAGTGCTGCTTGCACACAGGGTGTCCCATTTTTGATAATGCTTCCTACTCTATGTCTTCCATGTTTGCTGAATTAACATTCATGCTTTATCTATTGGAATGCATTATCTCCCAGATTTGTATTTTTTTACTGGGATGCTCATCTTTTGCATTTGATGGTATCTGCCTGGGGTCATTTCCCCAGCATAGTTTTGTAAGGTGTATACCCCAGTGCACTTTGGGTACCTAAGAGATAAGGCACTGCTCTATTTCAAGAAGCGTAAGCTGCATAGGAAAACATATTAAGCCCATAGCTTAATGCAAAGATGATATTCTTTTAAATATAGCATGTTATGTTTATGTATGATGTATATATTTTTAAATAGAGCACATCATACACTCTGCAGTGCCAAGACCTGCCTAAAAGCCACCCTGCTGCTCTAGTATCTCACAGCATGACAGAGAGGATTTCTGGGGCAAGCAGATCCCTCGGGGCTTATGGTGCATGGGACACCCCTGTGCTAACGCAGTGGCCAAGGGCCCAACGTGTGCATGGCCAGGCAGCTCCACTGTGCACTGAGTCAAAAGTAGTTGTATCGACTGGGATCCGTCCTTCAGATGAGGGCTCCTGGGAGTTGCTGTGCCTCGGACTGATTTACAGATCTTTGTTCCTCTTGTGCTGCAGTAAATCAGCTTTCTTCTGTTCCAGCAATTGAGATTGCAAGCTATAAAACTGGTATTGGCATTTGCGAAGAACTCAGGAACCTGAGCAACTTTCTCCTCGATCTTAATGGAATTGATTCCAGACTTGGAGCGGTCATAAAGGAAGGGAAAGGAGCAGCCTCTGTTAATGCAGTGCTGTTAATTTCATTAAGCCTTAAAATAAATATCACAGAAGCTCCCCGTTTCATTTGGCAGTGAGCTATTTGTACCAGACGACTAAGGCTGCAGCCCTTGCAAGCTGTGAGGCTTGATTAAAAGACTCCATGCCATCAAAATGATGGGAATGGATGCTCCCAGGCTGCTGAGTCCTACCGAGAGCAATCAGAGTAGCGAGTTGTGGTTCCCAATTAGCTGCAGGGTTAACTTCTGCTGAAAACGAGGCACCCCAAAAGGCCTGAGCTGGGTCTGATGAGGATTTGGTTAATTAAACCTGAGCTATGGCACTGCTGCTACACCAAACTGGGGTGTCTGTGTCTAGCAGGGGAACACCTCAGTGACACCTCACTTGCTTCGCTATGTGGGACCGTAGCCCTGTGAATTGTATGCTGGCTGCTTGTGGCCAGCGATGCCCAGCTCCATGCCTCCAGAACTGGGGGTACCTAGAGCAGTGGTTACTCAAGCTCCACCACTGGCTGTGCTGGAAGGCCACTCATAAGAGAAGTCACCTACAAAAGTCATTTATTCATTCACTTCCCATACGCAGCAACATGAGGTAACGTGGTGAGAAGCAGAGTTCCTCACTCAGTCCCTGTCGCTGTAAACACCAGGAGGAAACAACGGAGATTTATTGTTGAGAAAGTTTGTAATCAGGCTTGGCTGCAGACCTTGTCATAAGGAAAGCTATGCCTGCGTCTTCAAATTTTGTCTTCATTATAAAGGCCCTAAAAACTGAATTCCTTTTATAAAATTTGCTGTTAATCTTAATGGAATTCCACCAGTGGAATCTGAAGAAGGAGGAGTTGAAATGCCACAAGTAGAACAGCTCCTGAATATTTGGCTGATAAATTTCAGTGATAAGTGAGAGACGACTATCCCTCAGAAAGGGCTTCATCTTCAAATTAAAGTCTATGCTGCAAACGGAGAGCTTGCTCGCAGTCAAATCCGGGTTTTATTTGAAGATTATCCACGGAATAAAACAGATTCTCCATCGCTGTGTTTAACAGTTCACACAGGGAGTGGCTGTGTTAGCTGAGCAGTGCCATGGTGGTGTGCATTCAGGATGGGTATGAGGAACAATTCCTTCTCCAAAGAGCAGTTGGGCACTGGCAGGGCTGCACAGGGAGTGGGGGTCCCCATCCCTGGGGGTGCCCCAGAGCCGTGGATGTGGCACTGAGGAAAGTGGGCAGTGGGCACAAAGGGGTGGGTGGGACTGGGATCCTGGAGGCCTTTTCTAGCCTTAATGGTTGTATGAAAATATTGGGCACGGTTCATCGTCAATAACACTGTCAGGGAGGGCCGGGTGCACTCCCGTCACCCACTGCTCCTGAAGGAACGTCTGAGGATAGAAAATGCTGTGTCTGGATAGCCTGCATGTGGAAGAGCCTTAATGCTGCTTTATAGCTGCTGGAATAAATAGCACTGATGCAACCTGTTTGTTTATCTCTGGCTCTTCTGCCCTGAGCTTAAATCCTTCACTTGTGCATGTGCTGCTGGAAGAAGACCCAGAGAGCACTCTGGCTGGGATTGCTGGGTTGGCTTGCTGGCTAGCTTACCAGCAGTTCATTTTAGGCACGGGGTTTGTAAATTAATAAACTCCCAGCTTTGTAGCAAATAACTGAGTATAAATGAGTATAGACTTATATGGGAGCGTAACACATGCATGGTGTGAATGAATGTTGAGGTATATCTGATATACATTATGGCTGCATTAATATGATTGCTTTCATTATGTTCTTCTCTCAGATGTGAGAATTCAGATGTCTCTGCGTGCAGTCCTGGGCTGACAAAGCCACTCCTGGTAGCTTCATGCAGCTCCTGCATGTGCCAGGGGCACAGCAGCATTCAGTTGGAGCTCAAGGCCGCTGTGTGGGAAGTGTTGTATCGCAGCCTGAACCACTGATAGATCACCTGTGTGTGATGGATCACGCTGAGTCAGCCACAGGAGCACAGGTGAAGGCAATGTACCTGTGTGACAACAGGGATGGAGTCTGGCTCCACCTCTCCCAGACCCCATTTAAGGGCTGACCATCAGTGGGGAAGAATCTCTTTCAGTTTTTTTTTTTCACTGTGGGGAACTCAGGTGAGCATTTCATTTCTTTCCAATTATCTCTTTCTGTTGTGATAATCCTTCTAGTTGTACAATCTGTGAGATACCATCCTGACTACAATGCTATTTTGGAACTGTTCGTTCTGTTAACAATTCAGCCGTGTTCAAACAAAGGGAGTAAAAGGATTTGCTGGACACAGCACACTGAAATCCCGTAACAATATCCCTGATCCTGAAAAGCAGGCTTACTGTGTGGATCAGACTGGGGCTGCTAGCTTTCCATCCACAGCTTTTTCTGTTGCTGGGTTTTAATGAGCTGTTTGGTTGTGCTTTCATTCCGTCTTCTTTCTCACCCGGCTGGAGAGCTCTGAGCATATCAACATCACCACAAAGAAGCTATTATTTTCAATTAGCTGCTAAAGGAATTGAGTTGGACGTAGCCTTGCAGTTCAGCCTGCCTGCATTTCTAGAAGGCTTTGGACTATCAAATACCGATTACTGGCTTTGATCAAAGCCCAGATTGCTTCCTAATGAATTATTGAGCTCTTAAGGAAGCTACGCAACGTCTCCAGTGTACCATGTGCTGCTCTGACAGCGCCTGGTGAGGACAAGCCCCGTGTTGGCTTCAGATTTTACCTCCTGAAATGGTCTGGGTGCCTTCAGTGCCTTCCAGTGATGTGTCTTAGGGTTAAGCAAGGGAGAGGCCTTGACAGAGGCTGTTCAAGGAGAACGTGAAATGTAAGCTAAAGCTTAACAAGAAGCCATGGCACTGCTTACATCTTTGGTACACTGATGTGATTTTTTTTTTTCTTTTCTTTCTTGCATCTCTCATACTGAATTGAAAGAATAAAACCTGGACGGCTGCCTTGGCATCTAGTAGAGATGTGAATGCTTGAAAACCCGTTTGGATAATGTATCACTGCTTTCCTGGCCAGTGTCCTTAATACCAGCTTCCCCACTCTCAAAGCAGATTGGCACGACTCCTTTGAAGTGTTATGTAGGCAGACCAAGCCCGTCGAGGCAGCATCCTGGCAGGGATTCAGCTGGTCCTTCCTGCTGCCCTGCTGAGCTCTGCAGCATCTTGCTACAGCCACTTCTGCTCCTCCATCTGTGCAGCAGAGCACAAGTAAGGGCTGGGCTCGCAGCTGCACCACGGGTGCTCTGTTGCAGGCAGACTGCTTGCTAGTCCTGCTGCAACGTTTCCTGAGTTTGACTGCGTTTTACCACCAAGACTTCCTTCTGGAAGTTATATTTTACTGCGGCCAGGTGAATTATCTTTGCTTTGTGTCTGCATTTTCTCATTAATATAATGATGTGTTAATATTGAGTGCTCTTCAACCCTGTGTAAGCAGTAGCATCTTTACTGTCCCTTGGTTCTGGTCAGCTGTTGCCACCAAGTTATCCATGCCTTCCTCTTGTGAATATCTCCGTGTATAAATAAATCTGATGAAGTAAACAACTCAGCTATAAAATAATCAAGGAGTAAATATTAAAATAGAAATAAATCCAGGATCCAAACCCATCTCTGTATCTGGAGCTGACCAGCACTTGCTGTGTGAGTGCTGCAGTTGTGTAAGTAAGCAGAGCACTGGGGGGTCGGTGTGACCCATCCCAAGGTCATGGGGCTGTGCCCCAGAAAGACAGCCTGGTTTTTATGTGCACTTTGGCAGGCATAGCCCTCAAGACTAGTGGAACAAGTATGGGCATGCACTTAGTGTCAATAATTTATTTGTTCACTAGTGCACCCAGATTTGGTCCCAGATTCCATTTAAAGTGATGCTCAATGAAGTGACAGCCTTTCTCATTGTGAGTGTCTGTCAGTGTATTGTGGCTTCAGCTCTCAGTGCCTGTAGTATCCCTGCTGGGTTGGTACGTGGTTGGTCATGAAGGACCTGGAATCTCAGCTTGCTGACTGCAGGCACGGAGCCTGGGCTCTGTGGGGCATTGCTGGGTGGTGGTGAGAGGCTGAAGGTTGGACTTGGTCATCCGAAGGGTCTTTTCCAGTGTAAATGGTTCTGTGATTCCGTGATCTGTGGTTCTATGATTCTGTGGTGTTACCTAAAAGTTTGAGGGTGAGCGTTCTGTGCTCCCTTTGTGGCTGTGCTCAGTTCCGTGGTGCCTGACCTGGTGCAGCGAGGTGCTTTGTGCTCCGTGTGATGGTTGTGTTGGCACTCTGCAGTTAATCTGAACAGAGATTTACTCCATGCTGACTGCATGACTGCCTTGTCGTTTTCCACATCGTATAGCTCGTGTGCCAGAGGTAGATCTGTGTGGGCACATAGGAATACAGCCCAAAAGACACCATAGAACCACAGGGCCATAACAGTTGGAAAGGACCCCTTAAATCTCCAAGCCCAACCCCACGCAGTCCCCATGACGTGTCCTCCAGACCCTGGGAGCAGCCAGCTGCTTCCAGAGCACTGCCAGCTGTCCTGCAGGGAGGGATGCAGGCCAGCAGCCAGCAGGAACAGAGACGGGTAGTCAGAAAGGGATAAAGAGAGAAAGGCTGCTCTTCCTAATGAGCGCAATAAAGCAATAAAAGTGCAATTATGCAGTAAAACTATTGTCATTTTGGGTTTGGGAGATAATGCACCAGGCAATAACACTCATTTTAGCCCGCGTTTTCAGGCTGTTTTACCCTCTGACATTGTAATTATGCACTACTATCTCATTCCTGCATCTCTTCAGTTTTATGGGTACTGAAGCATTGCATCAGGGTGCTGTCAGATCCAGAAACTCTGTAACAGCAGAGGAGTCTCCTCCAGCATTCTGCTGTTCCTGCAGTGGTGTAGCAATAGTAACCTCGTGCCCTTTCGTACAGCTCCATCCTTCAGTCTGGAATTGACTGGGGTCTCATTCATTGGGAACACAGGGATTTAGTCACTGCTTTTCTAAAGGTTAATAGTAATCCGTAATGAACGGTGCAGATTAAACACTGGTGACATTCTGTTTTCACATCTCGTACGGATAAAATATTTACGCTTTAACGGAGATCGATTTAGAAAGCAGGTGCAGCTTTGATGTTTACATCTTTTAATCAGCAGCCTTAATTAACAAGTTGTTTGCTAATGATTAATCACCTGCACAAATACCATGCAGGTTTGTAAATTTTGTAGTCCCAGGTATCTCAGAGACTGATTTTTTTCTTTCACTTTAAGGTGAAAAATGGCATAGGATGATGATGCCCATGTTCCGGATGCCTGAAAGGAAGGTGTGGGGTAGGACCTGGTGCTTCCTGAGCCCTGGGCAGCAAACCAGCCCCACTCTGTGTGCCAGCATCTGTCTCATGGCAGTAACAGCCATCACCCACCTGGTAATGACTGCACCATTTTCAGCAGAACACTCCCCAGATGCAGCTGGGCAGGGAGGAGGTGGGCTGAGCACTGTTTGCACCTGGGGGTAGCAGCTCTGCACAAGGAGTCAGGATGTGGGGCAGGAGGGTCTCCTGGGTGTGGGGTTGGTAGGCTGGGGGGACAGGAGGGTCTCCTGGGGGGTGGTGGGAGCTGGGGTGCAGCAGTGGGACTTCACTCCTTCACAACGCACACCTGGGCACAGCTCCCTGCTGTACAATCTGTGACGGTTTATTATTGTTAAGCAATATTCCGCTTTCTGGTAACAGGCAGATGTTGAAAGCCCTCTCTTCTGGTGGTGTCGTTAAGCTTTAATTCAGTGCTTTGTGCTTTCCAGTACTTTGTGTCTCTGTTTATTCACATCAAGGCTCTGACAGTGATGGGGTTGGAGTGTCCTCCTGTGTAGTCCTTGTGTACATATGTGCCAGCTGAGGAAGAAGGAGTTGCTCCTGGTTATTTTAACTGTTTGATGACCAATGTGTATCTCGGCTAACTACGTGCCATCTGGGTGATGGAGGACTCACATTAAAACAAGACCACTTGTGTCCCTGAGCTGTGGATTAGTGAAGTGAAGATGCTGTCTACCTAAGGAGCACCTTCAACTCTCCTGTGCTTTATCACACAGCTCTGAGCTGGAGAAAGGCAGCATGCACAGGTGCTGGTTTGGTGCCCTTTGTGCAGCAGCAGGGATTGCAAGTCACCTGAAACTCAGTGCTGATGCACATACCTTTTCCCTTTGTGCCACAGCAAGGAACATCTCTGGGAATGAATGCTTCCTGCTGAGATCTGTGCCAGGCCCTTCTATTAGCCTACAACTTCCAGGTAGGAGGTAAATGTCTTCAGAAAATGAAGCGGTCAGTTGGGATTTGTGTGCTTGGCTGAGCTCCGAATGGAGAAGGCTGCCATGAGGTAGGGAGCGTGGTCAGATCTGCAAATAGCAGCCGTTGTGCCCTCTTCCTAGGAGGTCTGGGTTCAAAGCCATGCTTCCCCTTGTGCTTTCCCTTCCCCCTCTGTCTGCTGTAAGCCCCTATTGGGAAGGACAAGCTGACTTCTTCCAGAAGTGAGCTAATCCCGAGGCTGCAGGAGGTGCCACCCACCTCCATTGGCTGCAGGGAGATGTGCACCCATAGCTCGGGCTGCAGAGAAGGGATTGCTTCGGGGTGTTTCCTTAGCTGGGTCTGGGCAGTCCCCAGCAGCTCTGTGGCTGAGGCATCAGGTGCACAAATGGGATGACAGCCTCCATGCACACTGCAGCTTCCAGCCATCGTGAGCAGTGTTGTTCCACGTGGTGCATAAGTCTGTTTTAAGGGGTCAAGTGTGAGTATGAATGTACCAGAGAGACAGCAAAGCTGCACAGTGTTAGCAATGTGCTCTGTGTTTCCATGTACTGTGATATCTTTTTCCCTCCTCATTTGCAGCGGTTTAAAGATTGATGTGTAGTAATTAAATGCAGCTTATAATGGGACTATTTTTGTGCATCTAAATCTTCGATGAAAGCGTATTTAGAGATGCTATTTCATCCAAGCAGACCATCCCTCACCTTGGTCCAAGACCTTGCTGCTCCTCCTCCTTGTAACAGTTGATGACGGCTGAAAAATAGCATTGTGCAGTTGAGAATTTGATCTGTCCAGCAGTGCTATTGTGCTCTTTGTATCTGCTGTCATTTCTGTGGAAATAAATGCGGGGGGAGGGAGGGTTGGGCTAGATGACCTCTGGAGGTCCCTTCCAACCCCTACAATTCTGTGATTCTGTAAGGCAAGAGGCACTACTTTTGGAGTGACCCATGTATATGTGGTCCAGGGCAATTTCTCTCTGCTCAGTGCAGGCTGGGCAAGCCCATGGGTTGGACACCCGTGTGTTAAAGTTTTGTAAGATTTGTCTGTGGGTAGTGGCCTTTAAGTGATCACAGTAGCCCCGAGGAAAGGAGTGAAGAGGAACAGTATTTGTTATGTTCCAAGTGAATTCACAGTTGTTTCTGCGGACTGCATCGCTGCCCAGACCTTTTTGTACTCATGCTGGCCCAAAGAAAAGCTTTGGGGATGCCTTGCTTCCAGCTGAGCTGCAGGGCAGTGGGCTTAGCTTTCAGCCTGCTGGGTGCTGGCGTTGCTGAGCCATGAGTGCTATGGCTCTGCACGATGCCTGATTCCTGCCTGGAGAAGCGTGGCAGCAGGAATGCTGACTGCTGCACGGAGGTGGCTATTTAGGCAGTGCTAATGAAGATGTTAAAAGACTCTGATGTTCCAGATGCGACTCACAGTGTTTGAGCAGAGGGAAGTGTTGAGCAAGTGAAACACCAGGTGTGTGCCAATAAAAGGGCATTAGAGATTGCTTCTCCTGTTCACCCAGCTCTTGCTTCGCTTTGCTGTCACCCTCTGTTTCCTGGACCCTAAGGCTCAATGGACCATCATAGCACCAGCGGTCTGTCAGTGATCTGTCCTTATTTCTCAGCATAAATGTGCTTCCAGGGATGATCAGAGGATCCTGCCTCTTCTAGGGTTCAGTTCATGACAGTGAAGCAATTTGTGGTTTCTCTATTGAGATCTGATGCCAGTTCCAGAACTGCCTTCCTCTGCAGGGCACTGCAGTGGTCAGGGCTGTTGTGGGGAGCACTGTGTTAGCACAGTGAGTATGGGTGTGCTCCTCCCTGAATGCTGTGCTGGAAACAGAGGGCTGCTGCCATCTCTGTACAATATGGAGTGTGATGAGCAGGGCTATTTTGTTGGCAGTATCATTGTTACAGAGAATGGGCTTCTGAACCTGTGTAAGTCTAATGCGTGCTTGGGGGCAGGGGGAAAATCGTTAGATTTCTTCTGTAAGATGGATGTGTAGTTTTGAGGAACTATTCTGGGATGTGGATACTGTTAGCAGCTGCTGTAATAATTCTTCTTGGGTTATAAAGGAAGTGACAGGCTCTCTGGGGTTTGTTTTGGTTGGAGTCCAAAAGAGAAGAAAATAGGGCTTCAGGCATCAGATTCATCACTGGGGCTGGAAATGAAGGGAAGCCAGTGCAGCCCTGAAGCTCTTCTCCACCTGTGTACATCAAGAGAAGGTCTTGCAACCCCAAAAACAGAGAATGCTGCTCCATGACTGCAGTGGCTCATGGGCCAGAGGTGCACCCTGGGCTGGTCACAGCTCTTGGGCAGCATAGCTGTATGTTCAGACGTGTTCTGCTGTGTTGCTTATTGTGCCTGTAATGTATCTCTGCGAAAGTACAGAGACAGTAGATCACTCATTTTAGAATGAAGTGGAGGGAGCATGGTTACAGCTTCCATATGGTCACGTAGCTGCTAGCTCCTGTGCTGGATTAATGCAGTTTCGTAGCTGGCCATCACTGAAGCAAAGCACGTACTTCTCAAACCTGAAGAAAAAACCTCCCTGAAACAGCCCAACTGGAGGAAACAGAGGTTAATATATTGCACAGCAGGCAGCAATGGTAAAAGGCAGAAAATAGCTGAATGGCTTCTTCCCCTGTTCCCCAGGGAAAGGATGATTCACAAAGTGATTAGAGATGGATGCTCTGAGCCTTAGCGGTGTCAATGACTGAGGGGACAGAGCTTAATCCACCCGCTTGGTCTACGTGGGCAGCAAGCGTGCCTTATTTTTAAAGTTTAATGAGCACACGTAAGTCACACCAGGTTTCCAGGAAGGCCTAAATCACAAGAATGTTCCCAGAAGCTTTGTTTCCTGCGTGAAGCCCTCTACTCTAAGTTAAAAGGAGTGCAGATCCACGCCTGCTGGTTGGCACTGCTGGTGCTGTGGTGGGAGAGAAGCTGAGGGTGGATTATTCCTCCATCATCAGGGATGTCATGTAATGAGCCTCTCGAGGGACTGCTTTGCTCTGCCTGGCTTTCCTGCACTGGGCTCAGCAGCTCAGCTCTTGTGTGTGTCCATTATGTCTGGGTGTAGGTGAGGATGATGAGGTTTCTCTTCTGACAAACCACTGTCTGGAATGGAGCATAAGTACTGGGAAGTACTCCTCCTTGTATGGATGCATGTATTGACTCTACAACATAATTTGAGTCCTGTGGAGCAACAGGTTTAGCCAAGAAGTGGTGTAACTCTGTGTGGGATTTCTTTTGGGTTCCCCTGAAGCCTTGGCTACGAAGGGCTGTAAGGGAGGTGTCCCTAGAGGAAAGGAGCTGCTGGTCTGTGCTGATACAACTGCCAACATCTGTGTTGTGTGATCAGCAGCTGTGGATGAGTTGGTTTGAGCTGAACTACTCACTGTGGTGTGGACCTGGAGAAGCCTTGCCACAAATTGACTGTGCAAACAGTTTTCTGTGCACCACATGTGGCCTTCTCCATCTACATCCTGGGAGGAAGTGGTGGTTTTCAATTCATTTGTGTTCCAGGAGCGGGCAGCGTGCTTGCGTCTTCTCAGGAATCCATTTGGCACTTCTTGCAAGCAATAAAATCAGATGTGAATCAAAGGACAAGGTAAATGAGGACAAGAACAGCCTGTTGTTCTGAAGTGAGAGCCAGTGGAAAATATCCTGCCTGAAGTGGGCTTCTGCTGGAGCTTGGCCAGTTGACACGAGCAATGCAGAGCTGCTTTCAGCGGAGGCTCTGGGAGAGAGGAACAAGTGCTGGGTGGAAATGCCTGTCCACGGAGCTCCCTGGCCCTGTAGCCATGTAGGCTGGCACAGAAAGCCCCTCCACCCTTGGAAATGAACATAAATGGGGCTCCTGACATCAGCCTGCTTTGGTATAGTGTGTGCATTACGGCAATCACGGCGCATTGCATCCTTTGTGCAGCTCAAGAAGGCTTTGCTCATTCCTAAGGCTGAATGCATTGGTTTGAATCTTTTCTGCTTTATGTTTGATCGCCTCTAATAAGAGTAAGTTTCGCAAGTTAATCAAATCCTCGAGCAGCTTTTTCTGTTCCCCCCAGGAGTGAAGTTTATAATCTCGTACATCCCCTGAAGATGTGGAGCCTTAAAATGTATGCGAGCCCAAGGTGGAATTTATTTTATGACCAAACAGGAGATACTCGCAGCTGAAAAATAAATACCAGGAATAAGTCATGCATTTTTCATCTCGAGTGGAGTGCGGAGAGGCGAGCAGTCTAAATATTTAAAGTGAGCCCTCTGGAAGCTGGCAGAGCACGGGCTCTGGTGTGGGTTGGTGCCCTGCTTGCTCCACTCACCTGCAGGCAGGTGTCCTCAGGTATGCAGCTTCTCCTGCACATGTATTGGAAAGTCTGGTGGTTTTCACTTCTACTCAAACCAGACCTTCTTTCTGATTAAGATTGCTTGCTGGCCACTGGGGCTGAGGATAGCCCACATCCTCTGAGCCTCTGAAAAAACATATTGTCATTATCATACGCCATCCCTCTCTTCTGCAAAGAGCTTGCTGTTCTGCAGATTTTTCCTTATCTCATAGAATTGTAGGGGTTGGGAGGGGCTTCTGGAGGTGATCCGGTCCAACTAGACATGACCAGAGGTAATGTGACTCTCTGCAGTGGGAGCACTTCTGCCATCATCTGTTCCCAGATGGTGGCCAATGGTGATGGCTTTTAAAAGAAAAAAGGAAATCAAATGTTGTCTCAGCCAGAAGGTGGCTCAATTAGCTCTTCCTGCTGGGGATTATTAGACCTGAGGCTGTGCTGTTGAGAGGAATCGCTTCTTAGCATCGATGCTAAATGGATTAGGACTTTGCTGGCAACAGAGGGGAACTTATCGGGACATGACAGGCAAAGGCAGAGCACTCAGACTTTAAAAATAAATACACAAACATCAAATGGAGTTCACCTTTGGAACACTGTAACGTTTCACTGAGGAATACATTTAAATGAGAACGTCCACATACGTATTTGATTTAAAAAGGAATTATGATTTCTACGATTATTTTCTCTAAGAATGGCAATGTGGGCATCTCACTAAGAGTAGAACTTCAGATTGTTTTCCAGAAATTAATTCCTTGCTTCGTTAGTACAAGAGCTCTGAATCTCTGCCTCTGGGGTGGGGGATGCTTAGTGGCTCTGTCTGGCACTTGTGGGCAGGTTTCTTTGGGGACTGCTCCTGGGCAGTTAAAACAGGTTGTGTCGTTTCTAAAGATGGATGTGGGTTTGTGCTTATTTTCCAGGCTTGGGCAGTGTGAGAACTCAAGAATCAGGTGAGAGCAGGGAACTTGTGCTGTTGGGGATGGGTTGGCTCAGCATGGTCAAAAGAAGCTCTGGGTGCAGAGCTGCTGGGAGCTGGTCATGGGAAGAGCTGCTCCCAAAAAACAGCATCCTGTGCTGAGTGTGGGGTCTGCTAGCTGAGGAGTGGAGGAGGGACACAGCAGCCAGAAATGAGAGGGAGAATCACAGCCTCTGTGCAGTGGTAGTAATGGAAAGTGCTATTAAGGCATGGATGTCAGCTTCCTCTATATCTGTAGCACAGACTCAATTAGAGATGTGTGCTTGTGAGAAATGGTTGTGGCTCTGCAAGCTGCATGCATCTGATGAGTGAAAGGTGCCAGAGGAGAGCTTCAGACTGAGCTGTTGTTCCTTGCAGTGCCTTGAGCACATCGGTCCTGATTTCTGTGGCTTGTTTTGATCTGGGACAGGGTTATGTCTAATGCATTGTGCTGATGATATGGCTCCAGATTGGGCTCGCAATGTTGCAGCATCAGCGGGTGCCACCAGTAAATGCTCACTCAGGGCTGCTGCTGCAGAGGTTTAACTGTGGGCACTGTTAACAAGAAACTTGTTTTCCACAAGTGGGAATGTCATGGTCCTTGTAAATGAGCTGCAGGCTGACTATGTGCCCTCTGAGCTTTAATGACTGGAAAATGCCTGGAAGTGGAGGACAGCATCGTGTGGTTTATAGTTCTGCTTCAGCCGGGATCCAAATGCCTTAGCCACAGTTTGCTCAGAAATCTGAGGGGCTGTGTGAGGTTTTTCATGGTGTGTGCTGGGCTGGTTGTGCTCACTCAGCTGTCCCTGGTAAGGCGAGTAGAGCCAGACAGTGCAGGCTGAGCCAAACAGCCAGATAAATCCCTGCTTCCCGGGCAGGAAAGTGAGGTGTTTTCTATGAAATATCCATGAGATGTAGATGAACAAGGTGTTTATTCTCCCCAAAGGGAGCAATAACTTCAAGCAGCATGTGATGCAGCCTGGATTTGCTCTCTCCAATGTCTCGTAATGATAGTGGTGTTAGAGGGATTTAAGGGAGACAGTGCTCCCCATGGCTTGCATCAGATTTGTTTTGTGCAGGGGAGAAGTGGATTTATTAAGCATTCTTCGTTACTGTGATCAACGCTTCCATTTACTTTTCAGGGATGAGCTAATGCTTGCAGATTGCTTGTTTAATAGAAGATAATGAACACAAGTGTGAGATGTGAAAGCTGCCCAGGATGGCCTCGGCTGCCCCTTAGGTGCTTCTTCTGTAATGATGGAACCATGAGCTGAGGATCTTGAGTCTGTACTGGAAGTTTGTTGGGAAATATGGGATCATCTCTCTTGCGAGGGAATAAAGGCAGTTAGTTGGGTAACTTATGGGAATCCATTAAAAAAAATAGTGATTTCAGCAATTGGGTTGATGCTTTCGTTGCATAGGAGTGACAGATGCCAATGACGCTTCTTTCTCCCCTTTGCTGATTACCCTCTGCCTGTGAAATGTGCTGAGTTCTGTTGCCACCGCCCTGCTGAGCTGGGCTGAGGTCTGTGGGGTGCAGAGAGGACAGGTTCTGCAGTATGTAATCAGCTAGAGGAGCTCTGCTTGGATCCAGAGAGCAGAAATTCCTTCCTTCTGTATTTCAGGGGCACCTCACTGAGCAGATCAGATGACACAGTGGCAGACACTCATGTCAAAGCAATGTTCTGCTGTTGTACGTTGGTTTTTGTAATAGAAAATAAGAGCAGGATTGTAGTATTAGAGGTGAGAAGATTCAATCCATGAAACTACAGAATTCTCATTTTCCCCGGAGTTTGATAAATGCTTCTCAGGGGACATCTGGGGCTCTTTGGGCTGCTAAGGTGATCTCAACGCTGAGCTAGGTTTTCAGCGTGTTTTAGTTTTGCACATCCTCTTTGGCGACCATTCTGTTGGACTGATAGAATAGGGGTAATGGCATCTTGGAGGTGGGAACGATGGGTGGGATTTGTGAGGCTGAGCCCATTTGTGGCAGAACCAGGGCTCCTTACTTCTGTAGCTTTTGCTGCCTCTTGGCTGATGGAGGTGATGGCTATTTGCCCTTATTTCTCTGTTTGGGAACGAGCCTGTTGTCTGTTACTGTGACCTTTTTGCCTGTGTTTCCTTTAAATGCTTTATCTTTTGCAAAGCTTTCTTGCCCCTGTTGCATTACACTTACAGATGGAATCTAAAATGCTTAGTTCAGTTTAGTCACATACATTGACGCCGCCTAGTAACTTATGGTGAATAAAATCATAAAAACGAGCAGTGATGGAAAGGAAGAAGAAACCATTTCTATGCTAGTCTCGATTTAATTGAACATTCCTTTCAAGCAATCCGAAAAAATATTTGCTTTCTGAGTTGAAACTTTTATAGTCCATCAAATGAGCTGGGTGCGAGTTGACAAGGCCAAGAAACAAGCTCTTACGTGTCAGGATCTTTGGTTGCTGTGTGACTCACCTTGCTGCAGATGAAAACACTTTGATGGACAACTTGTCAAGTAGGAATTCTATTATAGGAGACCTATGAATACATTGCTATGTGGTCTTGGAAATGAAAATGTGAGGAAAATCGTAATTTCCCAATGCTCTGAGTAGAATAGGGTGTAGTGGTTTATGGACTTTCATTTCCTTAAGTAAAATGTCTGCTTGGCTGAAATCAGAGCTGTAATTCATAAAACGGATGCTCTGGGATATGCAACCATCAAACAACACCATAGTATCCCTGGTGTTACGTGGAGATTGCTGTCCTTGATGCTGAAACTTAAGGTAAGTGGGGCAAAATGTGTATTGAGTGGGAAGGAACCCTGTGGGCATGGATAGCAGCACATAGCTCCCACCAGCTGCTCATTTATCTCATGGCATCCCTGCAGCCTCTCAGTGGTACCCTACTGATGGTAACTCAGATACTCCCTTCTGTGCTGAAGGGCTGCACTGATTTTGTGCCCTCTCAGTGCCTTCCTTGCTGTTCCTCCTGACATCTGATGGCAGGGAGCTGTGCCCAGGACTGACACCATGAGCCCGGTGGTGTTTCAGCACTCTGTGTTGGACCTGCAGTTGCTTGGGATTCTGCTTCCCCATCACTATCCTGCTGGTGGGCAGCTTTCCTTGTAAGCAAGGCGATGGAGCGCACTGCTGCTGGCCCTGTGCCGCACCTTCCAGCTGCACTGTTTGCAGTCGTAGCACACTGACCATTAATGAAATTCCCCCTCGAAAAAGGGCCCAAAGTCATTAACCAGCCCCATCGATCGTGTCAGGATGCCGATCGATGGCTTCTGCCAGCTGCACTCAGATCGGTGCTGCACAGCAGCTCAGCTCAGCACAAGCCTCTCACGCGTGGCATGGGGCTGAGCTGGATCCCAGCAGGTATTCCCCTGGTGTTCCTTCACACCTCTGTTTTTATTCTCCTTTCTATTTAGTGTTTGTTTTGTGGGAGTGAATTGCAACGGACTGCAGCTTGGGTGGTGCTCAGAGTGCTGCCTATTGACATCCCCGCAGGTGGCAAAGCACACAGCAGAGGGGTTTGCAGAGTGCTGGGGGAAAGGAAGAAAAAAGAGCAGGTGAACAGTGGCTACGAGGACCTGGCCTTTCCCCATCTGGATAACGAGTAACTCTGTTGCTCAGTGGAGGTACAGAGCTTGGCTCAGGTTTTATGTGGCTCTTCTGTTACAGATGGGCTTGCTGATGTGGTAATTGTGGAAATTACAGGCTTTTTGCCTTTTGCTTTGGCTTGGTATGCTGTGTGGTGCCTCAGCCAGCTCTGAGCGTCACAGCTGGGAGTGGGAGCTTGAACCCAGCTCAGCCACCAGGAGCTCCCTGTGATCCCATCCACTCCTTTTATCACAGCTGTAAATCAGCTGCAGTCTTTGCTTGGGCTGGATGCTGCCTAAATCCCACTCCAATCCCAGATCTTTCTCTGCTGCCTTCCAGAGCGATCTGGGTGTAGTAGTGCTCTGTGATGTGGGGTGAGCTCCACCATCCTCGTGCTGGGACATGAGCTGGGCATTGCTGGGGCTGGCCTCATCGGATCAGCTAATGTTCAGCTGATCCTTGCTGGCTAATTGGGCGATAATGATCAAACCCTCTCAAGCAGCATCATCTTACTCTCCTTTTCTATTTCTAATCCTGGGGTTTTCATTTGTAGATACCTGGGGACGTTAAGAGCAGGGGGGAGGGAGTGAGGAAGGAAGGCAGGCTCTCTGAAGCCCATTGGAAAGAAATTTCAAGGCATCAGGAATTTATCTGACATTCTTTAATAGCTCAAATTACCCGAGGATCTGAAGAAGCACTCAACAGGGGATGAAGGAATAACAGTGATTTATGTGTGATTGATGAGGAGGGAGCAGGACCTGACCCGGTATGCCTTTCAGCAGCATCTCCTATTCTGCAAATAGCAGGATAAAATATTCCTGTCGGAGTCCTTGCCAAACAACAAGTTTTCCTGAGTCCGTGTGTCCTTGTTGGAAAGGACTCCAAGGAAACTTCCCGTGCTTTTCTGCAATTTGCTTTTCTCCTTTTTATGTGAATGCTAATGGAACGGGCTGGAATAAAGATAGAAAAAGCAAGGCCAGTGTGCTCTAAGTCTGCAGTGATGGTTGGATGATGCTGGAGGGAAAGGTGTGGTGGCAATGGGATGGGGTGGGCTTCACGTACGAGGCTGAGAAAGCAGCAGGACCTTGCAGTGCCCACATGGGTGCTGGAACTGCTCAGTGCCTGTGGGGGCCTTGCTGGGGTCCTGTAGCCCCCATGCTACAATGGAGCTGCTTTGTGGTGTGTTGATCCCCTAAAGGGATGAGGAAGCCCAGGAGCTGTCTGCCCCTTCCTCCTGGCCGTGGGGGGGGGGGGGGTGAGGAATGGCTCTTTAAGCTGGAGGTGAAACAAGTACAGAGAATGATGTGCTGGGAAAGTGTGACATACACACAGCAATAGAGGTGGTGTCTCTTGAGACTCCTCACTGCATCTTCCTGGTGTGCAAGCAGTATGTTGGGCTTTTACTTATTGCAATCAAATTACTTATTTCAGAATTATAAGTAATGCTGTGCGTGTGTGGGACCCCTAAAACAAACCCAACCTTCAGCTGTTCTGGAAGCAAAGCCACGCAGTGCGGTGGCAGGCCAGCAGGACAGATGTGGTGAATGTGCCATGGGTGTGAGCTGGTGATGTTTTTTGGCCAAAAGCACAGTGCCTTTTTCTGTCTTAGTTTGCATATAGCTCTAAGTTTGAATTTCTTTTGATTGTTCCACCACTTTGTGACAAAAATCAAAACACCGGTGCAAAACTGATCCCCACTTGGATGCAGCTTTTGAGGTAATCCATTCTTGATGCTGAATTTCTATGCTAGGGCACAGGCTTCCAGCATCTGTTTTTCCTCTCTTTGGAGTTCTCCGTAAATGCATTAAATTGGACAGGTCTGTTTCAAATCCCTATAAAGCCTGGTGTGTCCAAAAGAGAGGATTTGTCAAAAACCTGGGAAGGTACATTGTAATGTAGAAAACAACGCGTGGCTCTCTGCTTTTATTCCCCTCCAGAGGTAATAAAGTAGTTCGAACAAAATGTTCTTTTACTATAATATCTCCGATTGGTTTTTTTACTCCCAAGATGCAATGTATATAGTGAGAGAGCTAAACAGCAATCTTCAAATTGCTCTCAGTGGTGCCATGTCAGTGTGCCCTGATAACGTGCGCGGGTTTTTTCTTGCTCAGCCAGCACAGCACTGTAAAATGGAGCTGTACTTACACGTATCTGAGCGATCTATGCACCGAGCTGCAATAAGAAACAAATCCTTTGAGTTCGAGGCAGACCCACTGCTCCACCCCCGGTTTTGTCATTCCCATTTCAATTGTAGGGGAAAATAAGTAATCCTTTCCAAAGCATTCTGGTTTCTGCTAGTTCTGCTTCAGCCTGTCTGCATAGGGTTTGAAAAACAGGGTGCATTTGTCCCAAGCATGTGTGCCTCCTTGCAGGGCAGCATAGGCTGGGGTGGGGATGATGCAGGCTCAGGAGGGGCCCTTGCTCTCTAAGGAAGGAAGCTGTTGGTTTGTTTACCCTTGATTACAGAAGCTTTAATTCAATATTTTTGAATATAAATTTCCCTGTGGAAATGATGGCAGTACTTATGAAGATTTTCTACATTTGTGGCCTTTGTGTCCGGTGGCCATTGCTTCCACACCTGCTCTATTCTTGCACTGTGTAGTCTGATGTGACATTGTGCTCATCTTGAAAACAAACAACCTATGTTGGGACCTGAAGCAGTGCCTTTGGACAATGGTAACCGCAGCTCTGAGTTCTTATGACGTGAGCCCATCAAAGCCCATGTGTGGATGATGACAGCGTAGGCAGTGGGATTTGTGCTGCTCTACACAATGACATGGAACCCCTCAAGGACATCCCTATGTGCCTACATCAGCAGTGGGCAGGGTTAATCTGACAGCAGCCCTGCCCCAGGTGGTGTTCAAGGCTGCTGCTCTTGGTGTGTCATCTTCCCTCTCGTGCTGGCTCTTGCAGATGCCCGATCTTTCTTCTGAATTATGCGTTTAATGGAAAAAAGGGGGAGAAGATGACACAAAGTCTCGAGGCATAATGCCATGCTTCCTCTGTGGGTAATGTATGACCCGTGTCAGGGTGCCTGGTTTAGTCCTGGCTTCCTGTACCATCTTCTCATAAAACTGCAATGGGCCTTATCTCTTAAATTTCATTTGTACAGCGCCTTGGGATGTGAGGCAGACAAAGAACTTCGTAGAGTTTATTGTGTTTTACTGTAGTATGGTTAGCCACCCGAGGCCATGGAGTTGCATAACCTTGTATCCCATAAGGCAGGAAGAGCAGGCAGAGGGGGGCTGTGCAAAGAGCCCCTTGCCTTGCCTGCACAAAGCCCCACTGTTGGGTTATGGTGGAGAATGTGTCTTCCCTTGGGTGCTCCTGCACCCCAGCTGCTCTGGGCAACCTGGAAAGTGGCATCTGCCCGGCTGGGTGCCCTCTGGGGAGTCTGATTGCATCCTTTCAGCTTGCTGTCAGTTGTGAACACAATGGTAAATTGCCCTTGGGCTGCAGGGAGCTGAGATTGGAGGGGGAAGATGGGATTTTGGCAAATGCCTCATGCAGCAAGAACATGATACTTGGAGAGTTCGTGGTGTTTTGCTGATGAAGTGATGGAGAGAACCTCTTTGCTGGTCCATGGGTTCTTTCCTTTCCCCACTCCTGGAGGTGCTGAAGGCCAATGAGAGGTGTCCCTGCCCAGTTAGAACTGAGTGGGCTTTAAGGTCCCTTCCAGCCCCAACCCCTCTGACTCTGAATCCATGCTGGTTGAACACAGGTTTTATCCTGAGCTGCTTCCCATTGCTGCTAAACCAAAATGCAGATTATTGGCCCGAACACTAATAATTCTGTACTGGATTCACTTCATCTCCAGCCTCTCTGTCTGTATCCGTCTGGTGGTGGAGGGAGGTGTTAGCTGGTGTTGTACAGGTGGAAGCTGAGGCAGGGAAACGGCTGATGGGGGTTTGGAGGTTGGCCAAAAAACAGTACTTTCTGGAAATGATGAATTTTCATGGGAAATGAAAACACAGTGGTAGAAGTAATGCCTCTGATGTTATTGCCATGATTCCTATGGCCGTTAATTTGCGTTGAGCCGTTCCGAGAGGGAATGTGCCTGTCTGACCATAACGATAACAAATCAGTCATCTTCATCTGCACAGACAATAGCTGCCTCTAAGGAGGAGGCACTAAAGGACAAATTCAGCCAATTACAACAACCGTAGGAAGCAGCATCAGACTTCATTTCTGCTTCTAGGTCTAGAGGTGGTTTGGCTCATGTTTGCTTCCCCAGAGATCCCCTTCTCCAAAGTGACTGCTTACCTTTCATTTGAATTTATTCTTCTTTTTTTTCAGCGAGGGAAGTGTTATTCTACCATGTAAATGTGAAGTCTTTGTGAAGATAAAATCTATTTTTCCAGGTGCTGGGCTTTCGTGTGCCATGCATGCATGTTGTTGTCATTCCCTCTGCTCCAGCACTCTTCCAAGCAGCAGTGCTTTCAGCATGTGGTGCTCCTGTAGCATCTCTGCACTGAATGGCCGTGACATGGGGCAGGGCATCAGTCAGCACTATTCCCCGTGCAGGAGAAGGGCTGGCAGCCCCTGCTGTGTCCATCTCGGCCACTGCTCCGGGCGTGGATCCAGGGATGAGCTTGGCCCATTTCCCATGCTTTCACCTGGGGGAACAAAGCGCTCCTCTCTTGCAGCGACCATTTCTATTTTCAGTTTGCTGGAGCATAAGTGTGATAAATAATTCTGTTCTTACACATGAACTTCTTTGCATAACTGTTGAATTTTTTTCCCCATGGTGAGCACTCTGATTGTGACTTTCTATAAAAAATGATCCTTATTGAAATTCTTATTGAAAATCTGACAGTACTTTGTCACAGCCTGACCGCCCTTGTCTAACCTCTGCATTCAACACACTTGTGAGTGGCCAGAAGCTGCTTTCTTCTTTCCACTCTGTGCCCCTTACTGATTTAGGTATGGCATTTCAAGATGTGGGGCAAGATAAGTCTCTAGAAGCACCTTTCCATCCTGCCCTGTGCAGGGGGTGCTCTGGGTTTTGCAGTGGATCATCACAGGTTTTTAGGAATTCCTTCTCCAGAGAGCAGTTGGGCACTGGCACAGCTGCCCATGGAGTGGGGGTCACTGTCCCTGGGGTGTCCCAGAGCTGTGGGGATGTGGCACTGAGGGATGTGGGCAGTGGGATGGGTTGGGGTTGAGCCTGGGGGTCTGAGAGGTCTTCTCCAGCCTTAATGGATCTGTGTTCTTTGCTATGGATCTGAGGGAGGGACGCTCTGCTAGGACTTCATGGAAAGCAAATGGTACTGTCAGAAGATTTTCAACACCTTTGGAACTTTGTGTCTGGGAAGGACACGTTCTGAAGAGGAGCAGACCCTAAGAAGGGGCTGATGTAGACAGGTGACATCAAGACCTCAATGTGGATTTAAATTAGTCAGTTCTTGTGATTTATGACTTGCACAGCATTCATAGAATTCTTCTCAGGTGAAGCCAAATTGAGGAAGGTGTGCTCCAGGTGTCACTCTGTTGAACACCCCAGCTTCATTCACAGCCTCAAATGAGGAGGAACAAACTCCATCACATTTAGTTTTGTTTGCACCACTTTCGTGGGGGATAGCTGTTTCTTTAGATGAATGATGGGAGCTTTTCCTTGTGGCTTCCCTAGGCCTTTCTTAAAAGGCACTTTGGGATTCTGGGCATGCTGCTGTGGCTGCAAAGGTCCGTGTTCGCATAGAATTCTATGCCTGCTCGGATTTGAATTGTTCTTATGAATTTCCTCAGAAAATATGACCCTGGTTCGTGCTGCTATATGGATTAGGTCAAGCTCTGCAGTGCTGCTCTTGATTGCTTTCTTTACAAGATGTCATTGAATAAATTACATTCTTAGAAACTCAGTAGAACTTCTATTTTTCACTTTATTGTGTTTTGCCAGTGCCATTTCCTTCCTCTTTCAGGTGAAGCAGAGGCCCTGCTGTGCAAATTCTGCTATAGGGCCAAACTCTGCTCTGCTATAGGGCAGCTCCTGTTGTGTGCTATGGTGCCTTGGTTGTGCTCTGCTTGTTGCTCTGCTCCAAGCCCCGCTGGTGAGCCATAAACCTGTCACAGCAACAGGATTTCCAGTTAATTTTGCAGCTCTAATGAGGCTAATACAATGCTCCTGTGCTCAGCGGAAGAGTGTTATCTGAGTGTGCTCTGTGTCACCTTCTGATAGAAAATTAATCTCCATATTCAGCAGCTGCCAGAGGTCTTGCTGGTTCTCCCCAGAAAAATGCATGCATCCTCTGGTGGAATGAGCCTGCAGCAGTTGAAGATGGCTTTGGTTGAGCAGTGCTGGGAGCCATTCCAGAAACAAATGTTGCATCCAACAGGCAGCAGAAGGGTTTGGAGTTTTCTTAATGAATGGAGGAGGTTATTTTTAAGCTCAGATTCGACAAACCTTGAAGTTCCATTTATGGTTGTTTGTGGATCACTCCCATAAATGTCTTCTCTGATGAAGAGGAAAGTCGTGCTGCTTTCTTCATGCTGTCGTTGAATAGTCACACTCACTTCTTCAGCTTGATGCTGAGATCTCTATTCCCTGGATATGTGTAAGGCTTGCTTTATGGTAAGTGTTCATGCTTCTCCTCTTGGGGCAGGGAAGAAAGATCAGAGGTTTTCCAGAGCTCACACAGAATCAGCTTTTCCTACAGGGCAGTGTCATGGTGATGGTGTTACTGGTTCCGAACCTCACCCCGATGTCTGGGGAACAGAGCTGGCACAGTGTGCGTGTATTCAAGAAACACTGTGTTCAGGAGTGCCAGGTGTTGTACTGAGGGACGTGGTTTAGTGGGGAAACACTGGTGGCAGGTGGGTAGTTGGTCTGGATGACCGTGGAGGTCTTTTCTAACCTTGGTGGTCTTGTGATTCTTTTCTAAACTAGGACAAAATTAAGAATATATTTTAGTCCATTCCTAATTTGCAAGGCTTCTTCTGCTGGTTGTGGCTGTTCTTGCACAGTGTGAGGCACTGATGTTTAACTGAAAGCAAGGAGAGTTGTCCAAGACAGACAGTGTAGCATGAGGGGAAAACAGGCTTCATATTAACAGATCAGATTGGTATGGTTTTTTCCTCACTGCATCCCCAGAACAGGAGAGGTTGTTGGGCAATGGGAGCTGCTGGTGGCAGTGTGCATCCCATTTACAGCAGACATCTGACAGTGACAGTTTTTTCTTGTGAGCATTTTCTCTGAGAATAACTGAATTCAGAGTCTCTTTATTAAGTAGTAGCCTTCGTGGTAGAAGAAGAAGGGGCTTTCATTGCTTCTGACTTTTTCTTCTTTGTTGAAGGCATCAAAATTTTGAGCCCATCAAAACATGTGTTCCATCGTGACGAAGCATTTGGGGGGTGTGCAGTGATTGGAGCCCGCTGGTAGCATGGGGAGTGAGTAACTGGAAAGATGAGAAACCTGCTAGCTCGTGGGTGCCCCTCTGCTTTTCAGCCATGGGCACAGCAATTTACTTGCCACATGGAAGCTCTGTAGGGTGGCTCCATCATGTGCTGGAAGCTGTGGGGCCATGGAGAGGCTGGGGCTGTGTATAGGAACCTGGCTTTTCAAACAGGCATCAGCATCGGTGTGAAAAACATCCAAGGGAAGCAAGGGTGTTCTGTGCTGACAGGGCCCTGGAAAAAAATAATTGCCCTACAGCAGTATTGAAACCAAATGGATTTTTCTGTGCAACTCCAAGGCTGGCAGGAGGGGAAAACCAGCTCGTTGCTGTGCCATTCCCCTGCAAGGCCGTGCTACAGCTGCTGTACACTGCAATGAAATGCCTCTGTGATAAAGCAAGTTCTCCCTTTCTTTTATCCTCATATCAGTATGTAAAAGACCAGAGAAACACTGGGAGATCTGAGTAGCGCAGAGAATGCTGTCATACATCGTGTTACATAAATTCAGGTTCTCTCCCTCTCTAAAATCAATTGTCCTGGGAAGCCGTGCTGTGTGCTGACACATGGAAGCACTTTGTCACAAGCAATTATACCATGCTACAGTAAATTGCCACACAATCTATTACATTATGGGGCACTCAATGCGCGCAGCGTTTTTCCTCTAATCAGCCTGCCTAATTACCCATTAGCAGAAATGGGATTTGCAAGATTGTCCTAAGACTTTTCCAAAGAAAGGGTATTTTAGAAAGGAAATATAACTCAAAATACCAAATAGGGAAAGTCATCTGTTGAAAAGACTGCTCTTTCCTGGAACGGGAGAAGCTGATATCTAAATGATGCCTTTTCACTGGGGAGCAGCTTGTAGTGTGAGCCAGCAGGCTGCATGAACCCAGTATGCCTGTGCATGGGGCTCTCATCCTGACTGGTGTGCAGAACAACGGCCATATGATGCTGAGCAGAGGACAGAACCTTCCTTTGCCAAATGTTGGGGAACTGGGAAATTCAAGTGTGGGTCATGGTTACGTACCAGCTGAAAATGGCTCAATACTGTCTGTCCAAGTAGCAAGTGTGGGAGCGTTCGTGGTAGTGCAGAAACATTTGTGGCTCTTCTTGGGAATCGGAGCCATGTTTTGTGAATCCATAGTGTGGTTAATTTGGTATTAGTGTCCTGTGCAGTGTCATTTAGGACTGGCCTCAGGTTGAGGTGGGGTCAGGTTGGGTAGTAGGAAGCATTCCTTCTCCAAAGTATGATTGGGTGCTGGCACAGCTGCTCAGGGAGTGGGGGTCACCATCCCTGCGGGTGTCCCAGAGCTGTGGGGATGTGGCACTGAGGGACGTGGGCATGGTGGGGTGGGTGGGGTTGAGTGTGGAGATTCAAGAGTTTTCCTCCAACCTTAATGAATCTATGATTCTGTGATTTAACGGAGCTATCCAAGAAAACCAACTCTGTGCTAAGGCCATAATAGGTCTGCTTAGAAGTGCTGAGCCTGCTGCTGCCTAACAGAGGTGATGGTTTTGGTGCCTCTTCTGACCTTTGGCTTGTGTTCCTCGCATGGATGTTACGTATGCTGCTGGGGCTGTGCAAAGACTACAGCTTTTAAGCAAGATATTCGTCCTCGCCTTACTACAGCAGGACGCTGTCAAGAGGAAACGGTGAGCTGAGCTAATAGCTGCCTTTGCACTCTGGAGAGTTTTGCTGCTCTCAATGAGGAGCGTTCTCTGTCCACCTTTACAGCACTCTGACTTCCTAAATACTTGAGATGCATCTCCCATTAGTTCCCAGCTGCGTGCCAGCATCCCCAGCCCCGCTGCATTTGGGCACATCTGCACTGGGAGGTCACGAGCAGCTGCTGGCCAGCAGTGGGCGAGGGGCTGTGCTCCAGCTGTGCCCGGTGCCTGGCTGCTTGCAGCCAACCAGAAGGGCTGCACCTCGCACACGGGCAGCATCGCAGCTGCTGTGCTGCCAGCACTGCCTGCTCCAGCGGCTGGGCAGCGCAGCAGCATCTGCTCTCTGCTCATCAGTAGAGACAAGTGCAGAGCGATCCTCCTCGCCCTTCACTTTCTTGTTATATCTTTGTATGTCAGCAACGCTTTTGGCACAATCAGGTCAAGACTTTAAACTCTGCAACTCTGCTTCTTTTGTTTGTTATTGCTTTTATTCATTATTGCCCGTTCTGACCATCTCGGCAAGGACATTAGAGAGCTTCGCTTGTTTTGCAGCCTTGCTTGGGTTTTTATTTCATTCAGAGGTCTCGTTTTCGCTCCCTTTCACCTTAGGAGCAGGCGTAATTTTGCACAACTTAATTTCTTTGTTCCCCCTGGGCAGTGGGGAAATGCAATCACAGCAAGGTTCCTCCAGCAGCTCCCGTCTGTGGCTCAGACCTGCCGTGTCCACGCTCATTTTTGGGGAACGTGGCAGCTTCACCTCCTCGAGGCAGTGGCTGTGTTTAATTGAGCAGTTAAACGAGATGGGTTCCAGCAGCTGCATTTGGGGGCTGTGTGGGATGCTCCCCCGGCGCTGCCCCTCGCGGTCTCCTTGGGAGGGAAGGCAGACCAGCATTAACCTTTCCCTCCAATCTGTGCTTGCTCTCCTGCCGCTAATTGCAGGGCTGCACAGATACATAACTGCAATCAATGATGCCGAGAAGTAAAGGAGGAGAGAGGAAGCAAACAGTGAGTGCCGCCATGCAAGGCTGCGATGCGCTCTGCTCAGTAATGCCTGGTGATGGGATTGACCACCAAACCACCAGGTGTGATCCTCCTCAAAGGTAGGGCTGTAACTGTATAGAAGGGCAAATTTGTTAGGTTTTTTTGCTTTTCTGTGGGCGATTTCCAAGGATGCACAGCCCTCTTGCCAGGCCATGGTCCCTCCCCGCAGTGCTGCTGTGGGAGTGCACGCATGGCTTTGTCTTGTGGGTACACAGTGCCTGAGCAGTGTGCTCAGATGTGCTTGTGCAACAGAAACGGGATATTTTTAAACTAAGGGGGGAAAAAAAAAAAGCTTCAAGAAATAATTATGTTAATAAAAGCTGATTGGTTCCTGACTTAATTAGAGATGGGAACAGGGGAGCCTGAGTGACATCTGTTACTTCTGCCTTCTGCGAGGCTTTATTTTTCCCATGGACGTCACTCAAGGAGAAGTGTGCTCCTTGCCCATTTGTTCTGAGAGACAGTTTCACTTGCTTAGCAATTAATAACAGAAACAGCTATCGTGAAATGAAGCAAACATTGAGATCTTTGGCACCCTGCTGTTTTTGTTCACTCCATCCACTGAGCATTTTTATTTCTAATGAAGTGATACTTACGTTGTGTGAAACACAGACCTGGCTGCGTCCGTGTTCATGGCTGCGTGCTGGTGGTTCTGCACGCCCACCGTGCTGCTGGGGCAGAGGGGCTTGGCAGCACTGCTTCCTAGTCATGTGCAGGGGCCTCTGTGAGACTGGTAAATACTGCTCTGAGTCAACTGGACTGCTTGAAGGATGTCTGTGTCGAGCAAGTCACGTTGCGTGTTCCAGATGCCACCTTGATGCTGTGCGCTCCCCATGTATCCACTTCACACAGAAACCCTCTATCTCCCCCCCTCATCCTGGATCTTGCCTTCAATACAAGACATCAGCTCCCATCGATGGCACTCATTTACCATAAATCAGCTGCAATCAGAAGCCGGGCCTGGGATGGACTCCAGAACCCCGAGTGCCATCGATCTGCGCTGTTACCGCAGGCACCGAGCCCGTCTGGCGGCGGTCTGCAGGCTCCCTCTGCCCATCCTCCCATGCCTCCTGCAGCCATAAACATCCCACTGAGTGCAAGGGCTGCAGGAGGGGCTGTTTAACACGGCCCGGGGCTGCAAGGGGCATGGGTTCACTGCAGAACCTCACAGCACGGTGCCAGGCTATGGAGTGGGGGGGAATAGGGTGAGTACCAACAGGCACAGAGCTTGTCTCTGTAGGGTGGGAAGCACGACAGCAACAGTTTTCTTAATGGCATAGTACTGCAAGATGGGATGGGGATGATTTGTGAGAGAGTGGTTATTTCATAGAAACATGGAATCGTTATGGCTGGAGAAACTCTCTAGGATCCCCAAGCCCAATCCTATCCACCCCAACTGTGCCCACAGCCCACATCCCTCAGTGCCACATCTCCACAGCTCTGGGACACCCCTGGGGATGGTGACCCCACTCCCTGGGCAGAGGTCTTGTTGCCCAACCTCTCTTTGGAGAAGAAATGCTTCCTTATATTCAACCTGAGCCTCCCCTGGCACAGCATGAGGCCATCACCTCTTGTCCTATTGCTGTTGCCTAGGAGCAGAGGCTGACCCCCCACCTCACCACAACCTCCTCTCAGGAGCTGTCAGGATCAGCAAGGTCTCCCCTGGTTAACAAAGCTGCTTGGGAGCACAGCAGCTGGTGGAGGTAATTGGTTTGATGGAACGTTTCTCCCTTTCTCACTCTGTGCTGTTTGTTTTGGTCGGGATGTAAGCGAGTGGCTTAATGCAGCGCTGAGGTATGGCTGCTGGAGCCAGTGCCCAGCTGGCAAGGCATGTGATCTCCGAGCAAAATTCGTCACATTTTGAGAGCGTGCATTGAAATTAAGTCTCGCTGGTATGTTTTTATGATGATTAATATTTACAACGCTCTGTTTACAACTCGCTGCGGAATGAATACCCACTTACTATTTTTAAAAGGCTTAATTTTATGAATCATTTCCAGCTACAAACCCAGAATTTAGAGCAGTGTGTAACTTTCTGTGCAGCTGGAACTCTTCTGCCTCTTCATAAATTCAAGCAGCCTTTCCCCAGATCTCTGCTCCCTTTGGCTTTCAGCACAGACACAGCCTCCACTGCAGGGGGTGGGTGGGCTGGAAATCATAGAAGAGAATCCTGGAGTTGATAAGGTTGGAAGATATCCTTAACCCAGCCTACCCCACCAAGCCCACGTCCCTCAGTGCCGCATTCCCATAGCTCTGGGACACCTCCAGGGACAGTGACCCCCACTCCCTGGGCAGCTGTGCCAGTGCCCATCTGCTCTTTTCAGAAGAAATATTTCCTAATACCAGCCTGACCCCCCCGTGGTACAACTTGAGGCCATCACTTGTGGGCGTGAGCAGTGCAGGTTTGCCATTGGCATGCTCACTGCAAGGCAAAGCTGCTCACAGAGGGCAGGAGCTGGCTGCTCAGGTAGTGATCTCCAGTAATTAACACCCTGGGGAGAGCTCAGCCCCCTAACAGTGCTGCATTCAGACAGGCTGCCAGCGAGGTGCCTCGCCTCAGGGTGATGCATTTCATTTCTGCTGGTCGTTTTCCTGACAGAAAGCAGAAATAACGCCTTAGAAATATTGCAGGGCTCCTTGAACATGCTACTTTTCTTGTTTGCACGTAGAAGAGCTGAAAAATGCTCACATAAAATGCTCCGCCTTGTTTGTGAGCTAATCAATCATTTTAGTGCTCTTCAGTTTAATGTTTGTACAAGGTTTATGGATCAAATCCTGCAACTTTTATGGTTTTTAACAGGGGGTCTGCTCGAGCTGGGTGGCCACAGAAGTGGATGGGAGTTTTTATTTGCATGGAAGCATGGTAGGGATGCAGGTGGCATGAACCAAATGTGAGCATCTTCCAGCAGAGGATTTGTTCAGCCCTGATCAAACCGCAGTGGCTTCATCTGAACGAGCTACAATCAGCTAATTGCAGATCACTAGCAGATGACATGTTTTCAAGAGCTGTTCTTCTTCAATAATAGAGAGCATATGGACTCAGAGAGGGCCATAATGTTTCCCTTACAGTAGGAGTGTATGGGAACTGTTGAATCATGGCCTGAGCCACTGATGGATCACCTGAGGAGCACTGAGTCAGCCAGAGGAGCACTGGTGAAGGCAATGCACCTGTGTGATTGGAAGGGGTGGAGTCTGGCTGCACCTCTCCCAGACCCCATTTAAGGGCTGACCACCACTGCAAGAAGGAATTCTTTCTAGATAACTTTTTACTGTGAGGGACATGGGTGAGCATTTCATTTATTTCTGATTATCTCTTTCCATTATCTCTTTCCACTGTGATAATCTTTCTAGATATACCATCTGTAAGATACCACCCTAACTGCAATACTATTTGGAACTGTTCATTCTGTTAACTACACAAAGAGCCATTAACAGCTCATTTAGAATGCCTCACAGCTGGAGAGATGCTGCGGGAGCCTCATCCCCAAAAACAAAATGACAGCTAATAGGGAGAGATTAATGAGTTTTGCCTTATGTATAGTAACTACAGCTATTACTGTAGAATAGTTCTCTATTTTTGTCTTCTTTGTAGAGCTGGAAAGCTCAGTAAGCTTCTCAATGGATGCCAGAGGCTTGACCAGTCTCAGCTGATGATATTCCCCCAGCAGCGTGCAGGGGCTCCAGCTCCAAGACTGAAAGCATCCTGCCTGGAACACTGGCTGAGCAAACTCTGGCATCGTGGCACACACCGATGGGAAATAGAGTAATGATGTGAATTTGGTACAAAATCAAGGAAGCACGGGCACCATTTAAAAAGGAAAGATGAAGGGGCTGCCCCTCACACCTGTGATGGATTTGGGGTTTTTTGCATGTGTTTGGCTTCAGGTACCAAGCGAGTGGCATTGCGGAGTTGTGTGCTTCACTGGTGCATGGAGGAAATTCCTGATGCCCCCAGCATCACCTCCTGTCCAGCATGAGGTGCAAAGACCCAACCCTGCGCTTCTGTAGTTCATTCACTTCCCTTTGTTAAGTGAAGGTAGGATTTGTTTTGTTTGGAGTTGAAAAAAAAGATGACACTGCCATACTATTTATATGGCATCATTTCATTAGAGATTAGAAAAGGAAGGAAGAGGGAGAAGGTGATTTTCAGCCATTTTCTCATTAAAAGACAGGAATCTTAGTGAAATTCACTCTTGTTTTGGACATTAATCTCTTTCCATTCTCTAATTATGCTCTTTAGCCTGGCTTCTCTATTCAACCTGATGATTATTGCATCTGAAGAAAACCTGCCAACGCGTGCGCTGTTTTCCAGTCCGAGGTCTGTGAATGAGCCAGGTAGAACCTGGATCACTGTGGTTGGATAAAACCCAGAAATGAAGTCCCCCCCATTGCAGCCCAGCACTGCACTGTGTCCCTAAGCATCACATCCACACATCTCTGCTTTATCACTGGAGGTGGGACCCCCACCCCAGTGCCTGACTGCTCTTATGAAGAAGTGCTTCCTGGCGCCCACCCTAAGCCGCCCTGCATAAGGAGCCTGGGGCTGCTCCCTCACTTCTGGGCAGGTCATCTCTCACTGTCTCCAACGGTGTGACTTAAGCTAAATGGAAAAATAATTTGCATATGTTACGAAGATGATTTTCCCTTATTGCCTTCCTTAATTTCATGCGGACTCAGGGATGCTCAGGAGAATAGCAATCAATGCAGACAGCAGTCTGGCTGTATGCGTGCACCCTTAGTGACAATCAGTTCGTTCCTTCTGATTTCCTACAACAACATTAAGGAGCGATTTCCATGCACAGCATCACCAGCGCTCGCAGCCAAAGCCACACTCCACTGAGCTGCCCAGATGGGAACTGAGCGCAAATCATGGCAAAACTGGGCGAGTGGCTTGGATGTGCCAACTGATGGGGAGCTGGGATGGCTCCATCTGGAGCAGAGGAGGCTCAGGGGGGACCTCACTGCTCCCTACAGCTCCTCAGAGGAGGTTGGAGCGAGATGGGTTTGGTCCCTGCTCCCAGGTACAGCACTAGGGGCACAGGCAGCGGGCAGCCTTCCTGCCGCTCACCGCCCCGCGTCGGCATCAATCAATTCGAGGCACAAACAAAGCAATTAAAAATCGATAGCTGTGCAGCTATTAGAGAGCCGAATTTCATTAGGGTTAATAATGGCGGAAATTAAGGAGCTCATCAGCCCTAGTGATCTCCGTGTGGAAGCCATCGCAGGCTCTGCGCTGCATCCAGCCTGCCCACAGACCTCAGTTACTGTGCCAAACACTTGGGATAAATGACTAGGTATTATTTCTTGACTAATCATCACCATGATGACTGTAAATCAGACTTGTAGCTAATGTGTGACTTGTGTGCTGCTTGGGTGGGATAAATGGGAGCAGTGTGCGGTGCAGTGCTGTGCTGGGGAGGCACAGCCACTTGGGCTCAGCTTCTCTGCACCTCAAGAAACCATTTTTTTCCCCCAAAAAAACTCAGTTTGCAGTGCTTACATCTTTGTCAGTTCATGCTGGTAGCTTTATCTCTGGGTGACAAACCACCAGCTGCTATCCAGTGTGCCCCAGGGCGAGCTCTGCCCTCTCCCCATACGATCCAGCCTATGGCATTTCCATCATCTCTTCTCTACAAGTTGAACTTGGAGGCTGCTGGAAGTCTCAGCACTCAGAAATCAGCTGTGTTAGTACAGGTTCTCTCCTGCGGTACTTGGTTTGCTCATCATTTCCCAAGCACACCGTGCTGGGTTGTTAATTATAGATGCCAATCAAATCGAGACTGCCTTTTTTTTTCTTTTTAATTAAAGTTATCTGGAGAGCTCATTTTAAAACATCTCATAGGGAGTCTGAAATGTAACACGTGCTCCAGGATAATGGCAGTGATGGCCATCAGCGTGGGCTTCGTGTACAACCTTAGAGCCTGTGGCAGTGTTTGCCTCAGGATGCTCTGCACTATGCTGCTGCTGTCAGCTGCTGCTTGCTGAGAGTGACCAGGGCTTGTGGCAGGAACTTATACCTCCAATTTACATAGGAGAGGCAAACAACTAACAGGAGCAAACATCCTGCTCATCCCTGTACCACTATAGCTGAGGACCTCCCAACCTGTGCTGTGTGGCAGTGCCTTGGGGCCGGATCCACCTTGGTGGCACCCGGCTGGGGCTGCACAGCCCTTCCAGGGCCACCCCCAACTCTGTCAGGACATTGTGCATTCCAAATAACTCTGAAAGGAAATGCACGTGTTGCTGTGAGCAGGGAATATTCCATCTGAAGTGCATCAGATTGCTGAAATGCTCACAGATGTGTACGTGTTTGCACAGTTTTTGTTCTGGATACAGCGCTGTGATTGCAGATTAATGAGATGACCTGATTTTAATTGGACTAACCTTTATGGATCAAATGATAGGCTTGAATGTTTGCTTACATTAGCAGACAGAAGGAAATGGCAGTCTTTCTCATAGTTACAATTGCCAAGGAAACCACTGCTGGTATCCACGCTGGGCATCTCCTCTGCTCCCGCATGTGGTGTTGGACAGCCCTCTGATCTCAGAAAGAAAATGCTTCCACTTCGACCAGATTGCTTCAGTATCTTCATCAGTGAGAGCAGTTGGGTACCAGCACAGCTGCTCAGGGAATGAGGGGACACTGTCCCTGGGGGTGTCCCAGGGCCATGGGGATGTGGCACTGAGGGATGTGGGCAGTGGGCACTGTGGTTGGAGTTGGGCATGGGGATCCTAGAGCTCTTTTTCCACCTTAATGATTCCGTGGTTCTATGATTCTATGATCATTTCCTATCAGCTCATCCAGGAGCTGCTGCCGTCCCGCTACAGTCTCTGCAGTCACAGGGTCTCGTTTCTCTAAACACGTGAGGCCAAGTTTGAAAATGTGACCCTTGATGGGAAGCCAGGAATTGTTTGCACTCAGAATGCTTTCCAGTCCTCTCATGTCTCTTCTGAAACAACCTTATAACAATCTGATTTATTTCACTCTTCATTTTAAAGTAGGCCACTCTTAAGATTTTCTACTGCTTGAAACATTTTACCAAATTGACAGTTCTAACAAATGCTAATTGGACTCTCTGCTTAAAAGTATTATTCCTGGAAAAGGAGTTTTCTGCAGCTGAGCAATGTGTTTAAATGAGCAGTGACACAAACCTATAAGCAACTTCAATTCAGAAGTCCCCTGGGGACCTCAGGTGCACTTAAGAGATTGCAGAATGAAGCCCTCATCCAAGCAGCCATCTCACCCATTTAAGGACCAGCCTGGCCCTCCTCAGTGCAGACAGAGGATGGAGCATGGACCATGGACAGACTGCACCGAGGCCTTGGCACAGAGCTGTGGTTACCCATCCCTGGAGGTGCCCAAGGCTATGGATGGGCTCTGGGCAGCCTGAGCAGCTGGGAGGCAGCCAGCAGGGGTGGGGCTGGAGGGGTTCTGAGGTTCCTTCCAACCCAACAAATCCATGGTTCTATGATCTTGAAGGTCCTTCCAACCCAACAAATCCATGGTTCTATGATCCTGAAGGTCCTTCCAACCCAATAAATCCATGGTTCTATGATCTTGAAGGTCCTTCCAACCCAATAAATCCATGGTTCTATGATCTTGAAGGTCCTTCCAACCCAACAAATCCATGGTTCTATGATCTTGAAGGTCCTTCCAACCCAACAAATCCATGGTTCTATGATCCTGAAGGTCCTTCCAACCCAACAAGTCCATGGTTCTATGATCTTGAGGGTACATCCAACCCAATCATGCCATGGTTCTATGAACTCATTTTTCACCCCTTTGTCTCTACATGTGTTAATGAGTTGCGATTCAAATCAGCTTGTGATCTGTGATTTTTAATCAGCTTAGAGCAGGCTCTCTGCGGGGCTTTGTGTTTGGGAATATTATTCAGTAGGATTATTACAGGGAGGTTTTCAGAAAGCTGTGCTCACGGCAAAGATAGCATCTCCATTCCTCCCGTGGTGCTCATCAGCTGATGTGAGGCCGCCTCTGGAGCAGCATTCTGACCATGCCAAACTCTTACGAAGCAAACACTTCAGCCACAGTTATCAGCCAGCAACATGCCTGAGAAATTACATTACATGCAGCAAAAAGCCTTGAAAAGCACAGATTTGCCACCTCATTCCCACAGAGAGCCGGACCACAGCGGATTTGTGTTATTGTTCATTTTTCTTCTGCCATAAGATCTATCTTTTATTCATCTCCTCTATATCCTGGACAATTTCTAATCCTTTTCTGAAGACCACACGGTAATAGCTTATTTTTCAGTTCAAAATGAAATATGAGAGTCTGCAGGCTGCCCCAAACTGCAGGTTTGCTTTTCTTTTTCTGTTTTTTTTTCAAGCTGTATATGTCCCTGTCCATTGCAGATGGCCTTTAGTGGTCCCTTCAAACTCAGATGGTTCCATACTCCCACAGCTGTGTGAGAGCTCTTGCTGTCCAGGCTTTGCCACTGTGCTAGTGAATGCCAGATTAATCAAGAGTCACAAACTACCTGAAATGCTGTGATGTTATTGTCAAAAGCATTGAAGGGAGCTGGCGACAAACTTCCCCAGAGCCATGATAGGCAAATGCCCAAAGCTCCTTCTGTAGTGTTTGCAAATGGTCTTTAAATATGTGCTGCTAAGTCGGTGGCAGCAAGGAGCTGAAAACTGTGTGTGCTGCACAGATGCACTGTATCCATTACAGGGCAAGCTGACAGTGTCTGGCTGACAAACAAACACTTTCCATCTGTTCCTCAAATTAACAGTTCCTAACTAGGCAAAATACATTATTTCTCTCATGCAAGTTCAGCAATGGTTTTACAAATGCAGCAGGAGCTATAGGAAACACTGATGGGTACGGTCAGTGAGAACGGTGGGGTGGGTTGGGGTTGGGCTTGGGGGTCCTAGAGGCCTTTTCCAACCTCAGCCATTCTGTGATTCTGTGAAGCTGTGCTTGTATGAGCCTTAGGACAAACGTCAGGCTGTGGCAGGACATGGCTGTCAGCTGGGGACATGCTGGGGGACCTGCAGTTGCAGGTCGTGCAGCAAGACCTTATCTCTTCCGAATTTCCCATCAGTGCAGGTGACTAAGAGCGTCTCAGAGCAGGAGCTTTTCCTCCAGCCCGTAACAGAGCCAGCCAGGCCTGCTGCTGGCTGCAGGCAGCTCCCCTGCCGTTACTGCTTAGGGCTGATGTGTGATGCAAAAACTACTCAGCATCGCAGCCATCTCAGCCCCAGCAGGCTCCGTTTTCCTTTCTCAGCATGCATGTAGGCATTTCATGTGTCTAGGAGAAATATTCATGCTGTTTTCTTACACAGTCCATTTCTTCTTTGGAAGGTACACATCTCTAATGTCAAAGATTTGGGCTTGTTGTAGACTTTTGTTTTGATGTTGGGTGTTTTCATCTTGTTTCCAGTGCTCGCAGGGCAGAACTGGAGGAGAGGATCTGCAGGTGGGAAGCTGCTTGGTACCAACATGCTGGGCCATTCATCTCGGCCTGTTTTAAACACAGCTTCAGTACAGCTGATATTGGTGTGGCTGCAGGGAGATGCAGAATTTAATTTTCAGTGTCAGTTCTGGTGACAGGTTCATCCGTAATGGTATGAATAAGTTACAGCAGCTTTACCTGCGACTGTTGTGCATACACTGATTGTCTGCCTCCTCTAAATACGTAAGCTAGCTCCTACAATCAATGAGTCAGTAAGGCTGGAGAAGCCCTCTCGATTCCCACACCCAACCCCACCGACCCCCCATGCCCACTCCCCACATCCCTCAATGCCATGTCCCCACGTCTCTGGGACACCCCCAGGGACAGTGTCCCTGGGCAGCCTTCACCATTCTTTCAGAGAAGTAATATTTTCTGATACCCAACCCAAACCTCTGTGTGTGTAGCATGATGTGATACCCTCTCGTTTTCTTATTCCTTAAATGTGTGCTTTTTTTTTACTCTCATCTCCTAAAACTATGAAACACTGTTTCATTTAACTGTTGATTTATCTTCCTGGATTACATCTAGCCATCCTGTTTCCATCAGAACCTGTTTCCTGCTGGGGATGGAGCTCTGCTTGCCCTTTTCTGTGCCCATGTGCTGTGGGTTGCTGCTTTAGAGTGGAAAAGAAACACTGAGATTTCTCATTTTGTGTGGAAGCACTGGGACCAGAGCAACATTAATTCTCCCCATTAATCTGCCTTGGGGACTGGAGGGTGGCAAAGCTCTCGTTGGGAATAGAAACAGAGCTTGAATCACTTTTCCAGGACAGCGTCCATCAGCGATACAGTCAGAGTGCTATGCTCTCATTTGGCACATCCCTTTTGGTCATTTCTGTGAAACAGTCACCATCTGATTTCAGATGTTTTCTTTTCCCTCGCCTGGAACTGATGGAGTGGGCTGGTGTAGTTTGCCCCGGGGTTTCCTGTTCCCCTGCATGGAACACCCATCCCACTGGGCACTCTTCCTCCATCAGGCCTCAGTGCTGTTGGAGCTGGGAGCTGAAAAGGGTCTCCCCTCACTTCTGTCACTGGCCAGCCCAGCTGTGGGGTCCTTCACTCTGCCATCAAACAACTCCCGTCCCACTTCCAGCTGGGCCCTCCCAGCTAGTGGCTCCTGGAGGAGACAAAGGGACCTGAGGCTCTCGGGGAGGCCAGGGCCCCCCAGCCCGTGCACACACCACCACTTCTGTCTCCATTTAAGGACTGCCACGTTCTGCCCTCCAAGCACTGCTGGGCTTCATTCAGTCCACCTCCCAGCACGCCGCTCTGCACACAGAGCCATAGAGAGCCCTCTCTCTGGGAGGAATTTCTCTAGGGCTGCTGTTCCTTGGAAGGGTGCCTGGTACGTGAGTGTGCCATTCCGGCATTCCTCTCTCAGCTGCGTACATCCCACTTCCCAGGGCTGTCTTACACTTCCCTGCCACATTTCTCATGGAATCGTGGAATCATTAAGGTTGGAAATGCCCACTAAGATCATTTAGTCCAACCAGCCGCCATTTTTCCATTTTCCCACTTTGCATTTCCATCCCCAGCAAAACCATCACTCCGAGGAGCCAGGCTTTCATCAAGTAAAGGAGGGCAGCTGCGCTCAGATGGCTGAATGCATGATGACTCTTAAATGAACTCTGGCTCCAGCATATTGTTGTGGGTACTTTGTGCTGAGCTCCTATCAGGTGGTTATAGCAACGCAGTATGTTCTTTTTACAGTCTCATTAAGTCAGTGCAGGGCTGGATTAAAGTCTCCATCTTATCAATCATTTCTCTAAAATGTATTAGAAATGAACAAAACCTGGACTGGAAGGCAAGTACAGCACGACACTAATTATTGTCTGAGTTCCATGTTGCATGGTGGCTTTGTCGTAAGCAACACGTGAGATGCTTGCTTACTACTTGGTGAATAGTTTTACTCATAGAATGGGAAGGAACAAAACAGATTTTTCCTTCTGAAACAAAATAATCACAGCCCAGAGATCTGTGATAATCCCACATTTCTGTATGAGAAATAGAGCAGTATCATACCCCTGTTTTGCAGCTGCAATTCCACATTGCACCTCTGGAGAAGCAGGGGTGTGCCAGGTTGGGTTACTGTCAGCGCTCAAATAATACCTTTGGAAAGCACTTTGTTTACCCAGATCAAAGAGCCACGGAGGCTGGGAATAGCCCCAGCAGTGCCATTGCACAGTGCTGCACACCTGGGCTGTGTGTCTGAATTCCTTTGCTCTCTGTCCATCCGAGGACAGGTCACCAGGGAGTCCTGCTGGGTCTGCTTGCATTGCTGCACTGTACAATCTGAGTCTGACCTACAGGAGTTCCATGAAAGCCTGTCTTCAACAGAAAGACTGTATTTACTGGGAAGAACTAGAGTCACTGCAGTACAGTAAAGTAAAAAATACATTCAGTAGTAAGTACAGCAAAGCTCTCTCCCTCCCTCCATCCATCCTTTCATCCATAGCAAGGCAGAAGAATGTCAAAACACAGAAATAATGAATCACGGAAGAGCAGCACAACTGCTGCTGATCTACATGGCTTTGTACAGGGCAGAAATTATCAGACAAGATTTATCCTTGATGCAGTGTGCATTTTGATGTTGTTTGGAATGGAAAATGTACTTAAGGATAAAAAACATAGGCTAGATGTGTAACATCTTGGATTGTGTCCTTGGAACCATGGCTTTGAAAGGTTTTGTATGTCTCACAAGTTAATCAGCAGAAGGTAGCAGTGAAGTCTGACACTGACACCAAAAGAACAACTGGCATCCATACACCTTTCAAAACAGGAATACAAATCTATGTGGCAGAGAGGTTGTGTTGCCTCTGTGTCTGATTATTGAGGCTGCTCCTGGAGTGTCGTGTTCAGCTTCCAAGGCTTTGAGTCTGCAAGTCTCATTCATGAAATGGAAAATAATGGAAACTGATGACAAAGAGCCTTTCACTGTGGCTCTTATTAAGAATTAAATTAAGAAAGAAAGCTGTGATTGACTCTAGGTAAGAATGTAATTTCCCAGCACCAACCACAGTTGGCCACTGGAGTTGTGCTGAGTCTCCACAGTCTGGAGACAAATTAAACTTGATATTTAATATTTTTTTCTAGGCAGGTTCACATTTTAAAATGAAGGAATTAAGAAAGAAGGATGATACCAGTCCCTCCATGGTGTGTGAACACATAGATTTCAATATGTGCCTACAGAGATGCTGTCACCTCAAACTAGGAGTTTCACTCTCCTTGGCAAGAGCTTCCCAGGACTCATATGCTTATTAAGGCATGGATCAGATGTATTTATATGCACATCCATGGGTTATGGATTGGTGTCTTCTGAAGAAGGCAAAGAACTGTGGTACAGTTTGTGAGGAGGAGGTGGGATGCAGGGCTGCAGGAGGGACAGGAGAGCTCCTCCAGTCACCATCAGCTGTGACAAACTGGGCACTGGCACTCAGGGTGGCTGAGGTTAGATTTTAGGCAGATTTTCGGTCACTGAGTCCAACCATCGACCCATCACCCCCATGCCCCCCAAACCATGCAGTACCATCCAGCCCACATCTGCAGGTGGAAATTCTGTTCCACAAGCACCCTACAGCTATTTGGTGGCTCATGGGCATGATGTCCCCCTGAAGTACTGCTATAGCCTCTCCTTGCTCTGTTTTGCTGTGAAACAAACAAAAAAGATGAGTGTATCTAACCTGACAACTACAAAGCTATTACACTGATCACTGCATCCCTGCTCGAGCACCAGGCCTAGCCCCACTGACTGCCTCGCACACCCTGTCTCCCCTGGTGGAGCAGGAGCCATTGGCCCCACTTGGGCTGGTTAACAGCACAGCAATCTTTCAGGACTTTCAACTCAGAGGACTAGGCTGAATCAATGGCAGTCACATTTTCTGCAGGGTCAATGCCTTGCTAAAACCCTTCCTTATATTCAAGCCGAGGGCAAGTGTGCATGGCCGAGGTGCAGAGCACTGCTTGCTCATCGACCCCAGAGATATTGCAGTTGTGGCACTTGTGCTGTAGCACAAGCTTATCCTGTTTTCCCCAAAGCCTGCTTTTAATTAATGAATGTGGCTTCATTTTCTGCCTGGGATACGGCAAATGTTAGGTATCATTAGCTAAGACCTGCTGTGCTCCATTTTTCAATAATGCTGTATTTTTTTCCTAAAGCGATACGTTTCTCACTGCACAAATGTCCCGTGGACACGCTCTGTTCAAATTAAATATGGTATTTATGGATAAAAGTGGTCACGGTGCACCGTCTGGGCAGGAGGTGATGCGACAGCAGGCAAATGGAGCATGCACAATCTCTTCTTTTCAGTGCCCCCCATGAACATCGGTGCATTGGAGTTAGGCAGTGCTTACAGGGCAGGGGGCACGTAGTTAACATTTACAACACGGTTGGTGTTTTTTGTTCCTGTAGCTTCCAAAACACAGCAGTCAGCTGAAGGATGGAATTTCCTAAGAGCGATGGGGAGGATGCAACAGAGGCGCAGCTTCTGGTGAATGCAGTCTTGTAGAGAATATATTCTCAGGGTAAAAGAATTTTTGTACCTTTCCAGCAGAATTTCCCATTGCCAATGCTGTCGTGGAATCATAGAATTACCAAATCCTGAAGTCTGGAGATCCCCATGCCCAACTTCACCCACTGCACTGTGCCCACCTGCCCACGTCCCTCAGTGCCACATCCCCACAGCTCTGGGACACCCCCAGGGATGGTGACCTCCACTCCCTGGGCAGCTGAGCCACTGCCTGACCACTCTCTGGGGAAGAAATATTTCCTGGTGTCCCTGCCCACCCTATTAACCCCTAGCACAATGACTCTGCTCCTTTAAGCACATGTGAGGTTTCAGCTCAAATGGGCATTTCGTTCCTTCTGCCTGCAGTGTCAGTGACAGACAGGAAATGAAGACAGCTAAAACGAAAGCAACAATCAGATGCACTTGGAGGAGACGCCACACAGGACATGAGCACGGAGCAGTGCAGGTGCGAGGCAGCCTGGCTCCATGGGGCACACAGCACCCGGAGAGCAGCAGGGCCCAGCAAAGCCCGACCTGCCTACACTAGAATAAAGGACATAAACATGATAGATGGCTTTGTGTATTTTTCATATCACGTGCTCACAACACTTTTTTTCCGTGTGCTAAAAATACCTTCCATAGCTGCAGAATGGGTCCCCAGCGACTCGTGGCCGGGCTGATGGATGCGCTTCACCCTAAGCCAGCCTGCCTCCTCCAGTTCCTTTCCTCGGGGTCTGCTACCCAGCTACAAGCACTCTATTATTTGGCATTACAAAAAATAAAGGTAGCCCGTAAGAGGAGCCGACCCCCCAGATCCATCACAGAGGGGATGAGCTAGGTGGCCTCCAAGGTTGCACGCTCTGGGTGTTTAAATGCAAGAGGAAAGAGAGGTGGAGCTGCTGAGACTTTGCACGTGGGTGTGCATTGTCCTCACCCAAGCAAGCCCTGGTGCCTCAGCTTCCCATGGGCACCACTGCTTGTTTGGACACCCACTGGTTTCCCAGATGCGGGCACCACTTGAAGTCACCAATTCTTGAAGTCACCAATTCAGCAGGCACTTGTTTAACATCAGAGAGCCGCTCCCCGTGCTGTGCACTCCTTGCTGCTTACTGGCTTCACTTTTCTTTGATCCAAGAGTCCCACGTTGCCATTTTGGTTCAGGGAAGCATTGGTGCTGGGCCGGCTGTGGGGAGCTGGTTGCAGCCCCCAGGCACGTGGCAGGGGGAGCAAATGTAAACCCTCATTACAGCGGGGATGCTGCTGCATTATGATATCAAATTGCTGAGAGATGTGATGTCCCACGGGGCCACACATCACCATCTGCCGAAATCAGTGCAGTAGAAGGAGCTGAGCATGCACAGAGATGGAAGAGAGGAGAGCAGCGTCTGCAGGGATTCATTCTTCAGTGGCAGGTGACAGGGGCTCAGACCCTGTGTGTTCGGGGTGGCTGCCCACCTGGATGTGAGCCTGAGTGTCTGCAGGTGATGCTTCCGTGGAGTTGCAGCCCCATGGGGCACCACCATCAGCCCAGCACCCATGTATGTGTGGTCACAGATGGACGCAGGCCCTGAATCCACAGTCACTTCAGGAAGGTTTTGCTTCTGTAACTGCGAACCAACAGTGGGATCTTGTTTTATTTCTCCAAGCCAACCTGTTGTTCAAATCAAGGTGAGTTCTGCCTGAATGTGAAAGCAGATCTCAGCTGCTGGTGTGCACCTTTCCGGCCCGCTTGATTATGAACAAGATGTGGGAAGCATACAATTAAAATTGTATGGCCATCGAGAGGGATTGAGCCTGAGTAACTCCAAAGAGTTATCTAAAAGCAACTGCAGCTGCCGGTGGGTTTGTAATAAGTGTATTGAACACCTCCGGCTGTTGGGAAGTGGCTGAGACACATCCCGGTCTTTGTTCCAGGAGATCAGAGCTGAAAGATTGAAATCCATTATCTCATGTTTCCCAGCCCGTGCTCCCAGCCAGCTGGAAGCAAAGGAGACAGCTTGAGTGAGGAGGATGCTCTGCACATGGGCAGTGACACCAAGCTCTGCCCTACCACTGCCACTCTGGGAATGCCATGAGTGGAAACACTACAGAGGAACGGGAACGCTCATCAACTCAATGCCCCTTGGGTGGTGGTAAAATCAAGTGTGTTTGACCAGGGACAAGCAGTTGATTGTCCATATTGCCTTCAAGCCAACTGCGAGGTGATAGAGTCCTCCTTTGGGGACTCCTCTGTTCTGCCACAGGAGCTGGTGTGGCTTTGGCCATCCCAACGCTTACAGGCAGGTTGGAAGTGCTGTGCTGGCCGGGGCTGTCGTGTTATCCAGCTGCCTCCTGGGCTGACTGCACTGTACAGAACCAGGACTTGAGCACTGCTCAGATTTACAGCATTGGAGAAAGAACCGTGGCTTCTGGAGAATGTTAATTAACCTGCCTTACACTTTGCTATAATTACTAAAGAATGCTTAATGAATCTAGCCCTCAACCAGTGCTCAGATACGCAGTGTCCTGCTAGCGAGGCAGGCTACAGAACCACTGTGCTGCATTACCACCCAGTGATGTGAGTTAACAGCTCGGAGATGTTTTATTATCAGCAAAACACTTCTATTAGGAGTTCTCCTTCTTATTGTGTTCTCTTATCTCATGTTCCTCCAGCATTAAGGGGTACAGAAGGGACGAGAGCTTTGGTTACATTTCTCCCTAACGCCTCAGTCGATGGATAGCTCAGTAACACTTCTTTTGATTTAATGACAAATTCCATAGCATATTTGTTCCCAGGAGAACAGGCAGATCTGTTCTTTTTCCTTCCCTTAAATGAGTACACAGCTGAGATTTCTGCTCATTGCAGGGAATTACACCACATTGCGAAACGCTGCTGGGTCTCATTTTCCACCAGAAGTTTACTCTGTGCCAGGAGGCGGCCTCATGCTCCAGCTGGATTTCACTTCCCCCACCCAAAAAGGACCTGAGCACCGGTGCTCATTGTATTTCATCTCCAACAATCAAAAAGGAAGCTTCTCTCAGCATCTCCTGACTATGACTGTAATGACTCGTGCTCTGAGCAGCTCGGGATAAACTGAGGGACAACCGGGCAGCCCTGGGTCCCCACAGCTCTGGGAGGAGCCTGGCAGGCATGGGGCAGTGCTGCAGCACGAGTGGGGTGCGAGAGCCCGAGCCCTTCTGCACCCATCCCTGGTGCCTGTGCCGCGTCCGCTGCTCCTACAGCAAATGCGCCCGCATTGATTTCTGGCTGACAACCAGTCCAGGCCCTGGGGGATGTGACAAATAGCTCTGTCAGCCTCTCACAGAACGATGCTCTGCTATCCCTACGAAGGAAATGGACAGGGGGAGTAAAAAATATATCAGTGTATGAATATCTCCCCCGTAAATGAGGCTGTCAGAAGTCACCTGTTGGTGAGGCTTTCGGCTGTGTTAATCACAGAATCATCACAGAACTGCAGGGATTTGGCAGGGTCCAACCCCTGCCCAAGCAGCTCCCAGCCCGGCGTGCACAGCTCGGCGTCCAGGTGGGTCCTGAACGTCTGCAGAGAAGGAGACCCCACCAGCTCTGTGTGCAGCTCCAGTGCTCCGTCACTGCACTGGGAAGAAGTTCCCACACACATTGGTGCAGAACTTCCCATGCTTCAGTTTGTGGCTATTTCCCCTCGTCCTACGGCCGCACACTGCTGAGAAGAGTCCGGCCTCGTCCCTTTGCCTCCCTCTCCTTAGATACTGATAGACGTGGATCAGATCCCCTCTGAGTCTTCTTTTCTCGAGGCTGAACAGCCCCAGGTCTCTCAGCCTCTCATAAAAGAGCTGTTCCACGCCCTTTAGCATCTTTGTAGCCCTCCGCTGGGCTCCTTCAAGGAGATCCCTGTCTTCTTCGTGCCGGGGATATAATAAAAAGCACCGGTGCCGCTGTCCTGGAGGGACACCGGGGCCGCGATCCGCGGGGCTGGGGGGGGTCCCGCCGCGTCCCGACCGCCCCGCGGAGCCCGCTCCCTCCCTCCCTCCATCCCTCCATCCCTCCCCCGTCCGCGAAGGAAATGAGCAGCCCAGACCTGTTGCCATCAGAGCGCGTTTTACTTCGGCACCGCGGCTCTCCCCGCACGTCGGGGCCGCGGACGGCCGCGGGCAGCGCTGCGGCGGAGCTCTCCGTGCGGGGCCGCGTCCGTCGGGGCGCGGGGAGCGGCGCTCAGTACGGTCCCACCACCACCGCCTCCACCTCCTTGGACGGCCGTCGGTCCTTCACCAGAAAGTTGATCATGCCCTCGGACTTGATGAGCAGGTTGCAGCCGAGGAAGAAGATGCCGAAAACGACGGTGAGAGCCAGGACGCACATCACGGCGATCTGCACCACCCTCATGATGTAGAGGCTCCGCTCGTCCGCCGCCGCCGACGCCGCCGCTCCTCCGCCGCCGTCGGTCACCGCGGAGGCGGCCGTGCAGCAGCGCAGCGCCCGCTCCAGCTCCAGAGCCGCGTTCCCGGCGCCCACCACCAGTCCGGCAGCCGCCGTGCCGCCGCCCGCGGAGCCGTTCATCCCGCCCGGCCGCCGCATGCAGCGGGCCGGGCCCCGCCGAGCCGAGCCCCGCACCGCACCGCACCGCACCGCCCGCCCCGCCCCGTCCGGGGGGTGGCACCTGGGGGGGGGGGGGGAGGAGGGCCCGGGTGGGCTCCTGCGTCGGGTTTCGGAAGGAGGGCTTCTGGAGAGGGTTTCGGGGATGAGAGAGAGTTGGGAGGGGGGGGTTTTAAGGGGTGGGGTTTGTTTGGGGGGTGGGGAGGGAGAGGGTGATGCGCGCGGGTCGGAGTTGGGGGAGAGGCGTTTTGCGGGTTGGTTTTCTTTAGGATGGAAGTTCTGGGGTTGCACGGGAGGACAGGGATGGGACGCGGGGAGGGGGAAGGGCTTTAAAATGAAGGAGAGGAGATTGAGGTCAGATGCTGGGGGGGGAATTCTTCATTCAGAGGATCTGGCACTGCTGCCCGGAGCTGTGGTGCCCCGTCCCTGCAGGTGCCCGAGGCCATGGATGGGCAGTGTGAGCTGGGCTGGGCAGCCAGCCCACGGCAGGGCTGGGACTGCAGGCTGCGAGCTCCCTTCCAACCCAACCGTGCTGCTCTACGATCTGTACAGTCCCTTCCAACCCAACCGCCCCACGGTTCTGTGTTCTTTAAGGTCTCTTCCAAACCAAACCCTTCTACGGTTGGGTGCTGGGACAGTGAACTAACAGAGAGCAGAGGGCCAGGGAAATGATGCTTTCCGAGCCCCTTGCAGCCATTTCATCTCAAGGCGGGGGCTGTTCCTTTGCTGCTCACACAGCCACGCATTGCTGGGGCTGCTGGTGTCTGTGGGTCCCCCCCGAGGCACCTGCGGGCCGTGCTGGCCAAGGCTCGCAGCCTTATCAGATGGGACACGAGGAGAACATTCCGTTTTTACTGCTGGAGGAGGAAGATAGATAGAATTAATTCTAATTAGCAGCGGGAGCGCTGGCAGTTGTTTTCGCTGGAGGAAAATGCTGGAAGAGAAGTTCGGCTTCGCACAACGGGCACGTCGCGCCGGGAAGATGAACTGGAGCAGCCTTGAGGAGCCAAGTGTCTGATGGAAAAAGTTTCTAAGAGGGTTTGGTGATGCGGGTTTCAGGCTGTGCAGAGTACTTGTAGGGTCAAGAAAGGGCTCACTCCTTTCCCCTGCTCCAGGCTCGCAGGTGGTCCCAAAGGGCAACCCCAAAGGGCAGCCCCCACAGCCTGGTGGGGTGCTGGGGATGGGAGTGGGTTGGGATGGGGTGGAGAGAGGAATTTTGGCGTGGAGATAGGGATTGGGATGGGAATGGAGGCGGGGATGGGGGTGGGAGTGTGCAGGGAATGAGGATGGGATGGTACAGAGAGGGAAATTGAGATGGGGATGGACATGGGGATGGACATGGGGATGGACATGGAGATGAGACGGACTAGGGAAGGAAATGCGATGGGGACAGGGTAGACGGGGGTGGGAATGTGGGTGAGATAAAGTTGGAAATAGGATAGAAATTTGGATGTGCTGAGGATGAGATGGGGAAGTAGAAGGAATGAGGGTGGGATGAGGAAGGTATTGGGATGGAGCAGGATGGGGATTGAAACAGTATGTGAGTGGGATGGGAGTGGGGGGTTCTGCATCTATCCCTTAGGCAGCGGCTGGCTTCAGGGAGCACTCACAAAGGCACTGCCCATATCTGCTGCGGGTCCGGGCCAGGGACACAGCGGCTCGAGGGGAGGGGATGCCCGAAACCCAACCAAGCCCGAGCGGGGCGAGAGCAGAGCGGAGATTTGAGGTCGTGCAGTGACACCTAGCGGGGCTAGGGGTGAGCGGACCCGGCTCCTCCGCTCCCCATCGTCGGGGCCGGAAAGATGCGCTGCTTTTCCGATGCCAGAGTCCCATCCTCGGGCTGCTCCGGTTCTGCAGTTTCCCCCGTCCCCTCCCTCCCACTCCCCCCATCCCCGTCATCCCACTCCATTTCCCTGCATTGTGCATCCCTGCACTGTGCATCCCTGCTGCATGCACCCCAGCTGGTTGCAGCCCTGCTCTGTGCATCCCTGCTGTGAGCATCCCTGCTGCATGCACTTGCAGCATTCATCCCTGCTGCGTGCATCCCAGCATGCAAAGCAGCGATGCTTCTGAAGGTCAAGACCTGCAGAGATGAGTTTACAAGTGGTGTTGGAGTGGAACTACTATTAGCAATTAAATGTGAAGAGATTGAGCAGATTTTTAATAAGATGGCTTCTAAAAGGGAGCAGAAAAAAAGGCATTTTAAATGAAACCAATTTCCTCCGTCCCAAATGGGAAGACCTTTGGAGAACTACAGAGTTGAGCGAGCTGAAATGCAGGATCAGCGAGGAGAAAACAGTGATTCTTGATGTGAAACAAGGCAGCTCTCTGCAGCTGGAGGAGTGTGGGCAGCAGTGCAGGTGGTGAGAGGTGGCAGTCCTCACAACAACCCCCCTCTGAGCCCTTTCTGCCACACTCTTATGGTGACAGAACCATAGAGCAGCTGAAGCTAATTTCAGTGCTGAGGTTTTGATGTTGGCTCTGCCTCAGCAGAAGGCAGGCTCATTTTTGGCTCTGGTTTGCTCTCCTAAGTGGGCATGCCATGCAGCCCAGCCCGGCTCTGATGGCCCCAGCACTACACTTGGTGGGCTCCGAAAGCACAAGGAGTGAAGGCAAGGCAGACTTTTGGCTGCAAACGTGTTTCCGTCTTGTTTTGGCTGTTAGTCTGCCAGGAGTGAGAGAAATTCAGGGGAAGTCAATGATTTTGTTCAAGGGAAACATCTGCCGTTGTCACCGAAGAGTTGTCAGTCTGCAGAAACAAATCCCCTCCCAGTCAGCCAGGCTGCACAGTTGGGCACAACACGATATTCAGTCGATCTTTTATTCAGCTTTTCAGACTTCATTCATTGGGCAGCAGAGGAACTCCTCGTGAGGAGTGGAAGCTGTTGTGCTGCCTGGAAGGAGGTGGTGAGAGGTGAGCTACAACTTCTGAACTTCAGATGCTGTTCCTGCACAGCTCTGCATGGGGTCTGTGGTGGGCTGAGCAATAACCACGGCACGGATCACCTGGTTAGGACTCAGCCTTCCAGAACAGCCTACCCATACTCTCATACTGTGTGCAAGACGTTACCTAGAAGTCAATTAATGGATCATGAGGTCTTGAAATTGGAAAAGGGTGGGAAAAATGGGAAAAAGATGGGAAAAATGGGAAAAGGGTTGGAAGGAATGGGAAAAAATGAGAAGAGGATGGAAAAAATGGGAAATGGATGGGAAAAATGGGAAAAGGGTGGTAAGGAATGGGAACAGGGTGGGAAGAAATGGGAAAAGAATGGGGAAAATGGGGAAAGGGTGGAAAAAATGGGAAAAAGATGGGAAAGAATGGGAAAAGAATAGGGAAAATGGAAAGAGGATGGGAAAAATGGGAAAAGAGTGGGAAGGAATGGGGAAAGAATGGGAAGAAATGGGAAAAGAATGGGAAAATGGGAAGAGGATGGGAAAAATGGGAAAAAGATGGAGAAAATTGGAAAAGGATGGGGATAATTGAAAAATGGTGGGAAAAATGGGAAAAGGATGGGGAAAATGGGAAAAGGATGAAAAAATAGGAAGGGGATGGGGAAAATGGAAAGAGGACGGGGAAAGTGGGAAAAGGATGAGAAGAAATTTGTGCTTTACCATTTCACAGAGTTTAGGAGTGACAATTTTGCCAGCTCTGTTGGTCGGTTGGCCATGGCAGGCAGGAGGAGAACTTCACCTTCGGAAAGGTGTCTTCGTGGGCAGTGCTGTGCACTGAACAATCTCCTGGTGGGAGCTGCTGCCAACACCCAGCACCACATTTGGGAGCAGCCCCTGAGTGCCCTGGGAGAGAGCACTCTGGGTACATTTGGAACATCCCGAGTGAGGAATGTGGTGGTGCTGGGCAGCCCTTGGCTGCTGACCAGCTGCTTTGGGGGCTCCATGCAGTGCCCTTTGGTGGCTGTGCACAAACCAGGGCTGTTCCCACCCCCAGCAGTGCTGGGTGATGTGGGGCTGCAGACAGAGGGAGATCTCCCCAAATCATAGGGCATGGAGACCCAAGCTGTGTGTGCTCAGCCTGCCCGTGCTGGGGGAACGCCTGCATTTCAGGTGATCTGTGCAAAGCAGTGAGAGAAATGGGTACAAAAAGGCAGGGCTGGACCAGAGTGGTGCAGTGCTGACAATAATTACCAGCACTTAATCCAGCTGAGATAATTATTCTGGGTCCTGTGCTGCTGCCAGCTCCCGGCTCATTGCTCTCTTTGGGTACTGGGCAGCTTGGGCCAGCGAGTGGGAGACAATTTATTGGCTTATTTTTTTCCCCCTGAAATCCCACCCTGATTTGCTCAGCTGCAGATGAGCAATGGTACCACTAAAGCAGAGTCTGGGTTCTGAACAGCGAGTGTGTCTTGCACAGCAGAGAGGTGACCAAATGAAGTGTCACACAGGCAGCTATGGATATTAACTATAAAAATAAGAACTCCAGGAGCTCAGCACAGGCTTTGTGAGCACACATGCACTCGAGGAACCTTAAAAATTAAATTAAAGATGCTGAAATATCGAGGCAATGCACTCAGAATTTAACTCTTGCGTTGCTTTCAGGCTGTGCTTTCACACCTTCCCTTAACTTCCCAAAGAAGCTGGGAGGAGCACAGGAGGATATAACTGGAAAAGAAATCCTGTAAGGTTGCATTTAAGTAAGTTCTACTGCAGGGAGGTGGGGGTGTCCCATTGCTGTGGGGATGTGGCACTGAGGGATGCGGGCAGTGGGCACGGTTGGGGTGGGCTGGAGTCGGGCATGGGGATCTGAGAGAGCTTCTCCAGCTTCTGTTTTATGATAACAATAATAAAAACATATTTACTGATGCCATGGTGTGGCTAATGTGCATCTTAGAGAGGGCAAAGGAGGTTTTCCATGTGCTCAGCTTAAAAGAGGGAATCAGTGCTTTGCTCTCCCAGATCCATGCTTGGCTGTTGAGTGGTAAGTGGGGACAAGTGATTTATGTGGCCACTTCCATGCAGACAACGAGCACGTGCTCTTAATTGTGCATTTATATACAAAGAAGGACACACATGAGGGACCATCACCTACATTTTAATTATGTGACTAATTGTGGTCCTCTGAGCAAGCATTTGGAGCCAGAAAAGGAGCAGTCTGAGTTATTTCATCTTCTTAATTATCATTAAAAATGTGTTTTTATTAAGAGCCAGTTAAAATGTTGAACTTAAAGCAGTCCTGCCCCTTGCAATCATTTTTCAAACGAACATGGCAAAGCAGCAGCAGCCTGAGCCCTTCCAGCTTGCTCATGGAAAGCTTCATTGCTTAACACTGCCGTGCCTTAATTCATCATTTCTAATTAGTGTCTCGAAGCAATGGGCAGCAGCTCTTGATGTTAGATGGCATCTCCTTGCACGATGCTACCAGGGAAGGTCACCTGACATGTTTTGCTGCTTCCTGATCTTTGTTTTATACTCTTCAGCATCCTCTCAGGGCTGTTTGTACCCAGAGCTGAGCGCAGTCCCAAGTTCTCTTTGTGCACAGGAGGACCGTGGGGGATGCTCTGCCAGTCAGGATGTGCGGTTTCCTCCTTACATCAGTGCACGGTGTGTGCATGCAGGTAAGGCAGTTTCTGGCCTCAGCTACATCGTTGTGGCTACACTGAGGACCTTCCCATCACTGAAGAGCCTTCCTCTGGCTGCTGGAGGAGCACTGTGCCATCCAACCCCAACCTGGCACCAGGGCGGGCACGTTGTGAAGGGAAGTGGCGGTCTGTGACTTTCACGCTGCCTCACCCATTAGTGAAAAGCAGCAGCACGCCTCAGAGGTTTTGTTTTTAGACCCTCGGAGATTAATCACACGAAAGTAGGTCTCATAAATAATTCACCGTTGCTGACTTAATGCCTTTTTTGTGCAAAGGCCAATTATCAAAACAAACACTCAGCCTTACGGAGATCAGTAAATGGGGAGAAGTCATTTCCATGACACGTAAGATATGTTTCCATTTCTACATCCCACCAGCACACAGCTTCAAACGGCTCCCTCCTTATTCTTTTTTTAAAAGGCCCCATTAAGGAATAATAATAATAAAAAGGAAGAAAAGGATGTGGTAAAAATTAGCCTGCCGAGAAAGACAAAACATTCAAGGTCATGACAGACCTCCAGATTACTGGAACTTAAACAAAACTTATTTTATTGGCTCACGTGAATCCAACTTTTTGCTCCAGAATGGCACACTGTGGATGTGTACCTGGGCAGTGCTCACTGCTCACCCAGGGAGATCCTGCCCCAGCCCTGGGACAACTCACGGAATCACAGAGCCATGAAATGGTTGGGTTGGAAGAACCTTGAAGGTCATAGAACCACAGAATGGTTTGGTTGGAAGGAACACTGGGGATCATAGAACCATGGAATGGTTGTGTTGGAGGGAACCCCACAGCCCTCAGCACCCCCCCTACTGTGAGCTGGTACCCAGGGCCCATCCATGGCCTCAGGAACCTCCAGGGATGGGTAACCACAGCTCTAGGCAGCAGTGACAGGGCCTCAACACCACTGGTTAAAGGATTTCTTCTTAACGTGTGACTTAAATCTCTCTCTTTTAGGTAAAACTTCCCCTTGTACATGCCCTCAGGAGAGCTGAGGACAGGAGCTGGGGAGGACTTGGCTGACCTGGTGGGGCTGGGCAGGGCTGGTGGGTTTTAGCCCAGGGATCTGGGCTCCAGCTGCCTTCAGTTTGACTGCTTCCAAGGATCTCCAGTAGGGCACTGTAGTGGAAATGCTAAATTGTGGCTTGAAGCAGTGATGGAGCTCCTGGTGGGAAAGCAGGACCAACCCAGGGGAGCTCAGGTGCATGCAACTGACCTGAGTGAGCAGAAGGGGTGGATCGTGGCTCCACCCATTTCCAGACTTCATTTAATGGTTGGCAGTGGAGGCAGGGGTTTTTCCTTGGAGATCCTTCTATATCTGAGGCTTTCTGAAGGTAGGTTGTTTTCTTTTCCTGTTATTTCTGTGCCTGATGCATTTGAGCAAACCCTCACTGGCTGCAGCCTGGGATCTTGCTCTTCTGCTGTTGCTGCTGTGCCTTCCGTTGCATTGCAGGCATCCTCAGCGTAAGGCAGGGAGAATCACATCATGCAAATTTAAGTTTCCTTCTAGTGCAACTTTACTTGTTCCGATCAGCTTGCTGTATAGTGCTCAAGCACACTAGGGAAGGCATCAATGTGTCTTTCTCCAAGAAAATGCAGTAGTGGAATTGCTGTGTGGTCCTGAAGTTAAGCCTTGAGGTGTTGGGGTGTCTCACTGCTGGTTGATGTGGGGATGAACCCTGAGGTGTGTTGCAAAGGGATGTTAGCAGCAGCTCTGAACCATTTTCAGGTTAACCTGGCTGTGGGAAGGGAGAGCTCTAAAGATGTACGCCTTGGGTGCTCAGTATTCTGAGAATGCCCTTGATAATGGGATGTGCGGGAGCTTCTGCTTCCTAGGTGAGGTGTTTGGGTTATAAAAGTGACTCTGATTTTGTAGAAGAGGCTCTTGAACATTATTTGCTCCTCTGAGAAGTGTGTGATTGTGGAAAGCTGTTATGCTTTTACCGTTATTGTTCAGGTTGTCTTGTGGAAGGATGGATGGCCCCGTTTCACTGATCACAAATCAGTACCATAAACACTATGTTCTGTAATTGCATTTCGTGTAATAATTTATAGGCCCTTTAGTAAGAACATGCCTTATGGCTCATGAGACAGAAGCAGCAGAAATTTTTAGCTAATGGATTTCTCTAAGCTGCTGCAGAAAAAATTTATTTGCATTGTAACTTCTCCAAACCCTATGTTTTTATACTTGTGCCTATTTCCAAAGCAGAACAAAAGGATTTTCATCAAGTCCATCATTGAGGCTTAGAAGGAGGAGGGGATGGGGGGGAGGGAAGCCAGTTTGCCTTATGGCTCAGGTGCCTGGCTGCAGTAGGAGGGCACTTTGCCTATTGCATTGGGTCCAGGTGCTCTGGTGTTTCCTTGCAGCTATCCCCAGTGACCTTCCAACCTTAATTATTCTATGATTTCATTGGTTGCTCTACCAAGAAGAGGTTTGTTTATTGAGCTTGATCTTTGGGCTCTCTCCCTACAGAGCAGTCTGTCTCACTCTGGTTATCTTTGCCATGTTCAGGCTCAGAAGGCAGGCTGGTAAATCTTCAGCTATAGCAGAGGTGGTTTTGCCTGAGCTGCTGACAGGTGTTGCAGAGTCTTCCATCTAATTAATGATTACCAGTAATGAGAGTGCTGAGCCTGAACTTGCCTGCGGGGCTGATTTTGGCCTGGGCAAAGATGTATCTCCAGGACAGGCTGCCACCCATTGCCATTCACCCAAGCAGCAGAAATGTCAGCTGATAAGGACAAAAGAAATAACCAGCTGGGTCCTTACTCATCTTTTCTTTTGTTGTCTTCTCTGCTTACTCCTACTTGCTCTCAGCTGTCCAATCTAGGTTATGCGTTTGGGGATTTCTCTATCCTGTGGTGGTATCTTTGTGTCTGAGCCTCTCCTCCAAAGACAGCATTTCTGTCTGCAGTTGATAGAGCTTCTGTTTGGGAGCCCAGGCTTTCCTGCTCCTGCCTTTGCCTCCTTCTTCCCCAGTGCTCCTCCTCTCCCCAGCCAGTCCTCTCTTCCACCCCTGAGGGCACATCTAACTTTTCTTTCATTCCCTCTTCTTTGCTACGCCTGCTACTTGCAGCCCACTTTGCCTCCTGTGTTTATGAGACAGTTCCCTTGCTGCCTCATGTCATGAAGATCGAAGGTAGCTATGGGTGCTCTGGGGGAAAATGTTGCTGTACACAGAGTGACGCAACTAGGAGTGGCAGGAGGTCTGTGCTGCAGTCCTTATAGGTCCCTGTGAATCCCTGCAAAGGGAAATTCAGAGTGCAGTTTCCAGTGATTCAAACTAGATCAAGTGTCATGGGTGCAACTTGCAGCTGTAAGGACTACCAAGGCCTTTTACAGAGAGCTGGTAAAAGTGTCTCCCTTTTAAAGCTTTATTATGTTCAGAAGTTGGTACTTCTAATAAAGCATTGAAGACTTTCATGAACACTGAGAATCTCTGGGAATTTTTTTTTCTGCTTTTTTTTTGTGTTAATATTTTATGCCCAGTTAATTTATTGCATTGCACCCATGAATATGTCTGCATGGGAGTGTGTGTAACAGATATGGATAGGGCCTTACATCTTTGTTTCTGTTCATGTGACTTGGGTCTACCCAGCTGAGCAGGATCCAACCTCTTGGGCTTCTGCACAGGCACATATTCCCAGTTCTGATGGTAGGCTGAGTGCTCTGGTTGCCTTTGGGGAATCTCCTGGAGCAATTAGCGCTGCTAACTAACACTGCAGCTTGCTGGAAAATACAAGAAAAGCAATATCATATTTAGTAGTTTTATTTCCAATGCCTTTGTTTGAATTTAACAAAAAAAAAAAAAAAAACCCAAATCCTGCAACTTCTATTGACTCCTAACTGCCCTCCTTGCAATTTCTACATCTGAGCACAAGGGGAGTACAAACACTGTGCCAGGTGCAAACAGATTTTCAAGTGATTACATTTGCCTCCTCATTATTCTGCTCCATTTCCCTTAGGGATTTCAGGTATATAATTTGGAGATGGTCTAGTTCTGCTTCATTATCCAGGAAAGCACCACACGAGCTTCTCCTCGAGCACCTTTGCCCAGAAGAAAAGAGGCACAAAGGACAGTTACTAGTGTTTGTTTCTCAGAAATGCCAGGCTTGTGATGGTGGGCAGCTGGCTTCCTCCTCTGGGACAGCAGTGCACTGTCCATCTCCTGTCATGTTCTTGCAGCATAACACCATTTCCAGCACCTCTGCCTCTCAGTCAGAGCCAGGAGCCCCTGGATGGACCACGAAGCGTTTGCATTTAGCTCACCACTCTGCTTTATTTCCATCTAGTTAAACACAGGGGGGATGTAATGTATTCATTTTGCAAGAAAATTCTGTGTTCCTTTGAAGTGATGGATGATTCAGCAAGGCACTATCGGAGTCAATTACAGTTTGGCTAAGTTGTCCTACCCTTCACTGTCATGTAAGCAAAATGTGCTGCAGTAGAGGACGCTCTGTGTTCCCCCATTCCCCACCACCAGCCTGCTGCTGTTCTCCACAGTCCGTGCATGTGTTTAGCTGAGAAGTTTCCATGCACAGAACCATTGTAGTTCAACAATAACAGGTCTCTGGTATGTCAGTGGCTCTTTCATTCTTTTAATGCAGCTTCTACTGGTCCTTCCTGATGTGAGATCCAACCACAGCTGTAGGCAGAGCCAGAAGTGAATGCCACAGATACGTCTGGGAGTCTGAACTATGTTCTGCATGGAGGGCTGTGGTCACTGGGTGGGGTTGGGCTCAGGATCTTATCAGATCTTTCCCAGCCTCAATACTTCCATGATGGAATTATTACCCCACCCCTTTGATATGTTATGTCCATGTGGTCATGGAGTTATTGGAGAGCAGCAGGTGCTGGTGGTGTCTGAAGCATCTATACTTCTGTACTATTGCAATATGACCTCTCGTGTCCATCCTCACATCTGTGGGGTAAGGAAGTGCTATTGCCTCAATTTTCACAGGAAAGGATAAATTATTGAAGGAGAGCACTCACAAAGGTTAACTGTACCCATGGGGTCTGATGTTCCTGGGCTTCTCTGGCAGACTATGACTGTGGTCTGAAATACATTTTGCTGGAGCTTTTCTCACTGTGTGCCCTGGAGCTTTCCCCGTGGTCCCACTCCCCCTGGGGCCATGCCAGCTGTATGTGACCTCCCAGGGAATGGCAGGCTTTGCACATGGATCCTGCAGGTCTCTGCACAGCCCCTGCCTTTCAGCCTGTCTTATCTCAACTTGCTGCTTTTTGCTAGGGGGGAGAAGAGTTAGGGAGGAGAGGATCATGCCAACAGCGATCAGTGCAAAGCTCTGGGATGAGCTGCTGTGCGTGCCCACTGCAGAGCTCCTGTGCTTCACAGTCAGGTGCATTTTCATGTGCACAGGCAGTAACACAGAATCTCAGGAGTGTCACATTTTAAGTTCCAATGACTAAAAAAGATACAGAAGTGTTTCCATAAATACCATCAAAATGCGTGCGATTAAAACTGTGAGCAGAAGCAGCAGAGATCTCATCTCTGAGTGCAGCACAGCCTCAGGACTGGAGTGGCCCAGATGTAATTTGTTCAGGCAATGTTAACCCCCAACCCCAAGACACAAAACCGGAATTAAATACCTTCCCAGCCATAACCACACTGCTGCAGTGGTGATGCTGGGATGCACTGGAGTGCAAGTGCTTCAGATGGACACAACAGGCTGAACAAATGAGCAAGAAGCACTCCGTATGCATGAAGGGAGCATCTGTAAGCATCCTTGTCCTCCAGCAAGTAGCAGGCAGCAGCTGGAACGATCTGTGATAACCATTTCACTGAACTTAAATATAGTAGTTTGTCATTGGTGGTAGCGTATTTTTTTTTCTCGTGTTTTCTTTTCTAAATGGAGGCTCTGAAAATAAGAATCTTACCTCTGGTTGATGATTAAGCTCCAGAGTTTGATAATGTTGGTTTTGGTTTGTAGTTCTGGTTTTCACCTGTAATTCCCTAGGTTCTTGTAGGTCTCCCAGTGTTATTCTGTGCTGGAGTTGCGCAGCACTTCAGTTTGTTGGTTTGGTCTGCTCTCTGCTCTTCGTGCATTCCCTGACTGTCTTGTCGATCTCTGATATGTTTAAAAGCAAGGTATTTCACCCATGTCTTTGCATGGGAACTGCTGAGTCACAGCCCGAACCACTGAATGAGCACCTGAAGGAAAGACCTGGCCAGCACTGAGAGCACAGGTAGAGGTGATTCACCTGTGTGACCTGAAGGGGAGGAACCCTCCTAGACCTCATGTAAGGGCTGACTGCCACTGAGGGAGGATCTCTGGTTGGTAATTCCTCCTTTGTGGAGTTCCTTCCCTGTGAACCTAGATCTTCAGCGACAGATGAGCATTAATTTTCCTTCTTTTGTAACACCTCCTTGTTCACACTGGTCTCTTTGCTTTTATAACCTTTTCAGTCTTCTGTAACAAAAACTGTATGGATACATACTTCAGCTTTTCAAGACTCAACCCTACAAAATTACTTTGATTATACCCCTGTGGTTAACCCATCTCCTTGCTCTCTTGCAACTTGCCTGCTCCTGAGATAATAAAAGATCATCTATTGTTGGCTGTCTGATCTTTGCATTCTCTCTTGGCTCATCTGTTACATCCTTTGCTCAACCAGCAGAGTTTATTACTTACGCATCTTTGAAAGTGAAAGATGTGCTGCATCTCTCGAGCTGTTGGTGTGACGACCTCCAACCTCTACCACTCTTTTCTCCATTGAAAAGCATAAAGGAAAAAAAAAAAAGCTTATCATACTCCCGCTCCTTTGAGTGTTTAATGGTTTCCTTGTTGTTCTTTATTTACTTCTTAAACAGCATGTATGTGGATTTTTTCAGACAGTATGTTTTTCATTGATGCCCATTTCATGTGGATTTTCTTCATAACCAAACTGTGCTCCCAGTTGTGTGTGGCCTCTTCTCAGCACGGGAAAGTACAAAGGTAAGTGATCTGGGAGAACAAAAGGATTTAACAACTCTGAGTTTGAGAAAATAAAGTGAAAAGGAATTATACTTGACACTAGGCATGCACATGAGAAAACAGAATGAAAGCAAGACTGCAAGCCAAACTCAGAGCATATTATGAGAAAGTAAGTTATGGAGAGGAAGAATTTGTTGTGGAGAATTCAGGGAACTGTTACATGTTTAACTGCTGGTTCAAAAGGAAACAGCAGAGCTGTTTCAGCAAGAGGTCCCTAAATTAATTCACTTGTCCTTAATTTCCATGCACAATAACATGGCTGTTGATCTCTCCTGCCCACAGTTTCATTCCCATGGTATTTCTCTCCTTTGTGGAGCTCCCCCTCCCCCCCCCAAAGCACCCTGGGGTGTGTGCATGGATCTGCGTAAAGCACAGACTTGATTTCCTTTGATATTGCAGCAACTATCTCTGCTAAATTTATCTTTGGGAAATACAACCTCAGAAAACAGCAGTAATGTTGTAAACTAGAGTGTATTTTCTTCTTCTTCAGAAGAGGTCTCTTCTCCTTTATTGCTTCCCCAAGGCAGTTGTGAGCATACCTGCAGACTTGGGTCCCTTAGGGGCAGCAGCACCAAGCCACTTAGAGCACAACCCATCAATTGCTCAGGCAGTATGTATGAAGGAGGATATTGCATAATGGAGTGTGTATGCATAAGCTGCTGCTTACACAGGGTACGCTGTAACGTTATGAACCCCTTGTGGTAGTGGCAAGTTTTCCAACTCTTCCTGAGATGCTGTACCACCGTACTGCAGCAATTAAAGCAGTGAATGAGGAAGAAAGAGCTGCTTGAAAGTTAACCAAAGTAGTTCATGTTCACTTGGTTTTATGTGATTATATCCGAATTTTAACGCCAACATCTACACATGGTGGTCGCTCTTGCTGCGTTCATGTTCTAAGACATGTTTTTCCTTTTTCCCCTTACTCCTTGCCAGGAGCAGGGGCACCTGAGGAGAATGGTTTCCTTGAGGAACACAGTGTGCTCAACAACTTGTTTGTTTTTTTTCCTCCAAAGTCATTCTCAGATGATGGCCATCCAGTGGGACATACTCATTCATAGAGCAAATTCCTCCTGGACATCTATGGGTTTGTCCTCTGTTATTAGATTTTTATTCCATCAATAACTCACTGTCATTTCAGCTTGGGATACCACATGGAAGAGATCTCTCAGAGGTCTCCAGGCCTTGCTGCCCACAGCTTTTTGTTGAAAATGCCTACGTCTCCTGCCAAGTAGGGATGGAATCAGCTCACTTCACCATCTTCTGTCCCCACCCAGCAGTGAGAATGTTTACCATCCTCTTTAAGTGGTTGCAAACAAGATCTACGATATTGTAAGTTCTGTACTTTCTCTCTGCTATGGCAGCTCAAAGTGGGTTTAAAGCCAGGAGACACAATGAAACCCCAGTGACAGTTTCATTGACAGAACAAGTGCCTAGGTATAGAACAACATGAGGTAGCAAGCGGCTTGTACAGAATATGTGAATTTAACAATACAAATAAACTGCAGCAAAAGGCATCATGCCTGTGAGAACAGCAATATAATGCTAGGATCTCACTCTGTGCTTTTCACTCAAGACAGAATCCAGAACGTTAACTCTGTAGCAGTGAAGATTTTGACAAAGTCTCCTTTGAAGCCCTTGGGGAAGAGGCAGGTTAATGCCACCATCTCCACAGTTCAATCTTGATTTATTTATTTATTAATTTATTTTTGACCTGGCTCCTGCCTTCCCCCCCAGCCCTGCAGAAGAAGGAAGGATCAGTGTCACAAAGCTCGTGAGGTGTGAGCATGGGAATCCTGTCTTCAAAGCTCCTTGGGCAGCTCACTGCCTGGTGAGCTTCTGCTGATGGGAACGTGAACTGAAGCAGAGGATGCAAAGATTTCTTGCACTAGCGTTGGACAGACATGAGAGTAAGGAAAGGAGGGCAGAAATGAAGTGTAGATGCTACTGGCAAACCACACAGATGCGAAGGAGAATGTGCTTGGAAGAGGAGAACAAAGACAAAGCAACACCTGTATGTTGGTCCTGCTGAGGTGTTATGTTGTGGGGAATGATCTGCTTCAGTGTGCAGGCTTTAATAGTGGAAGAACACATGAGAAACTGAGGTTGGAAGAGTATTGGATGAGTTTTCTTCAATATCTTTTCCAAGGGGTAATTATGAATCAGAGAGATGAAATAGGAAAACTGAAGGTAACGCAAAGGATAACGAGTTTCCCTTTCCAAAACAAGAGAAAAAGGGAGGAAATGCCAACAGTCTTTGAAGGTTGGAAAAGGAAAAGACATCTCTGCAAGGACTCTGTGAAGCACTCCTCAGATTCAAATAAGGAATGAATTTGTTTGGGGAAGAAGTCTTCATAGATTTCTGTCACCGTGTGTCATGCTCTTGTAAATGACAGTTTCTGGGGGTAGAAGAAGGAGGGTGGCAATGTGTTACATCTGATGAAAAGGCTCAGAAAATCTATGGGAAGTAAAGTTCTAAGTTATCTTTCAAATATTCTGAGGCCTTTGAGGGCATTTCCTTTACCAGCAGTTTTATTTTGGTAAGCGTGGGGTAATGAGATCAGATGGGGTTATTTTGTGTCTGTGCTGTCTCCCCACACTGACAAAAAGCATTACAAATGAAGAAGTGATATTACAGCTTTGTGGTGAGAAATCATATTTTGAATTCAGATGCCAACAGTGTTCTTTCAAATCAGAACCCATCAACAGAAAGAACATGGCCAGGATTAATTGGCTGTCGTGGGAGGCTAATGACTGCGGGAAGGAAGCACTGTCAGAGCTCCTAATGGGGGAGAGTGAAAACCCCTGAGATTCTGTAATATTACTGAAAAATAATCACAGAACTGTAGGGGTTGGAAGGGACCTGCAGAGATCATGGAGTCCAACCCCTGCCCAAGCAGCTCCCAGCCCAGGGTGCACATGTCGGCGTCCAGGTGGGTCCTGAACGTCTGCAGATCTGACAGTTCTGTGTGCAGCTCCAGTGCTCCATCGCAGCACTGGGAAGAACTTCCCACACACATTGGTGCAGAACTTCCCATGCTTCAGTTTGTGGCTATTTCCCCTCATCCTATGGCCACACACTGCTGAGAAGAGTCCAGCCCCGTCCCTTTGCCTCCTGCTCCTTAGATACTGATAGACGTGGATCAGATCCCCTCTGAGTCTTCTTTTCCCGAGGCTGAACAGCCCCAGGTCTCAGCCTCTCATAAGGGAGCTGTTCCACACCCTTATCTCTGTGCTCTCCGCTGGGTTCCTTCAAGGAGTTCCCTGTCTGTTTTGTACCAGGAAGCCCAGAACTGGACACAGTACTCCAGGTGAGGCCTCACCAGGGCAGGGTAGTGTGTGAATTGTTTTTTAATTAACAGTTTAAAAATAATTATCTTAAAAGGAAGGAACAACTAGAATAGAGACAGCCAGCAGAGAGTGTCAGTTTCTTAGGGTAAGAGACCACAACGGGAAACCTGGATGATGTGAGTGAGCAGAATGGAGGCTCAGTTCCACAAAGTGCTCTTTTGCCACCCAGCCTGAGAAACCAGTGGGGACTGGCTCCGTACTGGTGCGTCTGTGCTGGCAGACAGCATTCCCCAGCAATGCTTGTGCTGGTGTTCAGAGGTGCCAGCTGCCTGCAGCCCCTTTCATTTTGAAGATGGAAATAAGGGAATGGAGCAGCGGGAAGTGCCCACAGTGTCACCTATGGATACAGCAAACGTGAGATCTACTTTAACTCTCCCAGGTCCTTCTCATAAGGAGAAATTTGTAAGCAATTTGTGAGCTGCTTTATGTTGACATCAAATAGAATAACTCTGAATGGTGTCAGTCTGTTGAAGCAGCTCTCTGATTTTAATTAATTGATGGATGGGAAGCAAAAGTCTCCAAGTAACCAATTCTGAGCTGTAAATAACACACCCTGTTTTGTAAGAACTTAATTAGAAAGCTTTTCCTGTTCAGTAGAGGAGCACTCATAATTCTAACAGTCTGAAATAAATAAGCTCAGAACTGGGCAGCTGTGCACAAATTGGCACTGTCACAGAACCCGGCTGCTTTAACCCTTTTGTTATGCAGACTCAAGAGGTACTTTGACCCACAGTGCATGACGTTTAACTCCTTCCTAGCTGTGTGCTTCTTCAGCAAGAAGCAAAAACCTGCAAAGCTCCCCAGGAGAGGGACTTGCTGATGGCTGACAGCAGCTGAGCACAATCCATCACATGCACGGAGGTAATTCAGCCCCTTCCAGGTTGGAATGCTACTCGAGGGCTGATGCAGTGCAGCAGGTGCTGTCCCAAAGTGTGGGAGATGTTTTCCCACCACGAGCAGCACCGCTCCCCATAGGTGCCTTGCAAAATTAGACCAAAAGAATGCGTATTTCTACAGGGGGAATTCTGCAAGGAACACAAATGACATTTGGGTGCTGCCTTGGGAAGACACTTGGTTAGAGTACTCACAGAGGGAAATCTAGTTTCTGCTTTCATAACACGCTTTGTTTTCTGCAAATAATATTTCTGCAATTACTCCAGCCCAAACCTCTCTATTTCAATGGAGTAAATGCAAATGTGCTGTGAGACACCAAGTTTGTACCACAACGAGTGATGACTGTTCATTTATTTGCCAGTAAGAACATTTGTAGTTTACTTTTGAGCCAAAAAGTCTGTTGGCCATTGTTGCACATATGAGGATGTGATGTCTCCTTTAAGATGTGGCAGCAGTTGCCAACAGAAGCAAAATGAACCCCCGGAAAGCACCGCACATAGATCTGTTTTCCAAATATGAATGAGGTCACGCTTGGATGTGATCTCTGTGTTATTAAAATCAAAGATTTCCCCGGGCAGACAGTCATTAAGCCTGAATTAATGTCATAAATAGCCAGCAGCTCCTTCAGGTGAACAGCTCTGATCGGAGGACTGCTGTAGCTGTCTCAAATCTCACTCCATTAATATCGGTCTGGAAATGAGGAGCGCAGTGTTGTGTAGGTGCTAACGTGCTTGCAGGTGTTACAGTGGATAACGTCCTCAGGCCTGTGGCTCTGGCATAGCCTCAACCCAATGCTTGTGCAGGATGAGAGGATTTGGATTTCATTTCCTCCCCTGCCTCAGAGAGCTTTGACTTGCAGCTCCCATCTCCCCAGAGAGTTGACTAATGAGGCAGGAAGGAAATCTCTCTCTGTCCACCCTATTAAAGCTGTATCGCTTTGTACAGAATCATTAAGTATTAATTGGGCCAGAGAGAAGGCAGAGGGATGCTATGGATAGTTGAGTCCCAGGCTTGCCTTCAGCCTATGTTTAATTTGCTTCCATTAAGCAGCCTTCAGAGCAGGGACCTGTGCCTGCCCGCGTGCAGGGGGATGAAGTGACTGTGCCACACTGGTGCGCCCAGTGACACAGGGCTTAATGTCAACCAAGCCCTGTGCTGTGCCCTGAGGCTGGGAGCTGTTGCATGCACCCCAACACGAGGAGCAGGCTGTGCCCAGAGGCTGGGAGCAACTGCATGCATCACAACGCTGGGAGCAGGAAGAAACACTGCCCAATTATAGTGGGTATTTAACTGGCCACAGATAGCAGGTTTTCTTTGTAAACAGTGATTACATTTCCACGCCCTTTGCTTCACAGTCAAAGGAAAGGGTGATCTTGATTTTAGAAAGAGAACCAATTCTGCTCGCCCTGATGAGTTACAGACTTGGTGTTACACAGGTGAAGGAAAACTGAGAAAGATCACACGGAGAACTAGAGAACTACGTTTACTCAGTGCCTCCTCAAAGGAAGATACCACTTTCCCATTCGCTGCCTGAGGAGTAACACGGCTGTGTCGAAGCCTGCCAGCCTCCCTCTGCCACGTGAGTTATTTCTTTTGTGGCTTATGAGTTGTTTCAAAGCCAGATCACAGTCCTGTTATCATTCCACGCTTCCGAACTCAAGGCTGCCATTGCTATACTGTTTTACTTCAATTTCAGGAACGCTAATTGTGTTTGTAAAGCATCATTTTTCCTCTTGAGTCGAGAGCAAGAAGACAGTAATCTCCCTGATCAATGCCTGTGAAGTTTCCAAGAGAACGTGTTGAAATCCCAAAGGCAGTTTCATGGTGTAGATTCAAGATGCTTCCTATTTCTAATCTGAAAGCCTTATGATTTCCAGTATTCATAGAGTGTTATTTCTATGTAAGATTTTGAAGTACAATTTGCCCTTCATGCAGATATAGATTAGAAACACAGATTAAGGGTAAAAAAACAAATAATTGATGGGATGGCACCTGCACCAAAAGTTTTACCTTTAAAAAAAGAGATCGTTTGAAGGGGAAAAAGAAATGTATTATGGGAAGAGAAGAAAAGGGTCAAAGAAAATGGAGCTGTACTGAAATGATGTCTTAATTCATCATGCAAGTTTTACTAAGAACCAGTCAGATGAACGTTACAGGAGATGTGACCACAATTGTTACTGAGGTTTCTCAAGGTGGCAGGTCCTTATAAAGCCTCTGACAGTGTACAATATTTTGATTATCAGAAGGAAACATTCCAGACACAAAGATGTGATGCACTTCACGACAGAGGAGCAGATTCTGTACTTACGTGTGACATAAGGGGCTACAGTTGCTCCTGTGGTGCCCAACAAAAATGACTTTCATACAGGTTTTTGAGAACCTTTACCCCAAATGTAGGACTTGGAGGTAGGTTCCTTGGGACTTGACCTGCACTACTACACTAAACTTGCTAGGGAACGCTCACGTCTCTGGGAGCAAGGATGTTTCTCTAGGAAGCACTCTGTAAAGGACTTGCATTGATGTCATTGCTGTCATGTACAGATGCAAAACCATCCCGTTCAACATGACTGCTTCACTCAGTTTACTCTGCAGTGATTCTTATTCTGAAGCACATCAGAAGGATGACTGACCCAGCTTCTACCCTAACAAGGTTAGATGTATCACCTGGGGAGAAAATCATGAGTTAGCCTTCCCCTCCCACCCCAAATGAGCCTTCTTAGCTTAATCGACTTCAAGTGTTTTTATGCCCTTCCTGTTTTTAACAGCTAGTCAAAATGAAATCACTTCTGGCCTAAAATTAATGGCAAGTCGCAAGTAATGAGAAGTCTGTACTTCAGACACTCCCACAATGAGTGCAAGAGCTTCACTGAGGAGGGAACAGAAGTAATAAACTTGTAATAAATGTCAGAAAGATGCGATCCTTTTATTGGAGAAAACTCATGTACTGCTTTTAACAACTGAACCTGTCAGTTATATAAATGATAATGTGCATTGAGGGAAAGTAAGCTATAAATCCTTTACTTCTGGAATGAGATTCCATCAAACGTGAAGAAACGACAAAATTAATTCTCTGTTATGTCAAATATAGATGCATCTGGACAACTGTGTTTTGAATTCAGAGCAAAAAGGATTTACCCAAATATTTTCCTGCCTCATAAGTGCTCTGCACCCAGAAGTGTCTGCGTCCTTTAGATCATTCTCATTTTCAAACGGTGAACAATTTGGGAATACTAATTTTGCCACCACTAACTGGTTCTAAGCAGAGACTTTGAGTGCCAGCTCCAGTGTGCACATAGGCAACAGCAGCAGGCTGCTGCACTCAAGGAACCCTGAGAAGGAGTGCTCTTTGCTACCCCCAGGGCGGGCTGCTTCAGTGTGTAAAGACCTCAGGGTGTTCAGTCACCCACTTCTCATTGCACCTGGAAGAGTTCACCAAGACAGGAGATCTGCAGCTGTAGATAGATGATCAAATTCAGTGTGTGGGTCTAAACTCAGATGTATATGTTTTCCAGCTTCACTGGTCTTACTCATCTTTTCAAATTGGAAGCAGATTGATGCGCTCAAAGAAAAAGCAGAACATGGAGTGATATCACTGCTAATGCCCTTACTCCTCTTCTTCCCTTCCCTTCCCTCCCCCTTTTCCTTCCCTCCCCCTTCCCTCCCCCTTCCCTCCCCCTTCCCTTCCCTCCCCCTTTCCCTTCCCTTTCCCTTCCCTTTCCCTTCCCTTTCCCTTCCCTTTCCCTTCCCTTTCCCTTCCCCTTCCCTTTCCCCTTCCCTTTCCCTTTCCCTTTCCCTTTCCCTTTCCCTTTCCCTTTCCCTTTCCCTTCCCTTTCCCTTCCCTTTCCCTTCCCTTTCCCTTCCCTTTCCCTTCCCTTTCCCTTCCCTTTCCCTTCCCTTCCCTTCCCTTCCCTTCCCTTCCCTTCCCTTCCCTTCCCTTCCCTTCCCTTCCCTTCCCTTCCCTTCCCTTCCCTTCCCTTCCCTTCCCTTCCCTTCCCAGGACCATCCAGATGTAGCCTTTATACATAAAGAAGCCATGACATAGGCAGTTACTGAGATGGGAAAAAATATAAATAAAAAAATTAAATGAAATCACAAAGCCCACATGACACGCGTCTAGGAGGCTCGAGGAAACTGAAGTCTGAAGCAATTGAATCACAGCCAAATGTACAATAATTCATCATTGCACACACCTGCTATATCAGATGAGAGGACTCGCTGTCATATCCCACTTCAAAAAAGCTCCAAGATTTCTGTTGAAGACATGAAGTGAGTAGAGGACATAAAGAATTTAAATGCAAGGGTATTTCAACCTTCTCATATAGGGCAGGGAAATTTATCTCAGAGGTTAGCCAATTTATTTCCAAATGGCGAAACTGGGCTGTGCACTTGTAAAGGAAGCCGCTGTCAGAGGAGGTGTGGGATTAACGGGTGCAATAACTGTGATGGCTTTAATATTACAAATGGTAGCTCCTTGAGTTTGATGAATGGTTACTTTTGGTTTACCTGTGGTCCTGCATTTGAGAAGATAATATAGAAAAAGCAATAAAATTGAGTAAGTAGAACAGTATAGGCTGCTGTTACCTAAAAATAATAAATGGATTACACTGACAGGCAGCACACATGCAATAACTGTCAGTCGGTTATCTATCAGCCCATTTCATTTCTATTAGGATGTAGGAAAGAATACCATATTTTGTGTAATTACTGATGCGAAATTCAGATGAAAACAAATTGGCTCTTCCTTTGGCTTTGTTTTCCTTTCCACATACGACCATACACAAGTCAAAGGATCTGCTTCAGGAGACAGACATACATAAAATTTTTCCCCATCCTCATCTGCCAAGAATGAAAAGGTTACCTGCTGGCATGACAGATTGGTTGGAAGGTCACAGTAGATTTTCCAGTAGAGCTAGGAATACATCTTTTGGCACAATGATATATATATATATATACATTTTAAATAGCACAGCACAATATTGAGATGTACTTGTCAAGAAGAAAGCACTGGTTATATTTCAGCACTATTCGATTCCTGTTTGAGCTTAGAGGACGCGAGCTCAGGTGGGTCAGAAAAGCAACCCGCTGGTAAGCGATCTGACTGTACTGCTCGCGCCTCCGGGAAGCAAGGGGCGGTCTGCATTCCTGTTTTCTCTGGGTGGGAAAAAGTTCTAGTAGGAAAATACATATATATATTGTATGGGAACTGTTGGATCACGGCCTGAACCACTGATGGATCACCTGAGCTGAGCACTGAGTCAGACACGGGAGCACAGGTGAAGGCAATGCACCTGTGTGACAACAGGGATGGAGTCTATCTCCACCTCTCCCAGACCCCATTTAAGGGCTGACCACCACTGGGGAAGGAGCTCCTTCTGGAGACTGCTCCCTTTGGAGTTTCCTACTGCAAGCCTGGGAACATGGGTGAGCATTTTCATTTGTTTTCATTGTCTCTTTTCATCATAATAATCTTTCTAATTATGCCATCTGTAAAATAGCTACAATGCTATTTGGCATTGTTCATTCTGTTAACCATACATATATATACAGGGAAAGATGATTAGAAGTGGAGCTGCTGAGTGGCTTCTGTGTAATGGGGAATGAAGCAACAAGGATAAAGCTAACGCAATGAAGCTCGGGTACTTTTACACAAAAGGTGCAATCCTTCTTGGAGTTCTGCAGCTCGAGCTGTTGTCAAAACTAAAAGTCACAGGAGGCTGAAAGAGATGTTGATGGAAACAGACAGAATTTCTGCAAATAGATGCTATGTGCAGTGGTCTGAATTGTGGAACTGCTCAGGCTGGGAAAGACCTTGCAGATGATGTCCAACCACAACCCAACCATACTGCCCTCACTCTAACAACCCTTCACTAAATCATGGCCCCGAGCACCACATCCAAATGGTTTTTGAATGCATTCAGGGATGGTGACTGCACCACCTCCCTGCAGAACCCACTCCAGTGCTGAACAACCCTTTCTGTAAAGAACTGCTTCCTCATATCCAACCTAAACTCACCCTGGCACAACTTAAGGCCATCTCCCCTCACGAGGGAGAAGAGCCCAACCCTGCTGCTGCTGTGAGTATCTTTCAGGTACTGGAAGAGGGCAATGAGGTCTTGCCTCAGTCTCCTTTTCCCCAGACCAAACAGCCCCAGTTCCTTCAGTCTCTCCTCACAGGGCACATTCTCCAAGCCCTTCACAAGACTTGATGCCCTTCTTTGGACCTGCTCCAGCACCCGTGCTGGAAACTCCACTGTTCTGATTGCTGAGAGAAAGCTTCCTTGGGGTTTTCTCTGTTTCTCATGCTGCTTTCCTAGTAACCATTCCAGATGGCTGTGGAATGGACATGAGATGTGCTATGTGCCCTTTGCTATTGTGCACTGGTACTGCACATTTTTCCCCTCGAAGAAACAGAATTCTCTTTGCTGTGGTTGTGGGCGTGCTGCTCAGCTGTGGGAAGCGATGCTATCGTGCAAACCCCCCCACTGTTATACAAGCCGTACGTTTAAAGTTCAGAAACCTTACAGGTTTCGTTCGTTCTTGCACCTCCACGGCTTTCCTTTGCGTTCTTCAATTCTGAGGGGTATGTTATTCTAAAAGAGTTGGTGCTCTGTAATGCCATACAGCGTACGTCTGGAGAAAAATGTCCTTGCTTGGCCACGATGTACTAAAGGACAAGGGGAAAAAGAAGAGGTGGCTGCAGAGTCACCCCGAGGCTGAAGCAGAGTGCCATGCACCGCCTGCACCCACAGCACCTGCAATCCAACTTCAAAATGGGGGCAAAAGCAGTGCAAAATATCAGTAGCGGTCTCCATATGCGCACAGGAAAGGGGAAGGAGGAAGTAAGAGAGGCCTTTTTTTGTTTCGACGTGGGAGATACCTTTCTAAACTTTCAAGAAGTTCAACACCTACTGTCGTTCTTAGAAGCCAGCGGAGGACGCTTTGTGCCTCTGTAGGCACGGCGTGCTTCTGCATCTCCACGTGCAGTACAGAAAGCAATTAATGCTTACAAGGCTGGAGGCAGGAGGGCTGCAATGCAGGGGAACTGACTCGCTCAGCCTGGAGAACCACGGCACGACGGATTTCGCATCCTGCGCCCTAAGCACCACACTGCTGTGCTAGGTCTGCACTGGGAACAGTAGCTGAACAGGCATCGGGTTATTTACTTGGGTGCTATCTCAGAACGCACTGAGAGATGCCCAGCGTCCTAACGTGGCGTGAACCGCACGGAGGAGGGCAGGCAGCGGCAGAAGCGGCGGCCTCGCGTTGTGAGGGCCGGCTGGGCGCGAGGAGGGACGCCGCGCACCGGGGGCGGGGTGAGGCCGCTCCCGCCGCCGCCCCGCGCCGCGTGCTCTCCGGCTCCGCCGTGCCGGGCCCTCAAGTATCGCGGGAGCCGGGCGCTGCCGCAGCCGTTGGGCGGCGCGGCTGAGGAGAGGCGGCCGCCGATGGGAGCGGCGGGCTGCGCGCCGTCCCGCTGCCGGCGGCCATGAGGAGGAGGCGGGCGGCGGCGGCGCCGCGCTGTGCCCCGGGCGGGGCCGGCGCTGTGGGGCGGTGCTGAGCGCTGCCCGGAGCCGGGTCGGGCAAGTTTGGGTGCGTGCCGCGCTGCTCCGCGCTGCTTCCAGGTACGGCGCCGTGTGACCGCGGCTCGATCCCGGGCTGCGGCGCGGATCGCTGCGCGCTGCCGGCTCCGCTGCTCCGAGCTCCCTCCGCGGCTCCCGCTGCATTCCGTGCGGTTCGCTCGGGCGGTCGTGGAAGCGGCGGGAGGAGCGGTGGAGGAGGGGGGGGGAAAGCTGCCGCGGGGCCTCGGGCTGCTTTCCGAGCTGCCCGTGCTGCTGTGGTGCTCCCCAGCCGCTGCTCCCTCTCCTCTGCTCGGCTGCAGGTCGCGTTGCGTTGCTGCGGGTGCTTTGGGATTGGTTTTGGTTTTACATCGGGAGGTGTTTGTGGCTGGCGATAAAGCGCGGCTGTAACGCGGGGCGCGTTTGGGTTCCCCCTCCCCCCCGGGATCAGCTCGGTGAGGGTTAGGAGCGATTTCCAAGGAGCCGGCTCTGTGCCGCGTGTTCCCGTGCAGGTTGCAGGGGATGAGCGTGTGTGATGCTGAGAGCTGCTGCTGGTACGGGGGGAAGCGGCTGGCAGCCTCCTCTGCCTCTACGTGGGCTTTAGGGAGGAGGGCTGCCACCAGCTTTGCCTCTCAGGTACGAATGGAGGTGGGTATTTGTGTTGCTAACTGCCGGCTCCCCAGCAAGATAACTCCGATTCACCCAAAATACGTAGCAAGGGGAGAAGTGGTGTATGTTACCGCAGTCTGTGCCCCCAGAATCCTATTGCGAGGGTAAATCTGTAAACCGTTCCTTACCGCCTACAGCAGGAGCTTGCTGCTGCTTTGAGCATTGCTTGCAGGATCAGGGAGCACCGACTGCCCTCTGCCCCATGGTGGGGAAATTCGGGCTGGAGGAGGCAAGCAGAAACAGTGGGAAACCAGAAACTTGGAAAGCTGTACGCTGCTTACCGTTCCAGTGGGTTCTTTTGGTTCTGCTTCTCAGTATCAGCTTCTTCTGTGTGTGTGACAGTGGTGGATGAATTTGAGAGTGCTTTCACTGAGAATATGGGAGAATCGTTTTTATCAACCTAGGGGAGCACGGTATGCAGTTTTTTTATCCAATGTACTGAGGCCTGTACGCTTCTAGCAGATCTGTTTTTTCCCCAGAACTTTTGGGATTATATACTGCTTCTTTCTTTCTGTGTATTCTACCACTTTCTGATGACTGGCTTTTAAGTTGAAGCGAATATGATGTGAAATCAAAGCGCAGACCGTCGGAAACGGCCTTTTCAGTATCCACAAACCTTGCTTTTTGAGGACTTGTTTTGTGGGGTTGGGAGAGCTCTGCTTTCCCAGGAGGGGTTCCTTTGCTATGCATTGGAACGAGTGAGGAGGCCGTTCAGTTCAGTGGGCAGGCATCTGTGGGATGCCTGGCACTGTGCTGGCAAGCCACCTGCTGCCAGAGGAAACCCTCTGGGACGTGGCTGTGCTGCTTGGGTTGTGTGCTTCCCCCTGTGCTTGTCCCATAGCTTTTCCCCTGGCTGTTGCCTGACTTGCTGTGCTGTTTCATTGGTGCTGGGGAGCTGGTTCTGGGTGGTATCTGTCAAGCTGTCACTTCTTAATTTCAGTGTCCTGTGTGGGAGAGCACCCACCGTCTGAAGGCAGAGCAGATGTAGTCAGGTTTCTCTGTTAATTAGTTGTGGGGGGGTCTCCAGCAGCTTGCAGGGGGATCCTGCCTGCGTGCTGCAGGGGAGGGGAGGCACCACCTGGCTGAGTTGGTGCCCGTGTTCTCCTTGGATCGGTGTTTTAATTGGGGTTTACATTTTTAGTGCGTCGTGCCAGCAGATCTGCGGAAATAGCATGTCTTAGTGCAAGTATGTGAAGGCGTGGACTGAAGGCAAAGGAATCCTTTACCAATTTGACATCGTTTGCAAGCTAAGTGGCTTACAGCGAGTTTGCTGTGAGCACGAAAAGCTTTTTTTGCCTGGGTGTCGGGAACCTGGGAGGTGCGTTGCATCAAGGTATTGATTCTGGGGGAAGAACAGGCATAACTGCTCGTATAGTCTGAACAAAGCAGGAGAAAACAGGGTATAGCCTTTTATAACAAACAGGTTTGATCAGGTGGATTAATAAGCCTTTCCTACTTTCATTTCAGAGTCACGGAACCGCTTTTTAGAATGAAGAATAGGTTGACTTTTAAATGTCAAGTTGTCTATTTCAGGAAAGGAAAGAGGGGGAGAAACTCCATCTGAAGACACAAAGCTCAGGGTAGCTCTAACCCGGTGCACCTGATTTTCTTCTTTTCCTTGTTGAGCATGAAAGCTGCTGTATTAATTTCTGAGATTGGCAGTCCGAGCATTCTGAGTTCTTCAGGTAACTGTACATGAATTAATGAAGTGCTCACGGTACTGGATAACGATTCACGGTTTGGTTTTTTCTTTAGAATCTATTTAGGTCTGCTTAGATGAGCGTTAACTCTTGGAAGGCAAAATGGATTCTAAATGTATTGAGTGTGTCACAGGAAATAGGACTGTGTTCCTTAGTAGTTTTTAAAGCAGATTTGCTTCCTCAGCTTTTTAATGATTACTTCCCCAGAAGCAACTCTGATGGATTTTATTTTATAACACAGCGTGGCACACGCTGCACCAAAACGTAAGCAGCGGGCTATAGCTTGGGAGATCTCGTTTGGGGATGAGCTGGCCCCAGCACACGTGGGTGCAGTGATGTATTCTGTCACTCCCCACTGGCCAGTCGCTGTTCGGTGTGGTGCTGCCCATGTGGCACTCTGGTTGGCAAAAATGATAACACCAAACCTTTCAATTAGCAGTGCTTTAAATACTGTAAATGAGCTGCTTTTCTCACGTACTACACTCCTGTGCTCAGTATCATCACAGTATCTGTGGGCATCCTGAGGTTTCTGGTTCTTAGCCTCTAGCCCAAATCTGCTCGAGTACGAGGGGAGCAGCGAAGGCTGTGGATGGAGATGGCTTACAGATGTACAGAGATGTCAAGCAGGGTGAGTTGCAGCCCGGACTGAGGTGGTGAAGTTGCACACCTCAAAAGCACAGCCTGTGTGGCAGGTCATAGATTGACTGGAGAAGGCAGCATACCCTTTTTAAATAATGAAAAGGGAGGAAATTACCTCTGGAGTCATAACAGTAATGTAAGTCCATCCACTTATCATCTTCCTAGACCACCTGTTATCTGCAGTCTGCATGCTGTAATTGAGATGTAGCCCTGGGGGTCAGTGGAAGCAGAGTTCTGCCCTCGCAGCTTTGAACTGTGCTTTTCCCCCGGTGCTCTTAGTTCAGGAGGAGAACATGAGAGCTTCCGCCTGCAGTAAGATGCTGTGTGAGTGCAGTGCTTTTCCTATTAAACCAGTCAGTGCTCAGTGAGCGCTGGGCGATACTTCTCATTTTCTTTGGAGGAACTTTTGTGCAGAATCTTACCGTGTCGCCGAAATTGCTGTCTGAGATCTGCAGCTGAGCCTGAAATCACTGCTAGCTGCACTGACAGCAGGTGAGGGCAACAAAGCAGGCAGAGGAGACTGCTGGGTGTGAAATGGATGGAGAGAAGCCCAGGTCGGGATAATCAGCGGGCGTAGTGCAGGCAGCACTGGCAGGAAAGTGCTGGTGTGAGGTCTGCAGTTTGTGGTGGGGTCGGTGCAGTGGTGGGGCTGCATGTCAGCTCTGGGCTGTGGGGACGTAACCAGGGAGCAGAGCTGGATGCTCCTTGGAGTCCTGGCCCCGATCTGTGCTGCTGTATTTGATGAAAGCATGATTGTTTTGGTTTGTAATTTCAGTTAAAAGCTTTTTAGGCAACTGGATGGAGTAGTGCTGAATGGCATGGTGCTGAGTCCCCAGGGACGTGAAGCAGGTGGGATGCAGGGAGCAATGCTGGGCACATGCTGCCTGTACCAGCGCTGTGGGCTGAGTGGAAGTGGGCTCTGGGCTGTTTCACAAACCGAGAGGCAATGCGAGCTTTGGGGCTGTCTCTAATTCTGCCAGTTTGACAGAGCTTGAATTTGTCACCTCCGTAAGATCCTCTTAGCGCTGCATTTTGCTGTGGCAGTTTTAGGAAAGCCTGGCAGTGCAGCTGAGTTCTAAATTTGCATCCTGTTTTCTATTCTAAAACCCTGCCTTCATTGCTTCCAGCGCTGCCAAACTGCAGTGTTTTGGGGCAGGGATTTCCTTGCTTTGTTGCAGCTGCCTACTGTTTAAAATTAGCTTTGTTCTTTGCAGTGGTAGCTGGCAGGCCTGGCGTGTTTCTCTTCCCCTTCCTCCTCTGAGGCCTCAGTACTGCAGGCTTTACTAAAGTCCCAAATCAAAGCAATTTAGGGACAGAGAGCTTGAGGCTGGGGCACTTGGCAGCTGGTGTGTATCAGTGCATAGGGATGCAGTGACTGTGCACTTGCTGGGGATTGGTGTTAAAACAGATCTGATTTTTTTCTAAGTAGTGGGATGAGTATTTAATTGGGGTGTTAATTATTAAAAAAGCAAACCAAACAGTGATCACTGTTAGTTTTCTAATCGCCTGTCATGCTGCCTTTATTTTAACCCCTGCAAGCTGGAGCTCCTGGCCACGGTGTGGTTCCTGCGCAGCTGGTTTAGGACCAGCACAGCTTCGGGAATAGGAGGTGTTTCCACTCATCCCTCCGACCGCTGCACTGCTGAGGTTCACTCAGTTGTATTAAACCAAGAATTGGTGAAGAAAAGAATTCTTCTGTATGATTAAGTGCTCGGGGAGGACGTGCCTTTGCGTCTCAGCTAGTGCTGAGCAAATAACTGCACTCCTCAAGGCTACAGAAGCCAATTACAGCCGGCACAGCGACCAGGGCTGCGTGAGGGGTGAATGCTTCTGCACGTTCTCCTCCTTTTTCCCTAATAAAAATTGGTGCTATTTTTCTGTTTCTGGTTTTTTGTTTGTTTTTCCTTCCCCCCCACTCTGTAATTTTTTTCTTATCACTGAACCCTTCCCGTTGACCAGCATGAGAATCCATGGTGCTAACTGGAAATGAGGCGGTGCAGTTTTGGGTTGACAGGTTGTGTGTGGTTCTGGTGAGGAAAGGAGCTGCGGGTCGTGTTTGCACGGAGGGTGGATGAGCAGCTTTATTGATTGCTACGTAGTAAAGCAGCCCTTCAAGCACATAACTTGAATGTGCTTTTCAGATGTTCTGTCTCTTGTTTGTTCAAATGAAGTGAAACGAAACCATAATTTGTCTCTTTATCTGATATGTTTGAACTAAGATAAGTAGGTTGAAATGCAGGCAGGGTTTGTGGGAGTGTTCCTTCTGAGAAGCTTGTTTCCATCCTAGGAAAGGCAGCAGAGCAGTAAGGGCTGTCCTGTGTTTTGTTTTGCAGGTGCTGGGACAGCTGTCCTGCGCTTCAGTGCCCGGGCTGTGCGTGGGGACGCGGCTGAAGCACAACTCTCACAGCTGGAATGCAGTGCAGCACGTAATGGTACGAGTGAGCTGTTCACATGTGGTCCTCTTAGTGGAGAATCTCAGAGCCGTGGGGGCTGGAGCTCCCCCATGCCAACCCCCACGGCAGTTCCCTGCAGCAGCAGCACACAGAGTGTCCAGGCAGGTATCTGGGTCCTCCCCAGAGCTCCTTTCCAGCAGCTCAGCTCTGTACCTGCACTGAGCCCTGCGATTATTCTCCAGCAGTGCTGAGAGTGGATATGGACAGCTCACGTAGCTTTTGTTGCCCAAACTAGCATTGCGGGGAAGAGCCTCAGGAGGTGTGTGGGCAGCTGCCATCTTCTTTTGCTTTTGCTCTTTGGTGCTGCTTAGGGAGTATTCAATTTCAATTCAATAGGATTAATAAAAAAAAATAATATCAAATTGCTTCCAGTCCTTACGGAACGTATTCAAAGCAGCATCATAAACCCTGTATTAAAGGCAGAAGAAGACAACTTTGTGTTAATGTCTAACATTCAAAGAAGTTCCTGGTTGGAACTGATTGGAGCCTCGATTAGCACTGTCTGTTAGCACTGCTTTGACCTTCTGCATGCTCTTTATTAGAATGTATTACACTGTATTAGAATATCATTAGAGTGATTGAGGAATACACGCTGTGTTTCTAAATAAAAGCACATATGGAGGCTGCCTGTGAGATATGTAAATTTAAATGGCTGGTATTTGTGGGTGAAGGTAGAAAGGCCTCGGGTTGGAAGATGGAAAGTGCCTGCACACTGTGCTTCAATGGAGAGCAGTGTTGAAATGTTCAGTTCAGGCTGTATTTGTTAGCTAATTTATCCCTTTTCTTCTTTCAGCTGCAGTGGGATGTGCATCTTTGCTTCCATGTTGGATTTTAGCTGTGGGAGTTTGGTGCATCTCAGCAGCGTTCTTTCTTTAGCACTTTAGTGGAAAGGAGGCCGAGCGATGAGGAGATTTGTTTACTGCAAGGTGGTGCTGGCCACTTCTCTCATGTGGGTGCTCGTGGACGTCTTCTTACTTCTGTACTTCAGCGAGTGTAATAAATGCGATGACAAGAAGGAGAGGTCCCTGCTGCCTGCTCTGAGGGGTGAGTGCCAAGTCTGAGCTACCTCTCACAGTCACAGATTTATTATTAATTATCTTTCTCATATCTTTGTGTACTTCCTAAATCACTTTTCCAATTCAAACAGACAGGATACCAAGGTCTGAAGTACTCTGTTTTATTTCACTGGTTTCAAAATTGCAGATATCTCAGGGTCTGACCTTTTACCATATTGAAACCTGAGTCCTGTACGTATTTTTTTCAGCAAAAGCAATATCAAGTGTCTGGTACGTGGAAGAGAAAAAACAAAATAATAATTATTTCTTAATCCAGTGTTTGAAGTCATTCTTACGATTAGAGAGGAAAGATTCTGCTTATGTAGAACGTGCATAGAAATAAAGAGGAAGCTTTCCATGCCTTTTTAGTTGTAATTATTGTTCTGTAAATGATTCATGAAGACAACTTTGCAGTAGGTGTACAGTGTAAGTGGTGACAGTTCATAGACTGAATGCAGCTGTCAGAAGTCCCCCTCTGATGTACGCTTCAAGATGCAGCAGACAAGTGACAAGTACAAAAGCTGGGTGCTATAACAGTGAGCTGTCGCTGTGCTGGTTGGTGACATTGCTTAACAACTTGCTAGCGTTATCCCAATTAACATGGAGCTGGCTTGCACTCAAGCCATCTTTACTTGTATCTATTTTTGTATGACGGTTGAGGTAAACGATGCTTATTTCTTAAACCTACTTCCTGCCCTAGAAGAAAATGAATGCTGGTCAGTCTATTGGCAGTCCCTGCTTGCCAATGGCATATGCAGAAATCTGTGAAAATATCAGCATCCTGCATCCTGTTAGTGTGGAGCCTGCATCTGTAGGGTTGTGTTCTTCCACTGCTGCTTTCTCCTTACTGTGGGTGGCTGATGCCTGACAGATCTTGAGGTGACAGAGGAGGAAGTTCCCAGGACATGCTCCAGGCAGGGTGTGGGGAAGCTCTTCCAAAAGCAGCCAGTAGAGTTGGGGAAGGTTTGCACTCCTTCCTGCTCTCAGAGGCACCTCGTGTCTTGTAGCAGGCTGCACAAAAGCAGAGATTTCTCTGGGAGCTTGGGTTTTGTCTGGAATTTCAGGAGATTTTAAAGCATGTCTAATCATACCTACATCACTTCAGGAAAGCTGGAGTAGAGGGAAGTTTTGTGGAGAGCATCACGTGAAGTAGGAGCTGGGTCTGGCCTTTCTCTGGACTAAAGCACAGTGAGGCAGCTGGTGAGGGGAGTCTCAGCAGGGCATCTCCCAGCCTGCATGCAGGGCTGCTCCCCTCCTTTCCTTCCCACAGAAGCAGGGGCCACAGCTGTTGATGTGTTGGAAACATCCAGAGCCAAGGTGTGCTGCTCAAGCTGGCTCAGCAGGGCTCTGAAGGGAAGGGAAAAGTTCAAACACACAAAAAAAAAACCTGAAATACACTGTTGGTACTGACAACAATTCTGTTCTAAGTGCTTTTTAAGGACATAAGGACAGCTCTGTTGTGATGCTTTGTGTTTTTGGTTGGTTTGCTTTTTAAATGGGTGAGATGACAGAGATGGATGCAGAAGTTGCCAGCCCAAGGAAAAAGATAGCAGATGAAATCTTACGTTGTGAACTGATTGTGTTCAATCTAATATTCCTAGCAGATGGTTCTTCTGAAACATGCAAGGCTTGCAAAAGGCAGGGCAGGGTGCTTTCAGGGCTGCCTGAAGAAATAATCCTCCTGGTATTTAAAGCAGGAGCGCTTATGTGCAGGCTAGGGGTCAGCTTGCTCAACATACTAAGCTTCTGACAAAGGAAATGCTGTTTAAGCCAAGGTAGTCTGACGGCCTGCCACTTGATCACTTCAGCTTTATTTTCATTTGCTGTGAATTGGAACAGTTCTGAGGGACCCAAAAGGCCCAGGCTTCGGTTTCTGCAGCCCCCTCCTTCCAAAACAGCGTCTGGGAGACCAAGAAAAGAGCAGCATCCCTTTGGGCTGCGTGCTGTGGGCAGCTAGAAGCTCAGGATGTGTCTGGGGGTCAGAGGGGCAGAAGGAACATCCATATACAGGGCAGGATGTTGCGGCTTCCCACCTGCTTGGCTTCAATGTGATCTTTCATCGATCATCTCAAATAGTGCCAAGAGAATCATGTCAGCCCTGCGTGAGTTTGCTATGCTGGAGGCTTGCTGGCTATTAGCTGGCTGTTAGCTGCCATCCTGGCTGCATGAGAGGGAGGACCACACTCTAGAGATCTCTGAGCCCAGAAAGAGACAACATCCTGCAGTCATAGAGGGTTTGGTGTTGTGCGCTTGTGTTAGTGTTTAATTTATGGTGAAGATATTTGGAATGGAAAAATACTTTCCAACAAAACAAAAAAAAAACACCCCTCAAATCTTTTAATTTCAAATTCAGAATTGTTATTTAAACACAATGTATTCCGTTTCAAAAGCTTCTAAAGTGTTTGAAGATGATTCTTGTTTAGAAGCTTTAGGAAAATAAGAGTTGAACTTGGGGAAGTCAGGGCTCTCTAAGCAATAAAACAGGGAGCATGTGCAATGACTGAAATAGTAATTATTAAGGAAGCGTGATTATTTTAATTAAAATGAGTGAGAGTGATGAGATGGAATTGTATTCCTGAATGCCTGTCTTTGCAGCATGACTAATGTGCCACTTTGTAACATGCTGGTAGGCTTTAGATTTCCATACAGTAGTGACAAGTCCTTAATATTTCTGTCTAATGTTTTTATGCAGATTTCTGTTCCTGTATTATAAACTGTATTCTTAAGTAGTACAAAAGGGCTTTCAGAAAACCAGGACAAGTTATTAAAATGCTATTTTGAGGAAAACTCAGTGTAAAGGGAGGGTTCATTTATTCAACCTCTGTCATGTGTTCCTGTTTCGAGGGAGAAAAGGTCTGTTGTGATCCCATAAAGTGAGTGAATGAAACGCTGGGCTGCTGCACGAGAAGTTTGGGGTTATGGCCAAGTTTAGAGAAGGCATTCATTTTGGTGGTTTCCATAGCAACGTGTTTATCTGTCGGATTACTGTATGCATGGGGCTGGCTGCATTAACAATGCTAGCAGATATTTTTAATAGCACGCCATAAAGATTTAATGGACGGAGGGCTGAATGTGTACGTTGCACTCAAGCCTTGCCACACATTTGTTGACAAATAAAACTCGAAGTGCTGATTTGGGTATTGTGGCAGTGTGCTACCCTCATTTCTGGATCGGTTCAAGAACGATCAAGGGGAAAACTTGAGCTTAGCAGATGCCTTTATCTGATTGCAAACATTTAGAAAGGAGAGCGTTCCTGGGAGATGTGGTACCCCCGATTGGAACAAGAGGGCTGTGGAAGAGTCACGATTTCCAGCAGGCTGTGGAGGATTGATGGCAAGATGCTTTTCACTGCTGCGATGGGGTTCCACTGCTTGCTGTTAACTTATTTCATCTGTTGTACTGCTGTGTGTGTGCCAGGCTCATGGACCTGTTCTGTCCGTGAGGAGCTGTGGGAGCTGTGTGTAGGAGACACGCTGTTGTTGAGCACTTAACCTTTTCTCACCGTAACCTTTGTGCTGATAGCACGATGCATAAATGGTACTGCAAGGCAGAAGAAGTCAGGCATTCTTTCGGCTGCGCTGGGAACCTCCAAGTCATTCTTAATAGGATTAACAGGTGTTCTAGGTCAGCTTTGTTTTTTGGCGGTGGCAGGATGTGCTTTCCAGCTGACTGGTAGGTTTTCAGGTTTCCTTTTTATGGTCAGCAGAGGATTCATAACATCACTGGAAATTCTCAGCCAGCCGCTTTCCCTTTCGCAGAGTACGTGTTGCCTTTCAGACCCACTGGCTTGCAAATACCTTTGTTTTATGGAAACTTAACAAATGATTCTTGGAAGCTACTTCCAGCATCAGCTTTAATAATGGATATTGTTGATAAATGATGTCTCCTTTTTGTTACTGATGCCGTGCTTCAGGCCTTGAATGAAGCTTCATTGATTTCGGAAAAGCTCTGCAAATGCTGTCCGTGTACTCAAGCCTAGTAGCAGGAACTGAGGCTTAAAAACGAGGCTCAGTCTGCCATCAGCCTCTTTTTAATCCACTGTCAAACAGTCCTTAAATTGCTCTGAGAATTACACAGTGTAGCCGAGCACGACAGAGTGGTTTCCCATGCTGTGTGAGCTCTGTGTGGGTTGTAAGATGCACAAGAAGATGCTGAAGCAATGAGCACTGCAGAGGGGACATACAGCGCTGGAAGGTGGTACAGCACAATGGCTGGCTCTGTGCTGCAGCTCTTCTGTTTTGCAAAGGGGCAGAAAGGTTTTGCTAATACTGGCTTTAAGCTGTGGTCCTCGTGATTACCGTTTGTGTTATTTCTCTCCCTTCTGAAGTATCAGTGATGCGGAATTGGGGGGCAACTTGTGCAGGAAATACTAATTGGTGTTATCACTGAGAAACACTTCTCAATTAGGTTTCTCGGTAGTAGTGCAGTATGAGACTTGCATAACAATTACGGATGGTGCTATCTGTGCAAAGCCCTGGCTGTTTGTGTGTCTGAGTGCTGCTCCTGGAGACTTTTCTGTAGCTGTCGTGAGGAGTACTCCTGTATCTGTAATGAAAGTTTTCATCTGCAGACGTTCTCGAGAGCCCTGATTGCCAAACCTGACAAGCTGAAGTGTGCATTTATCTGCATAATAAAGAGTGAAGAATCAGAGTGAAATTTATTCCAGTGTCGTCCTTCTTGTCCTTGGGAGCCTAGTCTGTATTAAAAATCAATTAATAAGAAAACTAAGCCAAAACAAAACCCCGGGGCTCTTACCCTCCAGGAAAGCGAGTGAGATGAGTGAACAGCGTTGGGTGCTTTGTGCCCTCTGCGATGTCCCAGCTGCTGGCAGCAGAGAAGTGTTGTTCACCTTCTAGTTTGGGTGAGAAGGCCTATGGTCAGCGGGAGTGCTGGGTGCCCCCCAGTTCCTGCACTGCACTGCGGTGTGCTTACAGTGAGGGGGGGAATTTCTGCATTAATCTGGTGGCTTTTGACACCTTTGTATGGAATTGTATACTAAATAGTTAAAAGCTTCTTTTTGAGGCTGAGCAGCAAAATAAAACATATGGAAGATCAATTATTTTTTGTTCCAGTGGCTTGAAAATTGTTTACAAGTATACAGATAAGTGTCTCGGTTTTATATTGGGTTGTGTAACACACAATAGGAGCCTGTGCCTTATGTGGAGTTGCATCCTTTTGGCATAGTGTTGGAGAGCTCTTGTCAGGGCTCCATTAAGGTTGGAAGCAGCCTGGAAACGTAGTCCCTAAATGGCTTAATAGTTTGTCACCATGCCTGGGCTTAGCTGTGGCAGAAATAGCCCTTTCCTCTCGAGGGTCGTCGTTAATTACACACTCCGTGGCTGTGCAGAAAACCTGTGGCAGTGCTTTAGAAATTGGAGCTTTGGGTTGGGGTAAGGAAGGAGGGGGTGAAGCTGCCTGCATGCCTCCTGAGAAGCTGTGCTGCAAAGAGCTGCAGATGGAGTGTGAATGCACACCTCAGTGTCTTCCCCTCCCTTCATTCTCCATTGCTGCTTTTGCTGATCCTCGCCGTGTGCCGGAGGCGTACACTGCAGTGCTTTGCCCCTCTCCTCCATGGGAGCAGGGATGGGTACAGTTCATCTGTCCCTGTGCTGCTTGATGCCTGTGCTCACGTGCTCCTGGAAAACGTGCTGTGGCTTAAAGTCATACCCTTCATCGTGCTTTGCACAGCTCGCTCTTAAGTGTTAGATAATTTCAAGTCTGACCAGCTGGAAAGCACTTTTACATGCAGAATGCCTGCTTGTGAGCTTTGTGCCTCACGGTGCTGCAGTCTGAGGAGAACTACGTGGAAAATGGTGTTTTGTGGTAATGTAAGCAGCAGTTTGTCAAATCATGCTCTGAAAATACAGTGGTCAGCAGCAAACCGACACTGTGCTGAAGTGTTATGTTTGCTGTGGTGTGGTAGGATGTTTTCAAGAACAAAAAGCTAGTTTTCAGTTAAAGGGTTTTTATTTTGTAAAGGAGCATTCTGTCTGTAAAAGAGCAGGGATACATTGCTGCTTGGTGTAGGGCCTATTAAAAGTGATTTCTAATGCTTTGGCATTGGGCAGTGATGATGTGGATAAAAAGCTATCTCGAGTTCCCATTTCTCATTACTTCTCAGAGGTTGTTGTATGTAGATGTGTGCCTAGTGCAGCGCCTTGTGCCCAGTGCCTTTGCCAGTCTTGGCTTCGTTTAGTAGAGTATGTTCCTCAGTCACAAGGCCTTGGACCTACATTCACCACATTCTCGGTAACTTCACATCCCCACATCTCCAAAGCTTGGCAGAAGTGATAGAGCTGTGTTTTGTGGTGCAGAGCCAGACAGGTTGCCAGGTTCTGGCCTTGGGGCCTCGGCCCCGCTGCACTCCATGGCAGTGCAGAGAGACTGCGACAGAGAACATCCACAGACAAACAAAGATGAACCTCACATATCAACCTCTGTAGTATGGCACGCTGTGTAATCAGTGCAGTGAGTTCAGCTGCGCGTTCCCTCGCTGTTGTGCGGAGATAATGCTGCGCTCCGGAATGCCTCGAATTGCAGGAGCAATATTCCTTGAGTGATGTTGGTATCTGAAAACCAAATAAAACTTTAATCATAAAAGACTTTCTCCATTAAGCGATAAGAGCGCTTTGTAATAAAAGAACTTGTCAGTCTTCCGTGGTTTAGGAGTAATTTAACCGCGTTAAATTCTCTCGATTTAGGCTTTATATGATAGCAATTTCTCTTACTTGCTTCTCGGAAGTTTAAATACAGCGTGTAGGGACCTCAGTGCTGATGGGTTCAGCAGTTGGTTCCACTTTTGATAGTCTTAAAATTTAACTGCATTAAATGATCCTGTTTTAAACTTCATAAAATGTCGATTTGCCTCATTTTGCTACGTGGTGGAAATGGTGGCTTGGAATTGAACCTGCCATAGCGTTAGCATGGGCAGAGGGAGCTGTGTGGGACAGCTTGGTGTCATCTTCTTGGTGATGTGTTTGTGGAGCTGTCCCTGGGTTTGTGACCTCCTCTGTCACCAGGACCCACTCTGATGATCTGTGTGGCACATCACTGATGTTGAGCTGTGTTCTGAGGCCTTTGTGTGGCCCAGAATGAGATATGGGCATCATTTCCTTAGAGGAGAAATGTGGAAGTGAGCCCGAGAGGGGTAGGAAGAGTTGGCGGTTTGTTTTCTTTCTGGTTTCTATCCTCTAAGGTCTGTTGCTGTTTTGAAGATTAAAGATTGTTATCACTGATAAATATTTCCTTTAAGCATTTCATTTGATTTCCTCAAGGGTTGTTGTGCTTGAAATGATTTTCTTATGGGACCGTTGGTGACTTTCTGTAGGTGAAGAAGTTGCTTTGACAAAGAGCCATGAGCTACAAGTAAGGCAAGGCAGATGCTCCAGTGGAAATGCTGTTCATCTGGTGTGGGTTTTATGTCAGCATGAAGGATGAGGTGAGAGGAAAGAACTGCTCCCCCATGAGTAGGTCATACATCTCAACTTCAGCCACCGAACTGGCATTGGTTTGTGTACTGACTGTCAGTGACCTGCGGTAAATATATCATTTCTGTGTATTAAAATTGCTCAGTTTGATGAATATATATTCTTTCAGTCATTATCCTTTGTAGTACTGTAGAAAATAAATCTTGCAGGTAAAAATGAATGAATTTTGGTTATAGGCTTGGAACTTTGTCATTCATTTATCTGAGGCACTGTATCTTCTGTGTACAGGGTGCACATTGGGAGCCTCAAGGGAAGGTAACCTGCTTGGTTTATGGACTTCAAATAGTGGGCTTTGCTGCTCTCATCTGCTTTGGATGAGCCTCTCTAGGACTGTGGGTGGTGGGGGCCCCCAGGTGCTGGAGGAGCTGGTGGGAAGCTGGGGCTGGTGGTGGGGGGAGAGGTTGTAGCTTAACTGAGTATGAAAATAGGATGATGAGAAAAGAACAAAGCATTCAAGGCTTTATGGTTCTGTTTCAGGTGCTGTTACTGAACAGTTGAGAGATGGCTGGTTCTTTTTTTTATATATATATTAAAAAACCAACAACAACAAAGTAGCTTCTAATAGTCTGTTTCTCTTGCAGTATGATAAAGTATAATTAAAACATGCTGCCAGAATGGAAGTGTAATTGCTAATGCAGATTACTGTACCGAGGAGACCTACAACAAGGGAAAGTACTGGGCATTCGCTGGCAGTTTGGAGCTCCCATCTCTGTATTTTCAGATTCCTGCTGCTTTTATGGTCAGAATCCTTATCCTATAAGTGTGGAAAAAGAAGGAAAGATCTTTCTTAAATTATCACAGTGGGTACAGTTAAAGCAAGTTCTTGAAACAGCCTGTGGATAAATGGTACCATTGTAAGCCTTAATCTTGGCTTGCAAAGACCTGTACAGGCATTTTTAATTAAAAATACCATTTGCTTTGAGCTTTGTGTTATTTAGGGTGGAATTGATAGTCAGGCTGGATCCTGTGAAATCCGTGGTGTTACAGCAGAAATTATAAGTTGCATGCTTTGCGTTGTTCCATCCTGTGTGGTCTCCTATGGGCAAACTCAGTGGAGTGGAGCGAAGGGAGGAAATGGAAAGGAAATCTTTAAACGAGTGATGGAACAGCTCTGCATTTCAGCATCACGGTCAATATTTACAGAGGTGAGAAGTGTTAGTATTCCAAGCGGCCCCAAACTGCTCAGAGCAGATCAGCAAGGGTGTTGGTGTGGAAATGGGGCGCAAATCCTCTGACTTTATTCCCGTCTGCACTGTGACATGTCACCTGGCCTTGTGGGATTTGCTGGGCTGTAATCTCTGTAGGCTGGCATTGATTCAGGCATTCAGAAGTCGTGCAGGTGCACGGTCTCAGCAGGGTTACAAGTGTCACCTGCAGACAGATCAGGTTATGCCTTTGTTGGAAGGCTCTGTGCTGTTGTTGTGGGATACACACTTTGTTTAAAGCATGGGTGTCCAACCTTTTAGATTGTCTGGCTTGCACTGGGTAAAGAGAACTTCTCTTGGGCCGCATGAAAAAAATATGTAATGTATATAAGTAACTAAACACAGGAGGGAAACAAAAAGCCATAAAACTAGTGGGTTGGACATGGTCTAAAGTGTCACGTTCACTCTCTTAAAAACTCTGTGTTGTAAACAGAACTCATGTGTTGTCCTGCAGACTGAAGGCTGGTAATGGGATTTACGTAAGAACCTCCGGGGATTGCCCACTGGTAAGCTGGTAATTAATTCCACATTAGTGAGGGCTGCTGTCAGCTGCTCACCAGGTCTCGATGCTGCTGGGCCATCTGTGCCCACAGCAGGTGGGGAGAGCAGGGAGCGTGGCTGGGTGTGGGATGGAGGGGACAGGTGGGTGCCACGCATCTGTTCTGGGATGTGCTTTCCCCTATTGGGTTAAGTTTTCCATACAGTGGTTTAGGTTGGAAGAGAACTCAATGATCAGTGAGTTCCAACCCCCTGCCGTGGGCTGGCTGCCCCCCACCAGCTCAGGCTGCCCTGGGCTCATCATTGCAGCTCTGGGCAGCAGTGCCTCACTGCCCTAAATGTGTGTTCTGAAGTTATTTCCCACATCGGCGTTGTAATCATTTCAAGAAGGTGTATTTTTTTGGGCTCAGTGCTGTCCTTCCCCAGGTATGTAATGTTCAGAATTAACTTCTCGTGGTGCTGAGATGCTCTCTGTGTTCTCAGGTGTTGGTTCTAGTAGTTAGAGAGCTGTGAAACTAAGGGGGAGTAAAGAGAAGGGAAAGAGGGATTTGCCTGCCTCGTCACCTTGTGAATAATGAACGGGAGAGACGGTCGGTATGTTTCAGTAGGATTATTCCTATTTTTTTCTCTAGTTTCCTGCCCTGGAAGCATCACATTTGGGCTTGCTCTGGCCCTGCTCGAGTGTGGCTGCTGCCTGTGGTGCAGGCAGGGCTGGATTTATGGCTGCCTCTGCACCAGCTGGTGAATGGCAGTGATGGGATGTCACTGAGACAGAGGAGCAATATGAGCCTTATTAGCGCTTGGAAATGTCGCTAGCTCTTACGAGGCAAGACATATTAACCCACTTATTAAGCAGTATCGAAATTCATTTTGGTTTCCTTTTAAAGCTTGTTGTTCTTCTCTTCCTTAGTCTGAAACGTTCTGGAATTAGCCTGCACAGCTCCTTCATGCTGCAGGAAGAGCTCGAGGCTCTGTGTGCTTGACTTTGCTGTCCCTGTTTAGGAGAAATTCCCCTGGATGTCACAGCTTCAGTCAGCACAGAAAATGTTTGTTCCTAAATGGGCTCTGTTCAGGGAGCACAAGTAATTACTCTCCTGCTTTTGTGTTCGCTACCTGTTACTGCAGTCTGTGGAGCTGTTGCTTTAGAATTTATTTGAAGTCTTTTAATCTTTGGACCCTATACTGTGTGTTACCATAATGATGATACTAACACATCCATTAATTTAGCTAATGCTTCACAAAATTTACAGTTTTCTCATCTGTTGCAGCCGTACGTAACAGCTGAAATGCGTGCAAGATGTCACACCCCCACAAAGCCTCTCCAGAAGAAGAATAAACTTATTTATGTCTCCTCTAAACGCATGCTGTCTGTTTCCCTGCAGGCTCCGTGCTGCGCTGAAAATAGGTTTTACTCCGTTTCAGAAGTATGTGTTTAAAACATAATTAAAGTGAGTTTGCATAGAAATTACTTGTTTTTCTTGCTCACCCCCACATGTGCTCACACACACATGCTGTTTGCTCGACTATGAAACTGCTTTTCCTTTTGGGTTCGTTTTGCTGGAGGTCTGATTGTCTTTGACTGCTAGGTTTCTATTTCTGCAGCTCACCAGATTTTGTTGACTGCACGTTTCCTGTCCTTTTGCTGTCTTTCTGAATGAATTTTTGTTACTCTAATTTTCAAACTCTTTTGCCTATTCCTTATTATAGGCATCCGATTTTCTTCATTCTACAACCCAGACCGGTGATATGAGAATTGAAAATGCTATTTTTGCAGCTCAAGCCCCAGCAGCTCTGTGTTTTTGGCATGTGTAGGAGCTAAGTGCCTGCTGCTAATCTCTGGGATTGCAGCCTGACGGTCAGAAAGCTTCTGAGTGGGAGATAAGCACGTAAGGAGGGATAATGTGTCTGTTACTGCTCAGCTGATGAAGGAGGAGACACACCGACCTGACCCCAGAAAGGTCCCCACCTCTCATGGCAGCTCTTCCCTCTTCCTCCAGTTATTGTCTTGATAAGTTTATTGGCAGCAGAACCAGTCGATGAGAGGGTCTTACTTCTTGGCACTTCTCAGCAGCCGCTTCATTCTTGCTAAGTGAGATTGTGTACAGGATGAAGGATTGCTCTCGGTGTGTACCTGGCTGGCAGACTGCTGGGTTGCTGAGATGATTGCGCCCAGAAGGCTGCTGCTGTGGGTCTGGGTCCTCACTGTGGGGCAGGCAGCAGTGCTCCTAGGGGCAGGATCCTTGGAAGGTGGCACAAGCTGAACTGCAGCCCAGCACTGCTTCATTTAAGAGCTGTAACAAGTCAAAGGGGAACTGCTGCCCAGCATGGAGCTGCTGGTCTCAACTGGAGAGAAGTGGGTGCACTGTGGAAGTGCCTTTCCCTCTCTGGCAGCTCGAGGAAGGCTTTCTCAACCACTGACGAATAAACTTAAATTGGCTTAATCCGATGTTGTTTTCCTGACTAATGTTAGTAAGATCCAGGTAGCGCCATCTGGTCCCTTCGTGATGTGACATGAATGATTTTTTTTTCCTCCCAGGCTGTAGATGAAAGCCTGTCTTTGTGCGTGCTGGAGCTAACACTGAGCTGGTCAATGAAGCCACAGGCTCTGAGTGCTATGTGGATGCTGTTTCCCTGCTAAGATATAAAATGAGGAAGAGAAAGTAAACCTCCAAATGTGTGACGGAGGAGGCGTTTCAGTGCTTTCTTCAGCTTCAGGAACAGGTGCTCATCCAAAATAGTAACCCTGGTTACATTTCAACACAGAAAACAGGACAAATGTAAGGCATCATTTCAGGCTTAGCTTGTTTCAGCTGAGTATTGGAAGGTGTTTTGTCATTAATGTAGAAAAACTGAGCAAAAAGGAATGTTTATTTGGCATCGAAGTGAGGAAGGTGCACACAACACACGCGGTGCGGGTGTGTAGTCTGAGCTGTGGCTGATCAGCCATTTCTGTGGCATGTGTCAACTTCACATGTTTCTCTTTGCTCTTTCTGAAAGGAATCGAGGTTAAGACATGAAGATAGTTCTCCCCAGCAGCAGTGTGGCCGTGGGAGATGGAGCTCCTTGCAGTAGTGCTTTCAATTCCCTCCATCTGGTGCCACCTCACCGTGGTTTGTTTCCCAGGTGGGCTGTCACCGTCCTGCCTGCACCTGCCTCATCACCTGCCTTGGCTTCCTTAATTGCCACATTGATTGGAATCAATGGCATTAGTGGAACAGCTGGCATGTCACAATAGAAAGGAGAATAAATAAAGGAGAGTGTGATTACATCAGCCTGCTCCCACACTGGAAGTTTTCAGCAGTATGTAAACTGCTCACGAACTAGTATAAGTGGGAAATAAATAAATCCCTACCTCGGTTTTGCTCTTGCACCTTCACTCCTGGACAGTTTTTTTTTTTTTTCTGATGTGAGAAAGACATGACAAAATGCAATGCAAATGAAAGAAATGCTTGCAGAATTTGATGCCTACAAGTCTTATTTTTTTTAAAGGTAGTTAACACAGCTGCAGACCAGTTTCTTTTCTCCTTGTCTGTAATTAGAGATGAGACTTCTGACTCACAGTTGTTTTCAGTCTCCAGGTGCTGCTGATCGGGTCCTGGTACTCCAGCATGTCGCCTCTTGCTGGGAGCAATTAACAAGCTGATTGGGTCCTGGTGCACTAGCACATCACCTCTTGCTGGGAGCAGCTAAGCCCTGTGTATGACCCTGCCTGCTGCATTAGCACTTGCTGGTGCTTTCTTTACTGTAAGGCTGTCAGTTAGATGAAGTCACAGACCGTAGTGTGAAGAACCAGAGGTATTTGTTTTGTTATTTATAACTTTTTTCTCAGTTACACAGAGAAGTCTAGAACTGGTTGGTGTAATTATGATGTTAGTAAGGCCTGACTTGCTAGGCCTGTGCCCTATCGTGTCTGGGAGAAGTGGAAGTCTTCCCCTTTTCCTGGTTGTTTCTCGTGAGTTGCAGTACTTGGTGACACAGAGGTGAGGGACTTCCTGCACTCCATCCTTTGGCAATTAGCAGCCATCAGCCAGTCATTAAAAATAAGACCAAGTTCAAAGATCTAAACCATGGTTTAGATCAGCAGGCCCGGACAGAGAAGTGTTGATGAAGCAGAAATGTTTAGGAGCTCCTTCTGAAAATGGAAGTATGATTCTTTTGGGTGAAGAACGTTATTTTTATTATTAGTGCATAAACTTAATTACGTTAATGATTGTTAACAGGGTTTGTTAAGAAGGCACCGAGTCCAGCAGATCTTATTGCAGTAATTAAATAGGTCATTAGAAGTGTTTGTTCCTGCAGAATAGCATTCCATGAGTGGAAGGGAGCAGTGCTGGGCCATGCCCTATGGATGTCCATCAGCAGGAGCACGGGTGCAAGTCCCTGTGTGCAAATGGAGCTGCTGCTCGTTAGCAAGGGGCATGAGATTCTGAAGGGAAGAGGAGAGTTTGGAAGCTCCTCAGAAGAGTGCTCCTTCCTCTTTTGCCCTGAAATAACACTGTCTTACTTAGATCAAAGTGCACAGGTTCTGTGAGCAGGGCATTGATGCATGCTGCTGAGCTGTGACATAATTACCCGTCATACCTTATATCAAATACCAATTAGGGTAATGAATGGACTCCTCAGACATTCGTGAGCAGAGGGACAGGTGCTGAACAAACACACAACTGTTCAGCCTGGCAGGGGGACAGCCACAAAAGAAGAGTTTTGTTCTGGAGATAGGTGAGAATAAATCCAGGTAGCTATGAAACTCTTCCTCTTTCACAGATGTGGAAATACAAAGCCTGCTGGTGAGAGCAGATAGGACCCTGAGATAGAGGAGCTGTATGTCCGTAATGGTTGGACGTTGAAAGACACTGTAAAACACCATACTGCCAGCCAAGGAGGTCCAGGGATGCTTTAAAAAATAAAACCAAGTGAAACTCCTCTTACCTTCATTCTTTCCTCCCTTTGCAAGGTGAATTGCTCAGTGTAACTGCTGTAGGCCAGCGTGGCATGATGCTGTGTCCAGACTTGTTCGAGAGCTGCAGTGTGACATACTCATACTGCGTGCCATTGTGCCACACGTGGGGCTCCTCCATGCTGGTGGGTCTGGCTCCAGCAGCAGGTGCCACATTCTAGCTTCTGCTTTCTTAGCAGCTAGCATCGGTGTTTCCATTGCATCTAGATAAATATCTATATGTTAATATATCTTTCCTGGGCTATTGCTCATTTATTATTATTTGGAGGGAGGTAACTCGTGCTTCATTGTATGCACAAGCCCTGGATTCGTTAATAACAGCCATAAGGGTGATAGATGAGCATCTGATTTATTGGAATGTCATTTGTTCCTTCAAGGAGATGGGCTGGGGGGCTTGCTGTGCTTTTGGACTGTGGTCCAGGACTTGTTTTTAGTTGCTTATGTACTACAACAAAGCAGAGAGGCGAGCAGACCAAACTTCTGCTACCCCTCTTGTTGTCTTGGTCTTCCAGCCCTGCTGGAAGTGTCTGAATGGCTTATTTAAATGGGGAATTGTCAGTTCTTCTGTCTTGCTTTATGCAGCTTTGCTTCTGTCCTTCCTGAGTAGAAAGAATAACTGGATGCTCTGGGTGGTATCTAATTAGGCTTTGAGTTTGTATCAGGACCTAATAGTGCCTGTTACCAGGGTGTGAACGAGGCCGGTAACAGTGGCGCCCTTTAGCTTTAGGGGATGGCATCATGTGTGGAGCTTCCTTAGGGATTCACGAGGAATTATTTGATGTGAAGATGCCTCCCTTAGGTCTCTTCAGACAGCACCTATAAGCAGGGCTTGCATCCGTCCTGCACGCTGCTTAAATCCAGTGTTCACTTTACTTGCACTGCTCATTCCTCACCCGAGCTTTGCCTCGGGGCTGACAGCAGCAGTGTGGTCTGGTGTATCTCTAAGCAACATGTGTAGTGGGAATGCTGAGAAACATGTCTGTGGCAGAAGCTGCAATGAATTCTGATGCTTTTATTATTGGCGAGCAACTCTGTTTTTGTAAGGCTTTGGCAGCCTGTATTGTTGGCGTTGGAGGACACGGAGCTCATTGCAGTCTTTGCAGAAAGGAAAGTGTGAAGAATGCCCCTGGCAGCAGTCGGTGGGTTAACGTGGTAGCACCATCCGTTCAGCCATCCTTCTCTTATTTATCATTTAAGATGTATGTGTACACCTGTGTGTTGCATGCATATGTATGTGTAAATTCATAACTGCCTATTTGTATGAACACATCTTCCTCCTGCTCGGTACTGGGCCCACGTGTGCTTCTCAGAGCTGCTCTTGTGTTGGGTCAGTAGGTGCTGCCCCAGCACGCAGCAGGGCTGCAAGCAGAAGGGCTTTCTGATGTTAGGGCCCAAATTTGAGCAGTGACTGTAGGGAACTTATGTTAAGGAACGGACAGAATTACAGAACTAGTTTAGCTTCACCGTGCTGCAGACAATCCCTGTGGATCTGAAGCATTTCAGTTTCCTCAGCCGCCTCTGGCAGCAAAGCGTTCCTTGGAGTATTGAAAGGCCTAAAAATGAATTTGTTTTGGGCTCGCTATCATCTCCTGAAACTAACATACAGGAGGGATGTGTAATGAGCTTTGATATTTACTGAGGTTTAATCCATCGTTTGTGAGCTCACTGACTGTGATTATGGGTGTCACCGGTACATACGAACCGCTGTGTTCACGGAGCTGGCAAAAAGCTGCTAATGAGAGACTGGCACTCACTCTGTGAAAGGGAATATGGCAATTTTTGATTTGTATTGAAGAGTTCTGTCATAATACAGTATTTTGATTCAGTTTCTCATAGAAACGTTCAGGCATTGTGTTGAGGGACAAGAAAAGCTCCATAAGGAGATGGGCTGCTGTGTGTTTCAACTCATGCATCACTGCAGGTGGAGTAATTCATGGTCAGCAGCATGCACTTGCTGCCTGTCCCCTCTTTTTAGCACGTGTGGGAAGGCTGATCAGGGAATTCCCAGTTAGTTTTGTGGTAAAGCTTCGCAGCACTCTTGCTGTCCTCAGCTTTATCTCAATGAGCCTTAGTCAACAGCAGAAGCACTCACATTTACAGGAGGGCATATAAATAACTGCTGCTGTTTGGAAGAGTTAGCAGAAGTTTTCAGGCTGAGATGGATGTGAGGAGCTGCTGCAGGGCACTGCCTGTGCACTGGTATTGCTGGCAGCGATTCCTGCTGCATCCTTGGTCACAGCATTTCGGTTTGGAGCCCACAGCCCTCCCTGATGGTACCCTACGCAATTTCAGGAGATACAGTTCTGTTGGTTTGCTCAGAGAGGCAGCAAACTTCCTGTCACAATGATGACTGTTCTAATAATACACTGACATATATTTTTTTTCATGCCTATTTGCTTTAATGGAAAGCTTCTGATTTCTACAGAAGAAAACTGTCACTATGATGCTTTCTGCTAAATCCAGAGTACTTCAGAAAATCTACTCGTTCTCAGATGTTGTCTTACTGCCTCAGCAATGCCTTAGCGTGGCTGCCTGCTCCCAGCTGCACCCTCCTCAAGTATGGGCCCTTGGGAAGCAGGGAGCTGCTCCTGCAGGACTGCCAGTGCAGTCCTCAGCCTTCTCCGACCAAAAAGTGGCAGAATTTGTTGTTGAAAGTTGTCCTCTTGCTGTCTTGTGTTGCAGCTGTCATTTCCCGGAACCAAGAAGGACCTGGCGAGATGGGGAAGGCGGTGCTCATCCCCAAAGATGACCAGGAGAAGATGAAAGAGCTGTTTAAAATCAACCAGTTTAACCTTATGGCCAGTGACCTGATCGCTCTGAACAGGACCTTGCCGGATGTGAGGCTGGATGGGTGAGTGCTGCTGCAGGTAAATGGGGCTTTGGCTGCAGGCAGATCCACATTGCTGGGCTCTGGGGGCAACACCACCAGTGCCAGGAGTTGTTCTGTGGGGCACGACTACCCATAGGCTTTTCTGGTATTTTCTGGGTCATGAGGGGAGCTGCTGGCAGGTAGTATAGGCAGTGAAGCCTCCCTAACCCCCCCCAATAAAATAGGAAGCTGCTGTACAGAGGGGTGCTGTCCTGAGAGTGCTTCAGTGTATGTGTGGAGGACTGCCTGAACTTGCACGCTGCTGGCAGGAACTTCTCCGATGGAGGGAGTCTCCACCTGTGTTTTTTAGAAGCAATGCCAATTGAATTTTATCTTTTTCAGTTTGATTTTTTTTTCGTCCTCTTCTCCTTCAGCCACAGAAACTGATAGCTGTGTGTTTGCACCCTGTGCTGACACCCTGCTGAGTGACTGCTGCTGGCTTCCCACCTTCTGGGGTTCTCCAGTTCCTGGAGGGATGCTTGGAGGTGTGACCTCTCTGTATAACTCCCATCTCTCAGGGCAGTTCTGCCTGCCTGGCTGCGCAGCCACTTAAACCAAAGCAATCTGATGCAGTTACAGACTGCAGCACTGAATACTGATGCCTGTTGCTGAGTTGCTGACGTGCACACCGTACCTTCTTTTGACTAGATGTGCTAACAGCAGTATGCACAAAGCTAGCTGCTGAAGGCAGTGATGTGTTTTCAGTGTGATGGGAACGGAAAGATCGGAGGTTCTCTGCAGCAGCAGCTGTCTGAGCTGGTGAATGAGCCTGTGAATAGCTCATCTGTCCTCAGGCTCCTGTACTTGCAGCTGGGCATGCCCCAGCTGTGCTGCCCTCCTCTCCATCTCCCAGCTCTGCCTTAATACAGTTCTGTGTGCTGGGGCAGGAGGTCCTGCCTGCTCTCGGAGCTCCTCGGGGTGGGCTCAGCAATGGGTTGGTGCCCCTGAGCATTTGCAGGTTTAGGAGAACTGTGAACAGAGCTATATATCTCAAAAAGCCCCAGATGCTTCCCTTCACTTTACAGTGCAACATTTTGAGGATGACTTTGCATCCTAGCCCTACAGTTGCTGCAGTTTGTGAGAAATGCAAGTGTAGAAAAACGTGGGTGGGTCTAAATGTAGACAAGTTGCCGGGGTGTCTGCACTGTACTGTTACTTCTGCTTTTTAAGCTGGATTGTCACATAGCTGAAATCTTACTATGATTTCCTTCAAATCCTTTAGGTTCCCATAACATTTAAAATGAAATAAATGCTTCTCCCTTCCTCCTTGGATTTTATTTGTAAGTGTCTGTGAAGAATAGAAGCGCTCCTTAAAAACCAGACCTAATTCACAAGGAACACAACTGATCTCTGGAGGAGGTCCCTTCCAACCCCTACAGTTCTGTGATTGTGTGATTCTGGGACTGATGCTTCTCCAGTGAGTGACCATTTGTAATCTGGTGCTGCTCATTTTCTATAGAGCAGCACCTGATGTTATTGCCAGGATGGGTGCACTCTGTGCAGTGAAAGCACCAGGAAGGCTTTGCTGCTTCCTTCTTTGGTCCTTGTTGCCTGCACATCCCCGTGCAGTAAGGAGGGAATAAGGGGCTGCTTGGGCTGCTTCAGAAGCTCAGTCCTCTCCCTGAGAGTGATAGCTGAAAAGAAAAGGAATAATGAGTAACTAAGTGTTCATCTCGGTGAATGACTGTGTTCGATCTAAGGGAGATGAGCTATCTCGTGCTGAGACAAATTGCCTACGTGCATCTCTTTTATGAGGAAAACTTTCATACTCTATCTGCGTTGGGAAGACAAAAAGTATTTTGGGATTTCAAAAAAAATAAAAACCTCTTTGTGTTTTCCCCTTCTGACAGATGCTTTCATTACGTGTTCTGTCCTTAAGGAGGATTCCATTGTTCTGAACGCCGATCTATAACACTTAGCTCTTAGAGAAGAGTACAGTTTTATGGCTAATGCATTCAGTGTGTGACAGCGAGACCTGCTTGTATTGCTGGAGGCGTGCTCCAGATGTGCTGGGTGGCTGACACCGACCAGACCTTGTGTGTTATAAATGCAAACTTTTCTTTCAGCGTTAGGGAGTTTTTTTGGGGCAGGACTCGCTCTGCTGCCAGTGCTGATGACCTCTGTGTCTCAATTCGCAGTGCACTGAGGAACCTCAGCCTGAGTTGTGCTGCTTGTGGCCAGCCTGAAGATCAGTGTCAGGTCTAATTTGAAGTGGGTGTTGATAGAACTTTACAAACAGTTGAATTCAACATGAAAAATGTCAGAAACCCTTCTGCACGTTATCCTTGTCAGCTTGGATCTGGCTGGCCTTGTTGCCTATATCTTATAGATACCTGGGAGTATTAAGGGGCTCACCCCATCAGTGCCACTTGACTTCTAATGAAGGCAAGAGAATCCCTTATTAAATAGGAGGAAATAGTCATGATAAGCAGTGAGTGTGCTTCCTGGGGACTGAAGGTGCTCAGCTGCTGCTCTGGCACTTCTACTGCAGTGCAGATCCCATGGTCACTTGGTGCTGGGTGACTGGGTTAGTGTGGACCTCTGGTGGCAGTGTGAACTGCTGGAACTCGAATCTGGTGTTTCTCAGTGGAAGATGTGAGTGAGAACAGGTATCTCACGGACACTGCATGTCTAGAAGGGCTCTTAGAAAGAGGATGGTGCAAAAAGTGAGAAGCAGAAGCAGTGTTTTCATTATCATCTTGCTTAGCCTTGCATTTTTCTGAAATGTGGCTCTGGCTTGAGCACAGTGCTGTGATTTTGTGCTGCTTTCTTCCAGTCCAAAGCCTTTGCTGTTCTATGGCTCTGTGTGCTCAGAGCAGGGAATTAACTGTGTCTGAAGCAGGAGCAGCCATCGCTGCCTGCCGAAGTCCTTCAGTGCCTCCAACCTGTGCCTTAGCAGGGAGCCTTAGTGGGATTTTTGGTGTTTGTTCATCCTCCGTTTTAACCCTGCTAAGGAAGAGCAAATTACTCTGATTTCTGAGCTCTTCCAGGCGTGCTCAAGCTGCTGGAGTGCATCTTACAGGTGGGCTTTGGGCTATTCCTAGAGCCCCAGCCAAGAGCAGAGCTTTGCTTTGTTTGGCTTTGCACTGCTACAGCTTAGTGGAAAATGCCTCTCCTCCAATTACTTTGTCACGATGACAGTCAGTTATTTGACGGAGAGTGAGCAACGCAGAGATAAGGATGTACATATGTGCCAAGTGAAGCCTGCTCTGTGTGACAGAACGCAGGCCCAAGGGGAGGCAGTTCAGGTCAGGCACCAGCAGCAAAGCACCCACGTGCAGGAGGAGGAGAAAGTGTGAGTGCTCAGCAGGGCTGTGTTTGTGCAGCAGGGTTAAATCCAAGTAGCTTACTGTTGTTCCTCTGCACACTGAGGAATCTTCTCTCTACTGAAGGAGGAGAAGTGCTGCTGGAGAGAAGGGAAGGTATGCTGTGTTTGGCTAAGTTCCTGTGGCTGCTGGCCAGGTCTTGATGCTCGCTGGTGGACAGGAGCAGGGCCGTGCCCCATGTGCTGCCTCTTGGCTGCGTGGGGATGGCTGTCCTGGCTTCCTTCTGCCTTTGTGGAGCGTATGCTTCCTTAATAGCTGCTTCATGATGTAACAGCATCGCTTACGGTGCCATCAGTTATGTCCATAAAAGGGGTTGCTGCAGGACCAGAGCAGCAGACATCCCATACTAACTGCAGCCAGAACTGCAGCCTCATCCCAGTGGGCATCTGGCCACAATGGGGCTGTACCCATCTGGTAAGGGCAGGTGAGATATTCAGCCACATCTCGGTGGGCATCTGTCCCACCCTGCTCATTCCTGTGCTCTGATGCTGCTGGAGGCAGGAGGAGAGAATTCCCCTTATACAGAGCATTACCATCAGGGTATGTCCATTGCAGGCAATTTAGGATGGATGCAGAGGTTGGTGGGAGGGATTTGCTTGTGTCTTGTTTCCTGGACTGCAGGTGTGAGGGAGAGATTTGGGGATACAAAGTTAACACATGCTAAAATATTTTGATGAGTACATTTAGAGAGTAGTAGAAGGTTGAGGTTAGCCTAGTGAGTATGAGGTGGAGAAGATTAAAGCAGCGCTGGAAATGGAGCAAAACTAATGATGAAAAGCAGTCTGGAAAAGCTTTGTCTGATGAGTTGTGAGCTCCATTACAGGACTGTCCTGAATTAAGCTGCACACCGGACAATAACTGCTGTTGTGTTCAGGTTTGAGTTAAGGTGAAAATCCCTTGAGCTGTGTGCTGGGAGGCTCAGATCTGCACTGTTGACCAGGGGCTCTTTGCTTTTAATAACACTGTGCTGTGTTACTGCAGCCTTCCTCAAACATGAAGATAACTATGAACATTTAGTAAACAACTTCGCAAGTGATTTTTAAAGTCTCAAAGCGGAGTTTGGGGGGTGGAAAGGCCCCGAGGAATGTTTGATATTCAGGGCTATACCTGAAGCTTTGTGAACACTGATAGCTGGAGGGATGAGTGAAGGGCTGCTCTTACCAAGTGCAAACCTGCTTGTACTCCGTAATGAAAAAGCCAGGAAACAATTTTCATGCATCTTCACATCCTTCATCTGCTGGATATAAAAATTGATCGGCGCCAGAACGTATTGATACAATAAAATCCAGCGAGTCAGCACGGCTGCTGTCCCGGCACTCTAAGCGAAATAAATTTCTTTTCAATTATTTTCTATTTACCTTTCGTTTGCATAAATTTCAGTTTTAAAACGGGCGGGTGCGACTCGAGTGAATTTATTGAAGCAGAGTTCAGGTGGGTGCGAGTTGAAGTGCTGCAGCAGGATGGAGCAGGTGGCACTGCCTCCCTCCTCATGCATCCACCTCCTGCACAGCTGTGCTTTGCAGTGGGAAGAGGTGACAGATCAGGTTTAAACCAGGTCTGCTGTTCTAGGAAGCTGCTCCAACAGGCTTTTCTCCCACTCGTAATGTTGTGCCATGCGTTTTCTGTCTTGATTTCTCTTTCCTGAGAGCCTCAACGTAATTCTGGAAGGGAAAAATCGCAGCACAGCCCTTCGTGTTTGTGTAATTTGCACACAGCCAACGGGGAGGATGGTAAATAGTCTCACTGTTTCCATGTTACTGATCTTGGAAAATGTGTTTTTTCCTGCATTTAAACAGCTGTATTTACTTCATGTGTATTCATAAAGTAACATCTGATGAGCGCAGAAGGAAAGCCAGTGTTGTTGGGGGAGTCTTGCCAGCATCGGTGCGTGTTAACAATCAGTGTGCATTGTAAGGAGTGTCAGGGTGGCAGAGCAGTGCTCCTCATATCTGATGGCTGTGTGAGCAGTGGATGGCTTCCTTTTATCTCTCCTTCAGCAAGCTGTGTGTTCCTGAAGCAGAAAAAGTGCAGTGTGAATCAGTGAGGGAAAGTGGAAGGTTTTATCTTCCACGTGTTTATGAATGCCTCCAGGTAAGCAGTGCTGAGAGTGGAGGTTAAGCACCCGCTGCATGGTTGTAGCAGTACTGGCATGTCTTGTTTAGCTTCTGGAGCTGGATGCTGGCACAGGACCCAGGGAGCTACGCATTGCCTCAGTGTGAGATACGCGAGCAGCTTGCAAGTGTTAGGTAGCCAGCAGGTCAATGAGCTTATGGAGTTGCTGAATTCAAGTAGTGAACGATCTTACCGTGAGATGTATGCTTATGGACTGAGGTCATCCCAGCAGCTGGTGCAGGAATCACCTCTGTTACATTCATCAATGAGTAAGCACTAATGACTTTGTGTCTGTGCTGTGATCTTTGAGGTCCCTTCCAACCCAACCACTCCATGTGTCTGTGAATATTCTGTAAGAAATAAACATAATGCAACGTGAACTATATCTATCCCTTGAGCTCAGGAAGCGTACGAAAACCTTAGTCATAGCTTATGCACAAATACAGATGACCTCCAGTTTTCTTTTTGTTCACAGTGTTAGGTGACGCCTTGCTCTCAGCCTCCCCTTTGCATTAGCTAGTTCTCCACTTGTGCAGGTGTGTACCCAGAAACTCACAGAAAGCTGAAGAAAGTTGAGTTTCTTGTAGAACTGCTCCTCTGGGATCACCTTTCTGATTTTGATGACTGTGTACGGTGGTGTGGATGTCAGCGTGGGGCCCAGTTTACCACCCGGAGTAGACTGAATGCTCCTCTGGGTGGGCTGAGCACTGCTGTAATCTACTGAAATATGGATTTAATACCATAATATAGACAAAGTACATGCATTTACATTTTCTACTGAAATCTAATGACCCAAATTAAGCAAAGTGAATAGATTTAATTTAGTCTCTGATGAGCAGACCAGGTATCAACAAATCCCTGTTCATCACTTGATGTACCCAGGAAGCTATATGTAGCCAAGCAGCAGGATGAAGTTGTTCGTAAACGGAATAATCCTCCCCCAGAGGGATTATCCCAGCCTGGAAGTGTCTGGGATGCTAAGGGGGGAGATGAACCAGCAAGGCCTGTCACTGTGAATGGAGCCAGGGCTGTCAGAGAAGGAGGACTTCACACTTCATTGGTCCCTTCCAACTCAGGAGATTCTGTGATCAAAGTTAGTGTCAAGCTGCAAACAAGGAACCCTGCCCCTTTGTGTCCTGTCCAACTCCACTGCAGTGAACAAGGACTCCACAGCTAGGTCAGGTTGCTCAGGGCCTGATCCGGCCTCGTTTCCTAAGTCCCCAGGAATGGGGCATCCACCATATCCCTGGGCAACCTGTTCCAGTGCACCTCCAGCACTGTAGAAGACTTCTTCCTGATATCTGACCTAAATCTGCCGTTTTTCAGCTTGAAGCAGTATCCCCTTGTTCTATCACAACAGACCCCGATAACAAGTAATGAACTTTTTTTCTATAAACTCTGAATCATAATTGATGTCTAGGTGTAATAAGATTGCTGCAGTTGCAGAGGTGGGGTGGTGACCAGCAGACTTGAGTGTTCTCCATCAAAACGATGTCAAGACCGTTGCATGGCTCTGTATGTGCGTGTGGTTGTGTCTGTGTTCATGTGTGTGCACATGCATGCATGGTTTCTGTTGACACCATACTCTCTGCAGTCAGATCTGGTGCCAATTCCTTCAGGCCTTCCTGCTGGTAGAGCTCACGAGGGCTCTTCGGGATCAACTTCTTTTATTTTCTATCATTTTTGCCAGCTGCAAGACGAAGGTGTACCCCGACGAGCTCCCGAACACCAGCGTGGTCATCGTGTTCCACAACGAGGCCTGGAGCACCCTGCTGCGCACCGTGCACAGCGTGCTCTCCCGCTCGCCGCGCCGCCTGCTCGCCGAGATCATCCTGGTGGACGACGCCAGCGAGAGGGGTGGGTGCTGCTGGGTGTGTGTCACTGCATGCTGCTGCTGCAGGGGGAGGGATCCCTTCCCCTGCCTCTCTTGTTTCATTCCCAAGATCGTATTCCATAAATGGAATGGATGGAGTGATGTGCAGTGGTGCAACATCCACTTGCACCCAGGAGGGTGCAAGCCAAGCTGTCCTTTATTTCTGCTCCACGTAGCACCAGTTTCACTCCAGCTGCTCTTCTGGTTTTCCCTGCTTTAGAGAACAAATAGGCTTGTTACTTCTCAGCACCCAAATGCAGAGGGAGACCTTAGCCCGAGTGGCTACAGTTTGTATAAGAGCAACACATTTAGTGGTCCTAGAGGGCTCAAATGGTGCAGTTTATAAAAGTGGCTGTATTCATAGTAAGGTGACCTTAAGGATCACAGAACCACAGAATGGTTGGGTTGCAAGGGACCTTAAAGATCATAGAGCCATAGAGGGGTTGGAAGAGATCTTAAAGACCATAGAACCATGGAATGGTTGGGTTGGGTTGGGTTGGGTTGGGTTGGAAGGGTCCTCAGTGCCCCCCCAGCTCAGGCTGCCCATGGGCCCATCCGTGGCCTGGGGCATCTCCGTGGTTGGGACACCTACAGCTCTGGGCAGCAGTGTCAGGACTCAGGCACCCTTGAATAATAATTCTCTTTTTTTTTTTTTCCCACTGCCTTTGGCAGAATTTCTGAAGGCTTCCTTGGAGAACTACGTGAGGAAGCTGGAGGTCCCGGTGAAGATCCTCCGGATGGAGCAGCGGTCAGGGCTGATCCGAGCGCGGTTGAGGGGGGCAGCAGCTGCCCGGGGGCAGGTGATCACCTTCCTGGATGCGCACTGCGAGTGCACCCGTGGCTGGCTGGAGCCACTGCTGGCCAGGATCCGGGAGGACAGGTGAGAGGGTGGTGAGGGACAGCAGATCCTTGCAGCATCAGCCACAGCTCCGGGCTGTCCCTTGAGCACTGTGCTCCTAAAGCAGTAAAAATGCAAAATGTTCCTTGATCTGAAAAGATCTGTTTAGATGGAAGATGCAGGGTTCTGTAAAATTTAGGTTTAAAATGCCAAACCTCAGAACCATAGGGGTTGGAAGGGACCTACGGAGCCCCCCCCCACAGCAGTTCCCTACAGCAGCTGCACACAAAGCATCCAGGCAGGTAGGAGTATCTCCAGAGAAGGAGACTCCTCCACCTCCCTGGGCAGCAGTGCCAGGGCTCTGCCACCCTCCAGGTGAAGAAGTTTTTCTTGGTGTTTGTATGGAACTTGCTGGGTTCCAGTTTGCCCCTTGTCCTGTCACAGGGCACCGCCATACAGAGCTTTCCTGCAGAGGAGCTGCAGGATAAAACCACTGGGGACTCAAACAACTGTTTTGTTTTCAACTGCCTGTTTCTTTTCTTACAGGAAGACTGTTGTGTGCCCGATCATTGATGTCATCAGTGATGACACGTTTGAGTACATGGCTGGGTCAGACATGACTTACGGAGGGTTCAACTGGAAGCTGAACTTCCGCTGGTACCCCGTGCCCCAGAGGGAGATGGACAGGAGGAAGGGGGACAGGACCCTGCCTGTAAGGTAAGGAGGAGAAACTGTACCGCGGTGTTTGGCTTTGCTGTAGGTAGGTAGTGATAATTAATACTGAACATTTAGCTGCAGGATCAGAGAATACACGTCAGATAGCTGTGGCAGAGAGCACCAACATCTGCCTTGTCCCTAATGCTGCAGCGTAGTTATCAGAGCTGAGAAAACTCCATCAAGATTTTTTCTAAGTAATGAGCCTCCTTCTGTGTTTGTTACCTACAAGTAGCCTTGTTGAACTTGTGTTTGCAGACGTTACCGTTCTCATAATTTAAAGCAAATGTTAGAACATACTTTTGGAATGCAAAACTTTGGCCATTTAATCCAAGCATTTGGTGCTGGTGATTGGCACTTCTTAAAATACGTACTCACTGCCTATAAAATAACAGCGATGACAGTGCACACCAAGTCAAAACTCATCTAAGAGTTATGCCCTGAGTTCCCCTGAACCTTCCTGACCTCCTCCTCATTGCTAAAGCCAAGGTCTGTACCAAAACCTCGAGGAAAGATTCTAAATGAAGTTGAAACCAAGCAAATTGAATACATTGCTTGCCGTGGGTTATTTGCTCAGCTCTAATAGTTTCTGTCATCTTCATGAAAACTGAAAGGGAAACTGGAAAAAAGGGGGAAAAAAAGCGCTTTCACAAGCGGATGTAATGGTTTCAAAGCTGTCTAAGAGACATGATGAAGGGGGAAGATTCCAGTCCTGCAGGGCCCTGACTGTGGGTGGCAGGCAGATAAGGAGGGAGTCAGCTCAGGGGATGGCAGTTCCCAGCAAAGCTTGACAGAGTTTGCAGGAGCCACCTTGCTGTCCAGTTCTTAACACACACTTCAGGTTTAGCTGGGTAAAGTTCTTAGTGTTAATTGTCGTAACGAGCTGTACGGCCCCAGTGCTGGCTGCCCCTACCCTGGCTGCTCCCCCTGGCACCCTTAGCTTTGCTCTGGCTCTCCTACGCTGATCAGAAAGCTTTGAAAGATGGGCAGATCCAAGTTCTTATTTCCTTATCTTGAAAGGAAGTAGTACTTAAAGTTAATCCAGAATCATATGTGTAACTGATTGCTAGGTTATTAAAGCAAAGCAGCTTTTCATCTTTTCCCTGCTGGCTTGTAGCTGGTGATTGCCTGGTGTTGTGGGAGCTCTCCAGGTGAGGGTGGGTGATAGTAAAGAGTCAGAGGTTAATGATCAATGCAGCATGTCCTCTAATTATCCCTGTAACAAGTACTTGAGAGGGCGGCAGCGGCTCCAGGGTGGTGTAATTGTGCTGCCTGGGATGCAAGCTGTTAGCTTTTAGGCTCAGGTGCCCTCTCTGAACACACAGGGGAGAATGTTTGGTTGAAAGTAAGCTGTGAGACCCCTCCTGGAAGCACTGGCAGCTTGTGGATGCTGAGCAGCGGTGCGGCAGTCTACGAGAAATGACTTCTAATAAGCCATCCCCTGCTGTCAGTGCTGGACACTACCTGGAAACACTTCTAAAGCAATCCGAGAGATTGTGGCAGTCAATTGGTCTTGAGGTGTCAGAATCACAGAAGCGAACTCTGCATCCAGTGACAAAAAGGGGAACGTTTTGACTGAGTTCAGAAGAGTTCTGGCAAAGGCTGCTGTCTGCTGTAAAGATGAGAGGCCAAAAATAAGCAAAAGCCAAACCCACACCAACCATTTGGGAGCAAGCTGATGGCTTCATTTTTTCTACATTGCTTTCCCCATTCTATAGCATCATTTCAATCTCGTGAAGATTGAATATGTGTGCATTCATATTTTTTCCTTTGCAATCGATGGAATAAGTGCAGAATACATAAAGATCAATGACTTATGTGCTTGTATGTGTAATGTAATCACTGCACTCAAATCCTGCATTTTATTACACTAATAAAGCCACGTAATCAGAAAAAGTGTTTTACTCAAATTTTTACCTGCCATAATAACAATGATAAATTCCTACCTTGACTTTTTAGGTTTAATACTGTAATAGAGATTAGATATTATCAACGTGTGAGTGCAGTGAAGCCCTGGCACTGCCCGGAGGTGTGGTGCCCATCCCTGGAGCTGCCCCAGGCCATGGATGGGCCATGGGCAACCTGAGCTGGGGGGCACCCCATGGTGGGTGTGGGGCTGGGGGCTGTGAGGACCCTTCCAGCACAACCCTGCTGTGATTCTTTTATTTTATTAAAAATATATATATTGTTTGTGTATATATTATTACTGTATAGCCATTTTTTTTAATGGAAAGATGATAGCAGCTCACAGCTAAGAGGTCACTATTCAGAGTGACTGGGATTCAGCCATCACTGTGATTATTAATCCCAGGAGGGAGTTAAGCACAGACCACGCGTTGTCCTCAGGAGGAGGGACCTGATCCTTTTGAGTCAGTGGGTGTGGAGCACGGCTTGTTCATTTGCTTAAGGAATTAAAGAAACTTAAATTCACATATGAGGTATTTCAGCCCAGTGATATACCCATCCTTGCTGGAATCTCAGGAACTGATGGGAAAAGATTAATTAATGCAGTGACTGATACTAAAACCCTCCATCTCCCTGTCACGCAGTACAGCTGTGAAAGCACTTTCTTAATGGAATCTATTAGAAAAGTTGGATTGTTTGTCATGTTTCTAGCAAACAGAACAGTGAGAATTCATGGGTGCCTCTCACAGTGGTGAACAACGCCTTGCCTTGGACACGATGGGTTGTGATATGATGGCTGCTGGAATGTACAGTTCCTTTGCTGGCCATCACACCTCAGCCCCTAGCGCTTTTCCCCTTGCTTTCTTCTTGTGATGCTTCAGCACAGCTCTAAAGGGCCGTTGCTATTGCTCATTGCTGTTTTGATGTAGCTCAAAGACTTTGTCATGTTCCTGTTCTCTAAATGCTGTCACTTCTGCTGTCGCTGGAGCGACACCTGCTCTGTGCACTTGGTACATGGCTACAGGCAGAGCACGTCACTTGAAGTGCAAAACCTCCTGTTCCATGGGGCTCCCTGGGAGCAGAATCCATGTGGCTGCACAGGTGGAGCAGAGAGCACTGGAGCAGGGTTGTGGGCAGTGCAGCTCGGTCACAGGTTTCTCAGGTTTAGTGGTAAATGCTCATGGAGTGCTAAACCCAGTGGTTTCAATCAGTCTCTCATTGGTGTGCTCTTCTTTCCCCAGTGCAGAGCCCTCAGCAGTACTCACACATCTTGTGTCTGTAGGCGTGCTCAGTGCTCCTTCTGTGATTTGCCAGTGCACTGTGCTGAGGTCAGCATGCAACCTTCTTGTCTGCTGGGTCCAAACCAGAAAGCGCTTCTCACTGCATTCTGCTGTGGATATTGTCCTATTTGCCCTCAGTTGTTTTTTGAAGAGAGGACAGATGAGGCTTGTACTTAAATATATGTATATAGTTCCAGAAAATCTCGATTAAATGAGTTAGGGAGAGGAAAAATCCAAGATGCAAGGAGCTCATTTTGTTTGTCCTCTTACAGCTCTGGCTGGTGCTGTAGGTGCTGGGGTGAGTGCTTCAGGCAGCAGCAGGCTGAGGTCTTTGCCTTGGGCAGGCAGTGTGGGCTGGTGCTGGGCTGAGCAGTGTGAGGAGCTGGTGCTGGGGGCCCTGGGCTGCAGCACAGCAGGGCTTACACACGTGTGTCCTCTGCTCTTCCCTGTGGGAAGGCAGAGGGGTGAGCACAGGAACAGGAATCCTGCTTGCTGCTCACAGTCACGGAAAGGAAAAGCAGGCCTGTCTCCAAAATAAAATGAGAAGTGGGTTGGGATGATGGCTGGCATTAATCACAGTACTGCATTGCCAGTGTGACTGCAGGTGGGCAAAATAGAACTAATAAGCACAGAGCTGAGAGAAGCTGCAGGAACGCTCCCTCTCGCTGAAATTCCTGTTTCAGCTGTTTTTATGAGAGCTGTGATTATGCAATATTCAGTTTCCTTAGTGAGGAAGAGCTCTGCCTGCTGCACCTGGCTTGCTTCACACTGTGTGGTGTGTGATGGTTCCTGTGCTCCTACAGCCCGAAACTCGGTGCTTCCAGTTAGTGAGCAGTAGGGAAACGCTGTTTTGTCTTTCATCAGCTTTTGCCTGCAGCATTTCAGAAGAATCCTGACCTTGATGTCTGATCACATCGCTGGAAAATCCTTCAGTGCTGCATCTGCAAGAATGGGACATTTCATAGCGCTCAGGCAGAGGGGGGATGAGGAAGGGCAGGGGCTGGCTTTGCTCTGCTTTGGGCAGTGGCACTTCCCACCTGGCTCGGGGCACTTACCTGCAGCTGGGACAGCAGCTCGTGCAGCACTGGGCACGTGCTTGCTCTGAGTGCACGTAGATTGCCTGGCCAGTTTTCAGGCGCGTGAGTAAACCAAGTGCTGGCACAATTCTGTTATCACTTTCAGTAATTCCCCGTAGATTTGTGGACTTCTAGTCCATGATAGAAATTTGAATCTAGGAGGAAACCAAGTGCTGACTCTGCTTTTGATTTCATTTTAAGTAAGTTTTGCATGCTAAGTACTTCGTTTTGTACACTAAGGAAGCAACTGGAGCAATTTCTTTCAGCTCTTTGGTTTCACAGTGGTAGCACCCAAGCTCTGGGGCCTGGCAAGGTCAGGCTGGGGTCTGCAAGAGGCAGGAGTTGAGCTTAGCTGGAGGCACAGGGAGAAAATAGAAAGAAAATGTTGGTAAGCTTGCGGCTGCAGGCTGCCCCTGCTCACATAGCGCAACTGACTGCACACAGCTTTCCAGTTCTATTCAGTTAATTTTCCTGAATTGCACGTGAACCAATCTTGTTGAATCCTGGATTGATGGCAGCGTTTGCACAAGAGTGCCACCAAGCACATGAAGTGTGGAAGCTGCACTTTAGATGGACAGAGGTGCAGGTGCTGGCACGTCACAGTGTCACAGAATTGTTAAGGTTGGAAAAGATTTCTAGGATCCACACCCTCTCAATGCCCACATCCCGCAGTCCACATCCCTGCAGCTCTGCCACACCCCCAGGGGCAGTGACCCCCCACTCCCTGGGCAGTCTGTGCTGGTGTCCAACCGTTTATTGGAGCAGAAATTGTTCCTCATACTCCACCTGATCCTCTCCTGGTGCATGTGAGCCCTCTTGTCCTACTGCTGTCACCTGGAAGCAGAAGCTGAGGCCTCCACCCCTTCCAGTCCAACCTCCTGTCAGGAGCTGTGGGGATTGATGAGGTCTCCCCTGAACCTCCTCATCTGCACACTGACCCATGCCATGCCCTCAGCCCCTGCCCGTAGGACCACACTCAGACCCTGCGGGGGTTTGCTGCCTTTCTCTGGACATGCTGCAGCACCTCCGTGTCATTCTGGTGACTGCAGGGATGCAGGGCAGCTTTACTCAAGGGGTTACACCCTGACGGGGTTTGCCTGTTGTAAGGATCCCTAATCCTGTTAGGAGAGATTACTCCTGGTAATGTTATGCACATTCAGTCTCCCTCTAAGGCAAAGCTGAGGCGTTGAACTCCCTTCGCTGAGCATCGCAGGGTGGATTTAAGCCTCTGTTCTGGGTGCAGAGCCACAAAACTCCATCCACTTCACCACTGCCATGCTGCTGAGCTGACGGAGGGGCCCTGCCCGCGGTGCACGCCGGGGATCCGCGTCGTGTCGTGTCATATTGAAGTTGCTGTGCGTAGAATGTATGGATAGTCAGAATGTCTGAGGAGATGTGTGCTGTAGTATCACGCGGTAAATTCCACAGTGTCTTTCAAAAGGTATTTTTTCTTTTCTTTTTCCTCTTTTTTTTTTTTTTTCTGTTTGTTTTCAACTAGGACCCCTACTATGGCTGGTGGCCTATTTTCTATTGACAGAAACTACTTTGAAGAGATAGGATCTTACGATGCAGGAATGGATATCTGGGGTGGCGAGAATCTTGAAATGTCTTTTAGGGTAATTGCCGTTTTCCTTCATTTTCTGTCCACAAACACTTTTGCTGTTACGGTTCCTACGTTGCGGATAGGGCTGTTCTGTTTTAGCTGCCATGCAAGCCGCGGGTTAATTGCAATGCTGAAGCTTTTTGGGGGTGTCACAGTACAGCATTGGGTCCTTCTTGCTGCATGAAACGCTTTGTAACTGTCCGCAAACTTTTACTTTGCACTTCTGAGATGATGTATGTTGGCATAATGTATTTCTGTATGAAAAAGCGAGGCTTGCTGTGGGACACGCAGATGCTGACTGACGTAAACAAGGTGTGAATGTGCCTAAAAAAGAAATCACGTCCATGTTTCTGAGAGCAGACGTTGCCTTGGGTGGTGTTTAAGCACTGCCTGCAGGATGGGGTTGGTGTGTTGTCTGGGATTGCCCTTTAGGGGTAAGGGAAAGGGAAGAGCCCTGATGGTGTGGCTGCCCCACGCAGCTCCCTGTGCACTGTGTGTCTGCAGGAGGGTTCCCACTGGGCTCAGGGAGCATTGCTGGCTGGGAAAGCACATGGACAGGAGAGGGAACCTGTTTGCAGAGCTGGGAGGTTGTGTGGGATTGGAGTGCAGGCCGGCAGTGCTGTGCCTGCCGGAGCACGTGTGGGTGTCCAACCTTCTGGGCCGCATGTCAGATATTTAATGTAGTTAACGTGTACACGTACCAAAACCTCTCTTTGTAATTAATTTCTTGTATCCTTTTTGTTATTAAAACAAACAAAAGCCAACAAAAACCTAAAGCTGATGGATTGGAAATACGTGGCTAGAGCCTTTCTCTTTAAAGAAAGCCAGCCCAGTGTGTCAGGCAGGGCTTGATCAGTGAGATACCATGGCCTGAGAAATGACAGTTAAAAAAGGAACTTAAAAATCTGATGTAAACTCTGTTGCATAGTGTTCCCTTCTTTCAGGATTAATCGTTATTTCCTCTATTAGCAGAGCTGCAGCTCGCTCAGCTGCCCTTCGTGATCTGCTCTGCAGCACTTTGGAAGAAAATTAAGAGAAAAACCACACAAATATAATCCTGGCAGGAGTCACAGCAGAGGATAGGAAATCTGCCAGGAAACATCACTTATTCTTGAATATTTGCCATATTTATTTTGATTGCATGGAATTCTTTAAATATTTTTCATCTCCTTTTCAATTTTATGTTTTTCCAGACCAGAGAACACTCTGAAAACTCGATAGACAGAAAGGAGCTTTTCTGACTTAAGACAGCATATTAAAAACAATTGGGTAAAAAAAGCATACATATACCAAAACAAGGCTAGAAGGAGCAAATGTGTGCTGCAAGGAGAATGGTGTGCACTTTGCTTTTGCTTGCTTGCACATGTTAGACGTGCAGAAGGGATGCAGCTGTGTGCTGTGCTGATGGGCCATACTTGCTCTCTGAAGCTCTGACTGCTGTAGCAGTTCATACAGTAAAGGGAGAAAGGAGCACGGCTGTGTGGTTGCTCACAGCCCAGGGCAGTGCCCTGCTTGCCATGCCATGGCCTGTGTTGCATGTGTCGTGCAGCAGATGGGGCAAGGAAGCAGCACCAGCCTGATGGTACAGGAGGGCTCTGCTTCTGATTGCAGAATTAGAGGGGTGGGAGTGTGTTTGGTGTGGTTTGGTAAGCAAGCTTAGCACGTTTGTTGGTTTGGAAAGCAGGGAGGATGTGACTCTGTAGGGCTGAAGGGGTTCCTTGTCTTTGGGAGTGCAGACACATTGGAAGTGGATTTTTGTGTGTCTGAGTGCTGTTGGGGTGTGTAAAGCCCCAGGTAACCAGTGATGGGATGAGAGAGAATATGATGTTGTAGCACAGCTTCAGCCCATGGATATGCAAGCAGGAAGATTTCATCTAATGCCACCGTCAATGAACACGCATTTGGAGGTGTATACTGAAGAACAAATCCTTTGTGGAAGTAAATATGTCCAAAATGCTGTAAACAAAGTCATTAATGTACAGACAGCAAAACCAAATGCCTTAAATTGCTCCAGTTTCATTTTAATTTGGAGTCTGGAAAGCTGTCTGTCTCATTTGGAGTTAGTTTTGCACAAAAGGAGATGGCCTTACTCCGGGGACAATCGTTTCCTTGCAGTAACCAGGAGTGCAGAGCCATCAGCTAAGCTGCACGAGTGTTCTTTCTGCTCGTTTTAGTGAGTTATTTTTACCTGCGTACCAGTGATGATCATTAGCCTTCTACATCTGGGATTGGCTCTACCTGAGCGTGCAAAAATAACAGGAGGAGCAAAGGATCTCCAAGTTGGGCTGTGCAGGAACGGGATGGAGTGTGATGCACTCCTTTTGTGCAGTAATGGGAGTGACTGCCAGGAGCCCCAGATCATGAGGTAGTGTTAAACAATGAATGCCTGTATTTGAAAGGGGATAAATTATGTCAGCAAATAGGAGCTTGCAGTGAAGAGTAGTTAGTTGTGTCCCGTTGTGTGTCGTGTCTGTGCCAAGTGGATGCGATCCTGCAAGCTCTGGCCACTGTGAGCTTGGGGAAAGGAGTCGTTTTAGCAGTGGGTATTCCGTAAAGTTGGGAGGTTGTTTTCTTTTGGTAATGTTGGAAAACTGAGAGCCCTTTTTCTTCTGAGCAGTGTGCAGGTCTGTCTTCATTCCTATGACAACTGCAGTAGCTAGCAGGTTGCAACAAGGGCAGCCAAAAAGATGCTTAAAAATATATACAGAATGCACATTTTCAAGTGTTAGAGTGGGAGGAATCTCCTGCCAGGAAGGGAGGTCGGGGCAAAGCTGTGAGAGCACTGATCCCAGTGCTGACAGAGGTCCAAGTGCCCCCAGAACTGTTTGTGCTCAGTGCTGTCCTGTGCTGGGGGGTGGCTGCTGTGTTGCTGTGTGAATACATCAGCAGCACATGGTTTGGGTTTTATAAGTGTTCCCTTCTTGGCACGCACCGACCCGAAGTTTCACCTGAGCTGACTGCTTGTCACTGAGCTGCAAAGCACAAGATGTTAAACACTAGAATATTTTGATGTTGTCGTTGCTCATCCCAGCAGAGTACATCACTTAGCATACTAATGAAATTATATGAAAGGATCTAGCCCTAATTAAATAAAATCTGCATTAAGTTTCTATGGTAACTGTTATGTCTGTGTCGAGGAGCTCTAATTGCAAGGCTGTACCAGCATTCTTAAGACACCAAACAACTCTTAAGCCCTGCTTCTTGTTAGGAGGGGAGGTATTGTGAGCTTTAGCCCTGCACTCGGCTTAACAAGAGACCAGAATGAGCCTGGGTAGCAAACCGGGCAGCTGGTGGTACCTCTGTCAGTGCCAAAACTTGTCAGTGAACGCTGGTGTAGGGGGAGCCGCCAGGAATCGACGTTGTCAGAATGTCCAGGTTGGGTTACCCTGTAAGCATCCCTTGGCAATCCTCCTTTGTCCCCATGCACGTCAGGACCTGCTGCCTGCATCATGCCTCTAGTTCTCCCCACTTGTTTCTGGAGCCCCTTGTAGTTCTTTCTCTAGTTCTTCCCAGCACCACGAGGGACAGGAGGCTGCAGAGCACATTGCAGGTAGTGCTGATCTATGTCACACAAAGACTGCTGAGCTGCCATGAGAATGTTACCTCATTTACCAGCACGGTGCTAAGCCCAGGATTAAAGGATTGTTTAGACATGTTGGAGTCACTAAGCTTGCTCAGAGTGTAGACCTGGGGACATCTGTCTGTGCTGATCAGGGTGCCTGTGCTTCTTGTTTGATACTAACCAAGCTCTACTGTGCCTTCACTAGTGTGGTCGTGGGTAGATAGATTGTAAAAGTTATTCTCTGCTTCTTAAATACTGTGTATTTCTGCAGAACTCAAATACGTGGTTAGCGTTCAAACCCTACACTTGAAAACCTGGTGCAGGATTACTCCTTTCTAAGGCAGTGGTTTGTACGTGTTTATGTAATAAGATCATATAACCAGTTCACAGGATCACAGAACTGCAGGGGTTGGAAGGGACCTCTAGAGATCACCTAGTCCAACCCCCTGCCAAAGCAGCTCCCAGCTCAGGTTGCACACTAGGCATCCAGGCATGCCACTCACACAAGTTTTCACATTGTAGTTCAAGTCTGTGCACTTCTATTGCTGTCAGGAGTTATATCCCTACTGTTCCCTTTTAACTTGAGTTTGAAGTTCCCGGTTGAATTGTGACCCGGGGATATAAATGAGGAGATAGCAGGAAGGACTCTGACAGGCTAGCAGCTATAAGCTTTTCACGTTTTGTATTGGCGTTAGTCAGCATTTTCTGCACGTTCTCATTTCAGGTTTGGCAGTGTGGTGGCTCCCTTGAGATTGTCACATGCTCACACGTTGGCCACGTCTTCCGGAAAGCAACCCCTTACACCTTCCCTGGTGGCACGGGACATGTCATCAACAAGAACAACAGGAGGCTGGCAGAGGTCTGGATGGATGAGTTTAAAGACTTCTTCTACATAATATCCCCAGGTAAGAAATTAACTTTCTGAACGTATGATGATATGTAAGGCTTCCTGGAAAAAGGAAGATGCAAATGTGAGGTACACATAGGTAAGTCTACACACACATGCATGTATATGTACTAAACATAGGATGAGAATGGACCTTAAAGATTGTAGAACCACAGCACAGTTGGGTTGGAAGGGAGCTCACAGCCCCCAGCTCAGGCTGCCCAGAACCCCATCCAGCCTTGGCCACGTCTTTGTTCTGAGGTCATGGGGTCACAATGACTGTCCACTGATATCCCAGGGAGCACAGATAGATGTAGATTTGCTTTCTGGTAGTTGTCACATGCTCACTTTTAACACTTGTGTGCCAGAGTCCGCCCAAGGGTTTTCACTAGTACAGTTTCACAAATGCTGAAAAATAAATGATTTATTGAAGTGGCACATGTAACAGATTTAGGATCGCTGCTGATAGTGGCTGCAGTACCACTTAGATATGATATTAGTGGTAGGAAAATAAATGCCATCCTGGGTATTCCTCCCCAAAAGGTGAAGGGCAGCGCTTACTTGCCATTGCATCCCAGCCTCTTCCCCGTTCTGGGAAGTACTACTGTCACAGATTACTGTATTTTTCTTAGCCCTCTAGGATCCCCAACCCCATTCCACTGACCACGTCCCTCAGTGCCACATCCCCACAGGTGTGGGGCACCTCCAGGGATGGGGATTCCTCCCCTTCCCTTGTGGAAGCCCTTGATTGGTGTTTGTCATCCCTCTCAGAGCTGGCTAAGCAGGCAATTGCCTGTGTGCCACACCATGGGAAGTGCCCTGTGGGTTTCCCTCCTTCTGGATTTAGCAGCATGCTGAAGGTTCACACAGTGTGAGTGAAAAGCAGCAGCACTAACAGAATCCTCTTAAATACGGGAAGTGAGCTGTGTGGAATAGGCAGGACTGTGTCCCTGTATAATTGGTAATTATATCTACACAATTTGAAGTACGGGAGTATGGTACGTGGGGGAAAATTTGGCTGTTACTGATGTAATTGGTTTCTATTCTTCTCTAAGAGGAGGGAAAACACAAAGAAAATTCCACTGAGGAGTGAATGTCTAAGGTGGCATAAAAGTGAACGCAAAACCGATAAGAGATGCAGTAGACTTAAAGTCGTAAGGCTCTCCCATTGGATTAGCCATTCTTTCATTCAGCCCTCCTTTATTAAATCCTGCTTTTGTGCAGTCTCATAATACCCAATTCCTGTTGCATTTTTCTTGAACTATAATTTCTACTGATTGACACTGGAAGTGTACATTTTCTTGTGAGGATGAGGCATGCAGGTTCTGCCCATTCAGTGCACTGTGGGGCTGGCACTGTGCGTTCTGTCTTCTGCCTGGGCAGCAGCCTTTGCTGGGCTGATGAGGAGTTAGCTGCTTTAATGCCTTCAGCTAAGCTGAAGTTCCAAAAATACCAAGCTAAGGGCTATAAAAAAATTACAATACATTTAAAATGGGATTTTAGTAAAATGCATTTAAATGTGACCAGAATAATGATGCGCATGGGAGGACAACTTAAAAATTCCAGTTTCAAGAAGAGTGCGAGGTAAATTTCCTGCTGTGCCGTTTTCTTTTTCCCTTCCTCAATTTCTTTCGGTTTTAGGGCCTTCTAATCAGCAGCCCACTTAATTACAGCAGGACTCCCTCAGCTCTCCTCGGCTGTTTAATGCGTTCTTACCACGGTTCTGCTGCAGTGTTCTGAGCTGAATGGGGAATTCAGTGCTGAGCAAAAGGTTAGGTTTGGGTGTAACGGTTAAAATAAAGAGGACATGAAGAATTAAGTCTGATATGAGCCTACCTGTGGAGGGCTAGGCTATTTCTAAGCTCTGCAAAACTGGAGCTATCCCCTCTGCTCCTGACCTCTCCTGGTCTGCTCCTTTGATGTGTCAGTGCTCCAGTACAAAAGCTTAACGTGTTCCTTGGCTTGCATGGATTGTATACAAGGTTTAAAATATTTGTTGGGGGATATTTAGCTTGAGAAAGTCTTGCCTGGTGGAGATCGAAGCTATTGTAGAAAATAAATGAGTTATAAGAAAAGAATGGTATCGTAGTACCTCATGATTAGTGGCTTCTAGGGGGGCAAATGGAGACCTCTGAGAAGGTGGGATGGCAGGGAACTGCCCAGGTGCTTCCACTGCTTCGTTTGGGTCAGAGCACAACGGGCATCACCTTCCTTGAGTCAGGAGCTGTGAGAAGCACTGTGAGCTGCAGTGTATCACCTGCCAGAAGGATCCTTTCAAAGGCTGTGAGTCAGGTGGCTGAACTGCCTCATTTCGAGGGCTTAAAAATGTGGAGCAGTCAAAAGCTGAAATACAGATGTGATTTTCAGAAGATACAGCTCCAGAAGGGGAGCAGTGACCGATGGTAAGAAACACCTGGCATTGATCAGAGCGTGCGTGGTGCAGAATGCCACGGGAGCTGTGTCTTCTGTCATGGTGCTGAAGGAGGCACTCCCTGGGTTTGGGAGCAGGGAATGCTGCTGTGTTATCATCTGAACTCACCTTTATCTCACTGTTCAGCTGGGAAGAAAGTGCCTGGTTAGAAAGTCTGGAAATGCTGGCATTTCTGGGGGCAGCAGCGGTCGTGAAGCTCTGTCCTGAGCCTCATGTGCCGTGCACAGGAGCAGATGAATATACATTTTGAAGTGTTTCCATTGCGGTGTGCATCTTGGATGGGAAGAACAGGTTATTTTCTGTTGTATGTGTTAGGAGTAACTGCAGTCTCTTTGAAAAGTACCTTTACAATTTCCAGGGTTTCAGCAGGCAACATTTGTCAGCTTGGCTGTCCAATCTTCGGCTTCCTACCCAATGTTTCATTAGCTGCTTTGGAAGGGAAGAGACATCCCTTCTTCCATTGAAAAGACCAGCTCTTGCCGCGGGCCACTGTAATTTAGGCTTCCAAGCACGGCTGTAAATGCAGAGCTATCTTTAACAAACCGTTTTTCATCAGGCTGTCATCCAGCAGGACACGTGCATTGCTAATGCTGCTTTCTGCAGTCATTGCTTATGGAAGAAGGCCACCGGGGGAGGCACCGCTGTCCTCCTCACACCGAGGAGGACGTTTCTCCATCAGTTTCCCTATCAGCATTTCCCCAGGACGGGCACAGGGCTTTCCCCTTTCTTTTATGCCAGTAAGGTGCCAAGGTGGGAAAACCTTTGGTTTTCCTCACAGCTGTTTTCACTGAGACATAGAATATCCCAAGTTAGAAGGAATGCATAATGCTCATCCAGTCCTACTCCCAGTTCTCAGTGAAGCTGTTTCTTTTTGTCAGAGAAGTTAGGATAAAATACCAATGCTTTATATATTGTTGGCTTGAGACTTCTCTTTCTGCGAAGAAAATTGCCTTTTGCTTCTGAAGTGAGCGCAAACCAGCAGGATTTAATGCTGCTGAACATCATCTCTCTTCTGTACACAGCTACGTGTTTGCATATGTGCAGGAGGTTCGAATGGAGAACCTACACCACTATTAATCTAGAGGAGTGAAAACGGGTCAGTGATGCAGTGGTGCTGGCAGGACCTGGTGCCTGGTGCTATTCCTGCTGCTGGCAGCAATTTCAGCTCTGCTGTTTCTCCTGCGGGTGTTGTAGGTTTCTACAGTGATTTAAGAATATGCTATGTAAACTGCCAACTAAAATGCCATCACAGTGTTCCTCGGGATTCAGGAGTAATTAAAGGAGAAAGGTGCTTGCGTGTTTTAGAAAGATTAATGAAAGTTAACAATATTTTAACTAAAATAAACACCTTAACCAAAGTCCATGGGAAATAATTGATTTTTTTAATAGGACATAGCAAAATGTCAGAAATGGTTCCCAGTATCATTGAACTCCTTTCTCTACCCTTCTGTCTGCCACACATCTCCTTTAGGTTGTTAATGTGAAGTGCACAGATCTCCAGATAATTCTGTCGGAGAACAAAGCGAGATGCGATTTAGTAATTAGGTCTCTGAAGCTATTATCTATCAGCAACACTCATCTTCCCCGCTCTCCCCTGGGCCCTGCTTCACTCTATGTCTCACATTATGTCCTGAGAGGAACTGGTGGCTGCTCAAAGTGGCATTGCCTTCAGTCGCTCTCAGCATAATTAGGACGTGCACCTCGCAATTAGAGTTGGAGGTGAAAATCTTCTTTAATCGAGTTCCGGATTGCTTTCTGGCAGCTGTCTGCTATTAGAAACTTAACGAATTCTGCTAACGAATAGCTCCTCTGAAGATGGCTGCCCTCCCTGGTCTGTGCAGAGGCTGTGTGTGGGTAAGAGTGACATCTCCTCCTTGTTCCCCCCTTGAACCTGACCCTGCTGCATGTTGCCTGCTTGCACGAGCTGTGTACTCAGGTGAGTTCAGAGCCTGAATTCCTTTCAGTGGGATCACAAAACATAACCACAGCAAGGAGTGCTTACCTGTTGGTTTTGGTGGCAATACGTTTGACAAGGAGCTTTGAATTTTACTTGGCAGGAGCTGCAGCCTGTAGTGTGATTACAGCCTTAAACCATGAGGGCCTGCTCAGTAATGCGGGGGAGCCTAGAGGATCTCAGAAATACTAGATACACTTCAAAAGGGATTAAAGGAAATCCCTTTCTTAGGAAAGGAAAAAAACGCATCAGCTCATTCTGAAAACAGCAGAGCTGCTCTGTAGGTATGGCCTGCATTGACGTCAGTGATGCTCTGAGGCCTGTTTCACTTAGGGTAAGTCAGTAAGTCCTTGCAGTGTTCCAGATGCAAAAAAAAAAAAATGCTCTCTCCCAGCTCCTTTGCAATGCAAAGCACCGAAAATTAGTATGGCCAACCTTGTCCCCCTGGGGCAAATTGAGCCCAAATATAGCACGTCTTTGACACCAACTGCTCTGCGTTCCTTTGCACTTGTTCACTCATGCTATCTGTCTTCCCTTGACTTCCCTAATGACAAAACTAGTTGCTTAATAGTAACTCCTCGCTGTTAGTCTATTTAGTAGTCAGTGTTCTGTTATTTTCACTGTTGGGCATTGTTACTGGTGTAATTGATGTACATCAGTAGTGCAGGATTATGCTCCAGGTAGTGCTTTCTCTATCATATGTAAAGTATGCATCTTAGTTTATAATTTCTGTGACACCTGAATATTTACATTGTCAATCTGGGTGGATTTGCACACCCATGCCTTCTCAGCTTGGTCCGTTTACCTGGTGTAGTACTTTCAGCAGCATAATTCTCTTCTTTCTCTGGCTCTTGCGGCGTATCTCATTGCACTCGGTCTGTGCGTTCCTAAATATAGGCAGCTTTGTCAATCTATGCATTGAAACACTGTAGCTAATCACTGAACAGAAATAATTACAGCTCAGAATAGATAAAATAGCATTTGCAGAGTCAGCTGAAAAACTCATTCCCATCCTCGTTTGGTTCCCTGTACGCTCACTGAGTTGCTAAGCCACGTGTCTGTGGCCTTACTAACCAGCTTGGATTCAGTTCCCCTGCACCAGCTAGCCTGTTCAAGCGAGGCTAGGATGCAACATCCCATTGTTTTTCAAGCACCTTGTTTAAAACATTTTTGAGGATTTAAACACGGTACTTGAAAGTTTTAATTTCGGATTGCAAGACAAGTGCTTGTGTTTACTCAGCAGATGATGTGCAATCCTCCTGTCGAGTGTAATTATATAATTAGGTTGATAATGACTGTATCAATCTAGCGAGTAAGAGCTCTTGGTAAACATTTTCACTCTTGAGCGAGCTTTTCAGCTGGTGGGGAAGAGCAGAAGGAACCTTTGCTTTATTTCTTTCCATGTGATGAAAACAGCGAGAAAATAATACACTCGTTGATGCTGCATATTGTGCCCAGTATTGAAGTGCCAAGTCGTATCAGACATAGTGGAAATGTATGGAGGAGTGAGGCTGCCTCCATTGTTCATCCCTAACATTGTTGCTCTCCATTGGGAAAGCATCTTACTTCGTAAGCTTGTGTGGATGTTCAGAATGAGGCTCATAGAAGGTGCCATAAAATACAGGTTGATGGTAGATGTAACATGTCTAGTCTTAAAAGTATCAATACAGTAAATGCCAATTAGCAAACAGTTGGTTTGAAAAGAGCATGGATATAGCAATCCTTTATGAAGGTGTTGAGCACTTTCTCCAGCCACAAAAATGAGTTTTTTGACACTTGCACTTACAGTGAAGATCACCTCTTGCCTTGCCGTGGTCTCTGCAGTGGGGGTTTCCCATTGTGCTGTAGTAGCTGTCACAAGTTCTCCCAGGGACACCTCATTTTCTGTGTTTTTTATTACAAAGAAGTTGTATAACATGACCAAGGGCTCAAGGCTTCCATAGAAATGGGACTGTCTGTTTTCTTGTCCTACAGTGGTCCTACTAATTATTTTTTAGTCTATTTCTGGATGGTTTAAACAGAACTTGGGGGTTTGTTTTGAGCTCTGCATTCTCTTGAAGGTTTTCCTGAGATGTGCACTGCAGAAATGCCTTAGTGCATCACTAATGTTAGCCCTAACCATCTCCCACTGATAACTGTTGTGGTGGAACTGATCCTCTGCTTGTTTTAGTGTCAGGACCAACGTGGCGATGCAGGATGCAATTAGCCTCAGTAAGCCTCTGCTTTTCCCTCTGTGATATCCACATATGAATACCACACATTGCAAGTATGTTTATGGGGTAAAATGTAATTTGAAGTCTCATTCGACAGAAGAGGCAGTGCTTGTGGAGGTATTGGCGGCAGTGACTCATTCTCTCGATGAGTAATATTTTTTGTGATGGGCACCTGAAACGTGTTATCTCCAAATAGTGACATTTTCCCGTGGAAAACACTAGGGTCTTCATTCTGTAATGTATCTTCTACTAGGAAACAACTACATGCATTTCTCTTGCATCACTTCTGCAGTCAGCCACGGGAACACAGGTGAAGGCAATGCACCTGTGTGACCAGGAGGGGTGGAGTCTATCTCCACCTCTCCCAGACCCCATTTAAGGGCTGACCCTCAGAAGCTTGGGAAGCAGAATGAGGGCTGCCTGGTGTGTGTGCTGGGCTACAGTCAGCCATGCTGCCCACACACTGCTCGGCTCCCACTGCTCTCCCTCTGAATGCACAGTGTACCATGAGATGCTTTCCTCTTAGATGATGGCAAAAGCCTAGTTTGGAATCTTCTCAGGATTGTCTTTGCATAAAGGAATCCATTCCCAGCCCTTCAACCTCATCTTACACTCCTGTGAATAGCTTTCATCTTTATCATCATGAATAAATGTCGTTTTACACAGAAATGGTACATTTAGCCAATTTTGAAGCCGTGTCCTTGTATACCAATTTACAGGACGTGCCCATTAGAAAAAATGCAGGTGTAATGCAATTCTGCAGCTATTCAATTTGTTCCACTGGCAGCACATCTGCTACTCTGTTATTATCATCTGCTTTGTCCCTGAGAAGTTTGCCTTTGCACATTGCCCTTTCTTTGCATTCCTGCGATGTTTCATCTTGTTTTTGCATCCCAAGGACATTTCACTTTTATTTTCCTAGTGAAATGTGGGTACACTTCTTAGTCACTAATTGTTATTATTTTTATTTCTTTGGAGTCTCGTTGATTAGTTCTCAATAGAATGAGAGAGAATGGCCTCAGGTTGCGACAGGGGAAGGGTCATATTGGGTGTGAGGAACGATTCCTTCTCCAAAGAGCAGCTGGGCACTGTCACAGCTGCCCATGGAGTGGGGATCACTGTCCCTGGGGGTGTCCCAGAGCCGAGGAGATGTGGCACTGAGGGATGTGGGCATGGTAGGGTGAGAAGGGTTGGACGTGGGGATCCAAGAGTGCTTCTCCAGCCTGAATGGTTCTGTGATTCCCTGACACTGCATAGATATGTGCTGAATTTCATTAGGAATGGGCATTGCCTTGAGCATTAGGGTGTGACACCCCTGGGGGTTCACCTCTGTAACATTTCACAGTGAGAGCCCTTAGATGATGGGAAGCAGAAGGAGATGGAATGCAGTGTGTGGATCTCAGAGATGTTGATGTGGTGGTGTCTTTCAGGCTGTGACCTGGAGCTCTCATCGTGGTCCTCTCTCCTAGGCACAGACTTAGAACCACTGAACCATAGAATCATACCTTCCTTAGAGTTGGAAGGGACCTGTAGTCCCAACTGCCTGCAGTGAGCAAGGACACCACGGTGAGGTCAGGTTGCCCTGACTTCTGCCATCAGCACACGAATATTGTGACATGAGAAGCTCCTGGGCATCATCTCTTCTGTCTTTGAGGGCTTTCTGGCTGATTTCCTCTCTCCCTGAATTTTCATCTGCATTTTCTCCCCATTGTGACTCCTATTTCCTATTTGTGGCCCTTTTCCCATTCAGTACTGCTCAGTGGAGGTGGTTTCCTTTCTGCCAGTATTGAGTTAACTTAATGCTGCATTGCCTTTCCCAGAGAGGGAAACTGGGATTCGTTGCCATTTGATCTGAAATCCTTGGCTCCTGTGCAATTGGACTTTGGTCCTCAATAACTAAATTATTGTCTCATGGTAGGACGTGATGGAGTAATTCAGTGGTCCCACTACCTGGTAAATCATCAGAAAAGAAGAAAAGGCAGCTCTGTCAGGAGCTGCTTAGTGCTGGTAGGTAGCTGTGGTGCAGCTGCACTGTCAGCAAGGTGGACCCGGGTGAGAGGGAATTGGCCAACTGTCAACGATGTCTTCCTTTATGACGACTGCACTTTGACCACGTGTTTCTCTTAATGAAATGATTTCAGGTGTGGTGAAGGTGGATTATGGCGATGTGTCAGCCAGGAAAGCACTGAGAGAAGCCCTGAAGTGCAAACCCTTCTCATGGTACTTGGAGAACATCTACCCCGACTCGCAGATCCCGCGGCGCTATTACTCACTGGGAGAGGTACGTGGCATTTCCTTGGCTCTCTTCATCACGGGGTCCCTCTCTCCTATTTTGAGCAGGTGATGTTTGCACCAAGCCTTTGTAAAGTATTATCGCTGTTGGGAAAGCCTTTCCGTGTTAAAGGTTTGTGACTCATGTTTTAAAATGATGAAATAATACGCAGTAGTTGAAAAAAAAAAACACACCACCTTTGCAGTGTTGTTTATCATGTGGAGTAGAATAAGGTTCGTTTTGTTTCTCCCTCTGCCTCTTTCCTTTGTTTCTAATGAGGTGTGCTTGTCCATTGGCTTGGTGCAGTCCAGCCCATCTGCCCAGCACTCTGTGTCACCACCATCCCTCATAACCCAGTGGTTCAAGTACTGCTGCGTGTGGAAGGCTCTTTAAAACTCAGATAATTTGCTGTTAAAAGGCTTTTATTGAGTTGCATCTCAGCTGACTTTTGAAAGCTCTCGAATGCTTTGATTTAAAGGTACTGATGGAATAGCAATCAAAGGCGCAAATGGCTTTATTGCAGCCGGGAAAGCAATTTGCTATTGAAACTTGCCATTGGAGTGGAAAATAAAAGCCACTGTAGGGCTTCGGGTTTAACTATGACTGAATAAAGTGTAACGTGGTTTTACAGCAAGCAAAGGACTCATCTAACAAGTGTCAAATGAGAACGTTTTGTGCGATATTGTCAGACTGGAAAATAAAAATACGAGGAAGTCATACAATAGTCATTAAAACACCTTATTTTTAACAACAAGGCCTTGGTCTCTATGGAAACAGAGATTCAGTACCTGTGAATTAAAGCCCATGCCTGAGTGTTGCAGCTGCTGACTTTGCCTGAAGCTCAGGTTCCACCAGGGCAGGCAGGGGAGCATGGGAGCTGGTCGTTTGCAGACAGATCCTGGGGGTCACTGGGATTTTATTTGCAGCTGAATTTTCCCTTCAGTTAGAACAGAACTGATAGGTGGGTACTGCAATGGATCTTTTCCTGGGTAAGCAAACATAGGCCTCAGAAAACGTGTAATTGGCAAAACGTGGTCAGTGCTGAATATTGCTTTTTGCATTTTGACCGTTTAACGTTCTGAGTGAATGCAAAGCAAATGCAAGGCAGGGGCTGTTTGGTGAAGCTGGGGTGTAAATGTTGCAGGTGAGCTTTGGGGTCACTTTTCGTTTTACTCCTCTGATTTAATGAATCCAGGTACTGCCTTTCTCTGAGAAACACTTGCAGCTCTATTCTGCAAATCCTGTAGCTGAATGCATAACTGTAGGCTGTAGGAGAAAATACATGGCATAATTTTAATCTGCACAAAAACACAACATTACAGGCGTACTGTTTAAAGACACGTTTCATCTTTTTCTTTCAGATCAGGAATGTTGACACCAACCAGTGTTTGGACAACATGGGCCGCAAGGAAAACGAGAAAGTGGGCATCTTCAACTGCCATGGCATGGGAGGGAACCAGGTAGGGAAGACAGTAAGGGTGCAGGTGTCCCACAGGCCAGTGGTGATCTGGAAAACCTGGTGAGAATTATCTTGCTGTACCAGACGTGTTGGATTGCTGCGAAAAGATCTGCAGCAATGGGTACATGTAGTAATAAAACTGAGTGAGATCTTGAGCTTTAAGGTGCTCATAAAGCCATTTGTTCACCAGTGGCTTTCTCTGATGTGACACCTGCTACAAACAAACAAGGGAAGGTGGAGGATCTCAGGGCAAAACCTTCCACTTTTCTTTCAGAGGTCATCATAGTGATCCCAAACTTCACTCTCATTGTTAGTTTGATGTAGGAGATTGGAAGGGTTATCTTTTAGGTAAGGCTTCATACGGCCAAGGTTCTGTTTGCACTGTGAGTGTTCGATGTGGCTAAAGAAACCCAATGACTGATAAACAAAGCTGTGCTTCCTCAGCCTTCACAAGCCAATATATCTAAAAAAAGAAATAATAATACATATCTGGTCTTCTTTACACTCCTCACATCCCCCGGAAACCATGGAGCAACTGGTTGTGTGCACCTGCAGGAGGAAGGGGCTGTTCCACTCAGTGTGAGCAGCAGTTGTGGCCAGTGAAGGCTTTGCTAGGAGCAGCCAACCTGCATGTAGGATGATGTTCACATTTGGAGCTCACACACAGCTCCTGGTGAAAGAGATCACTGTTAGCTTCTGCTGAGATGAGAAACCAGCACGGAGCTGAGATGTGGAAATGCTGTAGGCGAGGGCTGTGCTGTTATAAAAATGGCTGAGGAACAGAATGCTTCTGGATGGAAATGGAGCAAAAATAATACCTGGCTCATTAGAGTGGAGCACAGTGAGTGTGTGCTCTCCTGGGGGGACCAAGTAAATAACTCCCTTCTGCCCAACAGTTCTGAAGGACCTGAGGGTAATAAGAGGCCAGAAATAGGAACTCCTTTTAAAAATGAAGAAATGTGAGCTGTATTGACTGAAGTCCCCCATCTGAGGATCCTTTTCAGGTTATACATGGAGGATTTCTTGCTGTGTTGGCACAGATGTTTCTGAGCCCCGTGTTTCAGTCAGCAGGTCATAACTGAGTTGGGGTCATTAATAATCTTTAAAATAAACACCACAAATCTAATGCAGCGAAATGCAGTCTTTGAACTGTTTTCTTAGCTTGAAGTTGATAAGAATGATATGCAGATGTCCACAAAGTGCTGTCCCGATGTCAGCTGCAGCAGGGCTGGAGCTGTACTGCAGGAACCCTGGCTTTGTGTGCTGCTCAGCCCTGTGCATCACTCTGCACATCCCATGGCACAGTGGTCAGCTGCTTGCCGTGTTGCCATGGCAATGACATCCCTTTCTGTGGTCCTTCCCAGCTCAGGGCTGCTGCTGGCTGCAGTGTTTGGATGCTGGGACCCCACACGGCCCTACTGTGCAGTGAGAGTGGGCTGTACTGGAGCTGGTCCCTATGTGTGCAGGGCTGGGCAGTGCTCCTTCCCCTTCTGGAGTGCAAACAAAGTACAAACTCCGCATGGTTTCTTCCCACCCTGGGAGTGTTAGCCACAATTTTCCAGCCTGCATCAGTTCCCTGGGCACAGAGAAGCTGATCCTGGTGCTGGCAGCATCCCATGCCTGGGAGAGAAGGAGCTGGGAAGGGGAACTGGGGTTCCTGTGGAGCTCTTTTGTTGGGGTTCCTGATGAGTGGACTTGGCATTGCTTCATCCAGGGCAGCTCTTTGTGGCAGCTGTTGCAGGTGACACCAGAACTAACAAGCTGTTCTCTCTGGCCATAGGAGGTCCTTGGAGGTGTGCAAGGTGAGGTTGGATGGGGCCCTGGGCAGTCTGACCTAGTGCTTGACCTAGCAGTCCTGTCTGCAGCAGGGGGCTTGGAACTTGTTGATCCTTGGGGTCCTTTCCAACCCAAGCCATTCTATGATAGACAAATAACAGAGCAGTCAGATTTTGCACTTCTGCTTAGGTAGTTTATTAGTAGCTGCAGCTGTTCAGTGATACATTTAGGAGTGCTTTCCATGGAAGATTTAAGGCATTTGGTTTGGAGCCTGCTGGACATGTGTTCATGCTACTGATGGAAGTTGTGCAGAAGAGGAGGCGGGCAACACTGGTGCAGTTGTTCTGAGACCAAAGCTGCAAGTTCAAGCCTTCATCTTGGTCAGTGTCATGATGTAGCGCTCAGAGCCAGTGCCAGACAACTGGACTCCAGGAAATCCAGGAGGATCACCCCATTCCCATTGCAGAAGGCAGAGCACATCCCTTTACCTGCTGAGGGCTGCAACTTGAGTTTTTTCATTCAGTGGGAATTTCATATGTCGCTATTCCATGGACTGGTGTTTGAACTCTGTATCTCATCACTGGTAGTGATGTGATCCAGGAAACCTTCAGCCTCATCTAGGTTCAGTAGGTTGTGTCACACTCGCAGTTGATTTACTTTTTGTTCCTATGTGAACATCTCTGGGACCCACCTGGTGCAAACTTTGTGATATTCTGATGCTTCCACCATTGTTTTCAATGCACTGAAGCTGATAGTTCAGCTCTGTATGCAGTTCCTGGTCATTATCTGCTGATGTACACAGATGAGCTGACTGAGACACTCTTCATGTCGCTGTATCACACGGCCAAAGCACCTAATGGGATGTTGGTGGGAAGGTTCTGCCTCTGCTGCTGCACCACCAACGTCCACCTCTGACATCGTGGGCCAACATAACTGGCAATTCAATTCTCAAGGTCCTGGATCTTTTCTCAGTCTGCAGCCTGCATGCTGTAGTTAAGGTGACATTCAGTATTTTATAGGTAAACAATTTCAGGAGAGGCACAGTGCCCTCTGCGCAGCTTTTAATGGAATATTTAAAGTCAATTATGGAAGGTGAAATCAGAATTCGCCTGTGGGACTTTTTTAGATAATTAAAACGGTTGTCAGAGCAAATTAGATTTCTCTGCACTTAATAATGTCCACTTTATGACCATCTTTAGTACTTGGCAGACTCCTTCGGTGGTTCTGCAGATGGACTGCACCGATGTATCTGCCAGGTGTAGCTCTGTGTAATGAAGTGTAAAATAACAATTTATGGACAGTATTCTCAGCACTGGACTTCTCAGGAGTTGTCAAAACACAGTACATAACTGTTCTGGGAGAGAGGTGGAGGGGATGATTGTATGTGTGTGGGTAGGTGTGTGTGTGTGTGTGTGTATAAGCAGCTGCAGTTTGTATTGATCATGGACTGGTTCTCACATTGCTTGGCACTGGATCAGCACTGAAGAAATGGATTAATGTCTCAGACTTTTGTTGGAGGGAATATGTTGTTGCTTTTTATATTAAGAAGTACCCAAATGGTGAGTGGTGGGTGAGGCCCTGCAGCTTGCAGGGTCTGGGTCCTATCTGCAGGGTAGTGGGACTTGGCCTTGTAGGACTTATGTTGTCATCATATTTGTGACAGTCAGTAACAAATATAAGCTAACTTCCATTAAAGAAAACAACCCTGCTATTGCTCTTAGGCAACAAATCTGCCTGCACTGGGCTTGCAGGTGTTGTGAAGGCCAAGGAACTGGTGAAGAGGTCCCTTTTTTGTTTTGTTCAGCTTAGCAAAAAGCAGAAGAGATTTCCTTTTTGTATCAGCGCTGTATCGTTTGTGGAGGTCTTTTGTATTTGTTGGTTCTGGACACTTGGGATGGGATAAAAGGATTTCACTCCAAGGTCCATCCCTTATCCCAGACACAGACTTTGTTAGTAACTGGGGAGGTAATGGAGGTGTGCTTGTGGCTCTGGTCTATTGTGTATCGTGTCTGGCAGTTCTTCAAAGTGTGGGGACAAGTCCAAGGAGCTGGTGGTGGCCGTGCTGGGTTGCAGGCATGGCCCTGCCATGGGCAGGAGGAGTGCTCCTGTTCCATGCTGCACCACACTGTGTGGTGTGTGCTGTTTAATTAGCTGGGAGTCGCAACCTGTTGTTCCTCACCCTCTGTTTTTATACGCTGACATTAGTACGATTATATACGTAATTAATATAGATGTTAGTAAAATGGTAGCTGGGTCCTTTAATATTGATGTAATTAACATTCGTTTTTCTTTCTGAAGAAGGCGTGTTTTTCCAATCCATCTTCTGTCATTGTTAACTCAGGCATCACCAGTTCTTTCAAAAGATGTAACAGAGCAGAGTATCGCCGTTATCAAAGAAGAGAGGAAAAAGAAAGATGTAAATGAAAATACACTACAAAATCAGAGTATTTGCTTTCCGTAAAGCACAGCAGAAAACAGCTGCTGTGTCTCTGAGGCTAGAAGATGTCTGATGCAAACTTGTTTACTCTAAGAAAACCCAACACAAATAAGTTAAAATTTTAAGGAGAAATTGCTTCAGGATAAATAGTAATGGATAAATCTCTCAGTAATGAGCATGGCAGGAGATAAACTATCTGTGCAGTGTGTAAATGGAAGTGTATGGGTGGTTCCTTGCAGCAGGAAATACTTGGTGCTACAGATGCCGCTGAGCTTTGGGCTCACAGGAAATTTGGCCATTTTTCTTGTTCCATTTTGAGCACAACAGCAAACAAATACTTCCAGTATTTTACCACTGAATAACGTTTTTGGTTGGGGGTGTTGGAAAGGAAAAGCAGTGCCCCCAGACTGTGTGCTTCAGAGTGTGATCTCAGCAGAGCACTCCTGGCTCGGTGTTTAAAAGTACCTTTCCTCTTGAGAAAAGCCTGAGCATTAACTGTGTCTGATGTGTTCGTAAGTGAAAGCAGCACTTTGAGAGCCTCAGGTTGATGGCAGGGATTTATCGTGGGATGAATAAATGCAACAGGTGGTGGCTGCTGCTTTACTGTGCCTTTGGATCCTGGATTTTCATCCAGACAAGTGGCTGCTGAGCGGTGAATAAGGAGAGAAATGCAAAGCCTGCTGATCCGTGCAGCAGAGACTGGGATGTGGCAGCTTCACAGCTTGCTTTGCATGCTAGTTTCATTTTCCATGGTTGCTGTAAGTGACCTACCTGAACCTTGGCTTCAAAATGCTTGCCTCTGTTCCCTTGGCAGCTGTAGGCGGTATATGAATTCCGCAAGCTTTTGGGGAACATTACCTTTATATTACCTTGTGCCGGGGCCAGCAGCACCGTGAGGGTTTTGAGCAGTGTGTTGAGAGCACAGAGATGCTTCGAGCCAGTCAGGGCCTTGCAGTTTAACACAACTCTTGGCAGTCCTGCTGCCATCCTTCGTTTCCTCCTCTTATATGGTCTCCACGTTTTCCTCTACCTCCTTTATGTCTCCAGGGGGAGAATGTATTGCTGAAGGCATTCTGTTAAATAATCCCTCTGAAGCTTCTACCTGGTTTGATAGAATTTTGTTGGCAGATAGCTCCTGGGTGTTGATTTCCTAGTTTTATTAAGAGAGCTGCAAGTTCTGTAATACACATATCAGCCTTTATCGTCGATAATCCTTGGTGCCAGCAGTTAAGGTAGGTACTCGGGGAGCGATTAGTTTAAGCAATTATGGAATCACTGCAGTTGGAGAAGATCTCTAGGATCCTCAACTCCAAACCCAACCCACTGACTGTGTCCCTCGCTGCCACATTTCTTCGCATTTCTTGAACACCACGTAGCAATGCATGGGGTTGCTGGGACCTGGTCTTATTGTACCTCATCCAGCTGGCCTCAGCACAGTGATCAACCTGTCCAGATCCCTCTGTAGGGCCTTCCAGCCCCCAGGCAGATTGACACTTCTTCCCAGCGTGGTGTAAGGAGGCCCAGGTTCTTCATATGAGAGGTCAGAGTGCCACTCACACTAAAGGTCTGTGGAACTGCCTCTGAGGACTGTGCTCACACTTGCATTATGCTACAGCCCTCTGACAAAGTCTTTGTTCTGTGTCTCCATGGCATCGTTTCCAGGAGGTAAAGCTGAGTGGCTGCTGGCTTTCATTGCATACAATTCATCTTCCTAAGTGTGATATTCCTTTTTCTTATATACTGTAGACTTGGAGAACCTGGCATGAAACGCTTCTGAAATCCAAGGTACCACATCGCTGTTGGGAGAAGAAAGATGTTTTCCTTCACTGGAGTGAAAATGTTGTCTGTTGCAACTCAGCAGTTACTTAGGACTGTGTTTTGCCAGCCCTCAGTCACTGCAGGCACTTTCTCTTGGCAGGTGTTTTCATACACGGCGGACAAGGAGATCCGCACGGACGACCTGTGCCTGGACGTGTCGCGGCTCAACGGCCCCGTGACCATGCTCAAGTGCCACCACATGCGGGGGAACCAGCTCTGGGAGTACGATGCTGAGGTACTGGCTTCTGGGGCAGCTTGTCAGTGACACCATCCCTGTACAGCAAAGCAGCTGGCCATCTTGGGTATCCTTACAAAACAGAAGAAGCATTCTGCATGTTTTCTGTAAATGAAACGGAAAACAACACGTATCTGTCTGAGTTAAGAGTTTTACTAGTTTGTCTCTGCTGGTTCTTGAAGCTTTTAGGCTGGATTTGAACTCTTTAGTAATTTTCCATACTCTGGTTAGCTGCTGCGATGGCATGTGGCTTTCCCTGGGTTGTGAAAGGAAGGGCAGTTTGTGCAGATGCAGTCACTTACAGAGAAGTTGCAGAAATAATATGAAATGGGTGTAAGTATCTCAGTGTTCGAGGGCTGAATTAATTCCTCTCTTTAAATGCAGCAGGGAGCAGCAGGTTGAAAAGTGTCAGTTCTGAGCTTTTGCTTTAGAATGTGGATGTGAGTTTTGCAGAGTGGAGTCCACACAATGTTATTTGCATTCTTCTCTGACAGACTCTGGTAAGGAGGCATGAAGGTGTGCCATTGCTCAGCACTGAGCTGCCAGGTAGGAAAACCATGATGGTTAGCCCCAGTGTGTTTGTGAGGCTTTCAAACGTTCCTGAGTTTACCATCTGAGTTTAAACCGGTTTGTTCTTTGGTGAAGATTATTTTCTTCTTACACAAAGCACATTTAGGCAATGTGAAGTGCTCATGCCAGCAGTTAACACTGGAGATTTAAGACCTTCCACCTGCCCTCATTTTGTTCCTGTAAGCAGATGGTGGCACTGGTCAGTAGGTGCACACAGAGCCCAACACAAGGCTTCTGGCCTAATGGTTTTTCCTCCCTGTGTGGGAGCTGTTGAATCAGGGCCTGAACCACTGATGGATCACCTGAGGTGAGCACTGAGTCAGCCACAGGAGCACAGGAGAAGGCAATGTACCTGTGTGATTGGAAGGGATGGAGTCTGGCTGCACCTCTCCCAGACCCCATTTTAGGGCTGACCACCACTGGGGAAGGATCTTTCTGAAGATCCCTCCTTTGTAGTTTCCTACTGCAAGCCTGGGACACAGTTGAGCATTTTCCTTTGTTCCGATTATCTCTTTTTGTCTCTTTCCATCATGATAACCTTTCTAACTATACCATCTGTAAAATATCTTGGCTACAGTATTATTTGGCATTATTCATTCTGTTAACTATGCACTCCTCCACCAGCACTGAGAACAATCTTTCCTGGTAGATAATCCAAACACTGTTGTTTTTCCTTGGATATTTCAGGCACAAGCTGCAGCACATGAATTCCCATGTGGAGTTCTGACGCTGCCTGATAGTTGCAGTTGCACAGTTCCACTTTTCAAAGCTTAAAAATGCCACCTTAGCTTTGGCCTATTTCCATGGCAGCAAAGCTGGGGAAGTGCTGCAGAGCTCAAAAGGTACCACCTTATTCCTGCACAGTCATTTGTAACTCTCTCCAGCATCACACAGCAGCAGCTGCTTTCAGCGTTCTGTAGAAATAGGTCCATTTCTTTCATCCCATTATGCTCCCCTTTACTTTTAGCGTTGGAGATGTGCTATCTTCTGCAGTTCACTGTAATAGATCCTCAGCGGAAGGTTTCTGTGTAGCCGTGTAAGAACGCCAGCAGCCATTAGATGGAGCTCATCAAAAAGAAATACACCGTGTTTTGTGCTCAGGCCTTATGTAAGGGATCTCAGAGGGAGCTGCTGTGCTGGCTGCTCCAGGCACAGTCTGCTGCATCACACACCTTTGTATTTGCAGGAAGTGGGAAAAGTTTGCAAGGGATAGGAAAGGTAAATCTCAGACGTTCCGTATGTATCTGTGGAGGTATTAGATGCGATCAGCCCGAAGCAGGGTATTGAAAATGCCCCTCCTATCATTTTCTCAACCCAAGGAGTGTCTGCATCTGTGCAAAATGCTTTTAAAGCATAAATCATTAATATGTGTTAACGTGAAGCTGAGATGTAGTTACTTCTGAGATGAAGATGCTGCTGTTAGAGGAGTGGGGCACTCTCCTGTCTTACTCTCAGTGCCATGCTGTCTCTGTGGTCTGCACCTCCTCCTGCAGGTTCTCACCTTTTGCAAGATGGAGACTATTCAGAGCAAGCCTAGAAAGCAAGCTGAGGTTTTTAAGCATTGGTGGGCAGAGCGTGGCTTTAAGGGAACGCTGGGTTTCCCTGCAGGAGCCCTATGAGACAGCTCCTGCAGCTTGGGCAGCTCTCTCTGTTTCCAGTGCAGACTTCTTCTGTACAGTTCAAACCATAGCAGTTTGGCAGGAAATTCATTTTGTTCGATTTTTTTTTTCCTTCTAATCCATTGCCTTCTGTTATTGATTTGTAACGCTTTCATTTCCCACTCCTTAACAGCCCATTAGGATTCCTGGCCCGTTTTCAAGCTGCCTACTTCACTGCAAGGGCAGCTGTATAAATCAGCTCTGTCAATGGGATGTGCCAAGGTGGAATTTCTCAGCTTTTGATGGCTTCCCATCAGCCTGCATTTTGTAATGGCTTTTACAGTGCACGCGTGGTGCTTGCTTTGAGATGCCATGGGGCTGCTGGATCCCATTTTCTCCCCCCGTGACACCCAGGCAGGTGTTAGTCTGTACAGGACGGTGAAGTCTTATGGTGTGTACTAAATGGAAATGGTCTCAAGGAGAAAAAATACACCAGTCACGTTTGGTAGAAGAAGGCTTCATGCATGAATAGTGATGTCAGGATTCGATCGTGCATAATTACTCTTAAAATTGTCACCCAGTGTGACATCTGCACAAAGCAGTGGAATTTGCATTCCCTGAAAGATAAAGGTCTTCACAAAAAAAAATAAGTGCCTTGAGTCGCTGACTGTCATTTCCTTCTCTCTTCTTTTTCCTCCTGTCAGTATGTTGGTAAATGGGAGTATAGCTTCGAGGTAAGTTTGGAAACAGCTGCAGCCCCTGTGCCAAAGTGTAGAGTAGTGCATCTCCGCCTCCCCCCCTAGCCACAGCCCTCTCCTTGCAGGCATCCCAAAGCCTGAGCTGTTCAGGTGGGCACTGACACTAGTGCTGTGCCTGGAATACACGTGTTCATCAAGACATGCTGACTGCTTGGCATCTTCCGACCGAGGGCAGCTCTGGTGGCTGCGTCTCTTTTTAAGTGATGTCAGGTTTTCTACAGCCTGTGCTGCCTCCTGTACCGGAGAAAATCTGCTCAGATTGCCAAAATGATGCTTCGTACTCCTTACACACCATGTGGAAGACCTGCTAAATTTAGGCAGAGGGTGTAACACAGATGTGGGATGTGGAGAGATCGCTGCATTTTGTAGTAATGCACTTATGCACCTCTCTTTAAAAGAACAGACCTGGTTCCTCGGGATGACAAGATAAGGACTGAACCTTACTCCATGGGCATGCCTGTTCATACGTGTGCTCTCTGTGTGAGCAGTCACAGGTCCACCTGACCCCAGGGTAACACAGCCAGTCCCCCCTCCCTCCTGTCATAGCATTGCTGGTAGATAGACCTGCCTCACTGCTGTAGGTGTCTAGTCAAAGGCTGTGGCTTTCCCCTTTGCTTCTCCTCCTGTTTGCTGGCTTTCTTTATTTTTACCACTTTTCTGTCATGCAGACCCACACATTTCTTCACATAATCACCCAGTCGTGCCTGACCCTCAGCAGGATAGAGGATGGCACCCATGGTCCCACCGTGGAGGCTTGCAATGGTAGCCCCTTGCAAACGTGGATGCTAAGGAACTACTCCAGGCTGGAAGTCTTTAGAAACATTTTTTACAGCCCCACTGATTATTTCCTATAACAAGCTGTTGGAGGTTGGTATCTGAATGTAAAATATCTAATGCAGGTTTATCCAAATACAGCATTGAAAGCGAATGTAACAGCTGTAGATTTAAGCTCCCTGCAGGAAGATGCTTTTCTGTTCTCTGCCTGTTTACCTTAAGAAAATTTCTGTCTTTTGGTGTATATATCCATGTGTGTATATATGATAGTACACGTGTTTAGTGCTGGTTGTTCATTACAGCAGGCAATTACGAAGCATTCACCAGTGAAGGAATCAAAATATTGTGCAGACCGCTGGCTTTCTTGCCTGGATAGTTTCACTGGTGTGTATGCAGAGTTGGAAGACAGTGGGACCACGTAAGCTCAGTGAGACAAGCAGGGCTGCTCTCATTTCTTGTATTTTCCTGCAGCAGACTGTTCCCTCCGTGTCTGAGTGCACAGCTCAGCATCGTATTGCCCAGTAATTAATTGTTTCCCAAGCAAACGAGGCCTTTCTTTGTAGTAGCATAAATAATGATGGAACACAGAAAGAAAGAAAAAAACCTATGAGACAGTTGAAAATCCCAATAATATGTCAGTCTTAGCACTAAATTATATGCTGAGAAGAAGGGAGCAGCTGACGAAGGCGGATGCAGCTTTTTTGGAGTTCTTTGCATTTCTGGCTACAGCAGAAAATGATGGCTGGTTAATTGCACAAAAAGCAGAGTGCGTGGAGAATCGGTGTGCTTTGAGCAGTGCTGTTTAGTAAACAAGCTACTTCTGTTAGCACTGCTCTTTCCTCTTGTAATTAGAGAAGAGTCCCTTACGTTCATCACTGAATGCGTGTCAGAGGGCCCCCAGTGATTTCTTACATATCCATAGGATTTGCTTTGAAAAGTGCTCCTTAGTTTGTTTTAAACCAAGGAGCCAACCCCTAAGGATGAGCCGGTGAAGTAATACAACAGAAAGGAGGAGTGGTGGCATCTGGTGTGATGGACTGCAGTGTGAAATTGCACCGTGTAGTAGCCCAGTCTGCGTAACAAAACCAAGCAGGGTATGTTGTGGTTGTTCATGAAATCTGTTCCTTTGGCCGTTCTGGCTAGGGCAGGGTTATAACCTGTATGGAGCTGCTGTAAGGAGCTCAGATTTAGTCTGCAGTGTTATGTTCACCTTCCCTCGGGCTCTTTATGTACGTGTGCTCCCAGTGCTTTTGAACAAAAGGTGTTTTCAGGTAAAGACGTTCAGCTTCCTCAAGTCCCCTTCTGACCCTTCCACTGCCCAAAAATAGCACAGTGTAATCAATAACAAAACAGACTTGTGTCCCAGAGAGGAAAAACATTGAAAAGAGAAAGATGATCACCTGTATGATAATGTTGTACATGTAACAAATTGTTTGCTTTTGGAACGTTAAGTTTTCCACTAGCAGTGATTTCTGAAGCAACAGCAGGTGACCTGAAATATGTGTGGTTTGGGTTGTTGGAGTGTGAACCCCTTAAACCAGAGCACTGCTGTGTTGGGATGCTCACACGTGCTCAGTGCTGCCCTTCTGTCCCACCCGCTGTGCCCAGCTCAGTCCCCAGGCAGCGTGGTGGGTATGGCACCGAGCTGGGTCTCGTTTCCATCTCTGACAATCTTGTTGCTGCAGCTCTTTGATTTCTCTTTGCAGAAGCTCACCCTGAGGCACGTCAACAGCAACCAGTGCCTGGATGGGCCGTCGGAGGAGGACAAGCTGGTCCCCAGCATGAAGGAGTGCGCGGGCAGCCGGTCCCAGCAATGGCTGCTGCGCAACATGACGCTGGGGGCCTGACAGCCCGGCCCCACAGCTCCTGCCGGCGCTCAGGCCGACTGGAAACCTCTCACCCATGGGAGACCCCAGCCCCGCTGGAAGCTGCAGGTCTGTTGGAGGCCCCGTGCCCGCTGGAGGCCCGCTGACCAACGGAGCCACGCTGGGGCTTCGTCCAGCGGGTCTCCACGTGCCCCCTTCAACCCTGTGACTGCTCGAAGGAGGTGCACCAGAGCTTATAAATATCCAAATCCTGCGCCGTTAGCGACACGAATGTCCTCAGAGGTGTTTCAAGAGGAAGCCGTTGTGAAATGTGATTGGAGAGGTTGGATGGAGGGTGTTGGCGGTGCGTGTGGCACAGCGGAGCCGCGGCTCGGCACAATAAAATGCCTTATGGAGCTGATGGTGCTGGGAATGACGGGCAGCAGCTCTGCAGCCTCCACGTGTTGCTGGCTGGCTTTCCTGGCAGCACGATGGGATGTGTGCAGTGGGGAAGCCCTGCGCTGGACAGGCTGCTGAGGCAGCGTGCTGAGTTTCTGATGCCAGGGAATGACGGGACACCCACACGTGTGTGTTGGAAACAGCAACAAAATGGAACACGATCATAAACTGAAATTAAATCAAACTATGAAAGAGACATTGGAGCAATGCTAAGTGACACCCATTGGAATCTGCAGTAGGGAGACTGCGTTAGGGCCTGCAACCTCACACCTGGGAGACTTAAAGGCTTTTTGCTGCTTCACTGAATTACTCCTCTGTTGAGAAACAGAAACGAGGTGTCAGGCTGGGCCCAACCTGCCGCTTTTGAGCACCACTGCTTCCTCTGGTGATCCCCCATCACAGTGGGTAAAACTGTGGGTCGGGTCCGGCTCCAATAGAGATGGCAGATGCTTATTTATATTTTTAATAATTTTGTGGCTTTATCGTTTTGCTTTGTTAGCATGGTTATTCAAGAAGCACTGATGACACGTGGTCGTGTTGGAGGCGTCCCAGGAGCTGATGTGTCAGCCCATGGCTGAGTATGGGGAGGTGACCTGTCTGTGTCAGTAGCATTTCCATTAGCCATCACAGCAGAGATTTGCATTAGGGATTAATGTTCTCCTATGTAGGTATTAGTAATTCATATGCCATTCATGTTTTCTTGATTCATATCATTACATGAAACTAGAAGCCTGTTCAATTTGAGAAATGCTTGCTGCACGTGCACGGGAGCTGCCGTGTGTCAGGGCAGCTGGGATGTCCAGTCCAACAGCCCTGCTCGGAGCAGTGTCAGGTGCTTCCAGTCTCATCTTAAAGTCCCCCCAGAACTACTCAGTATGGCTTAAAAGCTGGCAAAACTGGTGACGACTGACTCAGAAAGAAGCACTGAATTTAGCCTCAGTCACAGTGAGTGGTTCTGTTGTTCAGAATCCCAGTTCTACCTCCTCGATGAGAGGTCAGATCCTGGATCTGCCTCTTTAACGAGAGCATGGAAAACCCCTCAGACCTTCCAGAAGAATTTTGCCTAAGCCTCTCATGTAGAATGTGGTGGTAGTGGTGAGGGGCACCTTAAGAGCTGACACAACGTTGAGGCTGACAGATTGTGGTGCGGTGAATGTAAGTTTCCAAGTGCTTGGACCCCGCTCTTTCCTCCATCTCCTAAATTTCCTTGTCAAATAATTGGAATCTCTCCTTTGGGTGTGCACCCACAAAGGGGAGCACTCAGCATCATGGACCACATCTGGTAAGCATCACTCTGTCTCCCTGCTGATGAAATACCTCTGAAGGGCGTCGGGAAGACTGGCTTCTGTTTGCACAGCGTGTTGAAAGTAAAGAGAACTCTGCAGATATAATTATTTATCAGTTTCACCGGAGAATTGCTTTTAGTCCTTGTGATTTTTAAGAGCTGCACTGATGAAGTGAGGGCTGGCCATAAAGCAAGGGGCTGTCAGCACGCTGCGAGCCTGCGGAGACAGGAGAAACCAGGCACCACAGTGGCTTGGAGCAGCAAGGCATTGCAGCCCATCCAGCACATGTATTTCCCAGTCCCTGGAAGGATTTATTTCTTTGTTGCACTCGAATGTGCTATTAATTAGTATGTTTAATGGATTTCTCCCCATGTGGAACAACCTGGGGGGACAAAAGGAGTTGGTGAGTCCCAGTCCACCCCTGCAGCGGGAGCTGTGCTGGGCTGGCAGTGCTGGGTGGGCACCAGCAGTGTCCTGCCAGCTTATTTGTGTCAGCACTTCTTTCCAACGCTTGCTCACTTACATCAAGAACCACTGCTCCAGCAGGTTGTCATCCCCGTTTCCTTCTCTTCTCCTCATTCAGACCAGCTGGGGAGGTGTCCCTCACAGACAATGGGGCACACAGTTACTGGGGAGTGCTGGGCTTTGCTGACCTGGGAGAGAGCATGGACACAACGACGTGGGGGATGGCTTAGCAGCGAGGGCTGTGAGACCTAAATGCATTTATAAAGGTAGATTGTGGGGAAAGAATTGCACACTTTAATTGTTGTAACAGTTATTCAGTGGCATACTGGTACTCTTTGCTGTACATTTCAATATTTATACAGTTTTGTAGAATTAAAATATACCATTTTAGTTTTCTTCTGGTGCTTCTGTCTTCTTTCTAGGTGCACTGAAGTCTTTTTGTGGTGTGGCGGTGCTGGAAGGTCAGCTTTGCAGTGTGATCCTTCTGTCTGTCTGGCCCTTACTTCCAAGTGCCATGATGGATAGAGCACTGGAGCTGCACACAGAGCTGGTGGATCTCTTCCTCTGCAGACGTTCAGGACCCACCTGGACGCCGAGCTGTGCACCCTGGGCTGGGAGCTGCTTGGGCAGAGGTTGGACTCCGTGATCTCTGGAGGTCACTTCCAACCCATGCAGTTCTGTGATTATTTAATGCACGGTTTGCACATGGTGGAGAGATGGGGTGAATTGCTGTGCTCGCCTTTGGCTTCTCCTTAGGTGGCACTGAGGGCTGAATGTTCCAGCTCCCAGCACACAAAACCCAAAACGTCACCTCCTGCTCAATGCTCCATCGGGCGGCTGCACTCTGGGGAGAAATTCCAATGGGAAAGGCACAGCTTTCGTAGAAGTTCAACTTCTGTTCTCTTTGGAGCAGGTGCAGAAGGAGCAGAGCAGCGCTGATGGTGCTGCTCATCCCTGCTGGCAGTGGTGCCAGCGGCTGCAGAGCCAGGTGACATCGAACACACAGTTCAGACAGAAAACAAGTCCATCTTTTCTCTCAGAGAATACCTGTGTCTTTCCTGAGCCTGAAACGACACAGAGGGTCTGCAGAGAAACGCCTCTTTGTGCATTTGCTGCTGGTAAGCTGCAGTTTGTATCAAACATCCGTCACACCTAATACCATTGAAGAAAGCCCGTCAGGTTACTGCTCTGATTATTAAACTGCTTCACAGAGATGTAATTAACGGTAGAGCTGGAGTTAATTACAGTATGTGAATCGTTTGGATGAATGACGAAATAATCCATTTGTGAGTAATGACTCACAAACATACCAGCAGAGGTATGTTTCTTTTTGCACTCGTCAGAAGTGTTGGCAGTTAGGAATGGTAATAGAGCTATAATTACAGCAAGGGGAAGGAATAGCATCTCGTTTTTCATTCAGAAAGGAAAAAAGAAGCCAAACTAGGTGTGTTTTTTTCTCTGCTGTTGAGGTTGGGTAGGAGTTACGTGGAGATAACACTTACTGGGGATCCAGCCCTTAGGAAAATGGCCATGAGTTGAATGCACACAAGTTGAATGCACCAATCCCACAGGGTACATTGCAAACCTGGATTTTCAAGTGTTGAAATCGAGCAGTAAGGGTTAACCAAGGGATGTGGGCAAAGGGTTGCAGAGAGGTAGGAAGGGTCTGGGTGATCTGACACCCAGCCCAGCCACGGCCTCGGAGCATTGCTGGCAGTTGGCAGCTGCACTGTGTTTTACGGTGTTTCTCAACAGGTTTGTTTTCTCTTGGCCATTCCACTTTCAGTGCGTGCAGAAGGAGGGTGTCCATTATCGTTAGGAGAGCCTTTTAATTGGATGGTGAAGGAGTATTACCTGCTGAAAGAAATCCTCCTGCGTGGGGCTGGCCCCCACACCAGATATCCCAGGTCAGTGTTCCGACGTAGGGAGGGAGGAGGGAGTTCCAAGCGTGGCCGTGGGGACACACCAACCCTCCACGAGCTGTCCCATACCTGCCTGCTATCAGCCAGGGTCGCTAATAGGGCTGTGCTCAGTGGGATACGTGAGCAGCAGGCTCAGTCTGCACAGCCAGCACAACTCCCATGCTCCCAGCCCCAGACATCGAAGCGGAGCGATTCCATTCATTGTGCCGCTGCCGTGTTATCCGCCCTCGTCGTCTGCCAGGTGACATCTGCCACGGGGAATGAGTCACTCCTGGAAGCTCAATTGGAGCTCCTTAATCCAACCCTCACTAACGCAGCTCGGCTCTGGGCGGTGGCAGGGCCATGTGCTCACCGCTTCGTCCCACGGCTCAGCCCTTCCTATCCTCCGTGCACCTCCCGAGGTCAGGGAAACAGGGAAAAAAATCAGTATTTGGCTCATTTTATTCACCACGTTTCTAATTCTGAAATATTCATTGCACTGAGAAGCTGAAGGAAAAATCCTTAAAGGAGAGTTTACTTCTCCTGGCTAAACTGAACCTAATGGAGGTGGTAGGCTGTAACGACAAGGTGGGTCGGAAGGGCTCCAGGGAGCCCAAAAACCTCTCCGTGTGCTTCAGCCAGTGCTTTGTGCTAGCTGGGTGCACCTGAACAGCCAGATGTGTTAGAGAGGAATGGGGAGAGAAGGGAGGAAATGCGTGAAGGAGGTGCTAAGGTTGCTGAGTGCCTTGTAGTATTTAACACGTCTGAATTTGTCAGGTGGCATTATCTTCTAGCAAAATTCATGGGGAGGCTGTGAGAATTGGGGTGGAACAATATCCTGTAGGGAGCTCCTGCGTTTGGAAAGCAGATGAACGGAGAACTTTGGAGCAGTGGGGCAACGTTTTGATGGGCACAAAGCGGGCTGCTGGCGGGCATCAGCTTCCTTGGGGTGCTAGGAGGTGAGCTTGGAGGGCTCGTTATTCCCTCTTCTGGAACACTTTCTTTCCCTAAGATCAACTGGCCTGTGTGCAAGCCCTAGACATAGCAGGACTTGCTTTTAATCAACCCTGGGTAGTGGGGAATGGAAATGTATTGAGGTTCTGACATCCCAGTTTCTAAAATATATCTGAGATGTGAGGAGAACGTATTTTAAATCACACGGTTTTGAAGCGTAGCAAAGCTTTTTTTTTTTTCTTTTGGCATTTCCTAGGTGCAAAGACAGAAGGAAAGGAAGGATTTATATTCCACACATATAAAAAGCATCAGCATTTTGAAAGCCCTGAGGTTATGAGTACAGAATGAGCAAACAAAGCACAACTCGCTCACCTTTTGTGCTTCAGTGCTCACTCCTAATTTTGTGCTGTGAGGTCTGCTGCTCGAGCCCTTCCTTCTCATCGTGGCCATAGGAAATGGTGCTGCAGAAATACTGCCCGAGGAGGTGGGGAGGTGAGCTCCTCTGTGCTGCTGTTCTGCTGAAGGACGCCCGTGCTGCAGGGTCCTGGTATCCATACGGCCGTACATCACCAGCTGAAGTTGTTTCACCTTCGTGGGTTCTATTTCACCAATTGTGTCCTTTCTTCTGTCCCCAGACAGGGAACTGTTAGGAAGTAAAAGGGGGATGCCAGAGGGAGCGAGCCGTGCTGCCATCCTGCACGGGGTTCCTCCAATGGTGAAATTGCCCTTTGGCTTCGCGAGGTGGTGGTGCTGATGGTTGGTAGTGACAAAGTCAGCAAGGAGCTGCGTGGAGGCAGCTGAAGTGTGTGCAGTGCTGTGCAGGGTGAGGCCTCGCTCACCACCTCCCTGCCCGTTTCCAGTTGCCCACGTGTGATGCTCGGCCAGCAGCAGAACGCTCTCCTGGAGCATCCTGGTGCCCCTCGCTAACGTGTGCCTCAGTGACACACTTTGGTCTTGCAGGTGAGCTCGTTCCAATGGTGTTCTTCCAAGCATCCCTCTGGAAGAGCGCTGTCTCAGCATAGCCGGGTTTATTCTTACATTTTGCCTGGAGATGGGGCAAATGAGCTTTTCTTTTATTCTTTTATTCCCCACGGTGTTCTCAAGCAATCCTGAGCTTGCCTCAAGCTCTCCTGCTCTGTCTGTCCGGCTCTCTCTCTCCATTTCTGTACTTCCAGCTCAGTGGGGAAAGCAGATCCTGGCCCGGCCGTGCTGCTCGTGCACCAGGCCTTGCACACGAGTGCATCGAGAGCCCGTGGAGGCTGCAAAAGAGCTGCAGGGTCGCTGCCAGCCTCTCTCTCCAGTCCTCCAGGAAATCCACTATTTATTATCAATGGGGAACGGAGTGCCAGAGGAGCTCCTGCTCCAAACTGGTCCGAGTTCAAATCGTGAAAGAATCCATCTGGCCCTATAAGCAACGAAGGCAGGCAGCATCAGAAATGGGTCCGTGGGGCAGAGTGTGGGGCGCTGCCCGTCGGTCCCCCACATGTGATGTGCCAGCTCTGTGATGTGCGGGCACAGCTCCTCACCTCCGTTCTTCGAACGTTCAGCCATGGGGGAGTGAAGGAATATGAGGTTGGGGGAAAGATGTTCGTGATGGGGCACGTAAGGGAGGGATTTTAGAGGAGTGGAAGGGACGGTTTGAGCTTTGGGACTCCTCTCTGACCGGGTCAGTGCGTGGCCATACCCACCCGCTGCCTGCACGGTGCTGTCAGGAGCAGCCCAGCCGCTCTGCTGGGATACAGGGCTGCACCCGACCCGTGTCTGAGCAGCTGAGCCGCATCACACCGGGAAAGCATGAAACGCCAGCAGGATAGCTGCGTGTCCGGGCCGCTTCGGCATCTCACCGTGAGCCGCTCCTCGGGGCAGCCCGGGCTCAGCCGAAGGTCCGTGAGCAGATGCACGGAGGCGGTGCTGGGAGCTGGGCTGCAGTGAGGGAGCTCTGTCTGTCCCCGCTCAGCCGAGCCCGGCGCTGCTTCTTATGCTCACACTGCAGCCAGCCTCGCGTTTCCATCGCTGCTTTTCTTCCCCCGATTTGAGCGCCTATTTGCTTATGAACCGATTCTGATGATTCACGGCGGAATTTTCTGTTCCGCAGCCCGAGAACATTTAGGAACTCGATTTGAATTTGAATTGGAACCTCCCCCCTCCCCCCCACCTTAGCATCCCAAACGAGCGTTATCCTCGCCCCGTTCCCATCGGCCGAAAAAACAACCGGTCCGGGTGGGAAAAAGGGCTGCGGGGCTCTTCCTATAACGGCACCGCCGTTTGGGAACGAGGGTCGGAGGCCCCGTCCCGTCGCGGGGCTCCGCGGGGCGCTGCGGTGGGGGATGCGCGGAGGGGCGGTGCCCGCGGTGCCCGCCCCGCCCCGCCCCGCCCCGCCCCGCCCCGCCCCGCCCCGCCCCGCCCCGCCCCGCCCCGCCCCGCCCCGCCCCGCCCCGCCCCGCCTCTCCCGGCGGCTCCGCGTGGGTGGCGGCCGCGCAGAGCGGCGGAGCGGTGCGGAGCGGTGCGGTGATGTCGGCGCTGCGGAGGAAGCTGGGCGATGAGTACCAGGTGGTGAGCACCTCGGCCAGCGGAGGGGGGCTGCCCCCGCCCCGGGCGGCCCCGCGGGGGAAGAGGCAGCGCTTCGTGGATAAGAACGGGAGGTGCAACGTGCAGCACGGTAACCTGGGAGGGGAGACCAGCCGCTACCTGTCCGATCTGTTCACCACGCTGGTGGACCTCAAGTGGCGTTGGAACCTCTTCATCTTCGTGCTCACCTACACCGTGGCCTGGCTGTTCATGGCCTCCATGTGGTGGGTGATCGCCTACATGAGGGGCGACCTGAACAAGGCGCACGATGACAGCTACACCCCCTGCGTGGCCAACGTCTACAACTTCCCCTCCGCCTTCCTCTTCTTCATCGAGACCGAGGCCACCATCGGCTACGGCTACCGCTACATCACGGACAAATGCCCCGAGGGCATCATCCTCTTCCTCTTCCAGTCCATCCTGGGCTCCATCGTGGACGCCTTCCTCATCGGCTGCATGTTCATCAAGATGTCCCAGCCCAAGAAGAGGGCTGAGACCCTGATGTTCAGTGAGCACGCGGCCATCTCCATGCGGGACGGCAAGCTCACCCTCATGTTCCGCGTGGGCAACCTCCGCAACAGCCATATGGTCTCAGCGCAGATCCGCTGCAAGCTGCTCAAGGTAAGTCACCGCCAGAGATCCGTGCCGCAGAACGGCTTGGGCTGGAAGGGACCTCGGGCATCGTGGGACCACGGAATGGTTGGGTCGGAGGGGAGCTCGCAGCCCCCAGCCCCAGCTCGGGCTGCCCAGCACTCAGCCGTGGCCTCGGGCGCTTCCAGGGATGGAGCACCGCAGCTCTGGGCAGTGCCGGGGCCCTCACCGCCTCCGGGTAAAGGATTTCTTCCTAAGACATCATCCCCGTAGAATAACGTTTACGTTCTGCACAGTTTCACGTGTAAATATCTATCAGACGCTGCCTGCTTTCTCTGAGAGGTGCTTTTTTTTAGCTGGAACTGCTTGCTGTGTGTTTTCAGAGGGACCTGCTTGCCTTTCTGGTGCAGTTCTGTGCTCCCGGAGGCTCCAGCTGCACAGAACTTCGTTTCTGTGGTGCAGGAACTTCACAGACAGCTGAACGTCAGGGTCAGGTTTGCAAGAGCCGTGCTAATGGCCCTGCACTTCTAGGGAAAAATAATTGTGAGGCATTGCCAAGGAAAACCGAATAGCTATTTGAGACTCGTTAACGTGCTCTTATATATAGGTGAGCTGAAATAAATGTGGGGTGGAAGGGGACGGCTCTGGTGATGCTCGGTGCACACAGAGCATCCTGCACGTTTCCCGGCTGTGGTGCTGGGTGCTGTGGGGGCCGTGCTCCGAGGCAGCCCTGCTCTGCCTGCCAGGGATGCTCCCGTTCCATCTGCAGCACCCGGCCCCAGCGATGTGCAGCTGCCTTTTGCTTCTAGGCTTCTGAAGGTGTGTTTTCATCCCAGTGGGGGCTGCCGGCGGGGTTCTGTGGGCAGCACTGCCGCTGCTTGCACCGAGGTCTGCAGGGCCCCCACTGCAGCCCAAATAACAGGGCAGTCCATGCCCGGAGTGAGGGAAAAGCTATGGGAGGAAACTGAAAGGCATCTGTAGGGCTCACCATCTCCTTCCTCCCACACCCAGAGGGTTGGGGTCTGCCGGGGATGCTCTGGGTGGATGCACCCATTCCTGGTCCGTCCTTTAGGAGCTGTCAGCTCAGACCACGGCTCTGCTGAGCTGAAAGGAGCAGACCCGGGCTGCTGGCTCACTGTCAGAAGTTGAATGGCAGCATGGTGTGTGCTGAGCCCCAGCAGCAGCCCCGGTCCTCAGAGCACACCACGGTGACCCCTGTCCCCAGCATATGGGATGAGCGTTGTCTTTATGGCTTCAGAGAGGCTGAGAGGGTCCTTTCTGTCCCGATGTAACAAACCCAGCTCTGTTTGTGTGTCTGGACGGTGCCTCCAGTGCAATTTTGGCAAGTTGGAGCTTACCGCTTGGTGCGGCTCCGTGCACTCTGCAGAACTTTGAAGCTGCCTCCATGCCGGTCCTGCTCCGTGATCCCGCTGGAAAATACGTGAGGACTGAAGGCTTTGCTGCTGTTTTTTGTTCCTCTGTTTGTTTTTCTTCTAAAGCCAATGCTGCTGTTGTGGCCTTTCAGACAAAGCAACCATCGTTGCCCAGGGACAGAAGCTGTGCTGTGACACTGCTCCTCTGGGAGTTCAGTCCATGGGCACCGTGACATGAGGAGGAGAGCATTGCAGAGCTGTGCCTGCTTGCTGCTGCCCTGCTGCTTTCAGCATTGCTCCTCTGGCTACGGACAGTTGGAACGCCTGAGAAATGCTTTGGTGTTTTCTCCCCAATCAGACGATGCAGGGGAAAAAAGCAAACCCTAATGGAAAATGCCAAAGCAGAGTTACTGCAAAGCCTCGCTCGTGGCGGTGCTCCTTTTGCAGAATGGATCTCCGGGGTTGTGAGGAGCTGGGAGGGATGCTGGCAGTGCTGTGCTTTGGTCCCCGTGTGATGCTGGGTCTGAACGGTCCCCCAGGGTCGTTTCTTTCCATGAGTGTACTGACCAGAACAGCAAAATAGTACACGATGGGGGTGGTTATGCCCTGGGCTGAATCCTTCTTGGCCCTCAGTTGCAGCTGTGATGGTGCCTGGCATGGGTTTCCTGGGGCCGTGGAGGAGCTGCAGTAGGGGCACAGCCCCGGGGCACAGCAGTTTGTTTGTTTTTATCCCTTTCCCCCTCATTTTCTCTCTCCATCAGGATGCATTTCCTTTTCCGGTGTCCTTAAAGTACCGTGTCCTCCCCATTTTTATCGCTCTTCTCTCAGTTACAATATCCTACAGCACAGCAGTGTCTCTTTGCAAAGCAGCACCTCAGCCTCCATTGCCTCCTGTCCTCATGTTCCTGCCCTGCACGCTCATTTTGGGCAGCACCCTGGCATCCCCCTGGGACCACAGCGTTCCTCACCCCATCCTGTGCTGTGCTGTGCTCCTTGCCCACCTCTTGCCTGTTGGCTGCAAAGCAGACTTCTCAGGAGGGAAGGAGCCAGGCACACATTCACACAGATGTGCTCTGTGTGTTCTCAGCTCTGTGCACGAAGCCGTGGGTCGCAGTGCTCACGCGCACCGACGAGAGGCCGCTCCTCAGCTGGAGCTCGGGGGCACTGGAAGACATCGTTGTTTCGCTGGGATTACATCTTCCGATCCAACCACGTTCTGTGAACGTTTTAAAAATAGAAACCAAATCCCAGCACGGTGCATAATCCTTTTCTGCTCCGCTCTCTCCCTTTCCCTGCGGTCTCGCTGCGGCTCCCACCCGCCCGCAGGGCTCCGTGGGGACAGCCGTGGGCTGACAGCGCCTCGGATCATGGGCGGTGATGGAAACGCATTTCAGGCCACGACGGAATGGTTTTCTGGGGGCCTAAGTACAGCAAACACAAATTCGTAAGGCATTTTTTAAACCCAAACAGAGGCTAACGGGAAACGGCGTAATAAAAATAATGATCGGGAAGGGGAGTGATGTTCTGTTCCTTTCTGTTCAGAGAGTCGCAAGGAGAAATAAAGAGTGAGGAGTCAAGCGGGAGGGAGCCCTCGTTAGGGTTGTGCTCATTCCGGCTCTCGGTGTGCTCCGTGGGTGGCTGCCCATGCTTTGATTTGGGGCTTTGGGCCGTCTGCCCACCCTGACACCTCTCCCTCTGCTCTCCCCCAGTCCCGCCAGACGCCCGAGGGTGAGTTCCTGCCGCTGGACCAGCTGGAGCTGGACGTGGGCTTCAGCACGGGTGCCGACCAGCTCTTCCTCGTCTCGCCGCTCACCATCTGCCACGTCATCGATGCCAAGAGCCCCTTCTACGACCTGTCCCAGCGCAGCATGCAGACGGAGCAGTTCGAGATCGTCGTCATCCTGGAGGGCATCGTGGAAACCACGGGTGAGTCGTGGAGCAGATGCTCCGCCGCGCAGATGTCACCCCGCGGGTCTCACTGCAGCTCAGCTGCCTGCTAAAGGCCATGCACCTCACAATGTGAATGTTTCCAGACTGCCAACGTCTTGTTTTTGTTGAAAGTAAAAACAAATCAGTGATTTTTTATTATTATTTTGTTTTTGGAGATGTATTTATTAATTCAAAGAGAAAGCATTCCGCTGAGTATTTGGAAATGTATTCGTTACTAAGGCGATGCTCCGTGTGAGGTGGCAAAATCCCTGTTGCCTTTCTCAATGACACTGGGCTGTGCCTGGGTAGGATTTCCTGGAGGACAAAATGTGATGTCACCCAACCTTTCAGCATCATAGGATGGTGCAATTGAATGTTGTTGAAAGGTGCTGCGTGTGGCTCAGCTGCTTTGTGTCGAGGCTGCTAGGCTGAGGCCACCCAGGGGCTGTTCAGCAGAACGTTTTCAAAACATTACTGCCCAAAGAAAAGGGATTTTGTAAATAACCTATTATAATTTAGAACGGGAAACAACACTATGTTGGTATGCTTCGTAGATTCTTTGTTTTTGTAAATGCTTTCAACGTAGGCATACGTGGAATGGGAAAAACAGGAGGTGTTTTCTGGATTCGTAGAGCCTAACTCATGTAAGCTTGCAAATGTTGTGACCCAGTTTTGTGAGATGAGACAAATATTGGGTAAAATCGAGCGCAGCGAGTTCTGTCTCTGTGAAACGTGGAGGGACGAAAGGGTTTTATGGAATCTTTCATACTGTGAGCAGAGGAGGAAGGCCCCACTGGGTGCTCTGGGGGTGTCAGGAACACAGCAGAGGTTTGAAATGCCTTTTGCTGGTGTGGAAAGAGCGGTGGAACGGAGGGGCCAGAAATAACTCGCAGTTGTTCAGAAGCCGGGCTGCTATTTTTGGTGCTGTGTACAGATGCTGACTGCTGCCGTTTGCCTGTGAGAACGGTGCATGTGAAAAGTCGATTCTTTTCACCTTTCATTCGGACTGGGTCACAGTCTCAGTGCCCGTCAGGCAGTGTTTGGTTGGAGTGCATTCCTCGCTGTGCTGTGAGCGTGGTTGGCTTTCATGGTGGGGAGACCTCACGGGGCAATCCACTGCGTCCCCTCCCAGCAGTGCTTTCCTCCCCCATCCCACATGGAGAAACCTGCTCCAAGCAGGGCAGCAGTTCTAGGGGAGACTTTGCTCTGGTGTGAGGTGCATTATTTTGCTTCTGAGCTGTGTCTGCCAGCTGGAGGAGCCAGGTCGGGGGAGTCTCGCAGCAGCATAGCCTCCCAATAGAGACAGTGTTCTGAATTTGCTGTATTAGTGTCTTTTTGGTAAAATGGACTTGAAGAACATCAGTACCGTGGAGCTGAGTGTCCTCTGCAGCCATAGAGATGCAGTGCAGAGCTGCTTTCCGCTGTGGCTTAGCTGACCCCACCAGGGCCATGTTGGGTAAGTGTTTGCTACAGAAAATTCATAGCCTATCTAACAGAGGAGGCTTTGGTATCCATCTTCAGCTCCTGGAGTTGAAGGGGAGATCCAGTGCTTTCTTCCTGCGCTCCTGCTTTGTTTTCCAAGTAAATTATTTTCTGTGCATGCCCGTGAAGTGCTGCAGAACTGTGCTCAGCCCCACAGCATCCCTTGTGGCTCATAGGGCCTTCACAGATCTGCTGGTGCCAAAGCCAAGAGCTGGGCAACCAGCAAAGCAGAGCGAGGAACAAAAATATCTCTTTCCCGCTACACTCCTAGCGCAGCCCCTGTTTGCACGGACGTGGCAGGAGCTGCCTTTGCTCTGAAGCAGAAAGTGAGCACAAGTGAAGGAGAAGGGTGAGCCCCAGTGCAGCATGGCTGCCTGTGTGCTTGGAGATGCTCCACTGCTCAGCTGTCCCACAAAACGCAGTTAAGGTTCTGCTGATGTTTTTCCTTGGCGTTGTTTTCTGCTTCAAACTTGCAGTGAGCGGCGTTACCCAGGGGTTGGGGAAGAGGTAAATACACACAGTGAATTTTGTACTGTCTGCAGGGACACAACAGCCCCTGGGAGCACTGAGCTGCATTCCCTAAGCAGGCAGATCTTGCTCGCGAGTCCCGCTTGGCTGATTAAAATCACCGTTTCCGATGCCTTCTCTCATTAGATCACGTAAAAATGATTTCTCAGAGATGCCTCCCAACTTGATTAAATTATTTCACTGCCTAGTCGCTGACACTTTAATTTCTGGGAGTATAAACATTTCTTTATGCTTTCTGTACCCTCCTTAATTACAGCTTCGGGTTGTTTAGATACCAACGCGTGGTGCATTTTGGGGGTGTGTGAGCATTGAGGCATTGCTGTGGTGGAGGAGGAGGGGGGCTGTGGGGCTGGGCTCCTCCTGTGCCCACGGCCAAGCACTGGGGGCTGCACGGGAACGCCCGGGGATGCTTGGGATGGGCTCCAGGCTCTGTTTATTTCAGGTTTTTGGAGGGCCGCCTACGACAGCTGAAGTGCTCAAATGGCTTTTCAGCATTCAAAGGCAGTTGTGATTCATGAGGGTAATTGCTAATCATTTCGGATTATTTTTGATATATCTCCAACCCCTCCATTATTATGATAGCATGTAATTTGGGAGAGCGCTTGGAGCGTTTATTTTCACAGCCTATTGTCCCAGTTCCACTCCGTTGTGATGGAGCATCCTGGCCCTGCTGTCCCCACTGGCACCACCTGACTTGCAGGTGGAGGCTGATGGGCTGGGTACCTGTATGGTGCGAGGTTTAACAGAATGAATAACACCAAAGGGTATTGTAGCCAAGGTATTTTATAGATGGCATAGTTAGGCTATTGTGATGGAAAAGAGACAATCAAAACAAAGGGAAAAATCGTCACCTCTGTCCTAGGCTCATGATAGGAAACTCCAAAGGGAGCAATCTCCAGAAAAAGGTCCTTCCCCAGTGGTGGTCAGCCCTTCAGTGGGTCTGGGAGAGGTGGAGACAGACTCCATCCCTTCTGGTCACACAGTGCATTGCCTTCACCTGTGCTCCTGTGGCTGACTCAGTGCTCACCTCAGGTGATCCATCAACTGGACTAGATGATCGTGTAGGTCCTTTCCAACCTAATGTATCTGTCAGTGGTTCAGGCTGTGATTCAACATACAGTTGAATCCATGTTTCCATACAGTACCCTATGGCACTCTGCCTTTGGGAGCACAGAACAAGAGTACTGCCATTGCTGGATGCAGCAGGGATGTGTGTCACTCCGTCCTCAGAACTTGTGACATGTTATTTTGAAAACCTTTTAACACCCGTATCTGATTAAAGAAGTCGAACCGCCTGCCATGTTCTTCCATTGAATAAGCAGAGGATGGCATCAAAGGCCTATCCCACTGTTTTTAATTTTTAAAAACACCAGTAGTGGGAATTAGGGAGATGTGGTCTCCATGGAAAGGTTTATCTCAGGAGCAGCCACTTGTGAACGATGGCAGAACTGGAGCAATTGGAGGGACCCAAGAGCCACAGTATCAATCTGAGCGTGGTGTGATGTGGGTCATTTCTAGAGCTGCTTAAAATGTTGTTCCCATGCATGCTTCTCAAGATCACTTAGCTGTAAAGAAACCACCACTTGCACTGAGCAAAGTGGGAGGTGGAGTAACAAATGTATTTGTTCTCTGTTTTCCTTTTGTGCTGTCATTCATATCTTGTGTTGGTTTGGGGGGTTGGGAATGGGATGCAAGGGGGAATGTACAGAGGGCAGGAGGGATGAAACTGCTCAGGGGCTCTGGACAATCCCAACCCAGTGCTGGGGTACAACGGGCACTTGAATGTCATGGTGGTCGGGGCAGTTCAGAACATCTTTTTCCAGTGCTGGCATCACACAGGAGCTCCTCAAGGAAAGCACAGTGTTCGCAAAGACATTTATCACAGTGGATGTGCTGAGCAGTCCCAGCTCACCCTGTCCCCTGCAGTGGGTCTGGGTGCAGCCAAAGGACGGAGTGGGGTCAAAAAGGGGAAAGGAAGGGATCTAGGGATCTGTGTTGATGCTGAGGCCTTGTCCCAAATGGCCGTCCCCTGGCCCCTCGTTGTTTCAGCCCTGATTTGCCAGTTTCACCAACACCTATTTGAAGTGGAAAGTGGATGCATATGGTGAGAACCTGTCTCATCCTAGTCCAGAGCCTTCCCTTTTTCTTTTTTATCTAGAGATGTAAATCTCTGAGGAAATCTCCATTTGAGATGGGTACACAGAAGTGGTGAAAGGAAGGAAAATGAAATTATGACAGTGAGGCAGTTTTTTCCCTCGGGTAACTTCTGCTTTGGAGAAAGAATGAATTAATTAGGATTTATAAACGTTTAGCGTTTTGTTTTTAATGATAATGAGTAAATCTAAGTTTTGTTGAAAATATAACAAAAGTGAAAGGGTTTCTGTGCAGTTTGTAAGGGGAGCAGTGCTGGTAGGTGTGCCCCTATGTAACCTGCAGGTGCTCTGTGTCTCCTGCTTACAGCACAACCCCACAAAGCTTGGAGCTTCACTGCCTGAAGCCTTCATGGCTCTTCCCCTTTCTTCCTTTGATGTCTTCTGAGATACAGAAGAGACAAATGGTAGTAGTTCTAATCTGGAGCTCTGCAGAAGCTTTGCTTTCATCATATAGAATCTAAGCAAGCAATGATTCATCCTAAGTCATGTCTTTGTAAGGATATATGTTTGCGCTGCATCAAACCAAATGCATTCTCCTTCAATGTGCCCAATTGAGCTGTGTATGTGTAAATGGGCCCACCCCTCAGCATCTACATCCAGCACAGGGCCTGTCCTGAATAACTCTTGGAGGGGTGTGCACAAAGCAGCAGCCTCCGTGGGAGCAGCACGTGCCAGCATTCCAAAATTTGGAGTTTGCCATAAACCGTAGACTTGGAGAATCATAGAGTCACAGAACCACAGAATGGTTCAGTTGGAAGGGGCCTTAAAGATCATAGAACCATAGAAATGTTGGGTTGGAAGGGACCTCCGTGAATGTGTCTCGTTTTCTGTTGCAGGTAGAGATATTGGTGGGAAAATACATGGCCAACATCTGGAATGTGTTTTGTCCTAGGGGGAAAAACAAGATGAGTAGGACGAGTAAGGCGAGGTGCATTTCACCCTTCTTAAGGCTGACTGAGCTTGTCCCAGCAGGGCTCCTGGGTGCAATTTTGGGGTGTGCTCACACTGAGGGCTGTGGGAAAGACGAAGGGTCCTCAGTGACAAGGAAGGAGGGGAGGAAGGTGAGCGGGTAAAATGAAATTAAAAATATTAATCTTCATTAGGACAAAGAATTGTCTGCTGAGTCTGTTTGTTGTTGCTCCATGTTGTATTAATCACTGACTTCCCTGCCATCGTGGCTCTCGGGATGGTTGGTCCATGGTGTTTGTCCTTCCTCACCTCTCAGGGTGCTGGGGCTGTCCTGCCTCATCTCAGGAATGATATAAAACTTAAATCTATCTGAAGATTTTTAGCTATACGCCGTTCTTCAGATAGCAGTGCAGCTCTCGGTTTCAGTGTGCATCCTGTGTCGGCTGGGCCCACATGCAGTGTGCCAAGCTGGCATATGGAAGCCTCGTGGATGTTTTACGTGGTTTCCCAGTATGTATCCCATGTCCAGGACTGCAGCCTATCATAGTAGCACAGTGTTGAGTGTGCTGAGCCTCTGCAGTGGCTCCGTTCCCTATCGGAGCCAGCAATGTGGATCTTACTGCGGTTTCATATTTGCAAGGGCAGCTTGATTAAAAAGATGGGGACAGTTTAATTCACAGGGTTCAGGGAACATCATGAACTAAGTCAGCGCTTCAGACTGGGGCTGAGGTCACTTTCTGCATGCTGCTGAATATTTTAATGTTGTTGCGAGCTATTTACTCATATTTTTAGCTACTCCCTAGGGGACAGGTCTCAGTACCAGGTGATTCTTCACTGTAGTTTAAGTGTCATTAACTGTGTTTTCACCTTCAGACCTGGAGGAAGAAATGGATCAAAGCAGGCAAGGCGAGCTTCCTGCTCAGCACAATTGTATTTGCAGCCCTGCCAAAATGGGTCTTCACGCTTGACTGAGAGCAGAGCCCTTTGGTGATAGTTAAAACTTAGCAAGCATTATGTTCTTTGCATTTATAAACACCCACGTGGCCTCTTGATTTGCTGTGTAATTTAGCTGGGAGGGAGGAGAGATGGATCGTGGCGTGTCTGGTGCTGGAGTTGCATCCCTTGCTGCAGGTCTTCTCCAACCTTAGTGGTTCTATGATTCTGTGATACCCTGGAGCTGCCCAAGGCCATGGATGGGGCCCTGGGCAACCTGTGCTAATGAGAGGCGGCCAGAAGAAAGCAGAGCTGGAGGATGGGGAGGCTTTGGGGTCCCTTCCAACCCAACCTTTCTGTGGCTCTATGGTTGTGGGACTGCCTATAACAGCATCTTCAGGAGGTTCCTCACTCGTTGGGGTGCAGCTGGGACCCCTCTGCAGCCCACCCAGCAGTAACAGCACACTGCAGGACCACCCTGGGGAGGACCTGCCTGAGTTCCAGCACTGCATTTCCAGAATGCCTCAAATGGCCTTCACTGTGCAATTATTGTAATAACTGAGTAGCAGTGCCTGATGTACTTTTTCCTGAAAGAGGCTGCATCGGCACATAACTCAGACTTCTTTTCCATTAGCTGCTTTGTCTCCCTTTTTTTTGTTTTTTTTTTTTCCCTTCTGGAGGTTTTGAACCCATGGTGCTTCCAGTGGTGGTCAGCCCTTAAATGGGCTCTGGGAGAGGAGGAGCCAGACTTCACCCCTTCCAGTCACACAGGTACATTGCCTTCTCCTGTGCTCCCGCAGCTGACTCAGCTGACTTGCCTGATGTCAAATGATTACTTTTGTGGTGAATCCTAAGGAAAAGCCTTGATTGCAGTTTGATTATCAGTGTCCACAGTGTTTTGATAGGATTTATTGCTTATGATCACTTTTAAACAAATTACAAATGCCAGCTTTTGTTTTACTGCACAGCTTATGCAGCAAATCCCACAGCAGATCCTCGTGGCCCTTTCCAGCTGCCAAGAGGTGGCTTAAATTAAAAAAACATTGGTTTTTCAGAGATATGCCACATGCTAAGCCACTGCCAAGGCTAAGCATGACTGCAGGGGCAGACCGTGACTGCTGCTGTGCTCACAGCACTGATCTGAATCATAAAACTGTGGGGGTTGGGACATCATCAAGTCCAACCCCCAATGAACACAGCAGCCCGGTGTCATTGTCCCAAACTCCTCTGCCAGATCAGCACTTTGAAGCCCTGGGATTAGTGCTGCTGAGCACCTAGACTTAATGCTTGACTTAAAAGCCTGGGCATCAAATAACCAGACACATTATTAATGTTCTCCTTATCTGGGAGTGCTACAGCAGTGTAAACACACAGTGCATTGCAGAGGTCTTAGCATTGCTGGCATGCAGGGCTTTCTTGAATCATTAACATTTTTGACCAAAAAACAGCATGGAGAGCACTCCTGGGAGAGAGGCAAAATCAGTCTGTGCCAACAGAATGAATTTTAATGCCAACTGCATGTGAACTTTGTGGGATCCCATTGCTGCTCAGGTGTCTGTGGCATCCAGAGCTGTTCCTTGTTTATCTGGGCTGGTCTGGGGAACGGTAGCAGAGAAATGCAAAGATAAATGAAGCAAAACAAGCTGGCCTCCTCAAGCAGCAATTTTTCTAACAAGATTTTCTCTGCTCCTTGTTATGATATTGATCTGTGTTTGCAGCCTGATAGCTCAGGACAGAGCTGAGAGCTCCCGTCCCCTGAGTAAATAACGAAGGATGCGGCGTGACTAATTGTCCATGATTAAGGACACGTGTCCCCACCATGTCAGGCTGCTCCGCCGTGTGCTCTGGTCTGTAAATCTTCTGTCGATTGCTCTTTGCCATTTCACAGTCCTGCACTGCGAAGCAGCTTCTCTAGCAGAGAGATGATGCTTTGCTCCCTTTGGTGTTGTTTTTTAATGTTGGGTGGCTGTGGGTTTCTGGCTGATTTTGGCTTGCAGAGAGCTTTTGGGATCAGAACAACTAAAAGTTGGAGCAACTTTAAATTTAAAATTACAACCAGAGAGTAGAGAAAAGTGCAGGAGTAATAAAGATTAGGCCTGGACAGAGCTGTGGATCGATACCATCCTCGTTCCAGCACTGAATTGGGTTGCCTTTAACCACAGAGAGCTGCAGACCCATTTTCCCCCTCCATCGACCGGTCGGGATCTTTCTGCTGGCAATCCCTGTGCCACTTGCACTTCTCAGCTGTAATTTTAGTTTCCACATTAAAAACCACATTTCTTCCCAGCTGTAACCACATCGAAAGTGCAACATCTCTCATTTAGGAATCATTACCCTAGATAATAGGCAATAAAGGGGCCAGGAGGTAATCTAACCATCCTCTGTAATGTGCTCTGTCTGCTGCTGGTGGTCAGACCCACGTTTAAGTAAGTGCAGGAGGCTGAGAGTGCCCAGAAAGCCGAGGCATGCAGCAGCCAGGTTGGTTAGCTGAGCAGTGCATAACCAGTTAGTTAGCTGGCAGCTGCTGGGTTGTGCTGGAGTGTGCCAGTAGGTATTTTTGGTGAAGTAAGGACACAGCACTTAAAAAAAAAAAAAAACAACAGTAGAAGCACTGGAGGAATATTAAACCTGAAAGGAATAGGGAGAATAATACATAACTGAAGTAAATTGCAGAAACTATTTTCTTTGATGTCACTCAGCTCGATTGTGATACTGGAAAAGAAGAGCACGTAGATTGCTGTGGTTCTATAGGAGCTTGCTCTAGCCTTAAGACGTGTCATTCCAATCACATCATTACAGTTACTCCTAATGGGAAACGACATCTCAAAGTGGTGCTATTGATGTTCCCTTTTGGGAGTGCCACGCTTTCTAAGAGTGAGGAGCTGTGCCCTACAGTAGAGGGTTTTGCTGCCTCCATGCATGCAGAGCACCTTGGCGCAGATGCAGACCGGGTTCTTCGTAGTCTGGAAGATGAACATGCAACTAATATTGCTGTACCTTTTTCAGCAAAGTAGTTGGACTTGAGATGTTTTCTACAGCTTCAATGGATCGTATGAAATTCTGTGATGTGTTGCTTGCAAATTGTCCCTGACCAATCCAAGTGCACCTACTAATTGATCTTTGAAATGTTTGAGTTTTTGTACCCTTTAATATCTGTTCATGCTGAGTTCTGTTTCTGAGAAAAAAAGAGTCTTGGAAAGCTGAGCATTATGGGCTACCTCATTTATTTTATGTGGCTGGTGAAAGAGCTACATTGAGGTTGAGGCAGAGATGTTTCTTTCAGTATTTTGTAAGAGTTTCCAGAGGGAACTTAAGCATGCGAGGCTATGACAGCAGGAGAATAACAAAGCAGACTTGGCATGCTCTGAGGTTTTTCAGGGCTCACATCTGATGGGTTTCACATGACAGCTTCTGCAGAGCCTACGCCCCCATCCATGGGCCAGGCTTCTTTGGTAGTTCCCTCCATACCAGAGCAGCTGAATGTTTTGTCTTCTTTAAATTATTAAATGCTTCCCAATGTTTTACTTGTAAGCCTACTTTGCATCATGACAAGACAAAGCCAAGGATATCTCATGGGTTTTGCTTCTTCACCAGCTTATGAAATACAATAATTAGGTGCTTTTTCTTGTCTCTAGGTTCTCAGCTTTCCTGTAACAGTTTGCTTCCTTGGCAGGGATTGGAACTGGTTGATCTTTGAGGTCCCTTCCAACCCAACCATTTTGTGATTCCATGATTCTAAGTCTTTCACAGCTCAGAATGGGATGTGGAACTCTTGGAACTGCCAGGGTCTACATTACAAAAACTTGGCTGGAAGAAGGCTGGAGTTGATGGTGTCCTCTGGGGCTAGCCAGACATCTTCCCCTTGCCTTGGGGTGCCTGGGAGCTTGCCGAGGAACAGGGCTCTGGCAGAAAGAGAAGGAGATGGCGCGTTGCTTGTAGTCAGAGCTGTGCATTGCTGGCAGCCATGGGAGATGAGGCATTGTACTGCAAGCAGGGAAGGTGCCTATGTGGCTCACCACTGCTCATGGCTGTGGGCACCTACAGGGATCAGGCACCTGGAGCACAAGGAGCAGAGAGAAAGCAGGCCCGGGAGGCTTCCTCTCTAAATATAGATATCTTCAAACTTCCCCTCGGAGCTCTATCAATTATTCATTCTTTTTTGCCTCTTTATTTTTTAGCATGACGCCTCACATCTATTAGATGCAATCATCTAACGGGCACAAATTGTAGTGCTAAGCATATTCCCAGCGTTTCGCTGTAGCTTGTTTCATCTTCTCATTATACTGCAGATGCTTTAAATTCACGCGGCACGCGGTAATGGGGATGAAATTTCCCACAGTGGAACATTGCTGACTTAATGTTGCGTGATGAAATAGCACAGATTTATATTTAATATTTCTTTTCGAGCAGGCGTTGCAGTGCAGGAATTCTCTGCTCACGGCTGCCTCTTGCAGCACCGCTCAGCAACCAGGGCTGGGTAGGTTTTCAAGCTGGAGGAAATGCACGTGATGCTTTATACTGTGTACCTTGTACAGAACAAAAAGGTGGACCGATTTTGCCTCAGAATGCCATTGCTCAGCACAGGAGCTTGTTGCTCGGAGCACAGCGGAGGTACCAGCAGAAGGCTGAGTGCTCACATTGTAATTAATTCATCTGCAAAACTCGCTGGAATTACAGCTCACTTCTGCAAGAGGCTTCTAATTGAGAATAAATGCCTCATTAGCACTGAACAGATCAACCTGAGAACATCAGTAAACACAAACAAAATAATTAATGGCGTTCAGGTAGTGTAGGATGGCATCCTGGTGCTGCTTGGCTGCTGGTGAGCACAGAGCGGGGACCGGTCTGGGTACGGCTCGTGGTGGCTGCCTGGGGGCTGCAGGTGTGCTCTGGAAATGAGAGGTAAGGAAGGTGCCAGAACGATGCACTGCATGCGATGCCTTGTTCCATGGCAGGACTTGTGTCTGGGCAGGTGTGGAGTCTGGTGAGTCTGTGTGTACAAAAGCTTGTAAAGTCTGTATTATTTTTTGATCTCCTCCCACTTAGTGCCTCAGTTCTGTCCGATGAGAAGAGATTCAAATTTGTTGACGTTCGATGATCTGTGTGTTCCCCACCAAATGAAGCTGTCACTTCCCTGCCCTCCCTGCCAGGCAGCGTTGCTTAATCTTGCTCAGAAATGTGGGCTCAGGGTCAGTGCCCATCAGCAGCATACAGGCACGGCTCTTGCTGTGGGATTTAGAATCACAGAACATCCTGAGCTGGACGGGACCCTCAGGACCATCAAGTCCGACTCCTGGCTCCACACAGGACCACTCAAAAATCAGACCACGTCTGAGAGTGAACTCCTGAGCTTGAACTCTTGCTTGGGGTACACGCTGAGCATGATATACTGTGATGTGACACCTTGTGGTAGGGATGGGTCTTCTGATGGGTGGGAGCATCTTTTCGTGTACATTCAGGGTTTGTTTTCGCTATAGTGAGGGGTCTCCAACCCTGATGATGACGCAGAAAGTTAATGGAGAGACTTTCCCAGCACTGTTTTCTCTGTGTGTTGTATGTGTCAGATATTTAGGGCAGTAATTAGCAAATCCGTGACCTGGGAGAAGTCTTCAGCTTGGATAAACTTCTAAGACTTTATATATCCATTAAAGCTCTTCTCAGTAGCTTCTCGGATTTGTCTTATATTTAACATTTACCCTAAAGCTTAGAAAGTGATGGAAACTGATGCCCACTCTTCTTGGCTTGGAGCAGAGGTCTCATTGGCAGCTGCCACCTAGGCAGCTCAGAGCACTTTGAGTCAGCTCTTTCTGCCCATGCTGCACGGAGGCACCTCTGCAGTGCAGCTGAAACATAGGGTTGGAAGCTAAAAGGAATGCCACTCAGCATTCACGAGGGAACGTCAAGAATGCTGTCTGCTGATCTGAAATCTGTGGAAAGAAAAGTTTCTCCCTCAAATGTCAGAAAGGTCCCACAGTTACAAGCTTTTAAACCGGCCTTTGGGTTTGCAGGTTTGGGGTGAGAGCATCGGTGCAATTTGCATGTAGGGGAATGGGTTTGTATATAAAATCAGAAGCTCCTCATGGGCAGAAAGTAATTTGTGCAGCACAGCTTTGAGTTGTGCCTTATTTATTCTCCGAGGGTATGCATGGGAATAGCAGGTATGCTGCGTGACGTCACAGTGCAATATATATCGTCGCTAATTGACCTTTGCTGACTGCTGTAATAGTCCCTCTCCTGTGCACGCTGCAGGAAATTATTTCCTGCTGTATTATCTTCTAAATGCTTTGTATGTAAACCATAGTGGCAGATGGGCCACACGAAGAAAGCAGGATTCAATAACTCAGAGTCCTATCTGCCTGCCTGGCCTTTCCACCAGGCAGTACTGCTGTAGCTTGGGGTGTTTATGTTTGTTTTAATACAGGGAAGGTTTGGCGATACTGCAAATGAAGGGACAGCTCTGAAATGCATCTGGTTGTAAGAAACGAAAGGGAGATCAGCCAGATGTATTACCATGACACAAAGTGATGAATCTGGGCTTAGCAGAGGGAGCAGGGTGGGCAGGGGAGGTGGTGGGGGATGCTGTGATCAGCTTGACATTACAGACCACAGGCAGCTCCTGCTGACACTCACATCACTATAGTGACCTGCATGGCCACATCGGCTCGGAGCTCTGTGTTTGTGGGCAGGGCACTGCATTGCTCACCAACGTGTGGGCTCACCTTCTCACCCCGTTATTTCAGCAGCAGAACAGAGATTTCTTCACTGCATCTAGTCATAAAACTGCGGGCGAACACAGCCTTGTGCTTGATGCTGAAGCCATGAGGCCTGAGATGTTTAGATGTTGCACTGAGGGACATGGTTTAGTGAGAACTATCAGTGAGGGGTGGACGGTCGGACTGGATGAGCTTGTAGGTCTTTTCCAACCTCAGTGGCTCTATGTGTGGTGGGACACACAATATCCACAGGGACCATATGGGGCTTTCCACCCCCATCCCATAACTTGCTTGCTACATGTATGTGCTATATATATACATGTGGCGCAGTGGGGAGAGCCAGGTTTCCTGAAGATGCTTTTATAGCCTCAGGATTATCAAAGAGATTATCAAAATACTCATTTCACCCAGAACTGACAACGCTCAGGCATCTCTTCCTTGGGAAACTCTGTGTGCCTGACGTGTTTGCAAGAAATGTTTGTCAGCTAAAACTGAAGACGCTGCGGCAAATGCTATGTTTAGTTCAAGGGATCTTGTGTTAAGCACCGTGAATTAATTTTAAATACATGACACGAGCTGTACACACGAGGAGATGCTGGTGATGGAGCTGGCGACTGGGGGTGTTTCAAGTGCAAAGCAGGCAGTCCCGCAGCGGGCGGCCGCGGTGAAGTAGCTGCAGACAGAAGAGCTGCTCTAAGTGTAATGCCAGCAGCTCTCTGTGCAGAGGGTGGTACAGTGTGTTCTGCCAAGCTGCCGGGCCCACCACACCAGGGCTGCCCCTGAGCACTGTGCTGGTGGTGCTGGGGGCACGGCGGGAGCTGGGTACCCCTGCTTCCCACCCCCCAAGCCCTGGTTGGGCTTATGACAGGTGCTGATGATGAATGCTGATCATCACCTCCATGGGAGGATTGTGGCTGTGGGTCAAGGAGGGGCTGGCCTTGGGCAATCCCATTCCCCAGGAATTTGCCATCTGTTGGCTGCAGGCAGCCCCATGCGTGATGCCAGAGGTTATTTGTTCCTTTTCCACCTTCCAGCTTCCAGCAGCTGAGACCCCATCCTTCACTGGATCTAACGCTAAGATACGTATGATCCATGTATGAGTACTGGGGCTGCCAGTCATTATCATAGTTGTAAATGCTAGTACACCAAGAGGGAATGGTAAACCAGATTTTCCCCTCTGTTGTGGAGGCTGATAGTCATTGTGTGTGCCTGATGCTGTGTGCCCTGTCGGACACAGCCGTGGGGGATGAAGGACAAGTCACAGCAGCACGCTGCAGCTTCTGAAGCACTTCTGGGAGTGAGCAGGTTCAGTGTTCAGTGTTGTGTGTTCACCAGATTAATACATATGTCAGACCAACAACGCTAAATAGGGGATGTTTACTTCCAAACACAGCACCGTGCTGTGTTTCATCCTCCTGCTGTTGCCTCCATTCGCTATGGCACGTTGTTTTCAGCAGCACTGCTTACAGACTGCCTGCCAGGTTTGAGGTGTGCCTGGGTGAGCCCCCAGCATCCCCAGGAGCTGCTGTCCAGCTGGGGGGGGTCCTGCTGGGTCCCTGAATCTCCTGCATGCACACAGCAGTCAACAGGCACCTGCTGGACCAGGACCCCAAAAGCACCGTGTGGCTGTGCTGCATAACAGCGTGAAGATGCAGTTCTCCATCCCAGGAAGGTACTCTGTGACGTGTGATACTCCTTCAGACTTGCTAAAGCCCTGAAGATGGATGAACCCTATTTTGGTGCTGAGCAGCATATGGTCTGGTGGGTGTTGGAGGAGCATGGGACCGCTGACGGATCTGTGTGTTCCAAGGGAGCTGCTGGGCCTCGGGTTTGCGTTGCTGATCTAAACTAAAGCGTTCGCATTCGAAGGGGGTAATTTGTTTTCAACTTATTTTCTTTGTCTTTCCTTTTGTGGTGAGTTGGCTGTCTGCTCCTACGTTTCCTTCAAGCCGTATATTCCTGCTGCATCCTCTGCCCACCAATGGTTTTGTTCTGGTTCCACAAAGCAATCCTTCCTCCATGGCACTTTGCTGTGTGTGGTACAGGGCACATCTTGGTGCTGGTGGGTGGGGAGGGTGTGAGCAGCAGTGTGCAGCAGATGGCTCTGCAGAGGGAGCTGCTCCCGGAGAGGAACAAGTTACTCTTTCAAAATAATGTTTTGTTTTGTTTTTTTTTTTTGCATGTTAAAAAAGTATATATGTGTAAAATAATAAGAAAAATAGCGGGCTAGGTAGTGTGCCTGGCTGTGACTGCGTTAGCTGTGCACTCAGCAGTTACAGGGGAGCAGCACAGCTAGGCTTTGTCGCACAGCTTCAGTGACACTCAGCTCCCCATACAGCACGCGGTGCTGCTGCGCATCAAGGCGGGCTGTCTGCAAGGTGCGTGCCTCGCTGATTAAAAAGTGCCCTAGGACGAGCAGCTGATAGAAAAATACCCCGGCTGTCAGCAGCGCTTTTTAAGCGTGGAGATAGATAGATAGCTGCTGGGAGAGGAGCACTGCCTGAACGAGCCGGGAGGTATTTATAGCGCCAGAGCATAAACAACGCGTCTAAATCGGGCTGCAAGGCAGCAGCCTGCGTTTGCTTTTCAGTGCGATGGGAAATTAAAGTGTTTAGCATAAGGGTGATGTCTGACTGTTGCATAAATGCGTGCGGTTTGTTCCTGGCTCCCCCCGCTCCCTCTGCGCCCTCTTTGCATGTGTGCTTCCTTCGCTTGATCTCTGACCTTCTTTTGCACGTGGACGCTGGGGCTTTGAGCACGGCCGTGCAGATGGGGAGCAGTGAGGATACTTATTGGATATGTGGAACAGTTCCTTCTCCAAAGGGCAGTTGGGCACTGGCACAGTGGGGGTCTCCATCCCTGAGGGTGTCCCAGATGTGGCACTGAGGGATGCGGGCAGTGGGCACGGTGGGGTGGGGATCCGTCCTTAACAACTCCATGATGCTGTGAGATGCCATTTTGGTCCTCTTCAGAAAGCAATTATCGAATTGAAAGTGTTATTGAAAAGGAATCAAAGCCGTTCAACATGTGAAGGTGGCACAGTGCCTGCCCGCCTCTCCTCCGCTGAGCAAAGCACCGTGCCATCAATCAGCGTGGGGCCGGGCAGCGGCCGGGGCTGGCGGCTGCAAATTGACAAAGTTTGATGGCACTTCCAACGATCGTCCGCCTAATAAAAAATGTATCCTGACGCAACGGTGGAAGAACGCCGGCGCTAAAAATAGCTGCTCTTTCAAAATAGATGGGAGCTATTAGGGCTTCGACACCGCACTCGCTGTCAGGGTAGAAACTGGGCTGGGTTTCTCAGCTGTGCGTGGTGCAGCTTGTCGTTTTAAGTTGTATTAAAAAATAATGCTGCAGCAAACACTGTGAGGAAAAGCCTGAGAGCATCCATCACTCCGGGTCTGGCTGAATTGTTTCAGCCCTCGCGTTTTGGGCACCCATTTTTGGTCTTATTGCAGAATTCAGCCATTTGTTTTCATTCCGGGCAGAGAGAGGCTCGGCAGCTGGGTGTTCCCATTGGGATGCTGTGCTGAACGTGCTGCCAACCAGCTTGTCGTTCCCTTGGTTTCCAAAAGCCACTGTTCCCCTTCTCTACCATCCTGAGGAACAGCTTTCTATGAAAGCTGTGCACCTCCCTCCTGCTGGAGCTGCTGATCTTCCCTTGATCCTGTGGCAGCACAGCATGGGGCACGGTGTACTGTTATGTCGAGCTGCACATAGGGTTCTCCCCTTGCATGGCCTCAGATTGCAGTGCTGAATTAGTTTTAATGCACAGGGCCCAAGAAAGAAGAAAAGGAGAAGTGGCAGTGTGTCCGTCAGGTTTGCAAGGCTGCACATTGTGAGTTCCAGGAGTTGCCTGGATACGGTCATCTCCATCCGGGCCCTTGAGAAATGTAGAAATAATTTGAGGGTTATCGCAGATAGAATTATCTTTTTGCTTTTTTCTGCCCCCATATAAAGACCAGCGGTCACCGTGGCAGTGGGGACACACAACGGGCTCTGAGCATTTGGTGACAACAGCTGCAGTCCTTCGGGATGGCACTACTCTGCTGTGGAACCAGCCTGGTCCTGTAGCAAAGCTTGAAACAGTCGGGATAATGATCTTAATGACTGGGATTTCGGATGCTGAGGGGCTCTGCCCTCTTGTTGGGTGTCTGAGCTGTGCTGGGAGCTCACACTCCTGCCAGCTGTGCCCATAGCTGTGGCACTGCCATGGCCCTGGAGCAGGGCTGGGGAGCTGAGCTGCTGGAGCCACAGACAAATAAATAGCAAAGGCTGGAAGAGCTGCTGCCTGGCTGAGCTGAGCTCATTGCGTTCACTTCTTCAGCCCGGCCAGGGCTCTAACAGCAAATGTTCTACCTCATTAGAAATAATAACTTGTAATTAATAACTCATAATGTGGCAGATAGATGCATTTTTCTGCAATGATAGCACTTGCTTCAGACAGCACGAATGATGAAAGGACAAGGCATGGTTATTAAAAAAAATGCCTTCATATAAATCTCAGGGTTCAACAGTTTAACCCATACTTGGCCTAAAGAGCAACTCTGCTCTACTTTATTCATAGACAGTGATGGAAAATGTTCTTTGATATGTGGGGCCAGACTGTCCCAACGTGACCAGATGAGCCCATAGGTGGGGGGCTGCCCCCCACAGCTCCATTCCCAACTGCATCCTTCAGGGTTCAGCTCTGGAACCCCTGGCATCTGCTGTTGGGTGCTGCACATTGCTGTATGGCTGCTGGGCTGGAAGAGGAGCATGCATAGCTCCATCAGCACGGGCAGGAGAAGGAATAGCAGCCCCAGCCTCTGGTGGAAACACTGCAGGACAGTCCTAGGTGAGGTGGTCTGAAATATCCAGGATTTGGATTTGTGAGCATACAGTGTATTAGTGTGTTTTTATTAATGAGTTTTCACAGAATCACTGATTTGCAGGACTTGGAAGGGACCTCTAGAGATCACTGAGTCCAACCCCCTGCCAAAGCAGCTCCCAGCCCAGGTTGCACAGGAAGGTGTCCAGATGGGCCTTGAACATCTCCAGAGGAGACTCCAACACCTCTCTTCTGTTTGGAAATCTCCTCCCTCTTGGCACTGGAACAATGTTATTGCATCCCGTGTTTTTGAAATAACAGACGTTTCCTTATGAGACATTTGTACCTGTTTTTCAGGTACATTACTGTGATTTTATTCACCCAGAGCTTTGCTAATGTGCATCGCAATCAGTGGCTGCTAACGGCCCTGAAGAGCACTTTGTGATGGAAGGTGGAGTGATGAACAATGCACATTGCTACCTTTTCCTTTGACAAATGGATGGCTTCTTAAGGAGATGCGCAGCATATGGAGCATTTGTTCCAGAAGAGAGTTTAAATTTTATACTGCAAATGAATGGTAATAATATAGACAACTTGGTAAAAATGCAACCAGCCCATTAACATGGAAGGATCTGTTGGCTTCATGCCTGCTGGTGTAGAACTCCTTGGGAAAAGGAAGAATCTTCTGTAACAACAGACTAGATGATTTTAGAGGTCTTTTTCAGCAGCAATGATTCTATGAGCAGAGGGAGAGCAGTGCCCATCAGCCTAGTGCTGGAACCTGGTTGGCACCTGCTCTAAAACATAGGGCTGCTTGTAGCCGAGCACAGATTATGTATGGAGACATGGAAGATAGTATGGAGGTGGTTGTCCTGCAGGGCTGTCACTGCAAGAGTACTCCAATGGGGAAGGTGTGAAATCACGTTGCTTTGATGTTTGGTGTTCTCCTATTGGGATATGCTGTTTGAGCCAGAGTTCCATGAAGCGAGGAGGGAGGTGAGGTTCCCTGCCCTGCTGTGCTCCACTTGGTGCCATGCCCGCCCCTCTCTTGCTGTTGGAGTTTGACTCGCTGTTGGTGGCAAAGAAATGGCTTTCCCATACCTGTCAGGAGCTGACTATGGGCTGGCTGCTTTTGAAGAGGCACTGCCACACTTTGTAGGACTCTGCCATGAGGAGTTTTCTAAGGGCACAGCAAGGGGAGGGAGAGCAGGATGATGTGGAGCTGAAGGAAAATCTGAGAACTGAAGAAAAATATATATATATATACCTGCAAATATTTCTCTCTCAGATGAGCTTCCGAAGGGTTCCATCCATGCAACAAAATGTGGATTTTCTCACGAAACAGCCCTGAGGCACGAGGCAGCCTGGAGCATGGAGGCTCAGGTTGAGTGTTAGGAACTATTTCTCCTTCAAAGAGCAGTCAGCATGGCTGCATCATCCTTTACCAACTATCCTAGAAGGAGAGGTTGCACTTGAAGTCATTTGCTGTCTAAAGCATGGGTCATGGATTCAAGCAGCCCCTGCTCTGCGGGAGTGCTGCTCTGCCACGTGCACGCATTGCTGGGAGCACTCGGTCCTAATGAGGGCTCCCTTGGAGTCAGGTCTAGGGGAGCAGGGGGTGAAGGGCCGTGCTCTCCCTGCAAAGGTTCAACTAATGAACAGCTGCAGGGTAAAGGCCGCAGATGGCAGAAGTACTCACTGTAATTGCCTTTTTTATTTTTGTAAATAATGTATTTTTTTTTCTACTCTCGTTAGGTATGTGTTTGCTTCCACTTCATAAAGAAAAGGAAACACAGAACGTCTGGGTGAAAATGCATCATGAGGTGTAAAGTATTGTCCTATCAGTGGCTATTGGAACAGGAGGGGTGGGCTGGGTTTGAATGCTGCACTAGCAGAGGGATTTATTAGCACTGAGGGCACATCCAAAGCAAAACCCTCCCCAGGTTCACATCTTTCTCCTAAGGGACAAAATGGAAAACTGTGAGGTTTGTGTCCTATGAGATGCCTAAGGGTATTAGCAGTCAAAATTTCTACACAAAGCTGAAAGTTTCATTCTGATAGCAGTAACGTGAATGGTAAGAACCCCTTACTTCTCTGGCTGTGTGTCATCAGATTCGTGTTCATGCCCCATTCCCCTTTCCTACAGCCCTGGTGGTGTTTTTTGTGTGCTTACCAAAGTTTCCTTTCACTTGCTCCCAACTTAAAGGCATTGCTGTCAGTTTGTTCCATCAGCAGCTGGCCTTGATGGTCCTTATAGGTCCCTTCTAATGTGGGGTATTTTATGATTTTGTGATTGTAGGATAAAATGGCTGTATTTCCAGATGGTCCTAGATGCCATTTGGTAAAATAAAGACAAGAAAATGAAACGTTTACTCTGGAAGCCTCCAGCTGCCCCAGTCACTGCTTCCCTTTGGATCTTGAGGCCAGGCAGACGGCCAGGGGGGGAGGAGAAGCACATTCTGGCAAGAGGCAGGGGGAGAGCAGAAGGCTGTGTCGGGCCCTTTGGTCATATTTATTTGTCTGTGCTAACTCTTGGAACCTTTGATCTCAGTCAGATCACTCTATATCTGTGGGCAGGTTGCCAGTGAAGCACTTAAAGAGAAATAAATGCATTTCATAGCCCATGCTTACTGCTTTCCGATGGACTGCAGTGCACCGGGATGGGCTTGGTTCATTCAAGTGACACACAGAGCACCGGGACTGGCTGTGTGTACTTTAGGGAATATGATGAGTACGTGGGGCAGCCACGTCACCCTTTAAGATCACAAGTCCGAGTTCACATTTGAGTTAGCAGCTCTTGCTAGTTCAGTCCTGGGGCTGTCAAGATAGCTTGTGTTTTGCCTTCATCAGCAGAGCCTTCAAAAGTGGCCATGAGAGCAGACATGAATTATTCATACAGGCACATCCCTTTCTCTATTTTTGGCTCCTCTCATCAAGGATGACAATTTAATAGTAACTATGTGAAAGTGGTAGACATGCCAATGCCTTTCCTTTTGTATGTTTAAAAACATAAAATCTGTTTCTTTAAAGCATTCCAAAGCCTCCGTGCTCTGTGCGCTCCCAAATTGCTGCATAACGGATGCACTTTTCTCCCTTGCTGCTTGCAGGGATGACGTGCCAGGCCAGGACATCCTACACAGAGGATGAGGTGCTCTGGGGCCATCGCTTCTTCCCGGTTATTTCCTTGGAAGAAGGGTTCTTCAAAGTTGACTACTCGCAGTTCCACGCGACGTTTGAGGTCCCCACGCCGCCGTACAGCGTGAAGGAGCAGGAGGAGATGCTGCTCATGTCCTCGCCCCTGATAGCTCCCGCTGTCAGCAACAGCAAGGAGAGGAATAACTCGGTGGAGTGCCTCGATGGTCTCGATGAGGTTGGCATAAAGCTACCTTCCAAACTGCAGAAAATAACCGGAAGGGAAGACTTCCCCAAAAAACTCCTCAGGATGAGCTCCACCACCTCTGAGAAGGCCTACAGCATGGGCGATTTGCCCATGAAACTGCAGCGGATCAGCTCAGTCCCTGGGAATTCGGAAGAGAAACTGGTGTCCAAAGCCACCAAGATGATGTCGGATCCCATGAGCCAGTCCGTGGCCGACCTGCCTCCCAAGCTCCAGAAACTGTCGGGCGGCGGCCGGATGGAAGGGAACCTTCCTCCGAAACTGAGAAAAATGAATTCCGATCGCTTCACATAACCCAGCTACCGAGGCCGGACTGCTCCAGCAGTGCAGGAGGACGGCCTCGCCAGAGCCCCGCGTGGCTCCGTGCCCGGCGGTGGTGGGGCTGCGGCTACGCCAGCACGCCGCGCTGCCCGGGGCCGCGGGAGCCGGCCGTCCCCGGCATGTAGAACCACGACGCGCATGCAATAATCGTGTGCAATTCTTGCATCTAGTTTTCCGGCATGGCTCCTACTCTATTTATACTGTATATTCTGAAAAAAACGCGTCGAGGGGTGTTCCGTTCCCCCGTGTTTCTTAAGAGTCAGTCGTAGGTAAAACATGCGAGCGGGTAACTTTCAGGGTAAGTTATAATTTGGGTTCGTTTTCTCTTTTTCGTTTTCTGACGTGGGTCGTGATGTTTCGTTCTACAGAGTAGTTACGGTGCACGCGTTTCTGTTTTCTTCAAAGGAAGTGTCTCAGTTAGTTCCTCACACCAAACCTGCTGGCCTTAAACTAACTGCTGGTTTCCATTTTGCTTTCAGTTCTTCTTGGGTTTTCTTTTCCTGCCTCCAGACTGCTGGCACTCAGGTCCCAGCGGTGGTTCTGTGAGCCCACATCTTGCAGTGAGAGCTGCTGAGTCCCACGGTGATCCCTGTGCTGCTTTCTCTGTGGCGAGAATGTGTGCAAAGACGTTAACCGAGGTCGACCCTGTGGGTTTTGAAATGAGTAATACTTTGTGTAAATGTTTGGTATCTTCCTGTGGCTGTTTGTGGAGCTTGTTTGTGTTTTTATCCTGTTCTTCTCCCTCTCTGCTGCTGTGTCCCAGCAGCTGTGCTTTCCCCCCGCACAACACCGTGCTGCTGCAGTGCCTGGGCTGTGCCAAAGGACCTGAAGCACCCAAAGCAGGGTGGTTATTTCAGAACTGGGCATTGGTGAAGCTCTCTGTCTTGCTTCATTGAGAGGTGTGTGCAAGTTGGACCAATGGGCAGCGCTGGCAGCGTGATGTCGTGGTGCTGGAGGCAGAGCACAGCTGTGTGGTCTTGGAGGAGGACATGCAAGCACAACAGCAGTCATGTAGGGCAGTCCTGGCTCGAGGGCTCTGGGCTGTCAGGTGTGAATGCTCGTGCTTGCTCAGTAATGAAGGTCTACTCATAGTTATGAAACAGTAGTTTGGTTTTGGTAGAAACGGTGGCATGGGGTGAGAACTGAGAAATGCATAAAAGCAGGAAGGGTTGGCTTGGACTCAATGGGGGCTCAGTTTGGGGCCTGGGAGTTGCCATGTGCACTCAATCAGCAGTGCACTCGTGGAATTTGAACTAACAAGGTATTTTTCCACTGTTAATGACAATTTTTGAGTGGCACTGCATGTTTTTTACAACTTTGGCCATACTGAAACACTTGGCACGTTATCGTAAAGGGAACTGTTGCGTGTAGCTCCATGGCCTGCTGATGTTCTGTGCACACAGAATCACAGAATGGCCTGGGTTGAACAGGACCTCAAAGATCACCTAGTTTCAACCCCCCTGCTGTGGGCAGAGTCACCAACCACTAGACCAGACTACCCAGAGCCATATCCAGCCTTGCCTTGAATGCCTCCAGGGATGGGGCATCCACAACCTCTCTAGGCAACCTGTTCCAGTGCATCACCACCCTCTGAGTGAAAAACTTGCTCCTAACATTCAACCTAAGTCTCTCCTGTCTTAGTTTAAAACCATTCCCACTTGTCCTATCACCATCAACCCACGTAAGCCGTGATGAGTGATGAGCAGACTTCCAGCACTGCAAGGTAAGAGCTGAGCATTTTTCCCCTATTCACTAACACTTCTTCAGGTTGTCTTGTAAACTACAGCAGAGTTTTGTGCCATTTGTAACTCTTCCACTAGTCCTTGGCACAGTGAAAATGACTGCATACAATGCCCAGCCTTCAATAGGAAGAATGCCACCTCCAGTCTAAACCAGTAAGCCAAGGACATTGAACCAGTGTGATGGTGGGTGACGAGTCATAGAACTGAAGAATGGCTTAGGTTGGAGGGGACATTAAAGATCATCTAGTTCCACCCCCTGCCATGGGCTGGCTGCCCCCCCACCTGCTCAGGCTGCCCTCAGCCCCATCCATGGCCTTAGCATTGCCAGGGATGGGGCAGCCTACCTCCCCGCAGCCTGTCTTGGCACAGCAGGCCTGCAGATCAACCCCCTGCACCCAGACCTCCTCATGGGCAGCCAGTGTGCCCCCATACTGAGAGCAATGGAGCGACCCCCAGCCCCATCCATGTGCTGCACAAAATGAATGTAAAGGGCTGAGCAGGAGCAGTGAGCTGGCAGCCCGAGTGGTGGCAAGGTGCTGGGTGCCTGTGCACCAACACTGGGAGAATGTTCTCGTGTTTGTTGAATTAGAATGCACACGTCTCCTGTTACTAAGAGCGAAAGTAAAAACGTGGATGAGTGGTAGCTGTCTTCTGTTATTGGGTTCAGGAAGTTATTTCTGGTTAACATTTCATTTTTATTGGCGTGGGCCCTTTTCTGTTTCTCCTGAACGTTTCCACCCAGCCCTAATGCTTGTGCTAGGAGAAGTGTATCTGTTTGTTTGACTGCACAGCCGGTCTGTGTTCTCTACTGCTGAATTTATGCTTGAATTATATTGTAAATTGTACATACTCGGATTAGAATCAACTAAATGCATTTTCTGGCATGCACTCTGTATAAATGTACAAGTTTATTTGAATTATACAAAACAACAACCTCTTGTATTCATTAATACTGCAAGCTCAGTTTTATCTACAGCTGTATTAAACTTTCAGAATTGTTCGGTTTGATGATGTGTGTTTGTCTTTCGTCCAATCCCCTTTTTATTGCCTTCATAGAGGGCTGTGTGTTTTGGCTGCTCAGGGGCTTAGGGTATGTGGTCTGTGTGTTTGAAGGCCAACCTCTTGGTTGTTCCTAAAAAAAGAGACCTACTTCAGTTGTAGCTGCTGTCCTAGGTTCTCTGAACTCTCTGTTTGCACAGAGTGAGTGTTTCTATAGTTATCTTGAGTAGTGCTGCACCTGGTTTCTATGCAGAGCTTTGCTCCTGGTGGTGGTTCCAAATCCTCCAGCACAACACGGCTCAAATCACTGAGGAATACTGGATACAGCTAACATATACACGAGCTTCCTGAGCACAGTTACTGGGAATCCGCCCTGCTGCCGGTGCTAGGCATGCCACAACCCGGGGAATTGGAGCACTGTTTAGCATAATTGAATTACTGAGTGTGGCAGAACAAAAAGACACGGCAATACGGAGCTGTATCAATCACGCCGTGCCGCCAGACACAGAATACATTTGAATTTATTTCCTCCGCTGTTGTTGTAGGAGAGTGAATGTGGTGCTTACTGGGAGAAGTGGAACTGGAATTGCTGGTAGCTTCTAAATACTTGGGAATAAGATTGTTGGGGAAGGGGGGATAGAAAGAAAGATGAGTGCCCCTGGTATAATAATAGCTTGAAACAAATTTATCCTCATCGTGTGTTGGGACATGGAAGAAGAGGGATTCAATTGCGTGTTGAAACAGATCTAAGGGCTTAATTCTGCCTGCAGCAGCAAGGGATCCCCACCAGGGCAGGACTGGAGGATGGCTAATGGCTGGAGTGCAGCTGCATCCACAGAATCCTTAAAGATATTGGATGGCAATGGTACACCACTGAATGCACATGACCCAGAGCCAGCCAGCAGGGCTGCCAGGAGGGCACTCAGACTGGGAAAGAGATGGAGAATGGGGGAAGAGAGGGATGGATAGAGAGTCCATCATTTCTATCAGCCTAATTTCTGTGTGGCTACAAGCACTGTTTAGCATGAATGCAGCACTGGTTTTGTTTGCCCATTTACAGCCCTCCCAAGCACTCTCTGAGTGCTGCACTTGAGTTATTATTCCCAAAACAAACATCTGCGCTTCCTCCACTGTGGGGTGCAGGCTGGGGATGCTCACATCCCCTCTTTCCTTCCATGGGATGCAGGATGCTAACAAGAGGAGGGCATCCCATGGCAGTGAGACAGACAGGTTTGGGTTTTGTCTTTGCTCCAGCCCTAGCAGTCCTGGCACACCAGGGCCTGCCCTGCTCAGCATGAAAGTGAGGAAGGGCTGAGGAGCAGCATGAGAGCTGGTGCTGCAAACTGAGCTTGGCAGAGCTTCCTTGGGTATGTGCCCAGGTATGGCACTATTCATGTAAGGAAATATGCACGTCCACATAATATATACGCATAAATCCCTATGAAAATGTGTCATTTGGGATGGCTGTGTGTTTATAATAGGAAACAGCAGTAGTTTTTTGCTACTTCAGATGTACTCCCCGCTTCTACTTCCAACCACTTACATTTATTTCTGTCCAAAATGTTTGTCAGTTTTCATAAGCAGCTTGTTGGGCACTGCCTTGAGGATCGAGTCGTTGGACTCATTCCACACCAACGGCGTGAGATGGAGCACTCACGGCAGATGGATGAGCGTGCAGGGGCGAGGAGGCACCGAGTGGAGCAGCATCTCTGCCGAGTGAGTAACCGGGGACAACTGTCTCTTGGCATCCCAGAGCAGCTCCCTGGGAAGGTTCCAGCCATCGCTTCCTTGGGCGTTCTTGGAGCCCTCTGTCTCTAACAGAGGAAATGAAAAAAACAAATGACGCATATCCGAAGGTAGGGAAAAAATATTGTGTCCTACGCTGGGATGTAATTGGTGTTCCAACTGAGGCTTTATTTTTTTGGTTGGTTATTTTGCTCTTACAGCTTGATTCCTCCCCCTTGTAAGCAGTACACCCTGTGCTGGCAGAAGTGTAGGTCCTGACGCACAGCATTGCACAGCACACGTCATACATGATACTGATCATCCACCACAGTTTTAAAGGGAGCACTTTTATCTCAGCCCTTAGCATCACCAGCCTGCATCATTCCCTTGTTGGCTCCCCATGTCACATCTGCAAAGCCCAAGACCACCAGCTGCTCTGTGATACCCCATGTTGTCCCCAGTTCACATCATCAGCAATTCACAACGTCCCCAATTCACATCATCCCTAATTCACACTGTCCCCAGTTTACAACATCCCCAATTCACACTGTTCCCAATTCACATCATCCCCAGTCCTCACTGTCCCCAGTTCACACCATCCCCAGTTCTCACTGTCCCCAATTTGTATCATCCGCAGTTCACATCACCTCCAATTCATATCGTCCCCAGTTCACAATGTCCCCAATTCACATCGTCCCCAGTTCACAATGTCCCCAATTCACATTGTCCCCAGTTCACATTGTCCCCAGTTTAGAACACACTTAATTCACAACATCCTCAGATCACATTATCCCCAGTTCACATTGTCCCCAATTCACATTGTTGCCAATTGACAGCATCACCCCATCCCATGTTCTCGTCACCACAGTTCGTGTTGTGAAAATGAACTGTACAAAAAAATACAGGATACCAATTGGAAATCAAATTGATCCTTTATAAGAAAATTAATATAAAAATGAATAACATTTGCATTTAAGAGCATAAAGCAGAGTATTTTGTTCTTTTAATTATTGCATTACCCTTCCATCTGTATTTCATTATATGTAAATTGCAGAACCCCCTCAGTGTATCTTCCCAAATCTATTGCCTGGCAATACTTTGCTCCCTTAGCTGAGGTGGCTCCGATGGTGGAGTGGCAGCAGTGTGACACAGAGCACAGCAGCACCAGGAGCCGAGGGCAGAGGAGGAGAAATGGAGCTCAAAAACAAAGCTCAGAAACACGTCTGTCTTTTCCACCTCCCTAACGGATGGTTTCAATCTTACAGTCTCGGTAACGAGATGATGGAGCCCTCAAATGGAAATATGCAGCCAAAGAGCGCATCAGTACACATTTCTGTTGCTGTTTATAGGAATATAGTTGTTTAGGGATATATAGGAATATAGGCATTTCTTCTGCTTCAGCCGTCCCCTGTGGCATCAGTGAGCAGAAAGCTCTGAGTGAAGATGATTAATTTCCCTCCTACTGACTTTATGGCATGCACTAGGGCAGGACCAGGCAGTTCCAGTGATTTCTCCCCAATGCAAAACCTATACTTCAATGTTAAAAAAATGAAAAAAAAAAAAAGGCAGCTCCTTCAACAACGTATATACATTTAACAATATTCCGTAGTTATCTTGCTGTCAGATGGGAGTGGTATGCCTCAGTCACACTGCAGACCCTTTACCAGTAGTCCCGTACAGCTGTGCACACACACCACCAGCTCTCTATACTGACACCTCAATACCACGGCGTAATTTATGGATTTTTGTGTTTCTTGCTGTACGTACACACTTGGTTTGCTCAGCCCTCAGGAAATCCACGTTAAGGAAATGACACACTCTGTAAGAGATGTCAGCTACCGTTCTGATGCTTCAGCACCAGATGTAATGGAGCAGAAAGGCAGCAGCGGAGGAATGTTTTAAAGCGCTGGTAGGTCTGGATGTCGTGGAGATGTTTTATTGTCTTGTTAAATTCAGGCATCAAAATCTTATCTTGTAAGCAAGTGGATGTGCAAAAAAAAGCGCCGATGCAGCTGTCAGCCCCGGTCCTCTTTACTTCTGTTGTCTTAGTGTGTGGTGTGGAGGTGCCCGGCTGCTCCTGCTCGCAGCAGTGCACAGCACTGCCCTGGGCTCTCAGCTCTGCAAGGAGCAGGATGGCAGTGCTCAGCCCATCCCCTGAGCAGCTCCTGGCTGTGCATGGAGTGCTTGTGGGGAGCCTGGAAGCGGCTTTCTGTGAGTGGGGTGGAGCCCCAGTACGCCTCATCTTGTCAAGTGGCTTTGTCCAAAAGGACCTTTTGTGGATTATCTGTTTCTATGGTGATAAATCAGAATAAACGTGTCATGGTCCTGACTGTCTTCATCCCCCTGTTTTCTGCAAGGTCTCTGCTATCGACAATAAAAATACAGCATCTAATTTCCTGCAGATCATCAGCCGAGACCTATGGCCATGGCCATGGGCTTCAGCCTGTGACAAATCACCCTGGCAGAACTGCATATGGAAGGTATGGGCTGCAGCAGCACAGTCAATAGCAGCCACCATCCTTAAAGCAGGGACATGGGAATTACCACGAGAGGAAAGAAAGAAAGGAAATGCTTTTCAATTTCAGTCTGGCAGAGTCAGAAAAATCTGATTGAAAAATCCATAGCTGTCCGGAGCAGTAATACAAAAGCAGGCGGATGGAGACAGGAATTTTAATTGGTGTATAATTACTGTGTGGGAGTGTAATAGAAATGGACATGTATTTCCTAAAATATTCCCCTTTTGTGCTCAGAGCTGGAGCAATTTGGGGAGTTCCACCATGCAGCAGCACCTGCGTGGGGTGGGTGCTGGAGGGAAACGCTTTGCACTGGGTGCTCTGGGGTTTTAAAATGGAAACACTGCCCAATCCTTGCACATCTGTGGACACTGCTGGGAACTGAAGTTGTTCTGGATGTTATTTTAAATCTCATTTTCTTGCGAGGAATGTGAGTTTAGCTGGAGCGAAAACCTGACGGATACCTTCCCATCTCCTTATGATTCACATCACAACTCGCAGGCAAAGCAATATCATCGAGCCTCTCCTAAATCTTTAATATTTCAAATGAATATTTAGAAAATGCCTCTCCCGATATGAGAAGCCTTGGCGCAGCACTCAGGAGGATTGCCCTTTGGACTGAGGTAGAATTGAAATATTTAAATGTGCTACAGTTTCAAATGGCAGCTTACTGCTCGCCTCACTTGTAAAAACAAGAAAATAAAATATTGAAAAGTGAAGCATATGATTACCAGTTCCCCCAAGACTGAAGTCGTGGATTGACTGAGGAATGGTGCTTTTATGGGCAGGAGAGTTCACCCTGTAGGCATAGTCATACAAGGCAGGGAACAGCCTAGCTCTGTTCCTGCACTGGTCATAGAACAATGGAATAGTTGGATTGGAAGGGGCCTTAAAGATCATAGAACCATAGAGTGGTTGGGTTGGAAGGGGCCATACAGCCCCTCCCAGCCACACTCCTACCATGGTCTGGCTGCCCCACACAGCTCAGGCTGCCCAGGGCCCCATCCAGGGATGCATGAGGCACTCAGTGGCTCTTGCTCTGTGTCAGGGCACTGGGACCATCTGCACATTCTTTTTCAGAAAAGCTTCAACAGAAATATGGAGTGTTTGGATTCTCTACCTTCTTCAGGCTGTTTCCTCTGCAAAATCTCACAGACAGCCCTGGGCATAATTTAACTAAAAGTACACAGTGATTATTATTTTATTATTCCATTATTATTAATGGAATTAATCATGTTGTTTATTATTAAAAAAAATGAATAATGCATTCTAATAAGCACTCTGATTTAGAGGTGAAAAAACTCAGCTCCCTGTGAAAGTGCTTGTGTTGTCAGAAAGGCCAACCTTAAATAATTGCCCACTTAACCTGCATGTGGGTGCAAGGATGAAGTCCAACTGATTTGTTCTCTGCATCCCTGAGCCCAAGGGTTTCTCAGTGACCCCGTCTCCAATTGGAGCCCAAGGGTTTCTCAGTGACCCCGTCTCCAATTGGTTCCCACCCTTTTCTAGACAGGAGCCAGACTTATGTACTACAAAACTGCATGTTACTTCTATGATTTTTTACATCACATTTAAACCAGCACACTGCTGTACATACACACCTTGCATTGGAAATGGTATTTGGGTGAGTAAACAATTTAGCCACATTTCTCCCCCTGCCTCAGCACTCCCAATTTGGAAATGACTCTTTCACAGATTCCACCATGCTGACTCCAACAGCAAAGCCAGACCCAGAACAAAGCAGGAAACCCAGTGTGCTGGAGGACTATCTACACATCAAACAGGGCATCTAATGTGTTTTTCTGTGCTATTTTGATACACACATCCATACCTGCATGCCACAGCATTCACTTGACATTCCTATTTCCTGGCTAACACAAGTGAAACTGCAGCTTATACCTAGCAGAATGAAGTCTGGTTCAGTGTACGCTGGGCAAGTGCCTTAGCTTTGAGCCCTTCAGAAAACAATCTAGTGCAAAGACGAGACCCAAAGGCTGGTGAAACTCCTTCACTCTTAAAATCCTGAGTTAAAAATGTATTTACTCTCAAAGATCGTGGCAGGAGCTTCCACAGAGAACCCAGGGGACAAGAGGTGCTCAGCCCCTGCGAGGAGCCATGCCATGCAGGAGGGCTTTTCATCACATCTCATTCAGTTCTAGATATGTTTACATTAACTGTATCCCAACAAGCTGTTTCAGTGAAGCACTGTTTTTGGAAGGGTCTGGTGTCAACAGCAAACGTAAACAAGCAGCAAGCTGCCATAGTGAGAAATCTGCTACATCTATGCAAATAGATGCAGTAACTCCATCATTCATGGAAGTAGAATATAGGTACGTGCATACATGCCTAGCTGTTCTAGGTTAGGGGACAGAGATTTCTGTCTTATTCTGAGCAAGAAGGCCAAAGAACAGATAAAGTTTCTATCTGTGACTTGCCACATTGATGTCCTGGTGGAGCAGGGAAGCAGCACTTACCTACGGGGTGCTCAGGTCAGCAAGAACCTGAGCCATCCAGAGGGATATCACTGAGGATGGCACCACAAGTGGGAGAAATGCCATTTTTTGGAAGCTGTAGTGCACGCTTTTTGGCCCTATGTAAGTGCCTTTCACAAATGTTTCACTAGGACCTTTTAGGTCAACATCATTTTGTAAGAATTAAGTATTCAGAGAACAGGAGATGTAGCCAGTGAAAGGGACTGATTCGTAAAATCACTACTAAAAGTCATAGGATCAGAGAGTCTGGAAGGTTGGAGAAAGACCTCCAGGATCACCAGCATACCCCCACCATGCCCACGTCCCTCAGTACCACATCCCCACAGCTCTGGGATACCCCCAAGGATGGTGAACCCCACTCTCTGCACAGCTGTGCTGGTGCCTGACTGCACATTGGAGGAGGAATTGTTCCTCATACCCACCCTGAGCCTTCCCTGAAGCAACCTGAGGCCGTCACCTCTCATCCCATCATTATTAGACTTCCTAAAGCCCCCTCTGTTTCTCACTATCCCAGACTACTTGTGGGATGAAGCACTAGCAAATAACTCACATTTAATGCAGCATTTCGTTCGCTTCCCAGTTTTTCTGCTCAATAACAACTTCTGGCAGCTGCACTGTCATGCACAGCCAGTCCAATCTGAGATGTTGTTGCTTTTGTAAGAGAGCTTTTCCCAGTATTTGGTTTAGAACTGTTTTTATGTAGGTGGTTGTGATTAGAGCTGACATTAATTAGAAGAAATGCTAATATGCCAGATGGGTTTTTTAAAGGCACATTGAAGGAGCAACAAGCACAGTACATGTGCATGTGGGGAGGTAGGAGTCAGAGTTGTTAGCTATACATGCCCAGCCCACACACCCCAGCATTTAGGAGCCTGCTATAATCCACTGTATTAATAGCACACGATTCTGGCACCCACCTGTATTTTGGGAAGGGGATTTATCCTCACACAGCACTAGCACTCTCTCCCTGACGTCCCACGCTGCCCCACAGAGCAGCACAAAGCCCCATGCAGATGCACCAGCCCTGGCTGAAGGTGTAGAGAGAGCTGCAGAGAGAAAAATCACACAGCAGAACCACGGGGCCATGCACCTCCTCCTGCCCACAGCATTTCCAGCAGCCGGCCCTGGAGCAGCACCGCTCGAGGGATGCTGGAGCAGGAACATGTTCGGGTGCCATGGCAACTGCTGTCCTTTCCTTTGCACCAGCATTTCCAAGGTTGCACTTGGAAATCTTTCAGCACAGGGCAGGAATGAAGGAGGTCTCCCTTGGGCCCATTGGTACCTGTGAAGAAAGAGCTCCCCATGGAGCTGTGGGCACCAGCATGGAGCCAGACAGCTCCCAAAGCCCTGCTTGGGGATGCTCAGCCTGCCCATCATTTAGCATGCCCTGAACTGAACTGGAACAGATTTTCATAATGACACACTTTATAAAGGATCTGCTACAGCTCTAGAAATCACTGAGCTGTATGTCCATGTCAGCCCAAACACGAGTTGGTACAGTGTCATGCTGCCCCTGCCTGTATTTGCTGTGTGTAGATGGAGATACAGGGCCAAGAGCTTGGCTGCCTTTTTCCCCTCTTCTATCTTTCCATTACTTAACCTGCCCCTGAAAACAACACTTCAGTCCTTGAAGTCTGAAGAGATGGCGCCATGAAAGCTTTGCTTTTATTTACTCATACAACCTGTGTCCCCCAAGGGCCACTGCCTGTCCATAACTGCAGAGATATAAACATATAGAAGACCTGGTGTATGGGGACAGAGTCACAGCCTGAACCACTGATGGAGCACCGGAAGGAAAGACCCAGCCAGCCCTGGGAGCACAGGTGGAGGTGATTCACCTGTGTGACCCTTTGCCTTCGCCCCTAGCATTAAAAGAAACTGGAGGCACACAGAGCACCCCTCTCCCAACATCCCAACTGTCCTGGGCCCAAGTGAGCCCCCAGCAGACCCTGCAGAGATGGGCAGCTGCCCATGTTTGCAGTGAATCCACACTTCAGTTCTATTTTTGGAATGACTAGAATACAGCAGCCATGCCGCTGCCTCAGCAGTTTGGAGCTTGCCTGGATTTTCAGCATTCACCTCGTGTTCCCACTGATATGCCTGTCAAAGCCCTGCGGAACCGCTGCTCTGCTGAACCCAGATGGCCTGGCACTCTACCAACACGTCCAGAAACAATTAGAGTTAGACAGATTAGAAACTGCCGAGAAATGTTTTACTAAAAGCACTATTTTTGGCTAAGTGTGTCATTTGTAAGCCACGGCTGCTTTAGCAAGAGTTTGGGGTGCAGGAGTTTCCTGGCAGCACGCTCAGCTTGCCCAGCCCCAGCACCATAGGGAACCCCAGGGTTGGATGGGACCCATAAAGGTCATGGAGTCCTCTCCTGTCCTGCTCAGCCTTTGGTGGATGGAAAGCAAAAGGAAACAGAACCCGCAGTGAGGAAATCAGCCTAAATATTGCCATTGTGCAAACTATCCCTGTGGGTGGGATAAATAAGTGTGAATAACACAATGGATATTTCGGGGAATTGTGTTATTATAAGCCCTGGCCGTGCATCCCATGGAATGTAAATTATGCAATTAGGGAAAGCTTGTATAATTGCAGTATGTCCATGAAAAGAGCAGCATTAATCGCTTTGAAAGATACATTTCTTAAAGGTTTTTAAGCAGCATAATTACAACACCTGAGACTATTTTACCTTGGCATCATTAATTACCTCACTTTCTAATCTATTAATTAAAATAACAAAAAAAAAAAGCAAGTATGCAAATTTGAAGATTAGAAAGCCCTCCATCTAGAAGGTGGGTGACATTTACACAGGAAGGACCACGAAACTTGGAAATATATTTATACTTTCATTTAACACAGCATGTTTATATTCTATCTGTGCATGGGAGGTACATAGCCATACAAATTTACCTATATGTGCAAAGGAAGAGAGCAAAACCACTTTCATGTTGGTAATCTCCAACCATGCGCGCTGTATGTACCCACTGCCATTTGGGTTTGCTCCCATTCCTCACAGTGGAAAGTTGGAGAGGGATGAATTGCAACAGCCTCTCTGTGAAAGCATTTGCCTGACCTCTAAGGGGCAGAGACAATGATGGTCAAAGGGAAATGTTGGCTGTTCTGAGCCAACATGTTCTGAGGGTTCACCATCCCTGGGGGTGTCTCAGAGCTGTAGGGATGTGGCACTGAGGAACGTGGGCAGTGGGCACGGTGGGGTGGGGATCTTGGAGGTCTACTCCAACCTAAATGATTCTGTGATCCCACTATTCTATACACCATATCTATGTCCTTCTGTAGATACAAAGTGTGGCAACATTTCATCACTGTCTGGGGCTCCGTGTCAGAGCAGAGCTCAGAGGCCACCACTTCTGATGGCGCAGCACCCCACAAGGTCACACAGGACCATCTCCCTTCTCCCCAGTGCTGCTGTATCTCAGTTCCTTCACTCCACTGCAAGCCTGCCAACAAATGAGTGCAAATAATGACATGTAAATTCTTTCAAGTACAAGAAGCCACTTTTAAACACAACTGTAACTTTTCACCACGATTAAATACATTCACTTCTCCATCACCTCTGCTTTGTCTCATCATTCTAGCAGCCTTGTTTCCTTCACTGTCTGCAGATACCAATCTCAAATGGCCAAGTGAACTTCTAAAACACTCATCCCCCACCAGCAGCTCACGAGTACGGACATAGCACCAAGAATCCCACTTGGCATTAAGTAATGACTCAGAGCACGACACCACAGGGCTGTTGTTGTGGCTGCTGCAAAGCAAACAAGCTGCAGGAGAGCAGCAGCCACCGGTGCCTGGATGCAGGGGAGCTGGGCACAGCCAGGGATGCTGAGCATTGCCATGGCAACAGGCGCACAGTACCCAGCTCCCAGGGATGGAGGAGAGATGCGATCGACTGTAAAACCACTCAGCTGTTGCTGCTGACTTTAAAGGCGACAAATTGTTTGGTGCTATAGATTTTCTAATTTTTTTTTGAGGCAGGGCTTTGATCCTTAGCAGAGCCATCACGTCCCTCCGGAGCACTGCCCCACGCAGCCTGCCTGCCTTCATCTGTGCACAGCAGACACCAAAGAGGAAAAAAAAAATAAGAGGAGAAACAACTTCAATACCTGGCTGCATCATTAATTCCAGTTCTGACTAAGTAGCAAAGTCCCAAATAGCAGCAGCCCCTTGGGAAAGGAGCAAACCTACCAAACTGCAGTTTCTATAAATGCATATATATTTACAAAGAGACAAAGCAGGGTCATGAAATACAATGCTACGTCATGCACATCGTGTTTGCAAGCATGCTTGGTGCACGTTCCTGTTTTGCACACCCAGGTGTGCACACAGGGAGCAGCTGAGCACCCAGTGCTGCCCATGGGCATGGCCATGGCTCCCGGGGCTGCAGAGCCCTCCCAGCAGAGCTCACTCAGCACTTGTGCTCCTGCAGTGCGCTTTCCTGTGTTTATTAGAGCAGAAATAATGAAAACCTAAAACTCAATTAAGTTTAATAAGTTTTTCTTTCTTTCACGGGAGCTCACGGACACGTTAACTGCCAAATTACTGATTCATCCTGTTCAGCGAGCTGCAGAAATTTTGGCAGAAATAAAACCCGTCCTTCACAAGGAAGCAAAAATTCCTCTCCCAACAGCCACCTCGGGCACAGCAGCCTGCAGAAAGTCGGTGTCCAGCCCTGCAGACACACCTGTGTGGGGCTGGTGCTGCTGGGGAGTGAAGAAAAGGCCTCGTGCTTCCCTCCTGGAGCACAGTCCCCACCGGTCCAGGACTGAGAGCGACCAAAACTGCCAACACAGCACATGACAGCCAAAGAGGCTACAGAGCATCGCTCACACAGAGTGGAAGCAGAAAAATTTCTGTCCAGGGATGCACATGGGAATTGTATCCCCATCTCTCCACACAGGTCCTGCCTGGAGAGCCACTGTACCCTGAGGCACTGCCTGTAGGATGCTGTGTGCCTGCCTGGGGTCCAGGCACTCCAAGGATGTTTGGTTCCTGCATGACAAAGCTGCTCTGGCCCTGGGACAGAGGTGAGATGTGGGCAATCCTCCCCATGGAGCTCTCTGTTGCTTCAGCTGATAACGTACCTTGCTTTAAAAAACTATCCCTGAATTACTCATGCATTTATAGCAATGAAACTATAAATGATGGGTTTTGTGGGTATTTATAACATCCTCTTTTATATATCTTAGTTAACTAACTTAGCATTTGATTCTATGCACGTTCCTTACCACCCACACGTGTATTTGGGCTGTTCCCAGTAATCCTATTTAGGTTGATAACTTCTGGACACATCATCATCTAATTCAGAACCCCAGAGCTGTGGTTGCTGGAAGGGGCCTGAGGAGCTCCCCCAGCCCGACCTGCAGCAGCTGCACACGGCATCCAGGTGGGTTTGGATCCCTCCAGAGGAGACCCCCACCTCTCTGCACAGCTGTGCCATGGCTCTGCTGCCCACACAGCACAGGAGCAATTCCTTCAGACAGAGGGACTGAAGCAGCACTCCTCAGAGCACAGCGGGAGCCTAACTTCATTCTGCCCATCACTTCAGCAGCAAAAACTTTGGTTTGGTGCTCAGCTACTCAACAGGGTTCAGAACAATATAAAATCCATTCCTGGGCAGTCAGGCTGAGTGCAGCCTGAGGAAAGTACAAGAAAATAACTGACATCAAACACAACCCCATAGCAAGAGCTATCTATATGGCTGTATGTAAGAACACACTGAGACAAAGTACGTCACCATAAAGATTTCAGCAGTGGAACGGAGTACCAGGTCCAGCTGTAATAGCAGCAGTGTCACCTGAAATACCACAGCATACTGAGTGTTGACCAGCACAGCAGCTAATTGCTCCCACAGATTACCACAGGAAGGGATAAGCCATATTTCTATTCATTTATTTTCCTGGAATCTTTCAATTTCAGGCAAATCCTTCAGCAAACCCCAAGAAGCCCTTCCTGGCTGGCAGCAGCTGGCTGTTTGCCCCTAGGTAAGACATGGTGACAGTGAAGCATCCCTCAGGAACCTCCCAGCTCCTTTCCCTCCTGCCAGACTCATCCAGTGACCACCATGCAGCCATCACCAAGGGCAGGAATCTTCTGTGCTGGTGGTGACTCTGATCTGCTGGAGCTTGCCATGAGCCAGAGGAAAAAAAAAAATGGGTCTGTCAGCCATTACCAACTATTTTTGTTGTGTTCAAATAGAAAAATTAAGTACATGAGTTAAAAAAATATATAAAAAATAAAACTGAGAGGTTCAAAGCCAGCCAGGAGCAATTAGAGGCCATGCCTTGGGGGGCTTACATCACCACATCTAAGCAAGTCTGGAAGAGGTTACCAAGAAAAAAGCAAGACTAAGGCACTCATTAAAGAGAAAGATATTTGTGAAGTGGAACAGCGATCCCTTTCTCAGCTTACAGCAGCAGGGAGCTGAGCAGGCACCAGGAGGAAGCGAGCAGGGCAGCTGCCATGTTTAGAACAACCTGCTTTGTTGTGAGACTCACAGCATTCACCCAGGGATGCAAAGTGCAGCGGCTCAAGCTGGGTGATTCTGGGATTCGAGGGCACATCAGGCCTGATGGCGTAGTCTCTCAGCAAGTTGTTTGGATGGTTAGGAACATGCATTTTCTGAGAGCAGTTTCCCATTAGAACTTAAAAACGTTCCCTACTCTCACGTAATCAGAGAGAAATGATGGCTTTCAGGAGGGATGAGCAGTGCCCAAAGCCAGGCAGAAGCACTGTGACCCCAAGCAGGCAGCACTGCCCCAGGCAGGAGCCTCACACCATATCCCAGGGACCACCTTCCCAGGTAATCACAGTGATGGGAGTCAGCACAGAGCACTTTGCTTTGCGCACACAGCATGGGGCCCTACAAAGGCAGGAGGGCTTTGAGGCACTGCCTGGTATGCTATTTTCTCAATTGCCTTTAGACTTTGCTAGAATTCTCTATGACCTAAAAGCAATAGGCTGCTTTTAGGTTTTTTCACCTCCTGTTCTCATTGGAATATTTATTTCCCCCACTTTGCTTACTTATCAATGCACACACAGATTCTTCTCTTCATTTCTCCTTTACCACCTGGTTTCTCTTAGACACTGTCATTGCCAAAAGCTTCCTAGGAGAAGCCTAGGATGTCTGCAGATGACAACACAGCTCTTAAAGGCTCCGAAATGACTCATTTTATTTCACTTTCTATCATGCTATTAAAGATAGGGCTCCTGTTTCTGTAAAACAACTGCCTACACAGCCTCTGCTAATGTCATAGCTAGCATTGTGCATTAATATTTCTTTAACTGTTTTGGTGGCATTTTGAAAATATAGACCCTACGGCATTTGTTAGAACTTCTATCACTTACTATAGGCATGCCCTAAAACAGATTAATCTAAATCATAACATAGTCAACCTTCTCCATAACACGCTAAGAACTTAAGCCACAGAAGTGTATATTCATGTCACCTGCTCACAAAGAAGGAATAAACGAGGTGTGAGCCAAACATTTCCCAAGGATTTAGAGTGGAGATAAGGAAGAATTTGTTCACACTCAGGGTGGTGAGTGCCCAGAGAGGTGGCCATGCCCCATCCCTGCAGACAGCCACGGTCAGGTTGGATGGGCTCTGAGCACTGATGGAGCTGTGGCTGCCCCCATGCATGGCCAAGGTGTGACCAGATGACCTTTAAGGCTCCCTTCCAGCTCAAACCATTCCCTGATACGCAATTGCTCTGTTGTGCCAGGGCACAGAGGTGAGCAGGAGGCGTCTGACTCTCATTGCAGGGATGCAGCTGCACACTCTCCAAGCTTTCGGTCCATAGTGAGATGGAAGCAGAGCCCAGCAGCAGCATGGGACCAGCTGGAATGCTCTCAGCCCAACAGAAGCAGAGCCACATCGCAGCCAAGGGCTACATTGCTCCGCAGGGGACAGTTCAGTGACCAACCAGCTGTCACATTTTCACCATCTGGATTGTAACCTCTTCCTCTTTTAATGCAAGCCTCACGAGCACTCAGGATGCTGGCCAGGCCAACCCCACAGCCAGCACTGGGGAAAGGAGGCATCTGCTGTCTACAGAGCAGTGGGACATGAGTCCACACAGATGCAAACTGAACACTCGCTGGGAACTGAGCATGAAATCTACTGTTGATTACAACTCACCTGTTTTTGAGCAAAGTCAAGGGTTTCACCAAACAAAACAAACCAACACTGAACCATTGTCTTCAGAGAAGGAAGAAACTGACATCAGGGAAATGGATCTGTGGCTGGTGCTGTTTAGGACAAATTGTCTCTCTTAAATTACTTTTTTTTTTTTGTTGTTTTTGCACTAAGCTTCAGATATTTGATATCTTGTTGGTTGAAAAGCCATTTAAATACTTCTACTCTTTCACATATATTAAATTGTTGATTAAAAAAATATATAACCCAACCTAATTTTTCTTTCCCCCTTTCCTTCCCATTAGGATAAAACATACCCTTCACTTACAGGCCTGATCCCTCATTATACCTTCCCCTGCCTTTAAGTTTCAGAGCATTTATTAAATGAAACACTTCAGAAACGAGTTCAGAAAACCACAGAATCTGTTTCTATAGAGACAGGTCTGCCCTGATTCAATAGAAGGTTTATAAAAAGGGGGAAAAGGGGACAGGACACGAGGCAACAGGCAATACCAGATGAGCCTGATAACTGTACCCACTGTGATTCTCAGGTCACAGATGAGCCCAATTAGTGAGCAGTGCTTTAGGAGGGGTCTGTATGAGTCAGCAGCCTGGGAGGGATGCATTCGCTGTGCTGCCCAAGTCCAGCTCCACCCCCAGCACTCAGCTCTGCACTTTGGTCACAGGGAGCACTGCAGGGGATGCATAAATCCAGCTCCAAGACAGATTCATTTCCCTGGTCCTTCAACATGCATGTGAAAAAAAGCAACCAAGACATGGTGTATTGAAACAGCATTTGTTGTCACAGAGGCAGTGATACAACAACTCACTGAACACTGCCTGTAACAGGAAGGTGACAGCTTTGCACTCGCTGCTAATCCTGCATTCACCAGTCCACCCATCAGAGCCTTGAGGCTTAATGGACATAGCAGCTTCTCCTTTTTGATGGAGGGCCACCAGCCCCAAGCAGAGCATGGGCACCTGCAGCAAGTCATGCAGCCCTTCACCAGCACAGACACAGGGCCAAGTTTGTGCCTCACCCCCTAGAAACAATGCATGGGCATCTCTAGGACATCCCACGCACAAGAAGAGTTTTTGTGGTGCCAGCTCACCCCCACCCCTGTGCCTAGTGCTATGGGAAAAGGAACCCAGCACAATTCCTACAACTGGTGCACGGAGCCGAGACATTGCTGATCCCAGCCATCGTTTTCAGTTGCCATAGAAACAACCTTGCACAGAAGGGGCAGCGTTTAACGTTCCGTTAATATGAAGTACCGCAGTGAATTATGTTCATTTACAAAGGGGTGTATTTCTCATGCGATGTAATTCCAGCATTTGTGCTCTTCCCTGGAAGCCAGCTTATGGTGCAGACAGGCACTCATAGCACACAGCTGACACAGCCTGCCTGCTCCTGGCACATCACCATGTCCCACTGCATGGTGATGGCATTGCACTGCACATCGCGCCATACCTGCAGCCCACCAGCTCCTTCCCCCTGCACCTGCTGCTGGGCAGGGGTTCTGTTGTTATTTTTGGCTAACTGTCTCATGAGCAATCACGAGCACAGGAATTAAAGATGGAACAAAAAGCATTCATTTATTAGCACTACTGAAAATAAGACTTAAAGTAGAGCCCAGTGCTACTCTCACTTCCAGCCCCAGCTGAATTAAGCATTTTTCCTGGTGTATGGGGACTGCTGAATCACAGCCTGAACCACTGAACATGCACCTGAAAGAAAGACCCTGTCAGCCCTGGGAGCACAGGTGGAGAAGCCAGGCTGCACTCCTCTTAGACCTCATTTAAGGGATGACCTCCACTAAGGAAGGATCTCTTGTTGGAGATCCCTCCTTTGAAGTTCTTTCCCTGCAAGTCTAGATCCTCAGACATGGTTGAGCATTGGTTTTCCTTCCTTTTGTAACATCTCCTAGTCCCTCTAGCTTATACCTGGGAACCTGCAACATCAGTAAGAGCTACCCAGGAGAAAGGTCCCAAGCAGGAAAGGAATGCTAGGATATGTGCAAACCAGAGGGATATTCCAGCACCTATGCTGCTCATCCTGGCCCCCCTGGGTCTCCAGGAGCAGCCTGCACGTTGCTAACACCCTGCACCATCAAGTTCACCCATGCTCTATTTGCACAGCAGTTATTTGCTCTGCTGAAAGCTCCTCAGCTACCACAGAACATACTTCCAACCAAAGTTTGGCCTTTAAAATAAGCCAGTGAAAAAGCAGAACCAAGTCAAATGCTGCAGTTTTGCTCCCACCGGTCCATAACGCCAGCACAAGGCTTGTTTCCCACAGCCCAAATGGTTCTCATTTCTCATACCGTTGCCTTCTCTGTGATATATATATATTCTGCACAGACATTTCACATGCCTCTTCTATCATTTTCTCCACTGAAGAACTGCAGTCTACTTAATTTTCCCTGCAGAAATCACTTGATTCACTCACAAATTAGATAAAAAAATATGACAGCAATTATCACTACTGTAGTCTTTTAGACACTGGATAAGAGAAAAGCGTGTCAGAATAGCGTTTAAAATATAGAAACATCATCAATTTATTTATTAGTGAAAGAAAAAGACTCTCTTGACATTGGTCCAACAAGCTCAGTGGATCGTGCTACCATAAACAGCCTGAAGATTCTTTCCTACAGGCAACAGTCAGTGTTGAAATCATTTTTACTTTGTACAGTTTGGATAGCTTCTCCATGCAGTACTGGGACTTACAGCCAAGCATCCTGAACAAACAGAAACATTAGCACAGTCTCCGGTCAGCTCAGAGCAAGGAACAATTCTTTAGCAGATTTTCCCTACAGAAAAGAATGGTGTAACACAATAGTAGGAGTAACAAGATGGCAAAGCAACAAGGTCTTTGGTTATAGAGAGCAAAGATCTGCTTAAATGCTATAACAATAGGCACAGAAACAAAAGAAAGGAACTGCTTACCTTTAAGAGGCCTCTCTGATCCTCAGCGAGGCAGGGATATCCAGCTGATGCACCCTCACCTCCACTGCCAACCCTTAAATAAGGTCTGGGAAGATGTGGATCCTGGCTCCACCCCTTCCACTCACTCAGGTACATTGCACACACCTGAGCTCCCCTGGGTTGGCCCTGCCTTCCCACCAGGTGCTCCATCACTGCTTCAGGCCATGAGTTTGCATTTCCACTACAAACAGTTTTCAGGTGTTTGTATTTTCTGAGAAAATCCTTACCTTAGGTCATTCCCAATAATAAGCTTCTGAGAATATTACATCAACATGGTTTTAAATTAAGATGGGAGAGATTTAGGTTGGATGTTAGGAGGAATTTTTTTCACCCAGAGAGTGGTGATGCACTGGAACAGGTTGCCCAGAGAGGCTGTGGATGCCCCATCCCTGGAGGCACTCAAGGCCAGGCTGGATGTGGTCTGGGCAGTCTGGTCTAGTGGTTGGCAACGTTGCCCACTGCAGGGGGACTGAAACTAGATGATCTTTGAAGTCTTCTTCAACCCAGGCCATCCTATGGTTCTATGAACACTGGCAACAGAAAGCCATTACCCATGATGGTGGCTGCCCTCTGGGTGTTAGGGCACTCAGACAAGAAAATCTAACTCACACTGAAGGAAAAGCATTGGAAACAGCATCAGTGCCAGGGATGTGCCTGGGGAGAAGCACTGGCTTGCTGCCCATGAGCCCGAAGCTGTCAGAGTGGATTTCAACTGTCCCATAGGTGGAATTTCAGCCGATGTAAAGTTTTTGCACCAGAAAAGCAAGATGCTAGATGTGTTTATTTTCCCCTCAAACCATCTGAGGCCATTATCTCTTATCAGAAACAATTGAATTGTCTCTCTGTGGGGAAAAAATATGTGCTCAACCTACAATGCTAGTTCAAGAATTTGCCAAGTGAGCACCGTAGTGCTATAGAGGAAACACAAGGTGTGGCAAGGAAAACTTCCCATGAGCAGACAGTATTTATTCTTCAAGCTCAGAAAACTGGAGGGAACATCTCTGTCACATACACAACCTACAGGGCAGCAACAGCACCTTCACCAATTCCTACTTCAAAATGGAGCAGTAACAGATTTGGCAAGAAGGTTGCTTTTTATTATTATTATTTTTTCTCTGGGAATGTGTATCTCCATCTGGGGAGAGAGAAGTAAGGCAATAACCTCTCTTGCTATGTCCTGTAACTGTTCTCCCACTCCACACCTAACAACTGTGTCAGGCTATCTGAGTTTTAACTGAAAAAATCCTACAACCCCCAGAAACACAACAGCCAGAGCTCACAATTGTCCTTATGACATTTCTCCAGCACTGACACAGGAGGTGAGAAAAAAAAGTCAAAGTGACAAAGCTGATTAATGTGAAGCAAGGAGACTGAGGCTCCATGAACAGCTCAAAGGATTTTGGCATTTTTTCTTTTTTTTTTTTAATATATACTCTTGAAAATGCAAAGTGATAGGAACAGATGAAAATAGAGTTCAAGTTAGCTCTTAAAGACTGTGCCAAACGATTTCACAACAATAAAGAGTTAACAGTAAAAACCACTGAGACAACATAGACACAAGAACACCTAGAAATTCTGTTCTGTAGTCAGAAAGGAGCGTTCAGCAGAGCATAATAAGGAAATATTTCAGTGGAGAAATATTGGTGGGAGGTGGATTTTTGGACTGGATGATCTCGGAGGTCTTCTCCAACTTTGATGATCCTATGATTTTATGATTGCTTTTTTTATTCTGAGTGGTTTAAATGGAGGGATTTCCACCTTCAATTTACCCCTTCCAAAAGAAACAAGATTTGAAAACAACACTTAAAATATATCAAATAGTTAATGTGTTAAGTAGAAAACCTAAATATATATATATATATATATATATATATATATGTGTGTGTGTGTGTGTATATATATATATATAAACATAGAAAAAGCTACAAAAACAGAGTGAATGGGTTGGGTACATGAGCTCTACAGTCCTTAAAGTGCTAAAAAACAAACCAGGAGGCAGAGAAGCACTCACCAGCCATTAAGGGGACTTAATTAAGTGAAGAAAGTAACTATTATTAGAAACTCCTTTCTTATTTATAAGCAGTGAGATATTTTAACAAGGACGAAAGCAGAAATGGCCTGGCAAACCCACAGCAAAGAGGAAATGAGATGCACTGAGGGCTCTCAGTCAGCCTCCAAGCAGAAGGCTGCACTGAAAAGCCCTCATAAAGGGCTGACCTCCAGGAGTGTGGGTTGCAGGGCAGTGTGGGGAGCAGCACAGAGAAGGGATGGGACTGCAGCAGATCACCTAGATTAGCAGACGGGGACAGATGTGAAGAAGCCCAATTCATCCACTCACAGAGCTAAAGGGAGGGCAACTGGGAAACAAGCGAGCTGCAAGCCAGAGGAAGCCAGCAAGCATACATGCTGATTTACCCCAAAGATTTTCACTGTTTTATGCAAGAAAGCTAATCATGTGCTTGACCACAAAATTATAAGCTATTAGAAATAATGTTACTCATTTAGTAATTAGAAGATTAACCAAAGCTCTCTCTGTAGCAGTTGTAAGAGTTCATCTCGCACATCATCCAGGATACAGTTCATTAGTTGCAACTAGCTGCTCTTAATCTAAAGGATAATGGCCCTTTACATTCAGCAAAAAATTACCATCTCTCTTATAAGGTCTATTAACTTTGGCTGATAACTACCAGCCTATTATCTTCATTTTGTAGATGGCAAACTGCCTGTGCATGGGGTAAATAGACTGCGTCGCACTTCTTGGTGCTTGCACCAAGCTCTTTTGAAGACATGTGCTCCCAACAAGGGAGACTTACTGGAAGTGCTAATTCCAGCTCAGGGTATAGGCGCAGTTCCCCTAAAACCAGACCCAGACCCCACAGGGAACTTTTGGCCTTGGAGTCTTTTTCACTGCTGCAGAGCTCACCACAAAAGGATTTCACTGCAATTAACCCCAGCACTTGCTTTAAACCCTCCTGGCATTAACGAGCCATCCTGTTTGCTCCAGCACTGCTCTCATTTGTGCACGAGGAGCCATCATCCTCTGAATCAAAGGGTGAATCTAACAAACAAGCTCTTTAATTGTTCAGCCAGAGAATGCCATGCAAACAGCTGGAGCACCTTCGAGCATTTTCCAGGCTAAGCTGCTTACTAGATGTTCTGCAGCAACAGTGGTGTGCTCAGTACCTGGGCGCAATGCACAAGCACCTACAGCAACGTACAGCACCCAGGAGATGTCACTGGGGAGGATAAGGAAAATAAACTAAGTTATCCCTTCCACACTTACCATAAGGATAGTTAGAATAGAATTTTGACCACTGCATACTTAATTTCCATTACATTCTCAACAGTTACATCAACCAAAGCCAAGAACTTGGAAGAATCCTGTAACAATCAGCTCTCTTGCCTACACCCATAGCTGTATGCCTGCTTTAAAACCATGATCTAGCACCTGTCCGTGGTACAGTGAGCAGCAGCAAAAGGAGAAGTAGCTGCCTGCACATTGCAGGGTACATCCATGCCCAGTTATCCCAGAAGCAGGGCCTGAACCAAAAACCAAAGCCTCTCTAGTTCTTGTGAATACATCTTCAGATCGAGGAACCAAAGGCTGAATACCATTAGAGAAAGAAAGTCAATCCATAATTCCAATTTTAGAATTCATAAAGCTCCACACACGCTTTTATTGCTATTTCAGAAGTGGTCTCCTCCAGCACTAAAGAGTTTGTGTCCTTCTGGGAAGAAGTAATTACAGCTCAAGTGGTTTCTGGACTTGTTTGGTTTTTCAAGAACAGAAATAACAAACAATGAAGCACAGATTGAAAAGCTCATGATTTTCCATAGGGATCAAATGAGGTCCTCGTTTGGTTTTAAAGCCCTATAAAGCATCCCAAGTAATTTTATTCAGAGTCCCAGGGTATTTTTGGTTGTATTTGCATTGCCTAGAAAGTAAGCCTACAATCAGCCTCCCTCTTCTCTCTTTCACACTGCTCCCTATTAAGTTGTATCAGCTGCATCCATTTTAGATTAAATCAAGGTGACCAAGCCAGCAGGCTCCATCAGAGCAGGAAAAACACTTGTGCAAAGGAATCAGAGGTCCTCAAGAGCTGTTGAGCTCTGCCTCCCCAGAGACACTTACACAGTGCCGTGTCCTCAGTGTGCAATGAGTCTGTGTAAGGGATGCCAAATCAGAACAGTTGCAGGAAGGGAGATGACAACATCCAGGTCTGCATGCAAATAGAGCTCTATCTGCAATGCAGATGGCTATTTAGCATCAGGTGGAGATCAGAACGTACTTCAACAGATTGAACTTCCTAAGCCTAAACTCTGTTTTCATTTTTCACACGAAGCTGGTAATTATATTTACCACTTCTACCTGGAAATTTCAGCAAATATTCCAGATGAGCTATTCTGATTGGAACAATTCGTTTCAATAGACATATGCTACAAACTTAATAGTGTTTTTTTTTGTTTGTTTTTTGTTTTTTTTAACAGGATTGCTATTTGCAACACTGAGCAAGCTTTCAGTGTAGTTCAGATGAAGTTCAGCAAACAGCCATGCTTGCTGGTACCATGCACTGGGACTGTCCAAGGCTTTGGGAGCAGCCCCTTCCCACCCTCTGGTGCAGCTCCCAGGGATGTAGGATCCATTGATTCCCAACTTCAGCAGATGTACCAGCACACCTCAGCTCTCCCCCCAGGAGCACAGCCCCTTGCACTGCACAGCCCTGCTCTCTGAGCTTCTCTCTCCATCCCACTCGCCCACCCCTCCGCAGCAACAGATCTTCATTAGTTGGGTTAACTCTGTTTGCAGCAGAGCTCCAATTATACTCAGGACAATTCAAAACACTACAGAAAATACGTTTAATGAGGTTGTGAAGTAGGTCTGCAAAGTCAGAGCAAACGCTCCCACCCAGCACTGTGCTGTAAGTCTCTTCATCACAACCCAGCTTCCCACGCAGGGTTCACATCCACAAATACCTCCAAGAGTGGCACACGGTATTCTTCCCAAGAAAACAGAGACCTCAGGTGGATTTCAGACCTCAAACATCAGATCAGCCACCAAACCCACAAAAGCAAAGTGCTACACCAGGCTCCCAAGACCAGGTTAGTTGCACGGGGGCCACCAGCAGCCCCACCTGTACCAGGCAGAAGCCATCCCACCTCCAACCACACCACTCCTTCCCTGCAGTCCCAATGCTCCACTCCCATAAGCACCACACACAAGCAGTAAAGACTCCACTCCTTTCCCAGCCCTGGGCCTGATCATCAAACCTAGGCAAGGCCAGCTGAGCTAATTAGTGACTGAGCTGTAACCCTTTCCTGGCCTCTAAGCTGTCCTGCTTGCTACTCTCATGGCACCACAAGAAAGGAAAAGGAAAACCCAGATCTAAATGAGAGCCTGCAGATGGGGGAAGTGGGGCATGGGGACACGTTCCTTATGGGAAGCTGATTTATGAATTACGGGCAGCTGTGAATTGAGACAGCTGAGCATTTTGTCATCTTTCCTGACATCTTCCTCCTGACAGGCCATTGCTTAATTCTGTTACATAAAATGACTTGGAGTGAATTAGCTCTTAAGTCATCATCGCTCTCTTTTCAACCCTTTAGTTCTGATACACAAATTAAATGACTGTCCCTACCCATCCCAAGCAGCATTTATAGCTGACATCTTATTAATTAAGGAAATTCATACTTTCAAAGTACCACTGCTGCTCTCTGGGGAACGCAGACGGAGGTGGCTCTGGGAGGAGAGCACATGACCTCAGAAATGCCAAGCCACAAAGGTAGGAAATACCCAAATATCGTCCAGGGTGTATAAATTTCTCATCACCTCTGTGTGAGAACAGGAGGTCTCCACCACTATAGAGTGTTCTGCTCATGGATGAACTCCTGAATAATGAGTAGCAGTCCTGTTCCCCAAAGGAAACCCAATGCCCAGGTGGAGAACTGCAGGAAGATGTCAAGCATCCCTACAAGAGAGCAGGGCTCAGTTCTCCCAGTGTTTGGACTGTGCACACCAGCACCACAGTACTTTAGAAAGCCACAGCATGAGAAAAATGAAGCACAAGCAAGGTTGTAGGTAATGCATTACTGCTAGCATAAGCTGCGTGGGGGAGCAGGTAGATGGGGGGAGGTAATTAACATCACACAGCTCTGCTGCTCGGAAACACACAGTGAGGTTGAGTTTTGAAAGAGTCATTTTTATGACTGAAGAGCTAGGAAGATAGCAATCATATTTCATTCTGATAACAGCTTGGTGGTATTGATTACAATCCTTGCTGTTAACCAGGTTGTGGATGAGTGCACACATTATTTTTTTTTTCCTTTGGAATCATAGAATCATAGAATCACAGAATCACTCAGGTTGGAAAAGACCTTCAAGATCATCGAGTCCAACTGCAACCAAACCATACTGCCCTAACTCTAACAACCCTCAGCTGAATTATGCACCTGAACACCACATCCAGGTGGATTTTAAATACATTTAGGGATGGTGACTCCACCACCTCCCTGTGGAGCCCATTCCAGTGCTTATCTGCTCTTTCTGTAAAGATTTTCCTGATATCTGACCTGAACCTCCCTGGTGCAACTTGAGGCCGTATCCCCTCATCCTGTCACTGTCACCAGTGAGCAGAGCCCATCCCCGCTCTCGCTGTGAGCACTTTTCAGGTAAAGGAGGAGAGCAATGAGGTCTCTCCTCACCTAATCTTCCCCACACCAAACAGAGGTTTGCTGGCTCCAGCACGCACTCTGCTAATTCCTCCCCAGCACAAACAGTGGGAGAGAAATACCCAAACCACAGGAAATCATTATGGCTCCATCCACCGTACTGTGGGACTGAGCACGCAGCGCTGCCCCTTGCCAGGTGCCTGCAGCAGAGCTGAGCTCAGTGCTGTGCCCAGCTGCAGACACAGGCTGTGTGCCCAGGTCAGTCCGCATGAGCAATTCTGCTGAGTTCTATAATTAATTACGCTCTGTGGAGTGCACTAGGTGCTATCACGCGGGACGTGCTGCCTTCTTGATTTAATGTGAACATTTGTGGTTTTGCACGCCACATATTTTCCTGTAAATTAATACCCACGTAGCAAATGCCACCGTGGTGGGTGCCCCAGTCCCTGCCGGGCTCGAGCACTGATGGAGCTGTGGGTGACCCTGTGTGTTAGTGGGAGTGGGACCAGACGGCCTTTAAGACTCCCTTCCAACTCAAGACACTCTGTGGTTCTATGAATCAATGAAAGCTCTGCTCCCGGGCCTGACCACAATCCTTTAAAGACAATCCAGTAATTCACACAACTGGATTTGCCTCTAAGGCTAATTTAAATGTAAAATCTGGTACTTAAAATCCACTTGATCTACCAGTAATGAAGATTTACTTAGTTGCTTTGCTCAAATACCACATTCTTGAGCTTATGATTATCTTTAGATGCCTTTTTTGTAGTTCCCCAAACTTAGTGTCTGGGCTTCTGAAGTGCAGAATTTTGGCTATTTACCAGACAAATCTTGCTGGGAACCAGCAAATGCTGTTCCTGCTATGCTTGAGTTTGTGTCCATGAGGCTTCTGAGGTGTGGGAACTCATTTCATGGGATTGTATTGCCTAGGACATCACCCCTAGGGACAAGACCACCATTGGTGACACTATCCCTGGGGACATCACCAATGGGGACACCACCACCAGTGACAATGTCCCTGGTGACACCATCCCTGGTGACACCACAACCTTGACATTGCCTTGGGTATGTACACCAGCTCTCACTCAGCAGATTCCAAGTGCTGCCTCTGTCAGCGTTTGCTGCTAACATAAGCTGTGGCAAATCCATCCATATTCATCTGGGAGTAACCCTCATAAAGCCCACATAAAATTAATACCTGTTTTAAAACCTGGTGTGTCTCTTTCCGCCTAATTTTAGCTCCAGCAGCAGCAGATCTCATCAAAGAGCAGGCCTTGATTAATTGAGATTAGCAGCAGCATCATATAAAGCACATAAAATACATTTATCTTTGGTTGAGGGGATGTAAGTGTTTTCAGCAACACATTCTGCACATCAGTGTAGTGTATTTAGGAAACAAGATCCTTTCATACCAAAGCATTTAGCAATTCCACAAGATATCATTAATGTCAAAGCCAGAGATCCAGCTCCATAGCTAGAATGTCAACTGGCCACACTGATAAACCCAGCACGGTAATTAGTGCGAGAGCAATTAGATGGTGGCTTTTTCTAGGACAGGGTGAGGAGTGCTGCTTGTCTTGTAACCAGAACATCCTCCCCAAAATGCTGCTGTGCAGACAGCAAAGGCCACAGGTTGGGGCTGTGCTTCCAAAATGTGGAAACGTCACCAATTGCCACTCCAAATTATTGTAACAGAGCAATCAACAGAATTTCTGCAGTCAGGGGGAGAGAGAGCTCTGCTGCATTACAGATGTTCTATTTTGATTTAGTTCCTTTTTGGTTCTAAAGTTCATTTTCATCAAAAAGAGCCCCAGCAGCAGAGGGTGGGTGCTGGAGGGAGCTCAGCCCTGCAGAGCAATGCAGCCTGCAGCTGTCCCATCTCATGGTGCAGCAGGGGCTGCATTTTGCCATCAGTTCACAAAGAAAATAAAGTCGGCCTCCTTTAAAAATCCTACTTGACCACTGACTTATCCTGTCCATACCACCTTTTCCATTCAGAGGCTTCTGACCTCCGTCAGACATCCACACAGCTGTCAGCTCAACCAGCATGCAGGGGGATCAGAGCCATCCTTTTGTTACACCACATCTGTCTGTGTTCCATAGCCCATCATTTTTGCCACGTTATTTATTGCTGTTTATTACAAGTCAGCTTCAGATCCAGATCACGCCACCCCAGACACCGCCTGGAATGCTTCCTCTCTTTGAATCACAGCTCGGAGGCCAATGCAATTAGTGCCCTCCTGCAATCAGCAGGAAACCACGTCCCAATTTCCAGGTCTGGATGAACATCAGCCCTACATCCTGACCAACCAGCAGTTCCACCACTGCACTGCCTCCTCCTCCCCAGGTCTTTTCTCCTGGGCAGTCCATCATTGATTTTCTGTCCTGACTTTTCAGAGCCGCCCTGGGGAGTCTGATGAGGTTAATTTTAATGTATACCAATCTCCTGTGCAGGAACCTCCATGTCGTCAAGCTGCAAATCAAACAGCGGTGCTGGCTCTCCCCTCTTGCGGGCACTGTCAGCTATTTCTGCTTCTAATATTCATGAGCCAAGGTTTTCCTCTCTGCCCCTCCTCAAACTGCTGGTGGGTTGTGCTGCTCTGCTGTAAATTAAATGGGAGAAATCTGCTCTGAGATGCAGATGGGAGCCAGCCAGAAGCACACCTCCTGCCCTGCTGCTGTGCCCTCAGATGCTGAGCACCATGTGGAGCATGGCGCTGACACTCAGTGGGATTTATTTTAGCACCCTGTGGGGCTCACAGTGTACTCCTCGCTGCCACAGGTGTGAGTGTGCTTAATTACATCACTGCTAGCCTTCCCCTTATTAAATAGCTGGCAGCTCACAGTAAGAGACCCGCAGAAGTCCTTGCAGGCAGGTTCGTCATGACCAAGATGAATGTGAAGGTCACAAAGTTAGTTAACCACACACAAGGCCATGGTTGGCAATGCAGCAACGTGAAAAAGAAGTCATTCTGTGGTATTTCTGGAGACAAATGGAAAACTTAAATGCTGTAATCACTCAAAATTGTGAAGACACTTTGTTTGGTGGATCCTTAATACCGGGGGCTAAGGGATGGAGAGCAAACATGGGACACCAGGGCATCCTTCCTCGTTGCAGAGCCAGTGTCCCACAGCTTGTCCTTGCAGCCTCGTGCTGCTGATGAAGGCTGAGCCTAATGATCCTACAGTCGATATCTACACGTTAAGTACTGGCTAGGAGTGACCAACATATTAAGCCACTGTCTTGTGCTTTGCTAAGCAATTAACAGCAATTAGCTCACACTTTGCCCCATGAAAGGCCCATCAGTTTGCAAGACCAGCCCATTCCAAGTGTGCCTGGAAGACACTGCCACCCCTCATCCCCCCAGCGCAGCACCCAGCCCTCGGGGCACACCGTAGGTACATCTTCCTCCTCGTGCCTCATTAGTGGCACAGCAATACGTTACGTGAGCTTCTGGCATCCCATTCCCTGTGCAACCTGACTGCTCTTTGGAGAAGGAATTGTTCCTCATAGCCACCCTGACCCTCCCCAGAGCAACTCACAGCCGTTCGGGAACATCTCACAGCTACATGCAGAGCAACGCAGAAAATAAAACAGAGCTTGCCTGGAAACTGGAATTCAATTCTTTTTATTTCAGGTTTTGATACTTTAATAAATACGTGCATACTCATCCGTATCATCTCAAAAATAACACATCGCCTCTCGTGGATGAGAGCACCCTTTCATCGGCAGTGCATCTCCTCCCTGCAGCTCTGTGCCTGTTCTCCCACCCGATCCGTGCCGGGATGTGGGGAGCAGGGCACGGCGATGCCAGCCCCGTTCCCCTGGTGACAGCACGATGATCTTCGTGCAGGAGTGGAAGAGGAGCACAAGCTGTTCTGGGGACGGTTGCCCCCTGTGTGCTCTTCAGCCCAGGCACTGTTTCCCCTTCACACTGCCTGTCCCGAGGTCTTCCTACTGGATAAGCTGCATTTTCCACACAGGCCGTGATTCTGCGTGATGCTCAAATCAGTACAGAGAACTGTACAAAGATGAAAGGCAGCTTGCCCCCTGCAAAGCCAATGCACAGAGGAAACCTGGCAGAGACCCCAGGCTCTGCCTCACGATAGGGGGCTGCCTGGAGGGAGGGGGAAACGCAGCAGCTCTCCCGATGTGTCTTTTGTTACTTATTTTCCCTCTACGATGAAAGAGCATCTGACCGCAAGTCATAAAAAGAGCTATTTATAGAGCTGTAATTAAACACCACTGGAAGTGCGAAGACACAAAAGCACTGCCATCTGCCTCGCCTTTGTGGCAGCATAAATATAGATGAAGTGCTGCTGCCCCTTTTGTCCTTGACAGAAAAGTTTTTATTTCAATGGGCAGCTCCCACCCAGGACCTGCTTCCATCACTGCTCTCATTGGTAACTACACAAGAGGGTCTATATATAGCACGTTTGGAGTGTTGTTTCAATCTCAGCCAGATGAGTTTTCATCATTATTCCTCACTAGAAGCACTATAATTAGCAAAGTGCACAAAATATATCCCAATTCCAAAATTGCATTTCGGTTTGAGGTGAAAAAGTGCTGGTGTGCAGGTCAGGGCTGAGCTTCCAGTGCTGCCTTCATCCTGTAGGCTGCTGGGTGACACTTTGGGCTGAGTGGAGATGACTCCATGTCAGTGATGCTGAGAGTCCCTCACCACAGCCCATACATTACAGTTGGAGAAGCCCTCTAGGATCCCAACCCCACCCATCCCACCGTGCCCACTGCCCACATCCCTCAGTGCCCCATCCCCTCAAGGACAGTGACCCCCACTCCCTGGGCAGCTGTGCCTGTGCCCAACCACTTGCTGGAGGAGGAAATTCTACTAATATCCAGTATGCACATCCCCAGGCACTGCAGGTGTCCCGTGGATGCTGAGCTCTGAATTTCCCATTGGGAACAGTAGCAGTACAGGGACTCGCCCTGGCTAGATTGACAGAACTGAATGGCAGCTGCTCTCTGTCAGCCCAGGCTTCATCTGAGCCCACCACACTCTGTCCCCATGTCACTGCTGCCACTGTCACAGTGTCACTGCTGCCTGCTGGGCACCCACTGTCACCCCAGCTGCAGAGCTGGAAACCACTTGCACACAGATAACAGTGACAAATATAGCCTGTGAGAAGCATGTGATAGCCCTCAAATCACTGTGAGAACTACTCGAGTGTTGGAGATAAGACTTAATTACAAGTGTGTTACCATAAAATGAAGAAGATGCAAAAGGGCAGCGTGGGTTTCTGGAGGGCCTGGGGCAGTTCCCATTAAAGGTAATGAAATAGAAACCTGTCCTTAGCATGGGATGATTCAGCTGCTTCAGTGCCAAATCCCATCCTTCAATACGGGGCACTTCTGCTGGAAATTTCTGGGGCTCGTGGATGAGGACGGTGGGTTTATCCTGCACTGCTTCCCTCTGACCTGGCAGTGTGGAACTCAGGGGTGGGGGACTGCCCCAGGAGTTGGGCTGACTGATGAGGACAGCCAACTTGGCATGTAAAACTTTATGCAGAACTTTAGAATTGAAAGAGAGCCCTAAAACAAAGCCATTCCCTTTGGTAAAGGAAGGGTGTGGGTGCAGCTCCTGCCACCGGGCTGCTCCTGGTGGGAGCAGAGCTCCTTGCTTGGCCAACCCTGATGGTAGCCAAGGAAATCTGAACCAGAGTATGCAGCATTCCTGAGCCAGAACAACCTTAACTCCCTGCTTTGATCAGCAGTGACATTTATGGGGCCAAGAGGGTCTCGGGGATCCCCAGCTCAGTCCCCCAGCAACTGCCAGGCTGAGAGATCCCCGGCATCAGCCATGTGCTGATGGGGACAGCTCTGTGTGAAGGGTCCAGCCTGTGACTTCTGCCCACTCTGTTCCACCAGCAAAGTGCTGATAGTGCAGGGGGAGCAGGTAGGGTGGGATGGAGTACATACAGGCAGGGTCCTGCTGAGTGTGTGCAAGGAGTGCCACGGTTAGCTTCACTGTGGCATTTCTCAGTCTGTTCTGGTTTACTCAGGCCCCTCAACATCCTTTCCTTTACATATAAAAATGTATATGTGCATATATGTAAAAATATATATATATACACACGTGAATATGAGATACAGACTGGTTGTGAGCTGAAACTTGTATATAAGAGGTCAGAAGAGGCATCTGTTGGGCAGGCAGGCAATAAGGCATGAAAGAAAGACCCAGGGTCAGAGCTGGGAACCCGGCTGCTCGCTGCTGGTGACTTCAGTTCTACCCACACTTTCCTTTCCTTAAACCATTCTCATTTCTCAGCAATACGCTGCGGGTGTTCACTCAGTTATCTTTTTCCAAGAATTTTCTGAAATCTCTGCTAAGCACGTTAAATGGTGTCATTTCACAGACAGCTCAGATTGCTGACATCCAGAGCAGATCTGTAGAGCATCAGTGTGAGCCCAGCCATGCTGTTGCCAGTAATCCCATTCTCAGTTCCCAGTAGAGGTGCTGGCAGCGGTACGGTGCCTCTCGCCTCTCCTCTCAACCCCAGCATGCATTTCTCCTCCTTATTCCTTTAACACTGCAGCCCCAGTGGCAGGTAACACTGACCATGTTTTATCTGTGCTTTCTGATATACTTTGGAGAAACAGAGCTCATGCTTATTATAAGATCAACTTTGCCTGTATCGTCATCACTGTCTTCATCATCATTATCTTATGAGAAGCAGCTGAAAGAGCTGGGATTGTTCAGTCTGCAGAAGGGGAGGCTCAGGGGTGATCTTATTGCTCTCTACAACGACCTGGAGGGTGGCTGTGGTGTGGTAGGGGTCAGCATTGGCTCCCATGTTCCCCTAGCAATAGGACAAGAGGGAACGGCCTCACGTTGTTGCAGAAGAGACGCAGGTTGGACATTAGGAAAAATTTCTTCTTCAAAAGAGCGTTCAGGAGCTGGGATGGGCTGCCCAGGGAGGTGGTGGAGTCACCATCTCTGGAGGTGCTCAGAAAACATCTGGATGTTGTACTGAGGGACGTGGTTTAGTGGGAAACACTGGTGGTAGGCGGGCGACTGGACTGGATGGTCTTGGAGGACTTCTCCAACCTTGATGACTCTAAGATCACTTGAACACTGTCACAAATGGGTCTATAACTACCCAGGCTTTATGTGTTCCACTTCTGTGTTTTGGACCCATACAGTTGTGGTTTTTTTGGATGTATTGATCTCCCGTGGCATATGCAGCACATACAAAAGTCACTGCTTTGGAAAAATACATGTGTAACAGCTATTTCACTTGAAACAAAGTTAACAGGCTTTGTCCCTTTGAAGACCGTAGCATTCATATTCATTTCCCCTATCACTTGTTTCCATCCTAAATACCATGCCTGTGCTGTAGACACTAGTCAAATTAATTAACATCTGTGATTAGACAGCCTTTAAATCCATCAAGGTGCAGTATTTCTGCTACAAGATGTCAGTGGGAACATGCTGCTTCGTGTAGCTTGGTGTCTGAGAAACACTTGATTTCTCACAGAAGGAGCCAATCCTTTTTGGGGGTTTGGTCTGGGGGATCTCCATAACCCCCATAGTTCTGGGGATCTGCTTCTGCGATGCTGTAAAGCAGAATCTCCAACATCGCCTTCAGAACCTTAACCAAAATAAAGGGGGGGGGGGGGGGGGGGGAGGGAGAAAAAGCCCAAGAAAACAATTTTTTCCTTGAAGAATTAGCTCTGCAGATATACATGGGGCTGGGACAGTCCTCTAGAGGCTGAAATATGAATTCCAACACGCTGGAGGTTTCTGCCAAGGAGAGATTCCCATCCCGGCAGGGTTATCGCTGGGGTTGGAGCTCCACTCAGTGGGCGGCGGTGGGGGCACAGCCTGGGGCGGACGGACGGGCAGAAAGAAGGATGGACGGACCCAGCAGCAGCCCGTCGGGTTGGGAGGGTGCACTTAAAGTGCTATTGTTCACTCCTGAGTGAACAACACAGCACGTTCTGTGAACCCTCAAACAGGGGAAGGAACTCGCTTGGGCTCTGGTCTGCACTGCGGACGCTAGAAATGGATATTGAAGATAATGATAACTTATTAACGACTCTTCAGAATCTCAAAATAATCGCGGGGCTGCTGACAGCATAGGAAAAGGCAATGTACGAGAGGTCTGGATCCACCTGGTGAGGTGACCGATGCCCCATACACCTGTGAGCATTCAAGAGGGCTTTGGACAAAGCTCTCAATAACATGCCTCCACTTCTGGTTGGTCCTGAGGAGGTCAGGCAGTGGGACTCGATGACCTTTGAAGGTCCCTTCCAGCTGAACTTACTTCATTTCTGTTCCATTCTGCCTCTAGCCAGGAGAAAGCCTCCTGCAGGCACCTCGGGGTAACGGGTGCTCCCTGCAGCCTCCAGTGCTCCTGCATGGTGGATCTCACCCCCAAGGCTTTTCTCACTCGCACACCCATTGCAGTTGGAATCCCACTGTGGGTCCAGCCACTGGCACGTGTTGGGTGCAGCTGCAGAGCTGCAATTGGAGCATCCCTCCCCCACTCCGGTCTTGGAAGTCAGGGGCAGTTTCCAGGCACCTATTTTTATTGTCTGCCATGACTGCCAGAGTTCCTTTGTTTGAAATTAGCAGAAGATGCCATAAGAAAGAGAATGACAGAACTAAAAGGATAAAGAAGAGAAATTAATTGAGGTCTGCAGGCAGTAATGAGAAATATCTCTGTTAATAATAAATGTAAAGCCCAATAAATGTAATGATGTAACTACACCCATTGTGCTGAAGTGGGTTTATTTTAATCTCCCTAATAGGTCATTTCATGCCTGCTTTACCACAGCCAGCCTCCCCTCTCGTTCAGAGCACACTGTCCTCTTACAAATGGCTCTTTCTGTGTCTCAGCCCTATGTATTCATGAGCACTATTAAAAATAACAGTATTGTGCTTGCCTTCCTGGTAGAGGCACGCAGTTGGCGTTGCCCATGGCATTGCCCACCACGAGTCCAGGCAGTGTCCTCGCCCCCAAGTGAGCCCAGTGCTGGGGAAAGGGGGAGGAGAAGAAGCTGCCAGTGGACAGTGCAAAAGAAACACACAGACAAAAACAATGTTGAAAGAATGAGAAAGTAAATGCAATGACGAGGGAAGCCACTGCACCTAATGGCTGCCCCAGCACCATGACAATGTTGTATCATTTCTGCTCATTCTACTCCATGTAAGGAGCTCCAAAAAGGAGCCTGAACCATTCTAGTAATTCAGGAGGACTCATTACAGAGTTCATAGAATCCTTTAGGTTGGAAAAGACAGCTAAGGTCATCTAGTTCAACCATCACAACATCACCACCATGCACACTAAACCACATCACCCCATAGAAATCATTTAGGTTGGAAAAGACCATGAAGACCATCTCAGATCTTGGTCAAAATTCTATTCACATTTTTCCACCAGAGGTACCGTTCCCCTCGCACCTCATCTTGATGCTTAGAGCAGTACCAGGAGGGACCCATGCTCAGTGGTCTCTTTCCCGTGCCCCTAACCCAGCCAGAGTGGGATGGGATTCAATGAGGATGGGTGGATCTCGACTGGGCTTCAGCTGAATGAGCTCAACACAGATTTCAGGGAACTGCACTAACAGTTCTGCACAGCCAAGAGAAAAGAAAATGAACATTCAGAAAGAAGACCATCACCTGTTTGTGAGAGTCAGACTAGTTGGAAATTAAATTACCCATAACTTTCTGGTATGCCTCAGCTTTTCTTGTCAATTTTTTTTTATTTTTTATTTTTTTTTACATTAAGAAATATTTTTTTCTGCAAGGAAAAGAGCAGCAGAAGCTGATTATGACTGGAGCCAGTCACTCCTTTTTCCTAATTCTTCATCAAATTGTATCAAATGTAAAACCAATTATTCAGAGAGTCATGATGTGGCTTTCAGGTTGGAAAGGACCTGATTTTATCCCAGAGGCACCTGAAAATCCTCTGTTGGGTTGTTGAACGATACCAAAAATCTTTAGAGACAATGAATGTGAAGATTATCAAATTACAGCAGTATAAAATATTTCCTTCTGCTAACAAATATTTAAATTTGTTTTAAATATACTATTTCCATGAAAACGCCATTTGAGTTAATTACTTTACAGTAAATGCACCTCTTAAATAATTGCTAAACCTCAAGAAATGCTTTCAATAATTGACTGAGTTTTCATAAGGAAAAATGGTGTTATTAAATCCAAATTAAATGCACATTTGAGACACTTAACTTAGAGTGCGAACATACCAAGCATTTCCATACTGTATAAGAAATAACTTGGGAAATGAATGGAGGAAACAGTCACTCTGCAGCTATCTACAGCCATCCCCTCCTTTCTCTGGCTCCCACGTGGACTGGAGCACTTCTTACAAAGGCACCCAAAGTTTTTAAGAAATCTATCCACGGGTGAACCAAGAGCGGATTAAGCATGGGAGCTTTACACACCAGACCAGCCGGGCCCTGGGTTAGTGCATGGTTTGAGGTCTACATTCTGGGCTCTGAGCACCTGACAAGTGCCCCTGTTCATCGCAGGGCAATTGGACCAGACGGCCTTTAAAGGTCCTTTCCAGCAACTGCATGGTTCTATGACTCTATGGACACATCAGAGCCCACGCACGCCACGGAGATGCTCTGCCTGGCCACACAGCACTGGGGAAACCTCCATCTGTGACTCAGCTCCCCTGAAGCAGAACAGCAATTTCCTCCTTCCAGATCTGCCTTGGCATCCTATATTTCTCATCCTTGACGTGCAGTATCTCTCTTTACACTTCTCTCTTCCCTTTGCCACCCTTGGCCTTTACAGACGCACCGTTCTGCTTCGAAGCAGCGCCAGCCCTTTCAGGAAGGGCCGTAAGAGCCAGGTCTGAGCAGACAGCATCCCAAAGACCCTCAGCATTTTCCAGATCAGACTCCACGAGAAGTCCAAGCCTCACCACAGCGCATCCAACCGCACAGAGAGCAGCACTAGAGGGAAGCATTTCCCCACATACTGGGGGATCGGCACAGCTGAAAATAGCAAAACCGAGCGGCAGAGAAAGGGTAACCGTAATATTCAGCTATGTTAATCAACTGCAATTAATAAGAGCGAGCTGCAACTCATTGTAATCAGCTCCCATCAGTTGCCAGTGATAAAGATATTACCAAGCAACAGATAATGAACTGATATTTAAGCTGAATTACATTATTTAATGTATAGAAAGTTTCACTGAGCCTTACAGTGCAGATTGTTTACATGTTTATTCTAATGAGCAAAAGAGCTCCAGATCCAGGGAGAGGAAAACCCCATCTCCTCCCAGCACGGCAGGGGGGTGAATGTCTGCTCACCTCCTTGCAGCAGTGCCCGATGGCTGTGGTTAGGACACAGCTAAATGCAGAGGTTGCAGTGATGTACTGAATGCCCTCATTACGCAGTTACCAGATTGAGATCGGTGGTAACGATTTGCACAGTGCTGCCCAGATCTCAGCACCCAGGTGCTTCTGTTGGAGTGGAGAAGGTCTGTTTATGCCTTTTACCTCCTGAAATAAAATCCAAAAATCCATGATATTAGGGAAAAAAACAAAAAAACAAAACATCCAGCAGACTGTCCCTGAGCCCACCGAGGCTGTGTCACCAAATGGATGTCTCATTGGCTTCTTTTCCTTGCAATTTCCATCTCGGGAAGAGATGAGGACATTAATAAATGACAGTCTTTGCAACGTGGGGACAGGAGCAGGGGAGAAGCAGCACCACAGGGCAGAAGTAGAGGGTTCTGCAGGACACCGGGTGACACCAGGGAGCAGGTCAGCTGCTTGATTCCCGGCACAAACAGTGAGCAGGGAGGGCAAGTGATTGTCCAAAAACGTGCAGATATTGGCAAATTAAGACTGACATGTGGTTGGGCAAGAACTGACAGGGAAGAGGAACAAGGGCCAGTCACTGATTATATATACTGATTCATTGATAAAATATTTTTAAATAAAGCATATTACTATCTCTATCCACTTCAGAGTGGCAGAGAACACCTCTGACACCGGGGCAGATGTATCCACAGTGCACTGTACTGCTCATGCTGCCCTGGTGCCTGCAGTGCCAGATCTGTGCACAGAATCACAGAATAAGGGCTTGGGTTGGAAGGGACCTTCAAGACCATAGAACCACAGAATGGCTGGGTTGGAAGGACCATAAAGATCTTAGGAACACGGAATGGGTGGACTGGAAGGGATCTAAAAGAACACAGAACCATGGAATAGTTGGGTTGGAAGAGACTTTAAAGACCACAGAACCACAGAATTGTAGAGCTGTAAAGAGCCTTCAAGGCCCCTTAAGGACCACTCAGTTCCAACCCCTGCCATGACAACTCTTTGCTCATCTATTCAAGTTCACCTACTCACGCTTCAGAATGACTCAAAATAGTTTTTCTTGCACAAGACTAAACATTTCCTAGGAAAATGCATTCTGCTGACAGCTGTTTTGGAGGAGAACAACTGTTTAATGTAAAAGAGTGAATGAAGAAACACTGTCTGCTTTCTTACAGCATGGCAGATTCACAGCGGTTTGGATCTGAAGACTGCCAGTGGTGCTTTCTGTGATCAAAGGCTCACTGGGCATTGTCAGCTTTCTCTGTGTGAATTAATGGTAGGAATAAAAAAAAAAAAAAAAATAGTAGGGGAGAAAAGGTTCTGGTTTAAGAAACAGCTGCAAAATTGAACCGAGTCCAAATCTGTAGTAAAGATTGATGTTCACATAAACAATTACAGCTGTAGCTTAAGTGTTCCATGATAAGCAATGGTACATACCAGCCTTTCACTTGCCGTTTCTGTAATAAAGTTGTTATAGCTACATTAATTAATCTAAGGGCACTTCTCAGTACTGCTCTATCCACCCACCTCTCTGAGGAAGCAGAACTCCAGAGTTCTTTGTAAAACAATAAATAACAGCAGCACAAACTCACGGCTGTTCCCAGCTCCTCCTAACTGCCAGAAGTCACCAGAGCTGCCAGCTCCATCCTCACCCCAACTTCAGCAGGGATTAACCCCCCCAAGCTTTCTGCCTTGAGACAGCACAGGCACATTTTGGGCTGGGCAGCTTTGCAGGAAGATGCTGCACAGTGTGCTCAGGTGCTTTTGCATCTCCTCGTTGAGAAGGGATTGTGCATCATTCACTCCCAAGCAGCATATGGTCAGGGCTTCCATGCCATTATTGCTTACAGGTCTAATCAGGATTTCTATTTCTTGCTGAAAGGAACTTTTTTTCCCCCCAGCAGAAAAGTGCCACTTGCATGGAACCAAGTCGTCTTGCAGGGACCTTGCCTCTTCCTGGGGCATTCCTCAGGGAAATCCACCTCCCTGCATATCATGCTGCATTGGCAGCCCCTTGCCAGGTCCCAGGGGATGACAGTCATTGCCCCCCCCCAGCACCCAGCCCCACATAAAGCTAACTGCCACCCTCGGTTGCTCTGTGTTGAGAAGCATTTGGGAGAAGTGCTTGGCTTTAGGAGCCTTCCTGAGATGAACGGTGTACTTCAGCATCACCAGAACGACTGCTTTGGATGCTAAGGATTTGGGAAACAAACATCTGTGCTGTTTGTTCACATTTGCCAAATCATCATCATAACTTCTTCCTCTCTCTCTCTCTCAAATAAAACACAAAACAACAAACAACCCACCAACATTAGCCATGCATTGTTACATATATCTATATAAACAATCATTAAAAATGAAAGTAAGGAAAGCAACATGGGCTTGGGCGTACTCTGCTTGCTGCTGCTTCTGCCTTCTCTCCTGCCCGTGCCTGCGTCTGTGCAACATTTTTTCTTCCATCCCTAAGGCTGGAAATGCATGACTCTCTGTGGGTGAAGTGCCACGCACAGGGCTGGAGATGTGAGGCCAGCAGCATCCCTGGGGTGCAGGAGCTTCCCCCTCCCATTGCTGGGAAGCCTGAGGGCTGTGTTTTCTGAATAGCAGAACATAGTGGGAAGCAAAAAACAAACCAACAAAAAAAACCCAATAAAATAAAATGTAGTATTTGAGAAACTGTTACAATTATAAACAAAAGAAATGGGTTTAAAATAATTAAAATCAGCAGGAAAAAAACCACACTGCTGCACAGCTCCCAGGCTTCTTGCCTGCCTTTTCCCTACTCCTGACGGTAATTCCTCTCCCCTGTTCCCAAACCTCTCTCTCAACAAACATCAGCAGTGCTTAAACACGAGCGCTGCACATGCAGAGCGAGGTGAGAATGCTATGCACTGAAACCATAGCTTTGCCTTTTTTCCAGACCCCCACTTTCAGGGCATCACTACCTGCCCCACAAAGACGGTGGCATTTTGGTCTGAACACTGAAGCTGCATTTCTGCACTGTGGGGCTCCCAGCCCATAAGCAGGTCCTCAGCGAGCTGCGGGTTGTTCCTACTGGAGCAAAGCGCACATTTTGGGGCTCTTTTCATCCTTCTGGGGAGTCCAGGTGGATGAGGGCCCCACGGGGCCACAGAGCACTAGATGGCATTGTTACACCGGTGCTGCACCGAGACCCAAATTAGTAGACAATTATCCCTCTCCCACTCCTTCCTTTCTGTGATGAAGCCGGTTCCTTATAGCCCGCAGGATAAATTCTATAGGGTGCCTGCCTCAGTCAGGGCTGTTCCTTCGCAGACTCGCTCTTCCCAGCTTTCACCTCAATCTGTCATACAGATTTGACACTGCCTCGTTCCAACAGTGCTCAGAAATGACATGTATATAATGTGGAATATTGTGCACATTTACAGCCAGGATTTTTTCCCCTTAAAACATTGCTCGCTATATTCTGGCAGTCGTTGTTCTGGAAATAAAATAAAATTTGAAGGGGGGTGGGGGGAAAGCAGAGGGTTCTTCTCCTTTCTGCGTGTCACTGACCATATTAAACAAACTTTTGTTTGGATGCTGATGCTGTGCAGGACAACGTGTGCTGGGCTTCCAGCCGTCCGTGCACGTGCTTGCCCACGCTAATTAAAGCAACGACATCCACAGCACCGGTGCAGGGTGCCTTTATGATTCCGTTCCATTAACACCCATTATTATAAATCAAATTAACTGGCATTGCTATTTAGAAAATAAGAAATAAACAGAGTCCTTTCAAAAGAGCAGCGAGAGCAGTTCAGCGGGGCTGAGAGCCCTTTGCATCAGGTGGGTTAAAGGTGCAACTGCAGTTCTGCATTCCCATGCTGCCTATGGCCATCCTTCTCCTGCCCTAGAGTAATAACCAGGGACTGAGTTCAATTATTTCACTCAAGAAAACAAAACAGAAATCCCAATTACACTGGAATGACTTCTGGCAGAGAACAGAACTGTACCGACGTGCAGCCAGCAATGCCTCCTCCTGCAGCAGGACCTCCACCAAATGCCATACTTTGCGCACACATATCTGTGCTGCACACACACACACAGCTGGCAGAGACACAGTGACCACGGAACAGCAACTCCAGCAAGAATCAGCAGCACAAGTCACTCCGGCACTGCTGAGCGTCTTCACTCCACTCCTGCTGCTGATGCATTAGGGGAGCATCTATTTTCCCCCCTGAGATCTGTTGTTTCCCACTTTGTGGGCTGTCACCGGGACACTCAGTGTCCCACAGCCTTCCTCCCACTCCAGAGCAGACACTCCATTGCTGTCAGCACGGGGGCAGAGCAGGAGGGTGAACAGGGCATAAGCCTGCCTAGCAGACTTGGAGCTGCTGCTGCAGAGAGAGATGCAGTGAGTGCACGTGGAGGCACACAGGGTCAGTGCTGGTGCTTTGAGCCAGGCCAGGACGTCGGGGTTGGAGGGGTAAGGGCTGCAGTTTGTCATCAGAAAGCAAACAAGAAGGGGTTGGAAAACAACGGCTGCCTTCTCTCTAATAATAGCAGTTTCTAGAAGAAACAAAGTTTTCAATTCTCAGGGAGTTTTTAGCACAAATTTCAGGCCAGCCTGAAAGAGGAAGATCCCCTGCAGAGCTCAACCAGGTTCAAAAGACCCCAAAATGAAATGCATTATTAATTTCTGCAAGCACAAATTAAAAGGCAGCACTCAGCACAAAGCCACGGACCTGGCCCCACCAGGCAGAGAGAGTGGGCACCACTGCCCAAATCTGCATGGGATCCAGCCCTGAACTCACCCCACCGTAACCTCTGCTTTCTGTTTCAAAAGCAAACCGGGGATTTCAAATCCTAGTCATTGCCTGCCCTCTGTAGAAAACATTTTTTCCTTTTCTGCACTGTGATTCCCCTCTGTGGAAAAAAATAAACCTGCTGCTTGCCCTCAGCATCACCCTGATCTGCCCACGCACCACACTCTTCAATTTCAACACTAAAGGCTTAAGGAAAGCAAACCTTGAGGACTGAGGCTGCTCTGCCCAGTGGGCCGTGCAACCCCAAGCCCTACCTTGCATGGATGGAAGGCAATGGAATCACAACAAACCCCAGACACTAAGCAAACAGCTGCACGCTCTGGTAGCACACAGCCCATAGCTGCTGCTGTACAAACTCTCCCCAAACTTTGGGCAGCATTATTAAGGCAAACCCTATGGCTGCTGCAGGAGCTCGGGATGCAGGAGGGGCTCTGTGCACCATTTATTTCTGGCTGCTCGTGGCCATTGCATGGAGCTGGCTGCAGCTCATGCATGCAGACAACACGAGCTCTGCTCAGCACTGCAAAGCTTTCATTGCCACACAGAACTCACGTGGCAGCACTTTATTAACCGCTGTTTATCTCAGGATAAACTTTTGCTCAGGCACTCTGAGGATGTTTATTTTTACTCCCAGCCTTGTCACGGCCTGCAGAAAGATGGGAGCCACATACAGACCTGCGCTCAGTTGAGCCGTGTGGGGAATTATTTTAACCGTGATGGCAGCAATACCACTCTGTCACTCTGTTTGCTTTTCTTTAGACACTTAATTCTGCTTAAAAATAATACCCCGTGCTCTTCCTCTGCCATAGAGGGAAGGATGAGGGATCATGCGCAGAAACCTCTGTCTATGGAAAGTAATATGGTGTTCTGCTGCCTGGTAGCTGCCCCATGCAGCAGCAGACTGCAGCTCTACCACTTTTGCTCTTACTGCTGTTGTCAGCAGTTAGCACATCTTCCAGCGCTCAGCACAAGTTGCAGGTAAATGCTGATTTTCTGGAGGGGCTGCTGCATGCTCACGGCAACAATATGTGTATGGAAGACATCTCCCATCCATCAGACACATCTCTGGGGCGCCCACCAATCACCATAGTAACTGAGAACCAATTACTGTAATTAAGATTCACATGGAGTTGTCCCTTATAATCAGGAGCTATTCTAATTTTTAATTTATTTATTTATAGCCCTCTGGTGCTTACTGCGTCCGGTAGAGCCTCAGCATGCTTCTCACAAGGCACCACCACCTCGCTCATCAACCAATGGCTCAATGGGGAAGGCAGCCCCGCCTCCTGCTCATTTTGGGGACACCACATTTAAAAAAAATTAAATAAAATACACAATGTGGCAGCAGCACTGCTTCGTCTGAGGCAGCGTAACACATGGGAGGCCACAGAGCATCTTCCATTCAATGGGAAGCACACACATGGTGGGGGAATGCAAGTCCAGTGTATGCTCTCCTTCCCAGCTGCCCAAATCCGCTGATGTTATCAGGGAGAGCAGCGGCATTGGGTACATCAAAATGACAAAAACAAAACAAAAAGATGGCCTGATGGTTGCATTGTAACATTTGTTAATGGTATCAGTACACTTAAATCGTCAGATTTGGCTCCACTTCCTTGAGCCGGACACAAATTAAATACAGAATTAAAGCTGAAAAACGCAGGAACTGAATTCCTTTTGCACACTGAGTGTATCAGTAGGAAGGCGTTAAGAATTCTGTACTTAAAAATGCATGCCAGAATTCAAACTGCCTTCTTTTCCATTGAAAGAGCAGGTACAACAGGCATGGGCTCCAAAATCCCCCACCAAAGATCCCTTCCAGAGCCCCAGTGAGCTCCTTCCCTGCTCAGCTCTGCACGCTGACTGGCACTGGAGACGTTCCCGTTGCGTAGAGTCAAGCGGGGTTAGGCCGGGTTACATTGCATCACTAGGCACAAGACATAAGCACATGTAAAATGACATAATGCAAATTTCAACATGATGTGGGTTTCTTCCTACACACTGAAATGCTTTCCAGAACTTGTACACTGCTGACTTTGCGGATGATGAGTGAGGATGAGAGGTGCTTTCGGGGAGCACCAGACGCGGCAAAGCCTCCGCCGAACTCGGGTGCATCGCAGAGAGGATGCTTTTGTCATGGTACAAGCCTCTCTCTTCCCTTCCGCTACATTCTCTAGCTTGTCTTTATCTGATTGCCAAGAGCTAACCTAGGTGAGACCACAAGCCATACAAGCACAGATCAGCAGATGAATATGTCTGGAATTTTTAAAACTTACAGTTCAGAGGAGGAGGTTCCCAGGTGCTCCAGGAGTTACCATTATCAGGAAGCCAGCTCTTTTACACATTAGCGGAAAAACAAAACAGGGAGGAGGAAGAGGAGCAACACAAGGATGAAGGAAATAGCCATCACAATGGTCATCAGGCATGGCCACGCTCATCCGTTCACATCCCGGTGGCTGAGAGCTGCCTCAGTCTCTTCTAAGCTGCAAAAGGCAGCCTGCAGCCAGGAGTGATCATGCAAATGTGTAAATATTTATGAACTTGCAAGTTGAGAATATGCAGCCTTGATGGCTGTCAGTCTTTGTGGCTGTACAGCTTTTTGGCTTACAGACTCACAGCTGAGCCTTCGAGCTGGCCCACTCCAAGCCTGGTGATTGAGGAGAGGCTTTCACACCAACCTCAGCTCATGGATAACCCCACCACCCCACATGTGCCCCTGAGCTCCTTCCATGCCTCTCCCAGGCAGATTCCAAGAAGCAAGGCTTGCTGTGCACTCATTTTTACCAACACCAAGCAGGCTGGATGGACAGGAGCGTGGTGTCCATCTCATGTACTTCAACACGAAGTCTTAACAACGATAAACACTAATCAAAGGCACTCAGTTTCCTAATGACCTCATAAGATTCATCGCTGTCAAGCTTCAGGCTTTCCCCTAAAAACATACAGATTCCTGCAAAGCAAATTCCTTTATCTCCAAGCCAGCGTTTCCCACAATGTTTATAACCTGACAAACTGCAGGGCAAAGCCCACTCTATCTACAGACCAAAGTGCGAGTTTTATTTATTTATTTTAAGTAAGCCACTCCTGCCAATTTATTCCAAGTGCGTAAGCCTTACAATAAAGATAAAAGGAGCAGACGTCTCTTGGCTCCAATAGCTCAGCTGAAGAGCTGGGAGCTATCCACAGCCCAGCAAAGCCTGCTGCATGTGTGCTTTTACATTCACCATTCCAGGCTCCAGCACAATACGAGGAAAGATTATGAAGATAAAAAAAAAAAAAGAAACAAATGAAACTCCCACTTATTTTATTTAAATCACTCTGTGAAGGATCACGCTAGCTCTGGGGGAGTATCAAAGCTTTGTATAATTATTAATCTACTTATCATTGTAACTGATACTTTCTCCAGCATTCTTTCATATCTAGCTGAACACGCTGTTTGATAGTCACTCAGCATCTAACCAGATTTGGTATCACTGAACTTCAACAGAAGCGTGGCATTTTCTACTGCTTTCATTCTCTTGAGCCTGTTGACTTATTATTTTTTATTTTTCCTCACCTAATGTCTCACAAGCTGTAATGGTATAATGGCAACAGGACCAGAGCAATCAAGTAGATGTTACAAAAGAAGGGAAAAAAAGAGTACTCACCTGTCTCTGAGGATCGAGGCTCACAAGGAAAAACTCCACAGGGGAGGAATCTCCAACAGGAGAACCTTTCCTTGTGGCACTCAGCCCTTAAATGGGGGGTCTGAGAGGGGCTGAGCCTGTCTTCAACCCTTCTGGCCACACAGGTGAATCACCTCCACCTGTGTTCCCAGGGCTGAGAGAATCTTTGCTCCAGGTACTCAATCAGAGGTTCAGGCTGTGATTCAGCAGTAGCTATACACAAGCCATCACCAAGCTCTTGAAATACCAAGCCTAGCCCACCAAATTATTTTTATTATTATTTTTCCCATGACTGGGAAACTGTGAAATACCTTTTACTCTCCTACATTTAAGAGAAGAATAACAGATTACTGCTCTGCAGTCCCTTCATCGCCCTTCATCTAGAGTCCACTAGGTGAGAAGAAAACAGCAAAGTTGTGGACCACCAGGAGAAAGAAACAGCCCCCTGTCTGTTAGCTCCCTAAGGGGCCCCATGGGAATGCCCCTCAGCTGACACACACCTGTCTCCAGGCAGAGCTGAAATCAAAAGCAACGTTTCACAAAACAAGGCTCAGAAACAAATGTTCAGGGCATCCCAGTTCTGTTCTCTGCTTTCAAACTAGCCCAAGTTTATGGTCTTAAACAGCAAGGGCGCATCTCATCTCACATAAAAGCCTCTCTCGTGAGATATTAACAAGCTCGTATAGTAAAGGTCAGCCCATCCATGGCCACCCACACCCCATGGAAATTTAACCATCACAGTACCTTTCATCCAGCTCTAGGAGAAGAGCCAGGGTTCATGACCTTACTTTGAGTACCTGGGACAGCATGTCTGTAGTGCTCCTGGCTGCCCACCAGATGGAAAAGTAGGTCTGGTCCACTGTGCAACTCATTGCCCATCTGATCACCTTACTAGTTCATCCTGGGGGAAAAGCAGCATCTGGGGGCTCGAGGATCACTGATGGGTTTCATCTTCTCATTAGCTGAGATTCTTCACAGACTTAGAAAGTTTTGTATTATAGGTTCAGCCACAAATTTCATCTGCCCTGCACTTTTCCAAATCCACCTTCTAAAGTTTTGGGGTTGTGCTTCGTTTTTGTTTTGTTTTGTTTTGCTTTGCTTTTAAATAAAAACAAGGATGAGAAGGGCACATGTCATATTTTGTGGTATTTTTTTCTTTTTTTTTTTTCAAGCTTTAAGGTCCCCATATAATGGCTTCCTTTATATTTGGTATGTCATGAAGCTAACAGGACAACACTGTATCTGTCAAGCCCTACTAGGAAAACAGACTCCACTAGGTAGAACACGAAGTAGCAAAATGCAAAGCAGACCCACAGCCAGTGCTTTGTCTGGTTAGTTGGAGGAGTCCCTCTCGCCTGGCCTCAGTGCCTCTCCCTGCTGATATAACCACACAGAAGTGGACCAGGGTGAGCCCTGTGCTTTTCGTTCCTGATGCACAGCCTACAGCTCCTGGCCCCTTCTCAGCAAGGAGCTAATTGCAGAGTCCTCCAGCAAGTTCTCCTATTAGTCTAACTTCATTATTTCATCAAAACATGCAAAAAGAACATTTCCCAATCCATGCTGAACTGCTATAAATAATGACACCGGAGTATTCTTGGCGAATCATTTGCTTGTGGTCATGAATTTCTGCATGCCACACGTTCCTCTCCTCGGTGCGCAGCCTGCCCTGGATATCTGCACGCTGAACAAGTAAACAAGGCGGACCATTTGTCCACCTACTCATTATTTTCAACATATAATTTACAAAGCATGAAATAACGAGATTGCACTACTGATGAAAAACAATTCTTGGAGATGCACCTGAATGGAGACATGAGTCAATACCTTGCTCAAATCAAGATTTCATTTCCTCCCATACCTTGCTGTGTGTGTGCAAGTATGAGAAGGGGACCTGGGGACAAAGGTTACTGGACTCAGGATATTAATTTTGGGGGCTGAAATCTTGATCATGAAGTGTAGTGTGCTGTGTTGCTTTGGATGCAGAGGCAGACAGCCCAGTACTTCAGTAGGGCCATGGCAGTAACTTCACTGGAGAACAGAAACAACTCTGATGGATACATGGGCAAAGTGGACTGGCTGTAAGTCAGAAATCATGGAACCATTTGTACTAAAAAAGACCTCCAAGATCATTGAGTCCATCCTTCAGTTCACTGGGAAGCCAAAATATGTATTTTTTCTGACTGCAGAGAACTCTTTTCACATGTTTTGGTTGGGCTGTTGCCCACTGGCTTGGAAGGAGCCGTGTCTGCCTTGTGGGGCTGTGGGGTGAGCTCTGTGGCATGGCAAGGCTAGCAGTTCTTTCATGTTGTGCCAGTAATTTAACCAAGGAATGGTTAGGGCTCCAGATAAAACTGCAAACAGGTGTTGTCCCAGTGTATGGAATCCAATATTTTTCTTTTCCTCAGTGCTCATGCTCACAAGAAGGTAACCAGGTATCTGCCAGCCTCTAGACCCTATGTGCTGTGCAGTGTGGGGCAGCACCCATGGCTCTATATTACTGGCAATTTTGAATGCAGAAGCCTAAATTTCTTCCTTAATGCAAAGCCTTTCTGATAGCTGTGTCCGTGCTGGGGCACTGCAGAACTAACGATACCTTGTACTTTTAGCCACTATCAAGAACATCATTTTTCCAGCATTTATGAGGAAGTTAGTGACGTGAGTCTCTGCCACCGTGGCACAAAGTCAAAGAAATGAACAGGCTCAGGGGTAGTTCAGACCCCTGTTCAGGATCAGCCTTAGATCACAGGTTTTTTTCCCTAGCCCCAAAAATAACTTGTCTGGAAAAGGCTCTAACATCTAACCAGCCTGAAGTTAGCCAAGTAAATGACAGGGCTGCTCATCTAGTTCAACATGTCTGCATGTCTGAAACCCTCAGATCTCAGAAGCTTGATTTGATTATCTTGATTATCAGCATCTGCTTTAGTAGCTCACACTATCAAACAGAAGACATCAGTTTGAATTATGGCTTCTGTCTTTTACCTCCAGACAGAGCTGTCAAGCCCAGGCTGCAAGGAGGAGCACTGTAAAGGCAAAGGAGAGAATAAAGCTGCCTGTGTGCTAAGGCATCCAGAACAGGAGGGAAAAGAGTGGAAATCCTCAGAAGCTGTGGCTGCAGGCCGTTGCCCCAGGAGATCCTGAAGGAGTCCTGGTAAGTGGGAGCTGTTCTGCACCTCTAGAGGACCATGGAAACCTCACCACGGTGAGATGTCCAAAACCACATTCAACCACACCGACAGCCATTCATTTCTTATCTGGACACTTCTGGATGTCTTTGGACAGCACCTCCAGGCTCTCTGGCAGGATGTCTCTTTTAGCTTTCACAGCTTTGCCACATCACTCGGTCCTTCTCTGCCAGTCTCTTCAAATCTGCAGAGATGTGGGGAAAGTCATTTATGGAGAGGCAGCTGTGACTCAGCTTAGGTACCAGACTTCTGTTGGCGGAGATGACGACGTTCAGCCTGTATGTGGAGCGGAGCTGAGCAGAAGGAAGGTCTGTAGGTAGGACCTGAATTTTCTCATCTATTTTGTAACAAAGAATATTTGCCTCACTGGAGTTTGGGTGTTACTGTAAAGGAAATGTCAAATATTAATATTTGCAAAAGCTCTTTTTCTGGTCCACAGATCACTGCCTCCAACCCAGATCGCTGTGAATAGGCAGATCTGGAGCTGGAGTTATTTTGGATGTTCCCTGAGGTTTTTGGGTTTTTTTTCTTCTTTTTTCTTTTTTATTTTTTTTCAGGCCCTTCAATTTTATCTCCTTTTCTTTTTCACTGTTCAAGATATCTCCAATTCTTCATTCTACTCTCTGGTTTGCTCTCACCCATTCTGCTTTTGAGTTCATTTCCTCCATTTTCCCAAGCTCCCTGCCCTTTCTCATCTTATCACAGCATTCTTTCTTTCCACGGAGCATGAAAATAGGTATTTCCTCTGCTTCATGCTAAAGCGGTTGCTTGTCATTATAATCATCAAGAAAAACACACGTAGAAATGACACTGATTCTTTAAGGATCTTTGCCTTTTATTATTCCAGTAATTGCTCCTTCACCAAGTGCTGTATCTTTGTCGCAGTGATTTCCAGTGCTCCCTTTGTGGCCAAAATCCCAGCTTGTGCCATGGGCCTGATTCTTTCCAGACAGAATGGCACAACTGGAGCTCACAACCTGCTTGGAGCAGGCTCTCATCCCCAGCATTAAAGACAAGCAGTGGCTGCACAGTGACATGAGTGACCACTCATACAAATGGACAGCACATCCAACCTGCAACATCATGCGCAGCTGAAAAGAGAAGAAGTTGCACAGCCTCCACTGCTTCAGGTATGGTCATTTAAAACACTCAAACAATTATGAAGAATGATCAATTTTATTGATAGTTCTTGCATGGACAAAAGAGCTGAATCTGACAAATCACCAGTGATGGATTGTTCAGTGTATAAATGAAAGAATAAAAAAAAAAAGTAAGGGAATGATTTTTATTAGATTTTGGATGAGCCAAAAGGTTTTTAAATATTGGTGTTTTTCTTTCTTTTCTTTCTGAAGGACTAGAAAAGAAGCTGCTCATCTCAGGCTCTGCATATTGCTGTCATTTATAACCAACAAGCAGGCAAACAAACAATCCCTGTAGTGGAAGAGGACGCAGCTTTGCTCAGCCAAGAAACGAACTGGGTTGGGCTGTTCCTAAGCTACTCCCACAGCAGTCAGCATAGAGGAGGGGATGAGGATGAGTGGCCCTGCAGCCACTGCTGACTTGCTGAGAGTGGATTCAGGTTGTCACTATTTTTTTGGTGGGGCCTCTGCGGGCAATCTCCCTCCAGGGGAGGGAAGGACACCAGCCCCTAACCACAGAGCCTTTAAACCAGAGACCTGGGGATGTTTCATGAATAAGTAATGCATTGTTATTTAAATTGTTTTATTCAAGGAGGTATGAACTTTAGTTTAAAGTGTAGTTTGAAAGTTGGAACTGCTTCTTTGATAGTCTTGAAACTGAGTATTTCAATACATTTGGGAGATAAAAACATGCAACATAAGATATTTGGCAAAATCATGGCATGTTCAGAAAACAGAACCTGGATTTATTTTCCTCGATATGTGTCCAACATTAATGGGACTGTAAAAGCAAGGTTACATTTTCCCAGCACAAAACTGGGCAGATCTGTGCCATCCCTGGCTCTCCCCTCCCACAGCACATGCTGCTCTCGGTGTCAGATGTGAATGTGCATTTCAAACTGCTTATGATCCCTTTAGGTGAGGGAACTGGTGGAACAAAAGGGAATACTGCAAGAACAGACCTGATGGGTGCACTGGGAGCACCACTCAGCAGCAAACTGCAGCTCTACTACTTCCATCCCCGGGATTTAAAGGAGAAAAATGCTACAATTGAGCAGGTACTTGAAGATACTTGATGATCCTCAGCCGTTGTTAGCGTACAATACACCAGAGAGGAAATTTGCAGCATCTCTGACACCTCATCAGAGACGTGAGAAGCTGCTGCAGACAGCAGCATAGGTGTTTAACAAAGATTTAAACCTCAAAACATAACTATAAACCCACCTGTGTGTTGTGTTACCATAGCTGGACAGCCTCCAGATACCGCAGTGCCAGACACATGGACAAATCCCATCGCAGCACCTCACATACTCACGATGCATTTTCAATCTAGACGTCTGTTTATACAAATGCATTTATAACAAAGCCAACCTGAGAGCTGCAAGATGAACAGTGTATTTTGGACCACAAAAATAGATATTTGTGTATTTCAATGAGTTGTCTCTACCACTGAAAATTAGAATACCGTGACTGCCTGCTTTCCACGCTTGCAGTGCTTTACATGCACCAGTGATCACTGCACAGTGAGGAGGTAGGCATGTATGACCACCAGAGATGGTGTCAGGAGCTGAGAAATGAAGGTGGCCTCATCTCCCTGCCTGGTGCCACTAGTCCCACCAGTGAAATGTTCTCTCCACAAGAGCTCCCTGAGCTCATGTCCACTGAGCAGCCTGCATTGCCCAGGTAAATAGGACATGCCCATCCTACCCCACTTGTTCCATCATTCCCCATCCTACTCCATCCTGCTTCATCCTGCCCCCTCTTTCCCCATCCTTCCCTTCCTGCCCCATCATTCCCCATCCTACTCCATCCCAGCCCCTCCTGAGCCATCCCATCCCCTTTTTTACAGTGGCAAAAAGGTACAAACATTCATGAAAGAGAAGTCCCTCCTGCAGGATCCTGAGCCAAGCTGGTGTTCATCTGCTTTCAAAGATGGTACTGCTTTAAAGAGAGGGGAACTGCATGAGGAGACAGGAAAGCTTCAGTTGTGCAGAACTGCCCTGAGAGGTACCTGCAGCTCATTAAGAGGTAAAGTTCTCCTGGGCTGTGTGTCATGTCAATCACTGCTTTTTTGCAGACCCAAAGCCTTCTTTTCCTCTGTTAGAAGCTGTTATCATCTTCAAAGCCATATCAAAACAGTGTTTGTTCTGTGCTTTGATTTTTCCCCACACAGAGAATTCAAAGAGGACAGGTCTACTGGAGAGAAAGAGGGGAAGTACTTCAGATGCTGTGTTCCTCACACTGGTGAGTTGGGTGCCGGTGATTAGTGGAGCCCGGTTCAGCTGCCCCCAGCACCTCCCACTACCCACTCCCTCACCCAAAGTCACATTAGTTTAGGAACAGAAGATGGTCGCAAGGCACAAACTCACTACATCTGATAATAATTTTGGCAGTTGTTTCAGTTTTGCAGGAGGAAATTAATTTATAAATGATATCAGTGTGTGGAGTTAAAGCCTAAGTGAATCATGGATCACTGACGAATTACCTTAAGGTGGACATGTTGGATATTAGGAAGTATTTCGTCTCTGGAATAGTGGTCAGGCACTGGCACAGCTGCACAGGGAGTGGGGGTCACTGTCCCTGGGAGTGTCCCAGAGCCGTTGGGATGTGGCACTGAGGGATGTGGGCACAGTGGGCACGGTGGGGTGGGTGGGGTTGAGGATCTCAGAGGCTTTTCCAACCTTAATGTTTTACAATTCCATGATTCTATGCTCATTTGATTGCCACAGTCAAACAAAAATTCCAGGTCTTGTCAAAGAAAGGCAATTGTAAAACGTAATTCCCAGACTGTGGAGGTAGATATCCCATGCCCACTGATTTGCAGTGGAAATCAGACCACGATACCAACGTGTGCCACAGCACTTCCATAAGCACCAAGTTGTTGGTACCGACCACTGGAAACACAAATAAAGCCGCAAACAATCCACAGCAATGGGTTTCCATACACAAAATATGTTTCCATACGCATCGTGCGTACAGAGCTACCAATGAATGCATAACAACAGGAACTGAAGCGCATCGGGAGGTTTACGTCTTCCCATTTCATTTGACCTTGTTGAAGTGAGGAAACAATTACTGCGTACAAAACATCCCCACAAAGACTTTGTTTCTTCTACACTTATACATTAATATCCAGGAATTACATGGTCCTTATTTTGCTCTTGCATGGAGTAATTCTCAGCACTTCTCAATAATTCATTGGGAGCTTTGCTGCAGGGCTGCTGCCTTCTGGAGCTGCGTGATTGAGCAGTGGTGCAGCTTGAGCTTTGCAGCCGAGGCTGATGAATGCACCATGTCAGACAAATATCTCTCTGTTACAGGTGCAACTTTCTGTTGTCCGTGCAGGTAGAACACAGCAAAGAGCAATAGGTTACACAGGGCTCTGCAGCACTCACAGGGCTGGAATTGGATACTAGCTCTCTGCTGTGCTGCAGGGCTGCACACGCACTGCGAGATGTGGCTGCAGAGGGAAATCCAGAAACTTTATACAGGGCTGCATCCCACCGTGCGTTTTGTAAATCCACACTAAACGCTCCTTTTTTTCCCCCCTATCTGAAGTAGTTACTGACAGGTTATTATTTTTTTAACCCAAGGAATTAACGGACCTGAATCCAGAATGTGAACGTTCCGCTGCTTTCTGCCTCAGAGAGAGGTGGATTTATTTAGTTATTAAAGGATTTATTTATGTATTTTCACAGTGTAGCCCAATTAAACTTGACAGCTTATTCACGATGGATTCCAGCCCGATGGCAGCTGAGACACATTACATTAAGAAAGACAGCATAATAAAGGATATAACTAGCCGAATTAGCGATCGGTATTTTTCGCGCTCCTTTGTTTATGGTTTTCTGCCTTCTGATATTCACAAATCTTACATTTGGGTAGAGGGAAGCCTGCTCTGCGCGTGGCGTGTCGCTCGGTGTTTAACCAGCTGGCATGGCTCCATGCTCTGTGTGGTAGGAACCCGCAGAGCCCCACGCACGCCTTATTAATATTGACACAGCTTTATTACGAGTGGTGCTGCTCCCTCCCTCCTCTCTGCCTGCCGAGCTCCGTTCCTGGAAGGTCTGACTGCTGGGGTCCATGGGCTCTACCACTGCCACGCAGTTCTTTTAGTTCTTTTTTTTTTTTTCATTTCCATCTTAAATGATGAAATTTTGCAATAAGCAAACTTAGAGTTTGGTTATGAATGAGGAAATAAGGGCCCGGCTGCTGCTGAGGGAGCTGCTGCTCCACTTAATGCTGCTGGGGGTACTCACAGGAGAGAGCAGCCCGGCTTCAGGAACTGCAGGCAAACACCACACGGGTGAGGGAGCTCTGGGAAGAGCACTGTGAGTGCTTTCAGAGTAATATTGATTTGAACAGCTATTGATGCTCAAGGAAAACCCAGAGCAAGGCTTGGATGGCAGAGCTTTGAGGTTCGAGTGAAAGCTGATGTAAATCCCACCAGCTTTGGAGCCTGAGTGCCCCTCACCCACCAGCATGCTGAGCTCCTCGGAGCTCTGTCCACAGTGCTTCTCCTGCAGGGTGGTCACAGGGGGCACGCACTGTGCTCATCAGTTGAGTTATGTCGGCTCTGAGCTGCTTCACTTTCTAGCCTGGGCCATAGCATCAGACAGAGCCATCTCCCAAAGAGTGAGCACACACAGTTTGTAGAAGTTTTCTGTCTTTCCCTTACAACATGAACTCCAACCAACTTTGCTGTGTGGCTTTCCATTTTCTTTCCTTTCATGGTGTGAAAAGAAGCTTATTTCACTTTTTATTTGGATTGTCACTTGCCAGCACTGGACAGAGGTGTGGGAAGAAATACCTGCAAGACTGCGTTTAGATCCTGTTTGAATTCGTTGCTTCTTTTCAAATATTAAGAAAAAGCAAAATGTGAAATAGAGAGCAGCATATTTCCTGGGAAAGCACAATGACGTGGGCTGCTGGCACCACAGCACGACGCCCAACATTATTGCTTTGCAAGCTCATTTCTATTGCTCCACCAGGAAACTATTTAGATCTGGTATCTCCAGGACTGGTCTAATGATACTGGTATTATCAGCATTGGTATTACTGTCAGCTTTACATATCTCACTGGCAGAGACTTCCTAGTACTAATTCCACCAGAATATGTAGCAACAGCTATCATTTGCATTCTGACCATGATGATCACCACTGGAGTTCACCTCCAAAAAGACAAGTGAAAAACAAACAGATGAAACCAAAGTTGGCTATGTGTGGGATTTCCAATTCAAACATCAAAGTGTTTCCAAATCATCTTGCTTTTTCATGAGCTAAAAGTATTGGCTGCCTCAAGGAAAACCTCTGTTTGGATGCACCCAGAAGTAATGCAAAAACAGGCGAGGAAAGCTTAAGCTATGTAAATTTGATTTTATACCAACCCACCCGGTGTAAGCCACTTACAGATAATGCAGACATAGTAAAGAAAATGGGAATAATGATACTGGTTCCCTTTTGGGAAGTCCTTTTTTATAAAAGCATTACGCAAGGGCTTAAGCCATACTAAGAGTGTTTATAGTGAAACAAATTGAAAATCCCAAATTATTTCGGTCTCTCGCAGTGCCACAGATTGAACGTGGCTCCTATTAAAGCCCATCTCGGGAAGAAAGAAATTCTGTGAAAGCTGGTTATCTACGAGATATTTATTAGAAGTGTGCTTCTAGGAATCAGTTCTCCTTTCCATAAACCCCACGTACTCCAGCAGGACCCATGGATCGCCAGCCCCGATGCGCTCAGTCTGAGTGGCCTCGCCTCTGTTTCCATTCCTGCAGTAATAGGGTAATTTTAACTGCGGTGCTTGTTCACAGTAGAAAACGTTCCTGTGGCATACAGCACTAAAACCTCCTACTGGGAAGATTTGGCACTTAGGCTATCACCATTAAAATCTTATTAATTCTAATTATTATGCCATTCCCTGAAGAATAAACCGTGTTGCATCTTCATGAAGCGCATAACGGGTGCCTATTCCTCCGCTCGCCATAATTCCAGCGCACGGTATCTGCTGTCACTCCCACCTTCCAGCTGCCTTTATTCCAGTTGCTCTCGCAGCACCGCGAGCTGAGGGCAGCTTTCTGCAGGCTGACTTCCAGCCCTGAGGCCCTCCTGGATTTATGAGTGTTTATGCTCATTCCCGCTGTAGAAGAGGGTTTGGGCTGTGGGATTTTTTGCAGTGTCTCTGAGCATCACAGCGTCCTCACCGTGCATCCCAGCACTGGGAGATGCCCCTCTGCTCTTGCACAGCTGTGAAGTGCCCCACCAGGCCCTGCAGCAGCTCACTGTCCCATCTTCAGAGGAAACCTGGTGCTAAGTTTTGCTGGATCTGTACCAGAAAACCTTGTCCTATGTTACAGGTTCGGAAGTCAAAGCATCACGTATGTATACACTTGATATTATTTTATATGTACTTTATATACTCTTTTTTAAACACGTTTAAATGATGTGTCTGCCTGCTCTCAGTGCAATCTCAGGCACAGAACCAGAAATTGGTTGGGAAGACATTCAGGTCCTCTCCTGGCCCATCTGCCATCCCTGCTCTGATCACAGTTCCCCAGACCTCAAGCTACATAGAGCCATCAGAGTTGCACACAAACGCATTGCAGCTGAGGGTCTATCCCCATGGCTGAGGCAGAGGACACCCCGAGCTCCGTCCCAGCCTGGCACACCTTCCCCCTAATCCAGCCCAGGGCAGGGCCAGGTTCTGCTCCTACACGAACCTGATCCCTCCTTGTAAAACCCACAATATTTCTAAATCACCCCGCTTTGATGTAGACGTAACACTCTGTCACACCGTACACTTCCATACAATATTGGTCTATACAGTGAATTAACAACGCCTTTTGACAAAGTGCTGTCCCTGCTGCCATCCCCACGCGATAAAGGTACTTGGACATTTTTCATTATTCAGGCACACTCCCAAGCACCCAGAATGAGCAGTGAAATACTTAATGAGACATTTATCTAGTCTATGTATTTTACATTTTGCTGATAGTATAATGAGGCAGAGGTACTGAAATGAAACATCCCTAACATTTCACATAATTTTCCACTTCCACTCCACCATTTTTAGTATTGCTTTTGGGTTTTTCACTGTTCGATGTTTTGAACTTTATCATCGCTATCAATAATCACTATGTCAAATGCAACACTCTGCCACGCTTTTTTGGCTGAAAGAATGCCTCACCATTTATCTTCAAGCATATTAGGAAGATGATTGCAGTCTAATAAATAAAGCATCAATTTCTCACTCAGCTTCAGTACCTCATGTAGATTTTTCCCACCACAGCTGCATTTTTAGTTACCCAAACCTTTATCAAAGCTATTAAAAACATATTCTTCACTGTTCCTAAGAAGATTTCTATGTGCTTTTCTGCCACCTCTGCTTTCCATAGAGCCCAGCGTTCCTGACCACCAGAAGTTTTTGTCTTTATTTCTCAGTGATGCCCTAATTAAAGAGAAACAAGATTTATGGGGAGATACAGGTTATTAGACTAATTTATATAGCTGAAAAGCAGCCAACTTGTTGGGCTCACAAGTCCTCATTTAAATCCCTGTCTTTAATGCAACTTTATGAATTGGTATTTTCTTTGACTACTTCTTAATATTATGTATATGGATTGTGCAGTTTATTTCTGTGGCAACACTAAAGAAGGTCAGAGAATATCCATATAACCATATATTTTATTTATACGATACTCTCGTCTACATAAAGAGCACTGGAGATTTCCTTCCTGTGAAAAATTATATGAACAACAGTGTTTTTGAAAATGGCAGAACCTTCCAAAACTGAAGTGACCACCGCTTCTTCTGACACATTTTTTCTGCATTGTAGGATATGTTTTTGTTTAGTAGAGGTGTATTTGCTGTTTGCATTCTTGCATGGGATAAGCAGATAACTCGGCTGTGTGCCCTGTAAGACCCAGTGCAGTCTTTTATCTTTAAAATCTGTTCAAAAATATCTGTATTTGTGCAAACACTGTTGTCTTTCTTTTTTTTCCTAGTCATTATATGGGATTATTTTAGTAATTTTTGTGGCCAATACCCAATGTTTAGTGACCTGCTAAGTCCCATGGCCATGGCATGTTCCTTGAGTGGTTCAGACCATAGGGACCACTGGGGTTTACCACATCCCTTGCCTTGCTTCCAGCACAAACAGATGCTGCTTCCCTGCTATGAAGGAAGCGCAGCTCTCAGGTCCTGCACCAATTGAAGCCACTGACAGAACATAACTTATGTGCACTAGAGTAAGAGGTCAGAAGAGCCCTGCTTCTCTTCTGCAAACAAGGGAGGGTTGAATATTTTGTTGTTGGTTTTGTTGTTCAGGTATCGCTCCCACTAGGAATATTCCTACCGTATTCATTCTTCATTTGAAAATAACGAGAAGAAAGAGTATACATAGCACTCCCAATTAAAAAAAAAAAAAAAAAAAAAAAAAGTTGAGAACATTGCCTTTATTTTCTATTGTTTTGCTTTTCCTTAATATCTTTCAGCCATGTCTCCCCATCTCCTGATATAAAGCACATTAGTCACCCTTTCTTTTTCTAAACGACTGGTACAAATATCAGATTTATGAAAGCGATTGCCTCTGCCTGTGGGAGGCCCTAAGCCTTATGGCACCTTATGGATTTGCCGGTTCCCTAATGTAATCCCATCCATCCATAAAGCCTGTTTCATTTAATCCCATCCAGCCATGCAGCTGAGGAGAATTGTGAGAGTTTTGGTGGGGTTCAGGTATGGGCTAGGGTGGGTTTCCACCAGCAGAGCTGCAGCTTGCTCCAGCCAGCCCACCTTTAAAACTGACCTTAGTATCTAAAATGCAGAGTACTTGCACAATCTGCTCATAAAGAACTGCCAGTTTGCCTTTCCTGAAGCGTGATACAATCCTGCAAATAATTCTCCATCCACAGAGCAAAACCACACTTCCAGTTCTGGGCACTCAATTTCCTCAGGAACTACTGTCCTTTTCTATAATAAGATCTGTGGCTAACCAGAAAATTGTGGAGTATGACTTTGGCCAAATTCAACGTGGTTCTGCAAAAGGAGTACATGAAAAATTAAAGTGGTCTAGGTGAATGAGATTCACAAACTCTGCCTTCGTCCAGCTATGGGACTTTCCCAAGGTGTGCTCATAACCCTTACATGAAGCAGTCCAGCAACTCTCTACATATATTTTTAAGCATTTGTCACTTTCAACAAACAGATTTTTCTCCTCATACATTTTATGTACTGTGTCTGCACTTTCCATTCCACTAAACAGATTATTAATCTTGTTTTCATATAAAGGATTTTGAATATCTGGAAAATGTTCTGGTGTAATGAATTATAAGTAAAACTCCTGGAGCCCCCAGATGAGAGGCGAAGATTACCACATCTGCTGGATTCTGGTTGTAAAAAAAAAAAAAGGCGAGTTAATTTGCTGTAGTGTCATGTATTCAAGCACACTGCTCATCTTTAAGTTTATTTGGTTATATCTGAGTAATATAGGTCAGCTGAGTCAAATAATACAACGACACAGAACCGAAGTCCGAAAGATTTTTTGCCTCCTGTCTTAGCCCTTCATCTTCAATTGTCAACACACTCCAAACTTCTCTATCTCTGTCAGAATTGACATTGGAATCTGCAGCAGCATTTGTCTTAATCCAATATTTGCCTCATTCCCACTTCTTACTCTCAGTATTTACCTTATTCCCAAGTGTTTTAATTTTTGTGTTTGTCCTATGCCTTCCCTGTTCCCAAAGACTCATCTGATCTGGTTCCTTCTCATTGCAGCTGTAAATGATGGTGCAGCACATGCATGTGTAATGCAGGGTACTGAGGAAGTTAGGGACAACAACCTGAGGGCTGATGAGTGCAGAGCTGCTCCTGTCAGACCAGGCAGAGATGGTCAGACTGTGCTGATCCTTCTTGCTCTTAGCACCCACTCACCATGTTTTCCACTGGCAGTGTGCACGTGGACAGTTCACTACCCAAGCCCTACTGAAATGAGCCAGAGGCAACTGGGCCCCTCTACCCAAGACCTTGGCAGTCCCAGCAGTGTCCGGAGCATGGCCAGAGCCCTGCAGAGGGGAAACAGCTGACTGAGTGCAGTCAGCTGCACAGAAAGGCCACTCGTTCCTAATTACTGCAATCAACAGCTCCAGGTCAACAGGCCTTCCTGTAGTCTTCCTCCCTTTCCAACATCTCCACCTTTCCACTGAGGAATGACATTTATCACACAAATCCACAGCATGAGCTAGGACGGGAAAGAAAAGAAAAAAAATATAGAAAAGAAAGAAGTTTTATTCTCAGGACAGAATGCATGTAAACGTCAAAAACTTCTAGGAAAAAATAGAAAAGCAGTGAAAAAGAAAGAACAAATGGCAAGGGATTTGGAACTGGATGGGCTTTAAGGTTTCTTCCAACACAATCCACTCCATGATTCAATGAACTCATTGAATCTTCACATAAACCTGCCTAGTGAAAAGCTGACTTTTTCCACAAGGCTTGAAATGTAAAAGTTATTTAATGTCTCAGATATTTACTTTACAGAACACACACATGCATCATTGACTTCACTTGTGTTCACATATATCTTGTAGGAATTGATTCCTCTGGGGGCTGCTCCCTGTAAGCCTAAATCTGCTTAAAAACAGCTGCAAAAGGAATCTGCCAGATTACTCCACACATCTCTGTACTGACATCATACTGAAAGGAACAGATATAACAAACTTTTCCTGGAAATCTACTAATTCCAGGCCTCCTATGGCATTAAACTGTTGCAGTAGTAACATGGAGTATAGACTTTCCATAAAGACAGAAGGGGTCTTGTGTTACCTTTCCTATGATATGCTTCTTGGAAAACTGTTGGAAACATGGATTGTCAGCAGCAATGCTCCTGAACCCAATGCACTTGCAGCACCTTAGGGTGAAGCCACCCAGCTGGGAGATGATTTGACTGGGGCCAGCTCAGTACTGCAGACGCTGTTTTCTTGTTTACCCCTTGTCAGGATTGCAGATGTTCTTGCAGAAGTTTCTGCCTGAGCTCTAAATACTAAAATTACTTTCCCCAAGCTTCATTCTATCAAATATAGTCAGTTGTGGTGATGTCAAAGTTAATTTAATGGGATGAGAATCAAGCCTTTACAGTATGTAATGCACCGACCCTCCTTGTTCTTCCCACACTCAACCACTGCTGTCATTACAAAGGATATAATAGGGATGCTTCTGATGTGCTGACTTCTCTCCCTGAACTGGGTGGATTTTTACTGCAGCTTTTTGGATTACTGAGCCCAAATGCCGCAGTAATAATAAAGTAGTATTAATGTAATTAGCTAGTATTTTCCCCTTTGGATGTTATTTAATACCCTACTCTCTGGTCTCGCCTCCTCTCATCTGTTGTATTACAAATCATAGCTCGCTTTACACACTGAGAGGCACTCTGATGAGCGTGACAGTGAGAATTAATTGATAGAAATGACAATAGACTTTTCATCCTATGTGAGATGTACACCATAAACTACTGCCAAATGGGAAGATCTTTCCTGAGACTTTTCTTTTTCTCCTTTCTCTTTTTCTTTTCTTTTTTTTTTTTTTTTAAATCAGAAATGACCTTAACAACCTGAGGAAATTCTGCACATCACTCCATCTCTTCCTATTGAGAGAAGCAGCTCTGCCAGAATACACAGTACAATACGTCATGAATTCACATGCATAAGCATTTCGAAAATCCGTCTTGGACAAGGTTTCTATTTAATTGGCTTAAAAAGCCACTCTTCTCCCACACAGTCTTATGCAGAGCCATCTGTGCAGGGAATTAGCAATCTGGATAAATAGTCTGTGAAGGAATTCGCCCTGCTTGGCGCGGCTGGACGTTGGGGAACTGAATTCCAGCAGCTGTGCTGACCGCTGTGCCGAGCTCACTGAGGGGCTGAGCAAATAAATTATGATGGAATAAAAGGCTCGGAAATGCACTCAAAATTCAAGCCATACTTGAAAAGGCCTGTTAGATGATAGGGCTGGAGGAAAGGCTGAGAGCAAAAGAGCATAGGAGATGCTGAGGAGCAGAAGTCAGGCATTTTACAGTTATTTTTCTGTGGACGTGAGAACGCTTGCAGCCTATGCTTCTTTGTTTGCTTATAGGAGGAATACAGGAAGAGACATCAACACCTTGCTAATTATAAATTAAGTAAGGAGAACTGCGCCTAGAAATCACCACTGGGCACATAGCATTGCTATCTAAGAAGACTAAAATTACTGGGCACCACCTTTGTGCTATCACACCTTGGTGCCAAGCATCTCCAGCATGGTAAGTTCTGACAAGCAAACCAAGGGGAGAAGCTCCTGCTCTGGCATATGCACATGCTGGCTGTACAACATAAGGAAAAAGAAGAAAAAGAATACAATCAAAAACAAATTTAAAGGGCATGCGTGTTGTATTTTTCAAGCCACAATGCCTTCGAGCAGGGCACCAAAAATTGCCAGCAGGAAACGTGCCGGATGTTAGATTCGTGGTTACTGAATTTGCACATAGATAAATGAGAAAGCCAAGACTGCAGCTTCCTCCCCCAGCACACCCCTCCTAATTGTCACATGGGCAGTTGGGAAAATCTTTTTCTCCTGATTGTTGGGGCTATAATACAAGAATTCGGTTACACTGACGCTCCTATCACTCTGCGAGTGAGACGTTCCCATCCAGCCGCGAGACTCCACTGTCTCCCACGGGCACCATATGGAGTTTTCTTTTGGAAGAAAGCAAGCAGCATCTTACCCTACTTTTAGCATGCTACGTATTTAAATGCTTCCGAGCAAAATCCCTTGGGCATGCCCTAGGGATTATTCTCCAGATTTAGGATGGGAGGAAAACACCACAGAGCCCATGGTGACACAGGAGGGTTCCCAGCATTGCCCTACACATTAACAAAGGCATGGTAGCACCTCTGGGACTCCTTGGGTACCGTTAAATGGCTCCACATGTGGAACACTAATACAGCCTGTCTTCAAGATGTTTGATGCCCAAGCAACAAACCAAAACCTTCTCTGGACACTGGCAGTCATGGAATCGTAGAGTGGCTTGGGTTGGAAGGGATCTTAAAGACCACCTTGTTCCAACCACACTGCCTCAGGGTTGCCAGTCACTACTTCAGGCACCAGACAAGGGCCTCATCCTACCTGACCTTGAACACCTCCAGGGATAGCTGCCACTGCAGTGCAATAATTCTTGAGTTGGCACCATGCTGGGACACCTCTTGAACATCCTTTCCAAAACACGACTTCCAGATCACTCAGGAATGCTCTTAGGTGCCAGATGCCTGCACAGCTACAGTCCACAACTGCACCCTGCTCCCCTCATTCTGCTACAGACTCCAAGTGCTCTGCATGCCATTTTCTCATCACTTTTCTCCTTTCCCACTCCCGTTTGAGAGAGTAAAAGTATCAGATGCCTGCTATCCAATCCAATCTCCCCAGTGGACACTAAAAGGATAATAAAAGGATAATTTACTAGTATTCATTCAGATAATCCATCTTGAGCAGATTTTGAGCTATCTGCATATGCCTAATTAAGATTCACTGCAGAGCGTCTGCTGCCGGTGTGGCGCGGCTCCCGGCGCAGCACTGCCAGGCCCTCACCCCATGTCACGGCCGCTCTGTGCCCAGGGGTTCCCCAGGGGGGGAAAGGGCTCCAGGAAATGCAGGGCAGCTGCAGCCAGGGAAACAGGCAGAATTTCTCTACTTGAATGATAGAAAAAAATATTTTCCGTGTTAGCAACAGTTCCAAAGAATATACCCCTAAGGGAGTCATCCTTTCAGCAATATAAATTACTTTAAAGGGAGAATCAGCCCAGGCAATTAGACCTTTTAGAACAGGTGACCACCCTTCTACACATTAAGTCTCTGATGGCAAAACTGCTTCTCCCATCCCCAGCGACGCAAGGTGCTTGAAGTGTCAGTAAACATACAACTATAATTACATGAGCTGCCTCATTTCACCAGAATCTTTTCAAGATTCATCATCTGTGCATTGATTTTGGATCGTAGGACTACATGTTTTTCTCTTTTGTTAACACACTTTTAAGCAAGATTTAACTGCTCAGCGATAATTTGCTCCTGAATATTTTGTCCGAGTTGCAATGATAAACTCCCCCAGTGTTGGGAATGCAGCTGTTTGTTGTTGTCATCGTTGGGGCACCTGCCTTTTCCTCCAGCACATCTTCAGTCAAGGGCCAGGAAGCGTTCTCATGCTTTCCCTACCTGCAAGTCATCATCCTCACTGCTCCTGCTGCAATGGGAACCTTTGCACCCTCGCAGAGCAAATCCCAGTCATCCCCACTGTACTACATCCATGGTAGAAGCTGATGGAAGATCCAAGGCTTAGGTAGAACACGGCACCTCCATGTCTACCGCCCTAGCTCAGTACTGAGTGGAGAAGAGACAGAAAGTAGAAAAAAAAATATTATAGACTGGAATTGGATGATCTGTGAGGTCCATTCCAACCCAGCCCTTCCATGGCTCTTTGACCTTTGATGTCCCTTCCAATCCAACTCTTCTATGATTTCACAGGATAAAATAAACACAGAGCAATGTGCATTTTGATCAATATTTTGACAAAAATAGCTGACAAAGAGTTTATTTCTCTGGCTGTTACTCCTGAAGCTGTACTGTCAGCTCACTGTCACTATTAGTGCATCAGTGGGACAGCTGATGCCCAGACCTCATCCTTTTCTTTTATATTTCCCGTGTACCATATCTTTGCCACATCATAAAGAGGAAATAATCCATTTTTGTGGGAAGGGTCAGGCCTGGTGGATCAGGGAACGTTTGTGTGGTTGAGGCTGAGTTAGAAGGAGATAACAATTACCAGCAAGTCATTACTTAAAAACGAGATAATTTTTCAAGCAAGCATGAATGCGTCTGCACATTTCCAGCAAGCAAATAGCTTTGAAAACTCCCTGAACTGGAAAAAAAAAATACCCAACAAAAACCAGGGTGAGTTCTGATCGCGTGCTTTTGTCTAACTGTGTTTTAAAGAAACATTTGCTGAGGCCTATCACTGAAGAAGTGAAACAGGATTTTAAGTTTACCTGTATCTCAGCACTTCGATGTTTAGCCTGTGGCTAAACAAGATTTTCCTGCTCACAGTTACGGTTTCATGTGTGGCTGCAATAAAAAGCCTCGATAAAAATGTAGGCATTTACAGAGCGAGTACCACCGAACCATTGGTTTTTCACTAAACACGCATTACATAAAAAAAGAATCCTTAAGCATACTGCTAAGCTCCCAGCACAACATTTCACAGTAATCGGGCTGTCAGCAGCGACGGTCCCCCTGCAGCACACATGTAGTCACAGCTCTCCCAGAGCACAAGAAGCTGCAGAGCTAATCTGGGACTTTGCTTTCCACCCCTCCTGAAAGCACAGGAACAGAAACGTTGGTGCTCCTCACCTTCTTTTGCTAGGAGCTCGCATTTGCTGCACGCTCCTCTAGTGCCAGGAGATGATGCATCGCTCCAAAGCAAGGAGCTCGCAAACGACACTGCAACGGGAAAGAGAAGTATGCTGGAAGAGAAAAAAAAAAAAATAAAAAAAAATCCCTAATCAAAGTCTTTCAAATTATATGGAATACTGACAGCTTTTTACGCTGTTTTAATTAAGTACACTGTAATTTAAACCACTGAACCATAACAACCCAACGTTTAGTGTTATATCCCTAGGAGAACTTTAAAAATATGCATAATTCTGCCCGCAAGGTAATTGAGGGATATTTTTGGGGTGGTGGGGGTAATTAAAGGTTATACAGGAGAGTAATAGGAATTTTGCTTGGGTACTGATAGCGTTGGCAACTAAAAGCTCCTCGGGAAAGCGATTTGTGATCTGGGATGAGAGCTGCTCTCAGTGTTTGGGAAGGCAGCAGCGAGCTCTGCAGAAGGGTATGTGTGCAGCAAGGAGCTGCTTGGGGACACCACTGGCACAAGCACAGGGTAGGGTGGTTTGGGAGCACAGTGGGACTTGCAGCAATCCCATCCCAGCCCTTGAGTGCAGGGTGTTCGCATCTGTTCTACGGGGAGGAGGAAATACAACGCATGTGGGGTACTTAAAATCTCATTCCTAAAGAAGTGCAGCCCAAAGCATCGCAATACATCATTTGAGGGGCAATATTTGCTATACACGAAGCAGGAAAAGGTGCTCGCAGCCCCCGAAACCTGACGGGCTGCATAGATAGAGCTGCCATAGTATGTACAGGGAGATTCAATGTGAAAAGTGGAAGATAATGTGCTCACACACTAATGGGCACTGAACTAGACACAGGCTCATTTTTCACATCATGTCATCTCTAAGGTTTGAATAAAAAGTAATGGCTAGAATGAGCCTGGATCTATCTCAGACATTATCATTTGCCTCCTCAGTTTTATTTGTGTTGACTTGTACAGTCTAAAAAGATGACAGTCTCCGGGCCCCCGGATCAGTCTGAGTGATAATACACAGCACATTACACTGCTGGTGACAGGTTCTGTTCTCCTCGCTGGCATATGAGCGCGGCGCATCTCCCTCCGTCATCTCAAATGCTATAAACTGACAGAATAAAGAATCTTGCAGAGGGGACATCACAAACCCTGTCTGTTATGATTTTATGAGATAAACTGGAGTTTCTAGGGTATCTTGTTCAGGAAATTAGTGTCAGTCAAACTTTAGGGGATTTTTTTTCTCTTTTTTTATAGTTTAAAAAAAAAAAAAAAGATAAATAGCAGGCTCCAGAAAAGTGGCTTTCTCTATTTACATCCCCGCGCAATCAAAGCCTAATTTTGAATCATGGGGAAAAAATATATATATATCCATTTTAAAGTAGGAATCCTGTTATGCTGGTGAGGCTGAAAGGGAACGTTTCCGGCTCCACCTGAGCATGGGCAAACAGCTGTGTGCTCTCACAGCACTTCCAGCCGAGCAACACCACAGTCCTACTCTGCATCAGGATTTTTCACCCTCAAAATGCCTCGGATACCCTCACCAGCCCACAGCCCTAACCCAAGAACTTGCTGCAGCCATTATGCCCAATGATAAATTCACATAACCTGAGATATCTCGGCTGAACCTCGCGTGCTCAGCCCCATGGGCATAATGCTTAATTAAGTGTAATATCTTTATTTAAGACAGGCGCTCCCACGAACTCTGAGTAGTGTTCCAGAAATTATTTTCAGAGATTTTTAGTTACGGGAACGCACGGGGAAAAATATTACCGAGATAATCTGCAATCTGTAGAGAGAGATGAAAAATCTAATTCTTTTGTTTAACCTGGAAGATGACTCTAAGCCTGCACTTAATAAATCCCAGCAGGTTAGAGGGGCTCGGATTAATCTGTGCCATGCTAATCCTGCTGCGTGGGGAGGACCCTCACATCCCACGTGCAGGGGGCAGGGACTGATCCCAGAGGGTCACCGTGGGGCTGGGGCTGCTCCTGCCTCACTACTGTTAGGTACAGCCAAGAAGGCTTTCAAAGCTGCTGCTGTTCCCTAAACCCACCAAGATGTATCTCTTATGCCTTAAAAAAAATATATACATTTCAGAATCGTAAAAATTTACAAGTACTTGAACCATAATCTGCCAATTGTGGCAGCTGTTTCCCATGTAATTTCAGATACTTCTGTTATAATGAATGTGTCTCACTTGGCTGAAGTTCCTGTGAGTATTTAACTCAGGCTGTACACGGTCCTTTCCAGACCAGTTTCCTGCTCCGAATTTCCTCTGCTGTCTAGATGAAAGGATGGCACAAAACATGCAAAATGTATAAGATATGCAACACTGGCTTCCATCTCTGTTTGAGTCGGAACTCTCTCCCAAGGATGCTTCCACTTGCCACCAGGCAGATTTCTCACATCGCATTTGAGCGTTACATATATTTCGTAAGGAACAGGAACTGAAGTCAGAACAAAAGTAAAAGCCATGTAGGAAAGGTGAAGAAACAGAGGGAAGCAGCAGGAAGCATGGGACTTCTTTACTCCTTCTACGATCTGCAGCACTGATGCAGAGCGAGTGCTGCCTTCCCACAGAAAGCATTCCTCTCAAACGTGAAACTGTAGGCTCGTGGGACCACTAAGGCTGGAGAAGACCTCTCAAAACCCCGAGCCCAACCCCAGCTGACCATATCCCACAGTGCCACATCCCTATGGCTCTGGGGCACCCTCAGGGATGGTGGTACCCTCTTGCATCCCCAAAATTGTGGATATTTTTTCCACATCTCATCTTTCATCATCTCCCTCCAGCAACACGCGGCGTGCGTGCTCTGAGTATCTCACACACAGACCTCTCCAGTCACCAGCAAGGGCAGTGATTAACGAAGGGTAACTATTAAACAGTACCTGCAAGCAGTTCTTTCTTAGAACTTGGCCTTAATTTCATTCACTACCGAAACTAGATTTTTAATAATTACTAAAAAAAAAAAAAAAAAAGTCAATTCTGCTTTCTCAAAGACTCCCCAGTTTTTGTAACCTGAGCAGCGCACAGGACCCAGCATTTGGTCTTGTTGAACTTCATTCAATTGGACGCTAGCCCAGCCTAACCTGTCCTGATCCCTCTGCAGGGCATTCCTACCCCCAGGCAGATCAATGCTTCCAACATACATGCCAAAATGCTGATATATCAGTGAGAGAAAGACACAGCAAGCCCACAGCTGCCTGCCCTACAAGCAGCTTCACCATCCAGCACCACAATCCATGTCACGTACCCAGTGGTACCCAGTTCCCTGAAACAAAGAGGAACCTGCCCCAAACAATCCAGTGTGGGATTATATAAGGCCCCATCCCTTGGGGAACCTCGGCTGCTATTTAGCTGATTGCAATTTCTCATCACAGCAATTCTCAACATCATCATTATCAGAACAGCAATCAAACACAAACAGGAGCTGGTTCTAAATGAGAGGTGGATGGGTAATGAAATAATTGCCGTGCTTCACAGCCCAGGGACACTCCCCAGCCCCCAAATACCTGACCTTCTCTGGGTATGTCAGGTACGGAGGTTTCCGTGTTTTACATCACTCCTGAATTCGTTACAGCCATAACCTTTGTGTTGCCAAAGGCACAGTGGAAACTCCAGCTGATCTCAGAGAACTCCCTTTGTAAATCCCAATTCAGAAACACATGCTACACAAACAAATAAAAAAAATAATACTAAGTAATTTCTTTTTAATTGTTCCTTTGTGCTGCCCCTGGGGTTTCTTTCTTCAGCAAAAGGGAATGTCTCAAGGCACAGTCCCATTGCAGCAGTGCCAGAGTCGCATAACACTGAGCAGATTTTCCAATGCTGTAACTGTTGCATTTCTGATAATGCAGAGGTAATACATTGCTCAAGAAAAGCACCATTACATGCCCACCCCAGATACAAACACTTATCCAATTAGTGCCTGGACAAAAAAACCAAACCAAACCAAACAAACAAACAAACAAAAACCCCAAAAAACCACCAGACTTGGCTAGAATTAAATACCCTCCCTTTGCCCAAAAGGAAACTGCCCACCAGCTGCTGAAGTCAGGCATGCTAACCCCCAGACATCCTGGAAGTGGGGACATCCCAGGAAAACAAAAACCACATTAATATTCCTGAAAACTTCCTAGCTACGTGGTACATAGAGTCACAGCCACGTTCCAAAGCACGTTTCCAAAGATGCCTGTGTGCCACTCACTGCTCCTCCCCAAGGCTTTGTGTGTCCTGACACCCTGCTCTGTCCCATACATGTACCCATGGCCATCTCAGGCAGTGAGAACAGGTCCTGCATCCATCTTTTGGTACCTTTTGGCTGCACCAGAGGGCTTGCAGGGACGTGCTGCCCACACAGACCAGGAACAACACCTCAACTTTCCCTGGGTTTCAGGATCCAGACATGGAAGAGCAGCTTTCTTTTAATGGTTCTAATTTGTTTGTTTGTTTTTAAGTATTCTTCTAATTTTCTATTCAGTGGTAAGAATCCCACCACCAACCACCTTGGCCAATGCTGCGTGCAGGGAGCAGCTCGCTGGGGTCCCATTGGGAGCAGTGTCATTGGGCACTGGGGGAATGTAGGACAGAGCACCTTTGGGTGGCAATGTGGGGGCAGCATCTCTGTTCCAGGGATCAGCCCTGCTCTGAGCAGCACCGAGATCCGTATCCAGGAGTAGATGCATGCAGGAAGCTTGGATCAGCAAAGCACTCAAGCAAATGCTGTGCTTCAGGTGCGAGGATTCCCTGGTGCCCTTTCTCCCTCGTGTCAGGCACAGCTCAGCAGCACGGCTGAGTGCACGTGCACCATCCTGCTCTATGATAGTGAGCCCTTTTCACAGAGATAAAAATCAGAGAATACTGCAAGTTTAGCTTCCTAGGTTAGATAGAAGACACTGACTGGTTCCTGAGAGCTTATTGGATCATGTCCTAAATCACTAACTCCTCTGGCAGCAACACCGCACTGTGCCAGAAGACAGCAGCAAGCAGAGCTCCATGGAGGCGGCTGAGCATGTGTATTTAGATATACATATATCCATGGATATAAATGGGAGATAAGATGTATATACATACACAGATACATCTATAAGCCAGGAATTTTTTCTTCTCCACCCTGCAAGCAGCCACCAAATCCCAACATCAGCCCTGGGATGGCCATCCTCCCTCCTTCCCGCAGCACACCTTGCACGCAGTGCCATGCTGGCAGCACACAGGGCACAGGTTAGATGCACGGCCCCCGGCTCTCCCAGCCCCAACACCAGGAGCACACGGAGCGGTGCCGCCGGTGAGTTCGGATCCTGACAGCGTATTTCCAGACGTAGCGCGTCTTAATCAAATTTGAAAATAAAACATCCCAGCGTCGGGCTCCGCCGTGGAGCTAAAATTATAACACACATGTTTTTATGCTTTGCCAATTACATTTGAAATAGGGACTGTTTGTTTCAGCCCCTCTAAAAATGAGACGAGGATGAGAAAACAACCTATTTCCTTATTAGGTTCAGGAGTCAAAGGACTCCGCCAGGAGCCGCAGGCTTCAAGAGCAGAGAAGATTAAGACATATATTGGATTCATGATGGAGGGCACAAAGTTCATTTTCAAAATAAAACAGAATTTTATTCATATTCCTTTTAAAATTCAGATTGCCATTTGCCAGCTGACCTGTGACATGGCAGCAGTGTATTACATTTTCAATGAGCAGCCTGTCTGGAGCTGCCGGCAGAGCAAACTGCTTCCTGGTCGCGCTTCTCCGGCACCCTGAGAGAGCAGGAATTTGTCGGAATCCTTGTCAGCACTGTCAGCGGTGAAAACAGGGACGGGGCTGCATGTTTGTTTTTAATAAGGAGACATGCAGAATAGCCAAGTCACCAGCATTATGCGCCGAGCAGGGCTGATAACAAAGAAATCTGAGCTCACTGTGGTCTGCATGGGGGGTGGGGGGGGAAATCAGGGTGGGAATGTTTGGTGGCTACGCTGAAAATAAAAACGAAAGCAGACTAAGGGGAAAACACATCTATATTTAAAATAAAATAAAATAAAATGCAAAAGCAGCTGAAAGCAAGTTCGGGGAGCGCGAGTCAAGGCAAGGCTTTCTATAGCGCGGAGCTCGAATTATCGCTCTCGCCATCTGTCAAAATTCTATTACAAAAGGCACATATGCAAAGATACACGAAGACTGATTTTCATATATATTAAAACCCACAACTCCAGTGGAAAAGCAGAGCCGCGCGCCGCCGTGCCCAAGAGCTCCATTTGGAACTTTTGGGGCTTTGCTCTGATTCAGCTGCACCGAAACAAAGGGGGACTTGCCAGGAGGAGACAAACACACACAGCAGTCAGCAACACAGGGCCAGCCAGGGGCACCGCACCTCGCAGCCCCACAAAGGGAGGAGGAAGAGGAGGAAGGCTGCACGTGGGTGCTCCATGCAGGACCCATCCATTCCACATCTGTCAGGTGCTTCTGTCCATGGGCACCAAGAAGCAAACCCATTTACGACAGGTGAATTTGGATAACCACGTACCAGCAGAAACACACCTCGTGCTCGGCGTAAAGATGATGATGAATATCAATTCTCTGCGCACCAAATGTTAAAGTTTTCCCAGCCGAGGCTCTCTCATGTGAGCCATGTTAACCTGCAATCCATACACACCCACGTGTATGCAATGTATGAGCAGGATAAGCAATTGTGCTGGCAATCTATTTCACCTCGTGAGCAGCTGAGCTCTAGGACACAGCACCGGGCGTCAGTGCTGTGGAGGGAAGCACAAGGCTTCTCCCTGCTGCTCCCAAAGGTGCCTGCACACCAGAGCATTGCAGGCACTGCAGCCACAAGCAAACCAGGGCTGATCCCCACCCTCAGAGCCCTGTGGGGGCACCCGCAGGGAGGAACACACATGGCTGCTCACATCCCACATTCAGGAGTCAAGCTGCATCACTTCCACCATAACACAATGCAATGGGACTCCACTGATGGCAACGCTGCTTTGTGGATACCCATGGAGCACAGCTGCTGCTGCAACCCCTGAGTTCCAGGAGTCTGAATCAGAAAGAAGTGAAAACAAATAGGAAAAATAAACATTCTTAGCAACAACATTGCATTTTAGAACCTATTTTTTAAGTATCGATGCTCATCATCACCAACCATAGGCTTACTTCATTTATTAAGGTGTCTGGTGGAAGTGAGACTTGTGAAGCCCAGCTATATGTTGCTATGAACTACCACACTACTGGTCTGTACCATCAGCACTCTGGATGAATCTTAATAACAATTTCTCTATGCCATACTGCCAACAGCACTGCGATCACCAGTGTCAACCCAGAGAAGTCTCGGTGCCCATGGTCCCAGCACTGTCCCCACAGCCCTGGTGGCTCTGGGCTGGGGACAGTGGGCACGGGGCTCATTCTGCACCCAGAAAGGTGCTGCCAGAACCCTGAGCATCAGCAATAGCACGAGGGAGTGTGGCCGCTCCACTCAGCTCTGCCTCCAAAACCTGGCGCTCGCCTCCTCACAAATAGGGCAGGATGCAGAACCCTTAATTGGTGTGCGCTTCTCCAACACGTTTTTAATGAAAACGCAGCACATAACTCTTAGTTTGTTGGCTGGCAGAGCCCAATTTACAAAAGTGGGAGTGCAAGATAAGAAAAGAGTACATCTGCAGAGCAGGCTGTGCAATGAATCACACAGTGCCAGAGTTGAGCAGAATATAATTGAGTCCAACATCTCTGAGCACTTTCACCATAATTAATGATAATCTGTAACAGAGGAATCTGAGATTCCAGTTCAGAGAACTGTTTAATTAGGCCAAGTAATGAAAGCAGAAGCAGTACAAGAATATGGCCTGCCTCATGATTAATGATTCATGCTACTGAACACAAAAGTGCCGCACCGTTAACTCTAACGGATGCTGCATCTCTCTGGCATTTACAAAATAGTGAAATGCATGCATTTTTGTATTTTAAAGACGTAACTGGCAGTATCCTTTTCTGAGCTATTTACATGATAAATATGGTCGCAAAGGTAACCGTCTTCCTCTCGGGCTCTTTGCTCTGAGGTGCTTCAAGATAAATATGGCACTGCCCGAGCGTCGGCATTAAGGTAAGGTCTCTCCTGCTCAATAATTAATATCTTCACTTTTAAAGTTAGCCAAACACTGATGTTTTTCCTTTGTACTTTGATGGCACAGATGAGCCCCCGTGAAATGATGTGCTCACAGCATTGCTATGCAGACACTGAGCTCTCCAGAATGGAAAGAATAGCTCGCTTCATAAGGCACAAAATGGGAAGGGAAGAAGAAAAGAGACAAGATGGTAAGTTTTGTGCAGGTTTCCACTCTCCCCGGGTCAGGGTGCAAAATGTAGAGCAATTTGACACAGAATTGCCCTAGAAGTGTAAGGGACATGACAAAAGAAGTGATAAGACTGCCTGGGGCTTTAACTTACAAGCCAGCAAATTATATGGGTTTTATGTGACTATTTACTCCGCCATTCAATGAAACAAGGAGCACTACTTATCACAGGCACCGCAGAAGCCCACGGTGCATATGCAAGGTCTAAGATAAGAACACTCTCACAAAGGAACACGTTCACTAATGTCTCCATTCCCACCAGATGAGGTCTCCTTGGGTGCCTGCCTCAGAGGCTGCCGCACTCCTGCACCCACCGCGACTAATGCGGGTGCAGGACATTACCTCCTCTCTGCTGTAATGGGCCACCATCTCCATCCTGCTGTCATCCTCATCTCAGCAGGGGCACCCCAGTGCCACCCCCTGCCTGCTTCCTATGCGCATGTCTGCTCCAGGGCGGCCCCACAGTCTTAAGCTCAGCAGATGTGGTATACTCAAGTTTTCCAAAGGGCCCTGGGCAGCCTGGTCTAGGGGGTGGCAACCCTGCCTACAGCTTTATGGATGGGCTACAGGATCCCTCCCGACCCAAGGTCATCTGCAGTTCAATAGGGTTTCACTGCACAGCTTAACACTGAGCTAAGACTCACTACTGAGCACTGCAACATTTGATCCTTGCCATATCAAAAACCCTTAAAAACAGAAAGACACAAAAGACAACAACAGCTCAACCTGCAAAAACACGAGCCACGTCCAACAAGCGATATAGCTGCAGCAGCCTGAAAAGGCAAGGTATAGTCTTGGAGCACCCTGCCTGCTTCTTACAGACAGTTGCAAGGCCTGGAAAGGGCTCAGGAACAGCAGCACTTCGCAGAAGGTTTCAAGGAAAATTCCCGTCAGAAACCAAAAATACACTTCTAGCCTACCTTCATGTGCAAGGCTGGAGGCTGCACGCAACTCATCCTGTGTAGAGCACAACTGCTGCTGGCCAAAGGGCTCCAGAACAACCACCTCCAGTGAAATACCTCATGTGAGGGGGAACTCAGCCCACCTGATTGCAGGAGGGGCCGATTGCTTACTCAGCTGTAATTAAAACCACAGTCACAGCATCACACTAGAACCTTAGAAATTTAGTAGTACCAGCCTGAGATGTTTTTCAAAGTTCCTGTGAACTGTCCCATCCTGTAATAATCAGCAGTGGGTTTAAGTATTTAACTTATAGGGGGCTTTTTTTTCCCCCACCAAAAGGCATAGGTGATTCTGTGCTCATCATTATCTGCTGCTGATAATCTCTGTGCTATCTACAAATCCTTTGCGGATGTTGTTGCAAATGAAACTCAACTTTTCCTTTCCCTCTTTCCAATGGCCTCCCCTTTCCAGTGCTGCATTCAGCCAGCCGCAGCTTTGCAGTGGGTCAGAGACGGCTCCTGGTTGAGTCCTTGCACTAAGCAAGGGCAAAGCGACTGTAGCTGAAACGTAAGGCACCGTGGGTGAGAAGAAGACCCCGTGCAGAGCTCAGAGCCCACGGGTGAGAGTGGGGTGCCCAACAACTCAGCCTGTCCCTGCCACTACCCAACAACAGCACTTGAACAGCTGGAGTTATTGACTTTGTAAAATCAATAGCTATTTTTATTAATCATCTTTAGATAGCATGATGCTCCTACTATATCTCTTTCAGTGACTAATACAATAAATTTCCCCTTTTGATGTTCCCTGACATTTGAGCAAATTAAATGGAGCATTAAATGTGATCCTCTTTGGGACAAAAGTGGGCCGAATCATTTGTGACTACTTTATTAACTGCGGGGAGAACGCTGGCTGCACCTTCAGAGCGTTGTTCAGCAAGCGGCGTTTATTATTATTTAAATTTTTCAGAGTGGTGCTATATTGCTATGGATCAAATGGTTTTAGTTTCACCCAAACGGAGATATTTCCATATTTACTTTTAGTGGGAACAGGATAGGAGGCGAGGAGCTGCGGTCTGTCTTTGCAAGAAGTATTTATCAAGTAGGCTTTCTCATTAGAAAGGAGGATGTCCCTCAGAAAGTTCACATCAGTAAGCTTCTAAAAGGCTCAAGCACGGTTATTTTCTTTTATTCTGGATACGGGATGCAGTTTGCCCAAAGAAGAGATGGTCCCTTAAGCACGGATCCCTGCAGGACTGCCACGGCCCTGTGCCCGCCCCGTGCTGTGGGGATCCTGATGCTCCGCAGCTCACAGCCACGCTCACCCACCAGTGCTTTCCATCAGCTGTCGCCACCATGTGCGTTTGAATATTCAAAACACCTCTGAAGGACTAAAATAGCTAATGACATCACTCAGACGTTCGCTTTATCACTGCTTTGCAAGGGGAAGCACTTTGGGGAGGAAGAAGGCAGGGAGAAAGCGGCCCAGCACGCGTTGCAGAAGCACAACTCTCAGTCCACCCACTGCATATCAGTTTCTGCACAAAACACCCGCTAGGTGTGCCTGCTTTATGCCTTGGTACGAGATCAATGTTACACTGCTCTCTACTACAGCTGCCAAAATTTGAAGTGGAATTCCCCTCATCTCCCACAGAAGCACCAGTCCTCCTGTAATCGCTGCTGCTTCTGCTGGGCAAACATTGAAGTTTCAGATTAGGGAGATAAGAACCAAGTGACATAAAGTAAGAACTGTCCTGAATTGTATTCCATGCTCAGAGTGACCCCAGACATGATCTTTGATTGAACCTGGAGTGCAATAAAGGAATTAGAGCTGATCTCCACCCAGGCACGCCGCCTCCTGTGGAAGCAATACAGGTGTGTCAGCACAGCGCTCAGCTTCAGCTAATTAATCCTGCATAGAAACTAATTAACCTGAGATGGGCACTGTCTGAGTCCCTGAGAGCTCTGTGCCCCCCATGCTTCCAGGCTGTGGTTTGGGCAGAGGTGCCCACAGCCCTATGCTTCCTTCCATGGTGAGGATTCCTCCCATCATTTCTCCAACCCAGGGCTCACTGTGGCTTCACAGGTCTGCATCTCTGAGGGCATCTCCGAGAAGGAGCAGCGGAGAGAGGTGCAGAGGACACATGAAGCAGCTCACCACCAGATGGGGAGACACAAACACCTACACACTGCACACCTTTCTGCATCCCAGGGAGTGGCTGGTGCTCACTGTGAGCAGCATCCAGCCGGCTGCGGCACGGTGCCAGGCAGCTGCTGGCTTTAGTGAACGCCAGACTCGATGGCTTATTAAGCAGAAAATAAAGGCTTTGCCCACCTAATTGGTATTTATTGTTAAACAGCTGGCTTGCTGTGCTTCTGCTAGAGCTCCCAGCCTTTCCCTTTAGTCACCTGCATGGGGTGAAATACAAAAATGACAGCAATAGCCTTAATACGTTAATAGCCAGCCTCAGGCAGCTGGGATGCATGCGATTTAAAAGTGTGAAAGCGAATAAAATAAAGTGGATGAAGCACAGGGGCTACTGCAGTCCAGGAGAAGGGGTGAGGACTGAGCCCAGGATGGGTCAGCCCTGCCCGTGGTGGGGGGTTGGAACTGGATGGGCTTTTAGGTCCCATCCAACCCAACTGCTCCGTAGTTCGATGATTCTAGGACAGCAACACCTTCCCTGCCCCTCTTGAACTGAGATGCTGACTGCTGAGGCCACCCTCAGGACAGCAGGCTTACACAGGCTATACATACAAATTTTAAGTAGTGTTACACCACAGCAGGTATTTTAGCTACTAAAATGTTTCAACGTCCTGAAGTTTTCCTCCCTAATTTCATTTAGCTGTCAAAGGAAGCCTCACAAGTTCTGCAGCAAAATAGAGCGGGCTGTATAAAAGCCACGGAGTATTTTACTGCAAGTCGCAGCCTGCATGCAGACCCCCAGATATCTGTCCAGCCCCTCAGAGCATCAGTGCAGAGCCACGCACCCCTCACACGAAAACACACTGAGTTACTCACTGAGACATACACTGAGAAAAGATGTCCTCAGTCGACGCGAGGCAGGTGTGTGGGTGCCTCAACTTAAAACAAGAGTCAAGTTACTTTGCAAAGTCTTTCCTTTGCAGCTTATTTTCTCTTCAAAATGTCACTTGGAATATTCAGATACCAACATTGGTGAATATTTAATGAGTTATATAAACTTATACATCGCAGTCTCTGCTCTCATCTGCTGTGTTTTGCTCCCAGGACAGTGCTTTCCTTGGAGCAGGCCGTCCCTGTTCCGTGGAGTGGTGCTTTTGTAATTGCACACCAGAATGGTGATCCCATTTTCCAGCAGACAGCAATGGTATGGCACTTCCTAAGTGTCAGAAGCACTGGCCTTTGCCCCCAGAGAAAGGCAAAGCAGCTGAGTCTGGCACTTGGAAGGGTAAAACATGCTTAACCATCTCCGTTTGCTGGTTGAGTATTTTGGTAATTTTCAATATTTTAACATTGGAAAAACAAAAACAACACAGCAACCAGAACATGTCATGGGCAAGGGCCCATTTCTGCTTCCCGGAGCAGGATGGCACGAAGGACTGGAGGATCTTCACAATATCACAAGAGTCACTGAAATTAGCTTTCTGCAATAAGCCCAGTCATGTCACCAGGCTCCTTTTAGACGATCTAAAGATTAAAGGCTCTATTCCTGGAGGGTTCCTGTGGCATTTACTCAGGGATTTTTATCAAGCTTTATGTGATGGGCTACCTAACACACCTCTTCCAACCTTAACAGCTAACAGGAATTTGGTATCTCTCAACATGGATTTTGTGCTGTACTGCAGAATATTTGGCAAACATCTTGAGACTGTAACTAGTCAATGGAAGGGAGATAAAATGAAAGAAGGGGAGAAAAGTGGGAAAAGATTCAGAGCAAACATTTAGATTCAGAAGCAAAGTATGTATGTATACACAGCCAGTGCGCACGCTGAATCCACAGCTTTAGGCACGGCGGTGTAATTCTGTGCACTGGGATCAGGGCTGCTGAGGTGGGACCCAGCTCCAGGCAGCATGCTGGGCTGGAAACCTCGGTTATATGCAAAGGAAATACAGATGCAACAACAGTGTGGGCTGTGGGAAGTGGGGAAGTGCACCTGGCTGTGGTTAGGGTCTCTGTAAGAGCATCCGATGCTATCTGAGCATCCAGCACCATCTGATGAAGAACCACATCCTCGGGACAGAGGGAGATGCTTTGTTTATTCCCTGTTGATAACACTCAAATTCTGTTACTCTCTGGCCAAATACTGTTCATCCTAGCCAACAAGCAGGAGCTCTCCCATGAAACCAAGTACACTGTGGAGACTTTAGGGCAGCATTGCTTCCATGCAATGAACCATGTAGCTCCAGAGGTGCACACACCACCTCCCTGAAGGCTCTAGAAACAGCTATATCTGCAAAACCACCCAGCCAGGTTTTCAGTTTGTAGTTATGAGTGGAGTGCAAAGGGCCACGAAAACTGCTTAAACACTGATGAGCAAAGTGCATATACAAACACGCTTGTAGATGTATAGCTACTTGCTTAGTGAGTGTTGTGAGCTGGTAAAAACCCAATGTGAGGTATGGAAATAAAACGCAGCCCTGGGTCAGCCAGCAGCACTGCCTGGTCCTGGCACTGCTGGGTGCTGGGGAAGGAGCTGTGGCCGCTTCATTCCTTGCTGCAGATTTGTTGGCTCCCGTTATAAAATGGTGCAATTACTGCAGGTCATGAACATCAAATGCCACTAACACCTCCAGCTGTGCCTCCGCAATAGCCTCCCGACAGAAGTACTACAACACGGTAATAATAATATCCCAGCTGCAGCCACAATCACTGAAACCACTGATGGTGTCAATAATGTATAAAACCCCACGGAAACTCAACTGTACTCACCAAAAGGCATTCATCAACTTCTCCACGTTTTATCTACCATTTCAAACGGACCGGTTTTATTGTCGGACTTTTAAATAAATGGGGAAGGTAAAGAGGCCCTGGCTGAATTGCTCTGTCTGCGGTAAAAGGTATTACAGAAAGTTCTGCCTTAACACCTGAGCACTTGGGAGCCCGGCGGGGCTGGGGGCCAGAGCAGAGCAGCAGCCAGGGGGGCCTGGGCAGTGCTGGGGGTCAGGGGGCTGCTGAGAGCCCTGGATGGGGACAGGGAGAGGGGGTGGCTGGGGGAGCGCGGGAAGAGCTCAGATCAAAGGGAAGCCTCAGCCCTGGGGACTCACGCAGGCTTTTACTTAAGTCTTCTCTGAAAAGAAAAGAAATCAATTTAATTAACAAAATGCTTTACATTAGAATTCATCAAAATGCCCTTCAAAGGGGAACAAAAAAAAAAAAAAGGAAAGAAAGAAAGAAAAAAGAAAGTGGTTTCAAATGATTTGGTACTTTCATAGGTACTGCCACCAAACCTGGTGCATTTCCACCACGATTCAGGTGTGGAACCATCCCCCGCTTCTGGGCACCACAGCAGGAGCTCACCCAGCCCTACACAGAATTCTCTACAATGTACTGTTGCAGTACAGGTTTTCACTGCAAAGCACCCTCATGTTGAACTCGGAGTTAAATGGACAACCAGATTCTCAAAGTATGCGTGCTCGCAACGCGCTGCATAATGACTGGAGAGATGGGGGTAAAAGAGGCAAAAAGAAACCCGTTAATTATCAGTGAGAGCTATTCCCCTGCTTTCTTATTAATGCACACACTAAACGAGACTGTGCATCGGCCTTCTGAGAGTGTCTGGATGGGTGTCCACGGGAGCAGGGAAATAAAAGCAGAGGCGAAAGTAACTCATCGTGCAACACCATTTATATCCACATCTACATAAAATAAAGGAGATCAGGCTAAAAATTAAAGAGTGGTTCCTCACCCTTCAGGCCGCTGTTTCATGGCTGAAATGTGAAAAAAAAATAGATTATTTGTGTTGGCTGGGAAGAAACTCGTTTGCTTAAAGAACTATCCAAACAGAGAAAGACAATCTGTCCAAGAACAGGGCAGAACTACGCTTGTAACCACCTACACAAGTACTACATGCCCAGCAGAGGACCAGCGTGCCTCTGCTCCAGCAGGAGCCTCACGGGGCCAGGCAATAACTGGGCATTTGTCGGCCTCTCCTTGTTCTGACTTCTGTAACCCAGAGTCTGGTGTGACAAGCATCCTCTCATAAGCAACACTGCAGTCACACAGCACCGTGTCCGCACGCAGGGGATCACTCGTGCCTCGAGGACACGGGCAGTAAAGCAGCCTCGTGGAAGTGGCAACTTCCTTCAAACACCTTAAATAAATCTTCTTTTTTTTTTCTTCCTTTCTGTCTGACCTGGATCTGGCTGCCAGTGCGCATGAAAGAAATTACGAGAGCTTCTCAGTCACTGCTACTCTGGTTCCTTTTGCACTACAGCATTTGTCATTGCCAAAACAGCAGAGTTTAATTAAGTGTTGTGAGCAGCCTAGTGAGAAACACACTTTAAATTAAACCTCTGTACATGCAGCTATTGGTTCCTTACCTCCTGAACAATCAGCGGGGTGTTCGGCATAAATTCCTCCTCTCAGGGGAAAGGCAGCTGCACGCACCTCTAGCAATTCATAAACGATCCGGCTTCCCCAGAACCATATCTTATTAAAGCGCATTTAATTATTTCTTGGTTTTAAGCACCGGTAGATGAAGGCGATAATTAATGTGCCTACCACTAAACATTTTATTTACTCTTGATATATTAATGGTATTATCAAGAAAATACGCTACAGTTTCAGGTTTAACAAAATTACATGGCAAATTATCTTTTGATGCATCAAACCATCGTTAATATAATGGAATAAATTATTTTAACACCTCAGTAGTAATGAATGGGTACGAGTGTGTAAGCGTCTTAATTTTTCAAAATGTTTTTACACTTACAGATTACTTAAATCATCGATGCAGGGGTTGGGAATAAGATGGGAAAAAAGAAAAAACAATACTACAAAACCAATGTTAGAAGGGACTGACTTTTTTTTTTCCCCTATAAGAGAGAAATATTTCAGTGTCAGTCTTTCCAGGAGGAGGTACCCCACTGTACAATCATCATACCAAAAATAATCATTGTCAGGAGCAGGTAAGAAATGTTTCAGTGACATTTGGGCATTTTTTCTTGCCATCTGCAAACACGCATTTATCTCGTGGAAGTTAGGCATGCACTCAGCACCAACATGACTCCTAAAAAAATGTATTTGGGGAATCATTTTCACTAATAAACCAGCTGCACTTCTGCTGATATATTTACTGGCATAAAAGTTGTAAAAGCAGAGATCAGCATGAAAAGGAAAATGAGTGCTTGCCCATCTCCAAAGATCTAGGTTTGTAGGGAAGGAACTCCACAAAGGAGGGATCAGCCCTTAACTGAGGTCTAAGAGGGGTGCAGCCTGGCTCCACCTTTTCTCGTCACGCAGGTGGATCACCTTCACCAGATCTTTCCTCCAGGTTATTCAGAGTTTCAGGCCGTGACTCAGCAGTTCCCATACACCTGGCAATCTGGAAAGTGACAAAATGCCAGGATTTAGGGGGAAATGAGCCGGGCTGCAGAGATACAGTAGACAGATAGGGCTGGACAAGCCTTGTTCCAGCATTAACACTATTTCTCAAAGCCCTGAAATATTCCAGTACCTGAAGCAGCCCACAGGAAAGCTGGGGAGGGACTTCTTATATGAGCAGGTAGCGACAGGATGAGGGGAAATGGCTTTAAACTATAAAAGGGCAGACTGAGACTAGATACCAGGAAGAAATGCTTTACTGTGAGGGTGGTGAGATGCTGGAACAGGTTGCCCAGTGAAGTTGTGGATGTCCCCTCCCCAGGAGCACTCAAGGCCAGGCTGGATGGGGCTGTGAGCAACCTGGTCTAGAGGAAGGTGTCCCTGTCTGCAGCAGGGATATATAAAGGCCCTTTCCAATCCAAATAATTCTATGACTCTGTGATCTGTTAACTCATCCCCAGGAACTCACGTTTTACACTGGTGAATTTGCAGCAGCTCCTTTTGCAAACCCAGAGCTGTGTGTCCCTGCAGCTGGCAGGGCAGTGCCCAGGGCGACCTGCAGGGCTCTAAGGGCAGCAGGGCTGAAGTAACAGAGGACAACACAAGTGATGAGGAGGCAGTGATTTATACAGCTGTGCAGCTGTTGACCACTTTGTTTAGGCACTTATATCTATATTTCCTCTTATTGTGTCTCTCTCAAGTGTTTGCTAGCTAAGATGGAGGCATTAATTGAATTCAAGTGTAGAAACCTGAAGTATTTTTATTATTATTTTTAGTTCTCTCACCTTTTATTTCCATTAGCAAAGGAATGTAATCACTGTGGGGATTTATGGCTAAAGGAAGCAAACAGAGCTGGTTACAGTTATTAAAGTGAAGCTACTTACCAGGAATAACACAGCCCCAAACACATTGCAGTGGAAAAAAAACAGAATGGAACGAACCCTTGATGGTCTCCCAGGTCGCAGAGCCACAATGGGCCTTCAAGTTCCTTCATTTTGCACATTTTGGAGAAAATCAGCAAGCAGCGGAAGGGTTTTTATCTAAACCGGTGTTTTCCTATCTGCTGTAATGGGTTTGAGGCAGGTTTCTGAATGCAAGCCAAAATCTTAGCAGTATAACTACAACACAGCCTTAGAAACTGAGAAACTGCCTTTCACACCGCACACACTGCATCGCTAGTCTGACATCTGCACGTGACCCATGAGAAGGGACTTCATATTAAAATGCAGACACGTATGTCGTGTGTGTGTAAACATGGGATCCTCCAGCATAACTTCAGAAATCAGGATATCGTTACGCTGCTAAGAAATAATAGGAAGGGCACTCGCTCGTCGGCCGTACCCGGAGCTGCCTCGCGCCGCTATTGATTTCAGTTAAACTATTCAGAGGAGCAGACAGGTGCCTCCAGAGGGCAACTCTGAGAATCTCAACGAGGAAGGCCCACTCTGGCTGTGTAAAGAATGGGTTTCCATCACGTGTCAGGGAAAAACTCCCTCATCTTTGTGAATATATATCCGCCAGCTGCAAAACGGCACATTCCGTTGCTTTCCTCCTATTATCTGGCATTACTAATTCCTTTCAGTCTCTCCTTTGCCATAGGAATAGGCTGCAACGTAGATTTCTTCTCTTCCCTGAGATGTTTTTACCTCGTGGGATGAGTTCGGAACCCTTCCTTCAAATAATGTGCGATATCGGTCTGCTTTTAACCCCCACAACCCAACCCCCAAAATAAGAGCGGATTGGCAGCTCTGTTATTAGGCATTTTCAGGAGTAATTCCCAAAAGGTGACTTCTGTAAAGAGAAAATAAAAAGTGTCAAGGGGTGAAAGGAAGAGAGGAACGATGCAAGTGGCCAAATGGCGGCTGGCCACATCCCAGCAATAAAAATATCGGATTGTAGTGGGTTGTGCTTGAGCTCCAAGCAGCATCCGTGCAACAGGACAGTGTTCAGATGAGGGTTAACACAGGAAAGGTGTCTGGAAAGCAGCACCGTGTGTGCCCTGCAAAGGGAGGAATCTCATTCAGATTTGCTGAACTGAAAATGAGAACCCCCCACCCCCCCTTCAAACTCCTGGCAGCTCCTGGGATGTGGGAGCAGAGGCAGGAAGCCCACATGTTAAATCAGATTGCTTAGCAATGTGCCCAAGGAGGAAGGTGCACACATCCTTTGCTTTCTCTCAATAGCAAACCCTGGGTGAAATGTATGACTTGCAGGGTCACACAGCCACCCGGGGCTGCTCAGGACGTGGCTTCTCCTCGTCTGCTTCTGTAGGGACTTGCAACACATACCTCTATCAAATTCTTATTTACTGTTTTGATGTTTTTTTGTTTTTTTTTTTTCAGATTGCTGCTCGGCTCTGATTTTTAAATAAAAATGCAAATGGCCCAAACCCAGCACCAAGTGTCCTGCTGTGCCGTGGAGGCATTACCGGTGCCACGAGCACAGCACCAGTGCCTGACTGCTGTGCAGGAAGAAAAAAGCAGTCAAAGCACTGTGCAGGGCTGTGTGGGGCAGGAGCTTCCCACCCCAGGGCATGGAAGGGCAGCCCCACAGCTGCTATGGCACAGGTGCTGTGGCTGCTCTGTGGACACGACCTAAGTGGGGTGCCTGCAACCTGTCTGTCTGGGAGGTCCTCCCAACCCACAGCTCTCCTTCATCAAGAACAAGCTTTCCAATCTGAGATTCTCATCGGGACAACATTTTCCTCTTTTTTTCCTTTCTTAATTTGCTAGCAGTATTAATTACCGCTCCTGCAGCCCGGTCCGTGTTGCCAGCTTGATTATCCCGGCTTGCTTCAATTCAGGGAAATGAGTTCTGCCACGGCACTTAAGAAGTCGCGAACATTCACCCTTTTTAGTGGCGTTAGGCTCACGCGTCGCAAATGGGAAGTGACAGGGGGACCGTGCTCTCCACGAAGCAAGGAGCTGAGTATGTCCATGCCCTTGCCAGCCCAGCACAGCCCGAACAGGGCCCGCACACGGCGGTGTGTAGAGCTGACAGCCAGCGCTGTGGGAGACGCGGGGTTAAATCCGAAAGCGCCGCCGTTTACGTGAACCTTAAACAAACTTACAGCAGCATTTTTCTTCTCGGCGACTGACATTTTTCTTTATGTTTCGTCAGTCATATCTGAGCGATCAGACAGCCGCACACGTGGTACACCCACCAGGATTATTATCTAGACCAAAGGCCCAGAGCTCATTGTAGCAGGCATGTAATTCTTTACAATGTATGCCACGTTAACTGTGTTGGGTTATCTATTCAACAGCTGACTGAGCCGGGCTCTCAAGCTCTTCTCAACAACCATGTAAGAAGCGATGACAATTGTACTACTTCATAACCGCTGCATGCAACTCTGACACACACTTCACAGCAACCAGTCATCTATATAAACCAATTTCAAGAGCAAAATTGCATGGTGCCTCCACTCTGTTATAAACACAATGATATCCACTCACAGCTGATAAATGCACTGCATCTCTCCGGAGCTTTAAAGAGCGATTTCCCCGCGCCCGCCGGCTCCGCACAATGCCCGGTGCTGCTGGGGGCAGCTGGGGGCTGCTGCACCGTGCCTGTGCTGGGCAGCGATGTGCCGTGTGCTCGCTGAGCCGTGTGCTCGGCCACACTGCGTGCCCAGCCCCTCGGTGGCACAGGGAGAAGAGAAAAAAAAAAAAAATAACAAGACGGCGTGTCATTAAAGCTTTAAATACGCAGCGACTCCTCAGCAATTTTCAAATTAATTACTGTATCTTTTCACAGGATTACGTGCCACATAATCCTTATTACGGAAGGAAATATCTAGAGCAACCACCAAGTCCTTGAAGAAACACTTCAGAAACAAACGCTCTAACAAAGGGGTAGATTAACGGCTGCCAAACAAATTAGAAACGTTTTCCCAGCCATTATAGCTGTGATAAAATGGTGCTGCGGGACCTCGGAGCGTTTTCCCACACCCCTCATTGTGGGGATGCTTTTGGCAGCAGCGGGGGTGAGGAAGACCTCCATCTGGAAATGCAGCAATGTGCCCCAGCCCCACGTGGCAAAGGGCATCTCCTGGCTGCGTGCACCGAGGTGGGCAGGAGGTCCTTCCTCATGTGCAAAGCCACGCTGCAATGGAAAGATGAAATATAGCCAAAGGTACCTTCACGTAATGAACCCCGTAAGTGAATACCGAGATGAATAGTTATCCTGATAAAACGCAAAAGCGATTTTTTTCTTAATTAAATAATAATAATAATAAAGCGGTAGGATCAATCTCCGTTTGCTTACAGCTCTAAAAACCAATCCAGATCAACCCATAGCAAAGAGGTCTCACTGCATAGAGTGCAGTGATCCACCGACACTGACACACTGCTACCACGCTGGCACCGTTTGCAGCTGTCCCCACTGACGTGGTGACCTCTGCCCCATGCAGAATGGCCGCCCCATCGCAGCCCCGACGTGGAGGACGCAGCGGCACAGCCAGCCCACAGCACCGCTCTGGATTAACCCGGCTTCCAAGATTTGTCTGCAATCCTCATTTTACTCTAATTTAACCTTTCCTAGTTAATTTACACCGGTTCATCTTGCCAGCCTGTACCTGCCAAAGTGATCATCCTCCATCAAGTGTCTGGGCGTGGAAAGGGCTGCTCCCTGTCGTCTCCCTACCCGGCGTGCCTAATTAAAGTCCTTACAAACCTTTAGGATGACAAGATGAGACGGGGATCACTAAGGAAAATAAGAGCACCCTTTCGGGGCTGCAATCACACTGCGTTCAGACCTGCACCAAACCCGGCCGGGAGCTTCACGCGTGGGGAGCGGAACACAAACAGAGAAAGCGCTCGCAATCAGCGCTTCGATTGTCCTCCGGGCACATTTTGCATACGAATATAAAAGTTGTGATTAATAGGTTATCTAACACATTAACAAAGGCTTTTGCAAACACCGGCCAGCGTCACAGGACCTGCCAGCCCTTTCGGTGCTAAATGGAGCTGTAGCTGCTGCTTGCTGGAGTCCAGGCTCGGGCCAACAAGGCCATCAAAGCCCCGAGGTTGCCGCTTTCTCACCCCGTGGGCTTATTCTTCATTGTGAGCCTCAGTGCCCCCACTAGGCTCGCGATTAAGAGCCATTTTAAAAAATATGCAGAAAACAGCGTCCCGTGCCAATGAGAAATTGGAACCGCTCTGGGCAGGGGAAACAATGCGGCTGAAACAAAGAGGACATCTGGAGCATGGGCACCACGAGCGTGTCCCCACACGGGGCATGCTGCATCACCTTGCCTGCACCATGGCACTGCCTCACACCACGGCACATCCCTTTCCAGCAGCATTCCTGAGTGAGTGCTGCCCCCAACACTGGGACAGCAGCACATGTGTGTGCACGACCCTTTGGGGACAGGTCCTGCTGTGAGCAAGCAGTGGGCAGAGGGGAGGGAACGTCCTCGAGCGCTCACCCGGAGCACTATGGAGGGAGTGACGAGAAAACCCACTTTCGGACACAAACAGTCCCGCTGCAGCAACAAGCAATGCTCCCGCTTCCCATTTTTTTTTTAATCCTCTCTTAAGCACTTTTAAAGTGCCCAATTTTTGACTCATTTGAATTTAAATCAGCTTGCATGGAGAACTCGGAGAACTTTTTTTTAAGCGCGCTTGTTTGGCAGGCACATTTTCCCAAGATCACCCGGCTTTAATTTTAAATTTCAAAAGCCTTGCGTTTAATCCCTTGAGCTGGCCTGGTACCTTGTGCCATCTGTTCCGGGGTTTTGTTATAACGGAGAGCACCTGCAGAGTTTTGCAACATTTCAAGCTGTCTGGGAACAAAAATCAAAATAATTATAATTTTCATAAACTAAAGGCGGCGATTCAGACGCCGCAGCCCCACCTAGCAGAGTTTTCCACGGGTGGGGGAGCTTAGTGACTCCTGTCCCAGGGCACCGAGCATCCCCAATGGCACCAAGCATCTCCAGTGGCACCGAACATCCCCAACGACACTGAGCATCACCAATGGTACCGTCTCCAACGGCACCGCACATCCTTAGTGGCACTGAGCATCCTCGCAGCACTGAATGCCCCCTTTTGGTCCCCAAAAGCACCAAGTGTCCCCACTGGCACAGTGCATCACCAATGGCATGGCCAGAGCCACACACGGCACCCAATGGCTGGAGGTGGGGGTAAGAGGGGGCGTAAGATTTGCTGCTGCCTAGAAGCAACAAAAAATCTATTAGAAAGATGGTGTTTGTTTAAACTTCATTATCCAGAGCTCTTTATTACGGATAAATCTCTCCTTAGGGCACACTGACTAATTTTGAATGGGGTATGTATACCACATTCCCACCTCTGGTACACATATATACGTGTATATCCCATATGCATGAGGTAGATTTGCAGCATTATGACCATTCTTGTGCAGATGTTGATGGTCCCCTCCAGGATGGTACCTGGGCTCTAGGTAAGGTTTCAGAACTCAATCTGTAATTCTAACAGGGAAGAGCTCAGACTTAACTGGGAGTTGTCTCTGGTCTGGGCCTTGCTAAACAGTGGATGAAAAAAGAGTAGAAAAGTGTTTACCTAATGGTGAAGATGCTGTCATTGCAAGGCTCTGAGATGGTCCTGGAGGTCATCATTTGACAGGGATGGCTGAGAGAATGAGCACTGGTGATATTTTGGAAGCAATTGCCTACCAGCTCTGTTGTTTCCAGCCTCACCAAGCCAAACCTCCCTCCCTTCCCCCAGCAGCCCCAGGTCGGGCCAGCTAGCTGCAAACTTCACCCCTAAAGCAACACACCCCCTGCACCTCCCACCAACATCTGGGAGTCTTGTGTGATGCCCGGAAATGCCACATAGGGTTCCTGCGATTTGTTACCCACCTGACTGACACGTGCCATGTGAAGAACAATTCCCTCCTGACGCCAGCATCGCAAGCCTGTGCCCTCCTGCAGCGAGGCAGGAGGGGCTGGTGCCTGTGAGGAGAAAGGGAATGAAAACAGTGATGCTTCTGAAAACACAGGCTTATTTTCCCAGCTTGCTGCTGCAGCAGTATCCCTGCTAAGGAAGGTGTGCTAGCAACGTTTGGCTTTTAAAGCCTGGTGAGCTATCAAATTAAATCAAGTCCAAATATTTTGTCCAAAACCCCAGCACTCTTGCAATACTGATACAGAAAGTTTGCTGTTACCTTCCGCAGAGTAAAAACCTATTACTGTATTTTCCCTATTACATTGCTGCTCCTTAATTCCCACCCTCACCTCCAAACAGAAGGAAGAAATTTTTCTAAAGACTCTGATCTATGTGAATGAATTTGTCATTTTTTAAATACAAATCTCTAAGCTAATGGTGCACAAAATTAGATATTTTTTTAAAGCCAATCGTCAACTACTGAAAAATGAAAAATTAAAAAGAACCCAAAACCTCCTCGTAATATTTCATGAAAGTGAACTAAATGTTGCATTATCCCTCTCGTGATTTTGCCAGTTCTTATGGTCACACTGAGAAACATTAGGAAACATAAAACCAAATGGGATTACGATATCAAATGTTGGTGATGCTTTATGCATTTTATCTATTTTGCAATGGACCAGTAATGATGAGGAGCTAATGGAAACTGTGGACCCAAAATTTATAACAGCTGCTTCAAAGGGAAATTCTTCTGCTACGTGGATCTTATTTGTGTGGGAAAACCCAATTACTCCAAGGTTCTTGTACCGTACTATTTTCTTTTATGATGCTTTTTGCTGTAAGTGCTTATTACGATTAGATAACCCAGTTACAAATAAACTGTGACCCTCCGCTCTTATCTCCAAATTCACAGCTTTCCAATTTGTCACAGCTAGTTGAGAACTTGACTTCTTATTAATTACTACCATGGGGTCCTAGAGGGAGTTGCAGGGCAGCAGCATCGTCTCCGCTCCCGTGAGGCGTCATCTTTGAGCATCTCCGAAACCTCAGTCTTTGTAGAGGCAGCTGCTTCCTACCAGAAAGAAAAAGCTAAGGAAATACGAAAGATTTTGGATGTACATCTTGAAGAGATTTGAAGAGCTAAGTCACCCAGCTCCAATTTACAAGGTGCAGGAATCTCAGCTACATAGTTGTAGGAAACAGATGGTATTCATGTTCTTAATGACATCAAGCGAAAAATCCCCAGGATCAGAAGATCTCATGCATCACCAAAAGTGTAATTTCAGACTTCTTCAACCCACCGCAGGTTCAGGTTTCTTGCTCCTACATCCTGCCTGTGTCAGGCACAGGAATCTCGAGCTCAGCCACGTCTGTGTTGTCACATTCTGAGCCCATCCTCTCCCCAGGACAGCTTCATCCTGAGCACTTCCACCACCCGTGTCTGTCCAGCAGCACTTCCTCCCATGGATCCCACACCGCTGGTGTGGGCACAGCACTCCAGGACAGGGACACAAAGAAGGGACAAGATTTGCTTACAGCTGTTAAACAAAAAATAATTCAAGCAACGTGAGAATTGCATAAAGCCTTCTAATTGCAAAGACTTGGCAAAGAAACATATCTGGTGATTCCTATCATCCACTAATTATCAGCAGCATTTCTACAGTTAAGAAGATAAATGCTCAGCTACCCTCTAATAGTACTCACTAAGCCCAATTTCCAAGTTAAACAAATAAAACCTGATTTGCAAAGTACACTATTAAATATTTTATCCATTAGCCACTGTTAAAATCATTCTGCTATCCAAACTGAGCACCTTCTACTTGGACTATTTCCAGTGCACTCGAAGAATAATATTCAGCATCAATTAAGCACCAGTTCTCTTGCCGAACCTACAGCATATATTTGTGATGTCTAAAATGCATCCTTGCTGCTCTCTGAATGATAGATGAACTGGAATCCAAGCTAAGTTATGCCAGATGCTTTATTTCGGTACTTTGTTTATATTTTAATTAATGTCATCAACAGAATATATTGATTTGGTAAGCTGTTTTTTAATGAATTATCATACCTGATGCTTGTGGCTTTTTAAAACTCTTTGCTACTGTGTGAGAAAAGGCTTTGTCTTAAAAGGGAAGGGAGGAGGGAAGGGAAGGGGAGAGAAGGGAAGGAAAGGAAAAAAGGAAAAGGAAAAGGAAAAGAAAAGGAAAAGAAAGGAAAAGAAAGGAAAAGAAAGGAAAAGAAAGGAAAAGAAAAAAAGGAAGAAATGAAAGAAAGGAAGAAAGATAAAGAAAGAAAGGAAGAAAGGAAGAAAACATAAAGGAAAAGGAAGGTTTCAGTCAGCTCTAATGCTACCAAAATCCATAGTGCTTAATTTATCGAATCTCCTGTTAGTGAATGAACAAAGGTAAAAATAACAGGCTAGTTATAAACTAGTACTATGATGATGACATTGTGAATTATTTAAAAAGGGCATATTCAGTGTGACCATAGAGCCATCAATCATAATAGACATTGATGAGAAAAAGAGGTTTCAGTCACTTCCTATCTGCCAGGAGAACAATTCTATCTCACAGGTAGCTGTGAAGTGCCGCTGACCCGATGTCACTCGCATTGTTGCTCTACCCTTTGAACGGGGAGAGCAGATTCTCTCAATATTAGAATCGAATGAGTAAATAAATTCTCAGTTCACTGCCACACTCCTTCAGAGTGCACACTTCAATTTGTCTAACAATGGAGAGGACAGAAAAGCAGAAATCTCTTAAAGCACGGATGAATTTTTTATGGATGCTCAAATCCAGCTGCAAAGAATGGGGTTTTAAATGGTAGCAGCTCTGCTTTTAGCAGGAGCCCCGAGAGACAAAGTCCTCTGGAAGCGTTTTGTGTTGGATTCAGTCCTTCCAAGTGCACCGTCCCTTCCTCCTGGGCCTGTTCCACTGAACCACATCGATCCCACAGAGGTGAGAGGATGGCAGCTTCAAACTGATGCAAATATTGCAGCTGAGAAGATGGCTGGTGAGCAGAAAGGAAGGGAAAAAGCGCTCCAGCTTTTAATTTGTGAGGGATTAATCTAGGAGAGACTCTTTCACCTGATGCCCCACATAATTATATCCAAAACTTTCCCTCAGATCACAGGTTCCATCTTTGTTGGTTAGCTTAATTAGCTCACGGAGCTGTGCAGCTGCAGGGAGGGGGCAGCAAGAGGGATGAATGGTGCTGAGCTCCAACCTCACCAAGTGCACGTGCCCTGGGGACACCTCCCCACTGCTCTGTCAGAGCCATCCTGCTGCCGCCCATCGTGCACCAACATGTTCCACCGTGTCCCATTGTGTCCCATCACGTTCCATTGCATCTCATCATCTCCCATTGTGTCCCGTTGCATCCCATCACGTCTCGTTGCATTCCATTGCATCCCATTGCATCCCATCATGTCCCGTTGCATCCCATTGCGTCCCACTGTGTCCCACTCTGCCCCATCAGGACCCATCACATCCCACCACACCCACCTCCTGCCTGGCCCCAAGCCCCCCTGTTTCCCCCAGCCCTGCCATGCCCCCACACTGCCCAGCCTGCTTGCCTAATTGTTACCGACAGGTAAATCAGAGGTAAAAGAGAGCTAATTAATTTTCCATCCCGGTTTTATTTTACTGTTACTGTTTTGAGAAAATATAACTAAACCCCATTAGTGTTAAGGTAAGACCATGAAACAACATAATATAATGCAAGAAAGACATTTAATAGTGTAGAGGAATGTTAAATTACTAATTAACTCCAAGTTACTGTATAAAAAAGCATAGTAATTTACAGGATTATTGCAATATGCAGCTTAGATTGCCACAAGGGTCAGCTAGGGAGCATTTCGTTCTATTTCTTTCAGTGTGGTGGTTATTGTAAAATTCTTCTCACATTAAAATGTACCGTCCTTACCCACAGTTCATTGCTGCTAATTAGCGGCGGTTGAGATTTCCCTAGCAGTCATTTTTTCTCTGTTAAGCTGCCAAATGTTACCAACTGCTCGCCATGCTCCGCACGCTGTCCGGCTGCCCACCCCGCTCCGCTGCTCCGTGTCAGGTTCAGCACCTGTGCGAGGGGAACACTAATCAAATTATTTGTACTGCTTTTGTTGCACGGAGGCGGCCGAGCCGAGCGGCTCGTGGCCTCAGCACAGCTGCAGGACCCAGGAACAGGGAATTTTTTTCCTCCTTTTTCCTCCTTTCTTCCTCAACGCACCGTGCGCTGCTCAAGCACTCCAAACTGGAAGCTCTCCAATACGTATTTTGTGTGTATGTGTGTGTGTGTGTGTTCAAAAGCAACTATTTCCGCATTCTATTTAAACAAGAAAGCAAGAAAAGGCATCTTTTAGTTTTTACCTAAATATATAAGAAGAATGCCACAACTTTGATTAATAATTGATTAAATAAACCATCCAGACATCAAAGGCAGGAAGAGGAGCTGTTCCACAGAAAGGCTAGACTATCAAATAGCACTTTGTTGTCTTAAACAGCGCTCAGATCTGCAGCATTACATCGCTCAGCGCACATTAATGTTTGGGGTTACAAACGGCGCTGTTTTCCAAAGGGTTTTTATTATCATCATTTTAAGGAGAAAAAGAATACAGCTCTTCTTTGGCTGTTGTTGTGGGGTGCTGTTTTGTTTTGTTTTTTCCAGAATTTAACTGTTTGAACGCACGGAAATTTGGCTGAAAATCATACAGCTCCATCTTTTCCTCTCTCTTTTGTCAGCTTTATGACTAATTTATGTTTAACCTTCTTGAGAATACACTTTCTAAAAAAAAAAATAATTCAAAGCAACTTTCACTGGTGCCCAATACCGGGGCAAAAGGTCTCGGGAGCCATGAGGTGGTTCGGAATTGATGGAGGTGACACGATCTTTTCCACCTCCTCTTCACAGTCGTGAGAGCAATCAGGAAACAACTACTAATTGCTTCATCAAAATTAAGCTTCTCCGTCTTCGTACCAATTATTTCACCGTTGCTCTTTTGCGTCTCATGCTCAGAACAAATCAGGCCTCCCCATTGCAGTGTGTTTCCCAGAGCTGCTCAATAACGGCGGGTTTCAGATGTCAGCTCTCAGCCCTTCTACCTGCTGCCTCCCTTTCCTTCACCTTGACGAAGCTGGGCACCTGGATGTACTTGTACTTCATTTACACATGAGAAAGGATTGTAAAATATACTTACGACAAGAGTGAAAAATTTCTTCTGCTGACACGGATAAATCCATTCAGTCGGTGATCAAACCCGTAGCCCAAGGGCAACAAAGAACAAGTGTCAGCCACATTCACTCTGAAGTTCCACAAAAACAGCCCCTGGGAATTCCAATCACGATGCTCTATATCTATATTTATATAAGAGGTAGAAAAAAATAATACATATTTATATATATTGCTTATATCTATATACATTTACATATGCTTACGTACATATATATGAAGGCATACATTTTAAAGGGCAGAGACTCTGGATTCCGAAAACCTTAACCAGTTTAAGAACTTTTAAACTGATTTAATTTTTCCTCTAAAACACAATGGCCAAAGTATTTCAAAGGTGAAAGCATCACTCTCTGCTAGAGAGCCCTTTTTTCCTCTGTGATGAGTGGGAATCTGTACCTAACGCCTATAGTACATATATATACTATATATATATATATTTATATGCTGTTTCTCTGTGTTGTGAGTTAAGTTATATTCCTCAAACAAACACTACTTCTTTTTGGTAGCAAAATGGTAATATCTTAAGAGACTACAAATATATTATTGTAAATCACCATGAGAGCAAGAGATGAAAGACCAAAGCTGATACAGACGTGTGTTATTTCCTGCACTTCAGTTCTGTTAATGCTCTCCCTCTGTACACTAATTACCAGAGCATCGCCTTCATGCAGTCAAAGACCTCATACTTTTGCTGATATCTTGGAACAAAATAGCCCACAAAACCCAGAGAGTGAGACAGGTAACTGGAGTACAACACAAAAATATTTGGGTATGTGCTGAATATAAGCATTACATCTGTGTGTCAGTGGGGAAGGTTTGAACACGCGTGAGCAGAGAAAGCGACCATTCTCTGTGAGACCCCAGAAATTCCTGGATGATAGTCTTTGATTATTTTGCCAAAAATGAGATTTTCCATCCCATCCAGCTGGCAGATCGAGCCAATCACAAAGCCCATTTCCATACCGGCAAGGTTTCATATTACTTTGAATTATTAAATCCAGCCCACGGTTACAGATACTGTATGTGCTCTTAGAGAGAAAGCACACACACACACTCATGCACAAACTTTGCATGAAGATTGAAAAGCGAGGCAGAAGAATAAACAGACCAGTGGGGAAAAATAAAATATTTAGTACCTACTTTTCATTTATAGGTGGTACAATAGGTCACAGTTCTCCACTTCTTCCACACCTGAAAATAAAACCCCCTGAAATGACACAGATAGAGGGGTTCCTGAGATCTTGCAAGCCTGCAGTTATATGATTGGGGTTTTTTTTTATTAATTTGTTTTGAATGGATCCGAAGATTGCCCTGAAGAACCTTTTAGGGGCCATCACCAGGGCAGCGTGAACTGAAAAACAGAGAAAATGGACGCAGGTACCACTTCCCAGGGCTGACCATTGGGCTTAGCCCCACCTCTGTGTGACTGAGGCAATGCCAGGAGATCCAGGGCCCTGATGGAAGGGCATGAATGTCAGCAGCCATTGGCAGCCTCCTCTCCTCTCGGCAGAGATAACTCCAAAAATAATCAGAGCGATGCTGCACGCTGCTCCTGGTCAATTTGATCTACTGATTGGAGCCTGGGCGCTTGGTAAACAAGCTCAGAAAATGGCCAGGACCAGAATACTTATCTGCTTCTACACACTCAAAATGATTTTCCACTTCCCATATGGAAAAATGATAATGCGGAAAGAGGACGACAGTGAGTTTGCAGTGACTCCATGCATTGTTATTCATAGCACTCACCGTGGATGTGCAGGGGGCTGGGATGGCAGAGCTGCCCGCCAGGAGCCTGAAGGCAGCAGCACTGCCTGGACAACGCAGGAACACTACCCAGAACCAACTGCAGAAATGGAAAATGGTTCATCCTGCAGAGCAAGGATGGGACTCACCGCACGCTTCCGCCTGGTACAAGCGTCTCTTCTCTGCCTTCTTGGGAAAGCTCACGGCTTCAGCATAAACTCTTACTCATGTCTGAAATGTGCAGCAACTGTACTGAACACAGAAACAAGGCACGTGTGGTTAGAGTTAAAAATGAGTGAGAGTGGAGGATGTCACGCTCCAGTCAGTTTTCAAGTTGCAAAATCACAGGATCACAGAACTGCGGGGGTTGGAAGGGACCTCCAGAGGTCATGGAGTCCAACCCCTGCCCAAGCAGCTCCCAGCCCAGGGTGCACAGCTCGGCATCCAGGTGGGTCCTGAACATCTGCAGAGGAGGAGACTCCACCACATAATTCATGAGTATAACCAACAGTGTGCATTTACTAAAAGGTAAAGATGTTAATACCAAGAACATTTAAAAACAACACTAATATTTAATTTGAAAATGTTATTTCCCTAATGTGGATTCTTCACGAAAAAATGTCATTTTTAGAGTATTTTAAAGTTTTGCCATTCAGTGCTTGGGAAGATGTATGCTTTCAGGCAGATGGCCCTGGGAGGAACAGGGTGCATCACCAATGGAGCCTATCAGGTGCTATGGTAGAACTGCAGGGTTACAAATATTGTGCCAGGAAGGAAGAAATGCAATTCATTCCCTTTTAAACAAAGAGCCCACCACACCTTCAGAAACTTAAATACAGTGCATAAGAACACTCATTTGATTTGAGCGTACTAAAATCCTATTAACAAGGCTGGAAACGATTTTTCCGTATCACATGACTTAACTGGGACTCCAAACTCGCATGAATCACAGCCAGAGAAAGTCTGAAAGGGAACTGATCCCAAATCCCAGCTAACAGCCGGTGCCTTCGGGGAGCTGCGGGGTTTTAATTGCACAGTTGAATCAGAAAACGGAGTGCCTGCACTGCTGATACTGCTAATTAACGCACTGACTGCTCTGTGCTAGCTCGACCAGGACCATATATTTTGGGGTTGCCTGTTTTTTTTTTTGTTTTTTATATTCCAGAAATGATCATTACTGCCTTTGTATAGTGATTTGGGCCCAGTTCCCCTGCTCGACATTGAAATTCTCGGTGTTGCTTTACGGAGAACAAAGTTACTGGCACTGCAGTGCAGCAAGCACGAAGGCCGCTCACTTCTTTCTCCTGGTCATTCTCACGGCCCCTCAGTCATTTCTGTTTCCATTGCTCTTCCAGGAGAAGTTACAGAAGCTCTGAGTATCGCTTCAGAGAGTTTATGATTAGAGCTTCAGCGACCTTTTACCTTGATGCTCTGAGATGCCACCACAGTGCTTCGTGCAGACTCTGCTACTCGGTTATAACCTTTACTATCCCGACTCAAATCAAACTTCCTCTGATTCAAAATTTCTTCTCTATATAATTAATACCTTCCTCCTTCCTTTCTTCCCCTCTCTCTCATAAAGAATTTAAATAAAGGATTTTTGGACATTATGCCTCAGAATGTGCAGGTTTTTTTTGGTCACTGCTATCTTTATAAATCACAGTTTCTTAATGAACAGCTACCTCATCTTCCATACTGTTGATTTGCTTCAATATTCAGCATCACTGTCAGCACAGACCTGCTTTTCTTCCCAACTTTCACTGAGAATGCTCAAATAAAACGTGTTTCAGACTTTTGCTGACTGTCATAACCAGCCTGCTCTTGAAGGTGGCCTTGGGGCACATCTCAAACGCAGCACAGTCCTTTTTCATTAGATCTCTCTTATTTTGTATCGTGTAAAATGGAAATTCTGGTATTTTTAGCAAATGGTGTTGCTCTTTAAAAACGGTGAGGAATTGGAGGTCTTTATCAATGCATGTAGGAGATGATTATTACCTTCTGGAGTCACAGTATCAATACATCTGAATAGCTCTACCTAATGGTACTTCAGAACTATGTTGGCATTTTTGCTGACATATTCGAGTTTCAGTGGTTCTACACATAAGTTACTTAACCACAGCCAAATATTAGGACTTCCAAAGCAAACCAAGATCACAGAGTGATATACATGCAGACCCCTCACTACTGACACCGAGGCCTCCCTAACACTAAGAGAACACGAACACCTAAAATCTCATTTCAATTTTAAACTACCACCCCTCACCTTTTTCGGATTACACTCTTCCACTGAAGAAAAGCACTGGATTTTACCAATTGCAATTTAACTCTTCAATCCCCCAGGGAGCTCGAATCAATGTAATGTGTTTAATTCATTCTCCAAAAAAGGAGAAGGGGTATCCTTTCCTTCCAAGAAAGGGAAGGATAATTTTTACCTCTTTTTTTTATCCATCATTGGAATTTCCTACAACCGCCAGGTGCTGAGGCAGGTTCTGCTCCTTTTCTGCCCACACAGAAACACACTGCATTTTCTGGGTTGTTGCCCACATGGACAAATTTTGTCACTTCCTTCTTCAGAAATACAAAAGTAATGAGAAAAAAAAAAAAGAAAAGAAGGAAAAGGAAAGCTACCGAGAGCCTACACCCCCATCATGACTCTGTGTGCCCCAGCTGCACATCATACATGCGGAACATTGAACCATCCTCTTAAATATTATGACATGGAGAAAATCACATTGTGCTTTAGCCTATCAACAAAGGAGCAAAGCAATTACAGAGCTAAACACAGTCAAGGAAGACCCAATAAAGAGAAATCCAAGAAAATTTGGTGAAAATTCTTAGGGGGCCTTACAATGTTTAATCATGCTTCAGGCCTAAATTAATATTCTGCTTCTAATTCAAAAGACTGAACCACAAAGGTACATCTTTGGGGTATTTTTAATAACCATCGTACAACACTGTGTGAATTAGCAGCTGGTCTGACTGGTATTTTACCTTTTCTTTGCTTACTCAGGTAAAGCAGTTAATATTAGTATAATCATCAAACTAACATTAGTCAGGCGGAAGGACAGATATTTTTTTTCTGTACTGTAATGCAGAATTAAAAAAAAAACAAAACCAAACCTAAACTAAGATTTAGAAATTCCTTTGTGTATTAGTCTAAGTAATTTTTTCTTACGCAGTTTCAATAAACCAGGAGATCTTTGTTGTATTCAGCCATTTTAGAAGACAAACAAGAGATTAAAGAGCACCTAGGCACGTGGGATGCAGGAACCTGCCGCCCGCTGGGAGAGAACAAAGAGCCGAGCACATGCTCCAGCCCACGGCTGCTGGAGTGGCATGAGCAGTGTGGATGGAAACAAGCCTGTCCTGCTCAGACTAGGTGCAGGTTAGTGGGGCTTGCTTCTGTCTTCTAAAATAGACTGAAGATTCTCATTGTCACAGCTCTTGCTTCCAGCTTTGCTTTTTCTAACGTGACATCACATCAGATGCTTGGTTTCACATCTGGTTTGTGGAGTAACTGGTCCAACTAATACTTATTCACCCAAGTTTTAGAAAGGTTTGGATAATCACATGCAGTTGTCAAGAAGAAAGATTTCCTTTAAATGAATAAGAGAGACTGGGAAGTACAGAAATGTTAAACAGAATGTTAAACCTCTGTCACTGAGGAATATGCCATGAGATCCAACATCGTTCACAGATAACCCAGAGCTGGCCCCACCTGAAGTCCATAGGGTTTCCAATTTGGATACTGACCAGGAGCCACAAACTTTGACACACGGTCCCCATTTTCATACACTTCCTACCTAATAATCCCTAAAATTAGAGCCCAATGTGACTGAAACTGTGTCTGTGATAAGCTAGCAGTACAAATACCAGCTTGTGCTACTCCTCCTGAAGATCTCAAGTCATAATTCGACTGTACACAGCCCCTGGAGTCAAGCAGGTCAACCACATGCAATGCTTCACCTGGCAAGTATTTCTGCCCATCTGGTATTGTCTTGCATTTGCTGCAGACAGATAAAATTAACAAATGTATGTAAATAAAGAGGCGAGCAGTCAGGATAGGACAGGAACCATTATTACGAATCTGGGACTGTGTGAATCCCTTCTGGGTAGTGTCTCCATTAACACCTAAAACCTCTGCAGTTCTCTGTTGGTTACACCCCTCTATGTTACAAAATGCTCCAACGTATTTTTTTTGGGGGGAAAATTCCACTGATGCTCCTGAGCTGCACATATCCCTACCAGACACGCGGACCCACGCAAGAAAAAGAGGCAATGGGTCTGATAGTGAACAACAGGGTGGAAAACTCTGCACCAGCAACCTCTTGGTGGGGACGTGGTGCCGGTAGCTTCTTTAATATCTTCATGGATTAATGCCCCAGGAAAGCACAGCTTACAATGTGTTTGCTCATGGTCTTAGCCAGAGTCCCTAGCTCTGTGCTGCGCTGATTCCCTCTGCACGGGGCCATCTGCTTCCAGGGAAAACAAAGAGATACCAGGAGCCCCTGTCCACCCCAACTCCAGCGAGGAAGCCCCCTGAGCACTCATCATCCCTCACCGGAGCAAATCCTCTCCTTTTTGAGGAAAAAAGTACACTTTTACACTACTTCATTTCCCAAATGTGGCTCAGCACTGCATCCTCCGCCTGCAGAGCACAGGCAGAGAATGAATGGATGGAGAGAGCAGTCCCAGCTAGCAATGAGCAGGGCTTCGTGCTGAGAGTTGGACCAGTATCCACAGGAAGGGCTGAAGTGCAAGGGGAGATTGGTCTGACAGAGCAGAGAAAAGCTTAGTTATGCAAAGGGTGATGAAAACAGACCGAAATGGCAATGAGAAAATTCAGAAAAGATCTAAAGTGTTACATGTAACATTGCAATCAGCCCTTTTGTGCACCCATGTGTGCAGAGACATTCAGACATCTCAGCCATTGCAGGCTCACTCACCAGTGTTCCCAGTAAAATTAAGGCAGATTTAAAGGACCGTATCACTTTGTCACATTTATTTCACATCTTCATGATAACACGGTTCATGCTGTAAAAGGATGACCTGGAAAAACAAGCTTGGTTAAAATAAACTATTAGAATAATGTGTATGTGTGTGGGGGGGGGAAACACATGGTGCAAATCGTAGAAGTCGGAGTGAATCTTCAGGGGAGTTTAATGGAGAAAAGCTATTTTATGTCAAGGCAGCAGTTCAGGAACGGTCTGTGAAGAATGCACACGTACCCTCAGCTGGGCCTGGGGTTCCCCCTGTGAGTGCTGGGGCAGCCGAGCTGAGCCGTGTGCCACACAGGTGCTGCAGGGCAGGAGCCCCACGAGATCGACCAGCGCTCTGATCCAGCATGGCAAATCCCGGGCGTCCGAGTAATATCTGCAGACAACGTAATTTAAGGTGTCCTTTCCATTATTCAAATGCGTGTGTTGCTACAGGGTGAGAAGACAGCCAATACGGCGTGGAGCAGAAACAGGAGGACACCGCTGGAATGAAAGGAGTGGGGTCAGCAGCTTGCATGGCTCTGAGCACGCAGCACCTGAGGATGCTGGCATGGGTACCTGCTCAGCACCAGGCTGGGCACCTGGAGGAAGGGAGCGGGGGATCCTGCGCCTGGTGGGAATCTCCTTGCACCTTCTGGGGCATCGTACATAGGGGATTCACACAAAGGGAGAGAAACTGCATGGAACAAAAGCATTTCTTATGGCCCAAACCATCGCAAGCCAATGGTGTCACCACCTCACTCTGTTGTGAGAGCAGGTGGCCCTTCCCCACACAGCACACAACAGCTTCTTTATCCCACTTTGTTCTGGACATGCAAACACAGAACCATGCAGTCATTAAGGTCAGAAAAGACCTCTCAGATCCCCAACCCCACCCATCCCACTGTGCCTACTACCCATGTCCCTCAGTGCCACATCCCCACGGCTCTGGGACACCCCCAGGGAAGGTGAGCCCTACTCCCTGTGCAGCTGTGCCACCACTCCTTCAGAAAGTTTTTTTTTTCCTAATATCCAACCTGAAGCTCCCTTTGCACAACTTGAGGCCATTGCCTCCCACCCTGTCGTGGGTTACTTGCACCAAGAAGTGCACGAGTGTATTTAATCTATGAAAAATTCAACATGCAAAGATCAGCTGGATATCTCACACGAATTCTCATCTGCAACATTTGGAAATTTCACTAGTTCTGCAACTCCACTCTCAAGTATGCCGTCATTTCCACATCCCAACTCTCAGGAAATCGGAATGGCAATGAAGAGCACTCCTCCCCTTTTTGCAGCATCCTGAAGGCGTGAGGCTGCACCCAGTTTCCACGTGAAGCCCACCAACCCATCCCCGTGCACTCCCTGTCAAACCAGCAACGTCCACAATGCTCTCCCAGTGTGGTCACTGGTGTTCATTGTCCCACTATATTTGATTATATTAATTATTAATTACACCCCAGCTAACTTCTCTCACATTTTAGCTTCTCCACACTCACTTTCATGCTCTTGGCTTCGCCAACACCTCAAACGTTGTGTTGGTATCAATAGTTTGAATTATTTAAAGGGATCTCTAATGTACACACGTACAATGTTTCCACACTTAGTTTCCTATCTTCAAGTCTTCCTCGTCACAATTTAATCTGTTTGTCATTATATAGGAAAAAAAAATGTATGGCAGATTAAATCTTCAGACTCATAAGCCCAGCTTGCATCTACGCGCTCCCAAGATGAAGACATGATGCTACAGACAACTACTTAGATGCATGCACACGTGGTCTGCAATGCACATACACCTCATTATAAAGCTCATGCATTTCAAACCGCACTGGAATACATTCACAAATACCCACGAAAAATAAAATAAAAAAAGAGCTATCGCTAAGGTTTACCACAGGGAAATGTAAGTAGCAATAGATTACAGTGGACTCTAACACTTCCATCCAAACACAACAAGGAAATCTTCAAACAATGCCTTCAAGCATATTTTGGTCTACTCTTTACAGCGGGCAATTTAAAAATATAGAGAGCCTTGGTGATATTGATAATGTGACTGTTTTCAAGGTGAACTCGTTACTATTTTTCATGATGTACATTAACACCTGGGCGGCGTGCCAGGATGCAGGGGAGGTGCCGTAAATCACGGCGTGGGTTTCAGCACTTGGTGAGCTGGTGGATGAAAATATCCCCGAATCTCTTCCTCCCCTCTGTTCCCACAAATCTTGAAATAGAAAACCCTTTTCCAAGTGATTTTGGAATCGGCTCCTATTTCTCTGTTGCCTACTGCTGCGTACTCACCACGACGACCAAGGAAAGCTGACCCCGCCAACTTCCAACCTAATCAAAGGACAGAACTATAAAAAAGAATCTGGTGAGAAGCAGTTTTCACAGTAATTTCAGCCTAATTTTGCCAACATTACGCTCGAGAAATGAGCTGTAAGGCACATTTTAATAGCAGAACTATAAATATCTCTGCCTTGGAGGGTGCTTTGCTTTATCTAACAGTATCATACCTGGGGCAACTCTACTGTTTATCAAGCAGAGGGACAAATGTTGTAAAGGTGCATCTTGCAACCTGCAAAACCCGTGGCTTTTCAAGCTCTCCTGCTGCTGGTGTCCTAGGCAGCAAGTCAGCAACAAGTCGTTCCAGTAACGACGCGTTTAGAGATGTTCACGAGCTTCTCCAATCTTCCCACCACACACACAGCCCCAACAACATGAGGAGTTTTCTGAGCCCCCCTGGACCTGTCCCTTCCAACCCCACGGGGGCTGCGGGTGGGATGCCCAAGGACCTGCCAGCATTTTTCATTCGAGGCATTATTTGTCAAATGTTCCAACCTTGCATATAATGCATAATGCTATTAAGTAGAATATCTAAAGTACTTAAACTAATTATGCCTATTTTGTAAGATTAATTATAATTAATAATTTAACATATTTTATCATTTAAGTCAGTATCCGTTCTGATCTTTAACTTTAGAGAGCACACTGTATACGTACCACATAATTAGGGCTTATGTATCACATAATTAGGGCTAAATACTAGGAAATCAGGCTAATTAGACCAAATCAAACTGAATTATTTAAGCTTTTTTTTTTATTTTAGATGTAGAATATTTAGTAATTAAATACTGATTTCATTTTCTTGTACTCACACATCTCACTCCTCTCTCGGCCGCCTGCTATAATGAAGCATTATGGAAGTGTTTGTCATGGAAATGTGGAACTGGGGGATCCAGCGAGCACCTCTGGGGGGCTGGAGTGTACACAGCACTGGGGACACCCAATGCTTTGCCCCTGCCCTGTGCCTTTCTTTGGCCTCTCTGCCCACAGTAACACCCTCACTGGAAGCCATGCACCCAGGAGCACCATTACTGGCAGTGGCTCTGGTAGGAAGTGTTCTGAACACAGGCTGTTGGCAATATCACGTGTAATAAGGTCTTTCAAACAGAGCACACTGCTGCCAAAAAAGAAATGCATAGAGCAGAAGTGAACAATAACAGGACTGTACACAAAACCCTCTGTGCAAGAAAGGACCGTCTCTAAAACGGTCACAGCAAATTTGTCGTTCATTTCAGATATACATTTACAGCTATAAAAACTTCTACTTTTCTATGGAGATTAATTCATTTCATTAGAATTCATCCAAAAAGACAATAAAGCCTGGTTACGGTTTATCATCCTTCTCAGGCAGATGATCTAAACAGAGTACTGCTTCTCATACGGAGCTGTTGGTGAGTGCTGCATGCAGCCTGAACCCACTGGGTAACGTTGCCCAGTTACACTCTGGCACCAAACTCAAGGGATCACCTCCTACACGATCTGTGTGTGGGCTTCAATCAGAGCCAAGATCGGCTAAAAGCTATGGGCAAAACCAGTGTCACTTCCTGATGGTGTGTTTCTCAGTTCTAACCAATGACAGAACAGGTCTAAATAGAAAATGCCTGGATGGGTGGCGAGTCCAGGAAAGCTGGATGCAGCTGCGGGCACAGGGCTGGGTGACACCACTGTGCCCATCCCCCACCCAGCTCCAGCTGTGCATATTCCACGATTAACACCCCTCTGGTGCAAGCAGCTGGAAATATTTCGTATATCAAGGTAAATGTTAAGGGAATCCATATGAGATCAAAGGGCCAGGAAATTGAAAACAATCCTATGCCACGTAGCCGGGGTCCCTCTGTCTGAGCAGCGTTTGCTTCTGCTGCCTTATCCAGTGCTCAGCGGAGTCAATAAAAGGAATCCCACAGACTTCCAGGGGCTTAGGCAGAGCGCGGAGTTTCCTTGTGTTTTGTGCTGAAAAATCAGTGTTCTTCCTGTTTAAAGTGCTTAGGGCGAGATTTGCACACTCTGACTTTTTCCAGCGTCGGTGCTTGAATCAAAATAAAACGGCTTTGGGGTGTTTTTTAAAATCTCACCCTGGGACATGCGCAGGAGTGTGAGGAAAGCAGAGTTGTGGCAGAACCAAAGGAGCAGGCATCGGAGCTGAGACAGCCCATGTCATGAAATGCAACCGAGGTGAAACGCTGCTGAGGATGTTGGGTGGTGGCATTCCTGGGGAAAGGAGAAAATGCAAATCGAGCTCTGAGCACAGACCCAGAACACCTGGCATAGCCCCTTGCTGCATCAGCATTCAACATTACTGCTACCTCCTCCATCCATCATGTGCTGGATGCTCCATCCACCAGCTCTTGGCGTTATAGGATAACAGAGCCATAGAATGGTTGGGTAGGAAGGGACCTTAAAATTCACAGAATCATTGATTGGTTGGGTTGGAAGGGACCCCAGAGCCCCCCCCAGCTTCACCCCTTCTGTGGGCTGGCTGCCCTCCACCAGCTGCCCAGGACTCCATCCATTTACTTGGACACCTCCAAGGATGGGGCACTCACTGCTCTGGGCAGCACTGCCAGGACCTCACTCCTCTCTCAATGAAACATCTAATCTAATCTGATCTTACATTTCACCTCCTCCATCCACCAGCATGGGTTGAGTTCCACACGGAGCTCACAGCCACGGCTGCCCATGTGCCCACAGACCCCAGCAGGGCCCAGCAGCAGGCACACTGAGCCATGATGTTTCTTGGGATGTGCTCAGCTTTGTTTTTTTTTTTTGCTATTTTTTGAAGAGATATAACATCAATGAACAGCATCAGTGATGGCACGGAGCAAGAACTGCCGCTTCTGGCCCAGGTGGAAGAGCTGAAGTCAGGCAGAAAGCTTTGTTCTGACCTTCCCTCTTAGCATTTCTATTTTCCAACCACACAGAGTCCAGGTTTAATTTGTCCTTGCAGAAGGGCTCCTTCTCTCCCCTGCTCTCTCTGGATTGACGTGAAAGCATAACTCTCTCTTTGGGTAGTAAAACACAAAAAAATGAATGGAGCTCAGAGTACAAATAAACTATTAATAACCATTGATTTTGTGCGTTTTTGCTTTTTTCTTAGCCCTGTAGCAATATCTGCAGCGTAAAATTCACGAAATTAAGCTATTTTGATTTTTTAAACAGAGGGCTTTTTAATCACTATTATATTTGTAATTTATTACACATTTCAAATTGGCCTGGAGATATCCCCTGGCAGGATCCAACCGCACACAATTAAAACAAAATGTCAATTTTCACTTACTCCTACGGAAGGAAGGAGGGTGGGTTTCTCTTCATGTTCTCGTGGTGGCTTTTTCAACACCCTTCTCGACAGAGATCTGGGCAAAAGCAACTTTTCATTCCTAATTGAACGGACCCCTTCCCACAGCTCAGAAAACGCAGCGTCTCGCAGCGCTCTGCACAACGGCAGCGGTGCTCCGGCGTCACGAGCAGCTCAGCCACAAAGAATAATTTAACGCCCATTAATAAAGGAATTTTCAGAGGAACTCGAGCTCAAATTATATCAGCCTTCCGCTGTTCCAAAATAAACGCATCAGGTGGCATTTAAATGCAGGTGGCTAACCGTTTTATCAGTGCACATATTTAAGCTATTAGAAATTTAATTAGAAAAATTAAATTAAACACACTTAATGCAGATTCTAATTCTAGCGACACTGTCCTTATCATTATGCCATTTTTATAGCAAATTATAAAGTATGTCTAAATTGTACAGGTTTGTTTCTGACTGATAGCTGAACTCAGATAATTAAGTTGTTAACCATGTACTTCAGTGGTCAACATGGTTATATATCTTTGTCTTATCGCTTCCCCTCCTCCTTGTTTCCACAGATCTCAGGGGAAGCAGATGAATGGCACTTGACACTACCCACCTACACAGCGACTGATTAGACGCAGCCCTGTGCCACAGGTACACTCAATTATGGGCTTTTCTGAGACTCAAGCGTTTCCTGACGCCGAAAGAGCTGAAACTGTTTATTCGATGCATTTTGCAGCCGAGGAAAGCCGCACTGAATTGGGCTTTACGCTGGCAGTGTATTTTACCACCCTGGAGCCTCCAAGTGGAGCTGTGCAAAGGGATCTTTTGCGTCCGGGAAGAAATGAATAAATCCCCTCTACCACGTCAAGCAAAACGCAGCAGAGCAGGGCAGCACGTCCTGGGCACAGGGACAGCACGGACGCACCTGCAGGGAGGCACGAGTGCAGGCAATCTAGCAGTGGGTTGGACCAATAAATATCAAAACACAGACACTACAAACACAGGCAATCTACCAGGGGGTTGGACCAATAAATGCCAAAATACAGACACAGATGTATAAGTAACGGAAAATCCGACTGCAATTCCCCCAGCACAGCAATCGATATTCATATAATTCAAATGCTGCTTGGCAGAAACCAAGCATCGGTTTCCTAAGATTGGAAATTACTTATAGCATATTTGAAATGAGAAGAAATTGAGATAGTTCAAACGCTTCAGCTGGGTGCATGTACGTGTAATTTTGTGTGCACAAGCTTTCCCTTGAAGCTAGCAGAAATCATGTGGGCCTTATGATTTCTAGAGGTCCTGCTATCCTGCTTGCATACAACACCATAGAAGATTAGTTAAATAACTTCTTACCCCAGCTTGGGAGGAGCAGCTCCACTCACCCTGCCCAGGTGTGTACCCAGGTACTTTTTCAACGTGTAAATGCAACGTAAACACGTGGAAGATGGACAGAGCCTTAACCAAGCATCTTGCTTTGCCTACGGCCTTTGCAGCGATTGTTACAAACGTGAGAGCTGGGTAATGACACCAGACAGACTTTTCCATAAGACTGTTGCAGTAATTTCTTCTTCCATTTAACGTGAGTCTGTGCTGAGCACCACCCACCCCAAGCATCAGCACAGCGGCTTCGGAACGGCCGCGGACCTAATGGAGTTCCACTTCATTGCTCCTAAGTGATTACAAACTAAATATCCTCCGTTCAGAAGAGGAATATGTGTTTCTTCCCATTTGCACTTGAAAGAGTAACAAACGGGGTTATATTTGCAAGATGTCAGCAATAAAAGCTTTGACACTGCAACCTGGTTATAAAGGGTGCTCTGTGTTTTGTTTGGGGTTGGGTCTTCAGTGGGGGAGGGGGGGGGGGGCTATATTCAGCTTCTTTTACAGATAATGCGGTAGAGAGGGCGAAAAAAAATGGTTATTAACAAATTCAATAGGGTCTAGTGGCTCTCTTTTAAACTTCTGAACACAGGAAACATTTCAAAAGATGCTCCTGAAAGGAAAAGGAAGCTCTTCTGCCTGGTGGGGGGCAGCAGCCCTTCCCTAGAGACCTCTTCCAGAGAGCAAAAACACACACATACATATAGGCCAGGCAAGTAGGATTAAAGAAAATCCTTTCCACAATGCATTTTACTGCTTTTCCTTCTACGTGATCAGACTGATTTCAACTACTCTTTCTAACAAATATGTAATTATTAGCATATAAATTTAACACCTAGCTATGCTGTAGTGACTACATGTCTTTCATTATTTCCTTTACTTATTTAACGTTGGCAGTTATTTCTCTGACGTTATTGTTTTCGGGTCTTTTATTGTATTTTTGTTATTGAATCTTATTTACTGCTCACAATCTTATTTATTTCTCAGAATCGTATTTATTGCTTAAAATACCTTTATCTTTCAGATCCCCGCAGACTTTCACTTTTAGTATATTTAGAATAATTACACAGGGGATTGAAGATAAATGTCCAAATCAATTTTTTGATCCCCTGCTCTTGAGCATTTAAGCATACAAGCCTTCTTTTTCTCAGGTTAGAGGTGAGCAGTGAGCGTAGGATGTGTCGTGCTCTGCTGTGTGTGCGGTGTCCGCACTCAGCACCACTCTCAGATTAAGAGTGAACACTGCCTTGGTGAAAATGTTATAGCTTGCCTAATTGTGAGCTTCTAGGAACACGGACTCTGTTTGCCTAGCACAGGGATACGCCAGGCACGCTCAGACAGCCCCGCTGCTGGTGCAGCACAGGAAAAAACAGGGGGAAGCTCAACTGCGAATTGCAGAGGGAACTTCTGGCAATTGCTCAATCAGTGCCATCTTTCCCTGCTGAGAGCGCTTCAGGTAGCTGTTATGTATTTACAGGTTTGAGTCCAAGACAATAAAGCTTAAGTTAATGAGCCTTGAAAGAAACTGTGCATGAAGTGTGATGCTGGAGCTAGGATGCCCTGCCAGTGGGTAACCTGTCCAAGGCTCCTGTTTTCAGACCTAGGCCCACCTGGACACCAGCTGGGCTGCGAGCCCCTCGAGATGCTCTCAGTCTGGGGCATGAGGCCACACAAAACTTCCTGCAGGCTGAGGCCATGGAACAGCTGAATCACAAAACCACAGGACACCTCAAGTTGGAAGGGACCCATAAGTATAACCGAGTCCAACTCCTGGCTCCACGTGGGACCACCCACAAATCACATCAGAGATCCTGGAGACTGTGGCAGGAGGAAGGGCAGCTGGCAGGGAGCCTGCCCTGCCTGATGAGAAAAGGAAACAGCACGGGTAGCACCCACATCTACATGTGCTGAGCCACCAGGGCAATGCTGGTGGCTTCCTTTCTTACTAGCAGCAGCAGTACTGCTTTATCACTATATAAGCCTCTGGGAATGTTTGAAAAAATATCACTTAATGTTTGGAATAGAAAAGAAATGTTAGAAAAAACAGCCTGGGAAAAGTTACTCTTTTTTTTTCTAGAAGCCGAAGTTTGAGGGGGAAAAAATAATGGCCGTTATTTACACTGTGTGAATTTATTTAGGAAGATACAAGGAAAGCTGGTGTGTGAGCAGAAAGGGAACAAAGGAGACTGAGAAGGAAGAGTGAGAGCAGAACGGAGAAGAGATGGGAGAACCGGAGGGGGAGAATGAAAATAGGACATTTCAAAGGAGATCTGGGAGTCAAGCTACTCTTGTGGAAGCCTGAGATTTGCTAAAACACAAACAGGTGTTCTGCAATCCCTAGGATTATTTTCCTCTCTGAGTTTTACTGTAAAGGCCTTTTCCTACCTTCCTTTAGCAGTGTCAGAGCAGATGATGCACTGTAACAGATGAGACCCAGCACAGCTGAACTCCCCACTCCTGCAGGACCTCCTGGGCACACGGACATCACAGACACCTGAAGGTTCTCCATGTATGGCTGGTGCAAACATCTGATCCTCCTCGAACGCTGTCTCACTGAACACAACCTAAACTGAAGGGCACATGTTTCCAGTATCACATCCCACACACTCCAGCCTCTGGAAATGAAGCTTTGCATCATGCCAAGCCTGCTCGTGACCTGTGTGAGATGGCCAGGGCCAGCTTTAGAGGTGGTCTTTTGAAAATGAAGCCATTGGCTGCTATAGAAAGCCACACAGAGCCCACAACCACTATTCAACCACCACTTTCTGAAAACTTCCCTATTTCTGAACCATTTCTCTTTGTCACACATCGTCCAGTTTTGATAAAAATTTAATCAACTCTTCTGTTTTCAAATGTTTAGCACTTCGTTTTCATACCAGCAGAAAGACAAAGCAATTCAGGCAGCACAGGGAGGTGGCTGCACTACCTGGCAGCGTGCTCTTCTCAGCAGCCACACTGCACTGCACTTACTGCTCCCGAGTAGCACTGTCCTGAGGAGAAACCCTCTTAAAGCTGTAAGGGGCAGACATCAGACGTATGTCAATATTTGCCTTTCATTCCCCAAGCAGCACACATCTTCCATCCAACGCCACAACAAGTTGCTGAAGTTTCCAGGAGATGAGACAATGAGCAGAGGATTCCCCGTGAATGTGCCCTTCCCTTTCAGAAAAGCAATTGCTGCTCTATGAAATTCAGAGGAATGCTTTTCCCTTTCCTATGGTCAGTGTGGAATTATTTGATTTCTGATGGGCTTCAAGGGGCTGCACTTAAAGCAATGACAAAACTGTTATCCTGCCTTATGCCAAAGTCTAACTGAAGAGAAAGCAGAATGGCACGCAGCACTGCCACTCTGACAGACCTGAGAAGACCACATAATCCGAAAGGAGAGAAAGCTGCAGGAACAGAGAGGGAGAAACCCTGACATGTGCACCAACGGTTAATATGATTTTGGCGATCGCTAATAAACAGAATCATTGCAGTGCAGGGAAGTCTTGTGGTCTCTGCTATATCACTACAGAGGGCAGCAACAGACAACAGAGATCTTTAGCATTCAAGGAAGCATTAAACATCCCCTGTAAACAGGGAGTTGTGTCCTGCAGCATCCCGGGAGCCCGCAGCGGGCAGGGCCTGCCCGTAGCACCTCGCAGTGCCGGGGGTGCCAGGGAAGCCAGGGCTGCTTCACAAGTTAAGCCCATTTTCTTCAGTCCATATATCAAACCCAGATAGTAAAAATAAGCATAAACCGTGAGTCATAATATAGGAGCTGGACCATATGGTAGCAAGAGAGATTTGTTTCACATTTTCTTTCCCTTTTACACTCAAAACCGTTCACTTTGGGCTCTGTGACATCTCCTGCGAGATGCACGAGTGATTGCCCGATGGCTGCGTCCTCTGCAGCTCCCGGGTCAGAAAGGGCACTGCAGACACTGCATTCAGTGCCAAGGCACCAAAGTCCGAATCAGAAGAAAGTTCCCCAGATGAGTATATCCAAAGGAGTTGCTCTGTAATCTTGTTTCAGCAGCAAAATGTGTCTGGAGGATGGGGCTGTGGGCACAGCTACTTGCAGTGGCCACATCTTCCTCAGGCTCCGGCAGCACACGCAAAGGAGGGCAGCAAAGGTCTTGTGATCAAAAGGGAGGAAAATGACTGACAACACAGAGCCGGTTCAAAGGAAGCGATGGAATAATTAGTTCCAAAAAGAGTAAAAAGACTGAAGAATTCATGATGTCATAAAAAGCAGAGCTACTTAAATTGGATTAGAAAATAAAAATGACACGAACATTGTAAATATTCACAGATCACATCATTGACGTGTAATGTGCCGTTAAATGATGTCAAATTAAAGGGGAAATTACATGTGTAAGAACTAGGAAGAATAAAGGGAAGACATTTTAAAGATGCACAGTCCTTCAAGTGAAAATCCCTATCGTATATCAGGGCTGATCACTGCACGGATGAGGAAACTATGAGAGAAGAATAAAATAAAGTATGGGAAAGAAAACACAGGGTAAAAACATCTCAATTTAAACACTGCAGGGAAAGGCTGTTAACTCCGCAGCCAGCACAGCTTCTCCTCGGTGCTCTGCCAGGCTGCTCCTCACCAAGGAGATGCCCTGAGCCACGTGCTTCCATTGCTTAAGCCCCATTAAAATTGAGCCTGAAGTGTTACAGGAATCCCTGACGTTGCGTGCTTTCACATGGGAGCTGTGGGGAAAAGGATTTTGCTCAAAGAGCCCTTCTGAATTTTCTAAACTGCACTGCAGCTCATGCAGTGAGTGAAAAGGGAAGGGAAAGGGGATGGGAACGGGGCACTTCCCATTCCACCATATTCCCTTAATGGTGCACCACAGCCCTCAGCCACAGTGAAATATCACGGGGTCTGCGGCAGGCAGCCACGTCCACAGAACCACGGAATCCCTGAGTTTGGAAAAGGCCTCTCAGATCCCCAAGTTCAACCCCAACCCATCCCACCACGCCCCTCGGTGCCATATCCACCCTCGTGGCAATTTATTTACCTACATCGCACCTTTTCAAACTGTCTTAAAAAGACCCTCTGAACTTCCTCCACGTGCTGTCTGAATCCTGTGCTCTGAAGATGGCATTTCAAGCTCCTCAAAATACCCGCATCATAAAGGGTAGAAGATGCTCTGTGCACATACATATGCACATACATTTTTTTTTTCTTCCCTTGTGGTCTTTCCCATCTCTGCAAAGCGCTGGAAACGCACAGCACACAAGCAGGAACTCGAGATTATCGGTGCTATCTCGTTCCTTTGCCTGCTGATAAGGCATCCTGGTGTGTGTGCTGCGATAACGAGCCCGCACCACGCTGCCCAGTGCCCCATCCCTCCTGCCCCGGGCTGTCCTTGCAGCACAGCATTGCTGAGTGCATTTCAGCCCACCCAACCCATGCAGGCACTGCCTTGCCCCAGTCCCAGCACGCAGGCGTGCTCATATCCACACAGCCGGGGCCGCTCAGCGGGCAGCGGGATCGCTTACTCTGTAATTACCCACATTTGCACCGAGCTAAGACATAAAGGTTAACACCTGTACTGCTATAAAAATGTCACGCGGTCTTTAATGATCAAGACGTCAGTTTGGTCTTATAGCCAAAAGATGTATATTTATGTTGCGGTGACTCATGCAAACATATAGATTCACGTAGCAGTATTAGGAATATAGGACAGAATATTCTTGCATTTCACTGTGAGGGAAGCGGTGCTGCGTTTGCTCTTCAAAGAGTCCAGGGATGTCTCTGAGCACACCAGGGCATTGCAGCCCTCCTGCCCAGCCCACACTGCTGTTTGCACAGCCGGGTGTGCACACATACCTGCTACATGTGTGCCCCGAATATCTATCATGCATATGTTAACTATGCTCAGAGGTATGTGAATAAATACAGTGGGATGGTTTTGTCCTTAACACTCAGCAGTGCGGCCCCAAATCGAAGAGGATAACTGCAGATAAAACTACAGATTGCCACAGAGTGCTGTCCGCTGCACTGCTGGCTGGTGAAGGAAAATGTCCTGTGCCAGGGCCCTTCTTCTGTCCTCTTCCTTTTGTGTGAGGGGCCAAAAGCGAAACGCCAGCCTGCCCCTGCCCTTCCCACTCCCCAGAGGATGTGAGGGCTGTCTTATTATTTTATTTTAAAATGTAACGTGCTATCTTTAATCACGTCTGAGTGGATATTTGCGTGTTGTTAGCATCAGCTGTCACCTAGATGCAAGAGCCTGCAGAGCAAGGAAAGCTAGCAGAAAGGCAGAATCTGCTCTGCAACACCTGGTGGCTGTCTCTGTTTCGTTTGGAGGATCAGAATCACAGAATTCTAGGGGTTGGAAGGGACCTCTAGAGATCATCGAGTCCAACCCCCTGCCAAAGCAGGCTCCCTAGACCAGGGCATGTACTCAAACAACCAAATGGAAGACAAAAGAGGCACTTTTACACTTTACCATTACAGCTGTACGCAAGAAAAATGTAGTCCTGGACAGCAGCATGCAACCATGAATAGCTTTACCCAAACAGCTCCTATTCCAGCCCAGAGATGCCAGCACCCAAACCCTGCAGTTGCTCCATGCTCTGTATACATAGCTGCAGGTTGCCGGCCCCATTCCTGGTGGAAGCATTCCTGGGGATGCTCCCACCCCACCCTGCCCCGGGTTGTGGGACAGCCGACACTCCAGAACTCCCAACCCAAGTGCAGCTGTCTGAGCCCAGGAGCAATGGAAAGGACTCTGAGGTCTTCGTTTGCGCAATGGCATTTCCATCCTGCTGGCTGCACGCACATCGACTCTCAAACAATTAAAAAAATTACACACAAGAGATGAGAGTTATTCTTCAGCTCAAGATTTCTCTTTCTTTCTTCTTTCCTTCGGCTGACTTTTATAATGTCATAAGTATATGCATGAAATGACTTTCCCCCAAACAAAGGCATTTATCGGGGAGAACTTTGCACACATGTCCTGAAATGCCTCAGAAAGAAACTTCAGCACAGAAGCAGATCGGTCAGGGATGAGGATGCAATATATTACGAGGCCCCAGCAAAAATAGAGCACGGCTAAATAACTTGGAAATATTATACTTCTAATGGCATTGCAGAGTCAATCAATTTAGATGTAATAAAGAAGAAGACAGACGATGAATAGAAAGTTCAAGGACTTTTCACCTCAGGTTTTGCTACAGCTGGAAGTCGAGAGCCCGAAGGCTGCAGCAGCCTGTATGCCCTCCAAGTCAGCTCCAGGGTTAAGAATCACACGTGGTAACAAAGGAGCGCTTCGATTTCAGGGAATACTGCTCCAAAATATGGGCATACGCCTAAGAAAAGCAACCCGATTCAGAACGCTTTCGTCGCAAGGATAAATTTTCACTACATAATCTTACCAAGAGATACTGCAACTTATCTCTTCATGCTATGGCTTATCACTGTTATCGTGGTTAACTTATCACAGAACATCACAGGCTGGACCAGGCAAATAACTGCACTGAATTTCCTCCATGCTTTCGCTAGTATTTAAAGGCTAATATGCTGTGACCGTTGCCATGTAATTTCTAGACTCGTTCTCTTAACAGACATTTACTTCCCAAACTTTTGCTTGTTCTTCATCACCATACAGCAGCAATACAGAACATGAGCTAAACTGTACCGCCGGACTTGATTTTGAACGTGTAATGGTGGAAACCATTAAATGTTGTGAATGTAGGTGTTGATTTGCATGCACACACCATTTAGACTGAAGCCTTCACTGGGACATCACAGATCATAGGCTTTCTATGGAAATGATGTTGTTTGCTGCCTTTGCTACGAATGTAGAGCGAACCGCAGATTGCAATTGGGATTCAGTGCAAGATGAAGCTTGGAAGCGTGAGGTGGAAAAGCTGCATCTCATTTCTCCTTGCCAGGTGGTAAGGAGCTGGCTTAGGATTCCGTAAAGTCTCAGACTTTGTCCCCATTTCAGCCTTTGGAAGAGAATACTGATCCTCGGTCTTGCTCCAAGAGTTCACAGGAATCAAAAGGCAGGGTTTGGGGATGCGTTAGGCCGTGCACAGGAGCTCGGGAAAGGCCAAAGAGCTGAATGTGAACGTGGTGTGAGATGACACACGGGAGAAAACTTGAAGAGTAATATTTGGGCAAAAGAAAAGGCAGTCAGTGATTTGCCTTCCCTGCTTCTACAGCAGGAGTATAAGAACGAAAAACACAAACGTGAATTTGGAAAGCTAAACAGTGGGGTGATCATCTTTTTCATCAAGATCTAAACCTCATTATCTCTGTAGCTGGATCATCCAAAATCCAGCAGCTGGGAAGGAAGTAGCTAGCAGTTTCATTAGGAAGAGCAGTGAGCTTCCAGGCTGTACAGCAACCTCTTCCAGTCACCTAAATCCGAAACGCACATCCTAGTGTGACCATGGCCACAGAGACAGTCACACCAAATAAGATGCGGCTCACAGAGGCACCAAATAAACCTTGGAACTTTTGCATCCCAAGCCATTTGAGGCACTTTCTGGTCTAGAAAATTATATCATTATCACATAAACTGCCAACATCCTCGCAAGTGCACAATGACATCATTAATATTTTCAACAAGGAATGTACACTGATGTCATGCACTGAAGCATTGATATCACTGTGCAGAATGGCTCAGCACACAGTTCAAAATGTGCAAAGTACTTCTGTTCATCAAAGCACAGCAAAGGAATCCTTCACTGACATCGTACCCGCGATGTGCTCTGGGTTTGGCCATGGGTGTCCAACCTTTTGGCTTCCTGGGCTGCGTAGTGTGAAGGGAAATTGTCTTGGGCCAAATAAGAGATACAGTACTGCTGATTCAATAGAGCCGATGTGTATAAGTAAAAAAACTTATTTTTATATACATATTTTAATTAAACCACAATAAAGAGGGCAATCAAAGCTTTAAACCAGTGGGTTGGACACACACGAAGCCACCCCTATGCTTACAGGAACAGAGATGCTTCTGCTGAATATGAGACCTTGTGTCCAAATCCTCCCTCTTTTCCTCACATATGCCTTATTCCCAATCTGTCACAATACACTCCTATTATACTCCTGCTGTACTTACACTATGCCTTGCTCACAGCATCCTGGGGTTTGTTGTTTTACAAGGGCAATCAGCACGGAGCTGGTGTCACCATGCTGGCCATCAGAGCGGTGCTCTTCACAACAGAAGAGACCAAGACCAGATGCACCTTGCTTGTTTTTGCAGTGCCAGCTCAGTAGTGCTGCTTAACATACAGGCAGATAAAAACAATATCGGTAGCCTGAATAATAAATTGAAGCCAGATGTTATCTTGGAATTAAATAATTAACTGGTAGATCAGTGGCTAAGTAACCCATATTCCTTTCAACACAAGATTCTTAACGCTAGATTTAAACAGTAATGCCCATCAGCGAACTGCTGCTCCCGTCGCTGCGGACCTGCAGCGGGGAGGGGCCGGCATCTGCTGCCTTCCAAAGTTTGTCTGTGCCCGAGCAAGCCCAGCTACAAACAAAGGCTGCAACAGGAGCCGGGTGTTGACTCTCCGCATCACGTGTCGCATATTAAATGATTCATCAAATGCTGTGTCACAACCTGTGCGAAGACTTAAAAATGGATCCTTCCTCATTTCACCCGACTTCAGCAGCAAGGGCCGGCTGCATAAATCCACTCTGCCTCCAACAACCTTTCTTTCCTTAAACCACGCCCCTCATAACGCAAACATTCCACCCAAAGAGTTATCAGGACAAGCAGCAGCCCCTGCATCTCGGTGCACAGGGGTGGGCCGGTGCAGTTCTGCCGTCAGCTCTCCCTGCACGTTACGGAGAAAATTTATACAGAACATTTTGGAAAACTAAATAGATGAGTAAATAATTTTACTGGCAATGTGTTATTGTAACCTGCCTTGTATGCTCCTTGTAAAGTACCGTAAATTACGATTTTAAATTATGATGTTAGATTAGGTTTTCCGCGGCTTAATATATTGTAATATAATATAATTGCTAAATGCAAATGAGATACTGTACAGCTTTGCCATAGAGTTGTTCGCGAAAGCCAAGCATTTTACATATTACAGTGAAGTGCATGCTATTAAGAAACAAATTATAATGGAGCTTAATTTAGTTGGGAGGCGAGATACCGCTGCCTCGCCGCGCTGGCAGCGCAGGGAGGAATCTCCTGATGCTGTTCCCCCAGAGCCATGCGGCTCGAGGAGCTCAGCACTGATGGACCTGGCGGCCGCTCCGCGCCTTCCTGTCCTCGCGTGGAGCTCGTTGCCTTCGAGTCAAGCAACGCTACCGAGTCATCAGCGTGGCTTCAAACGCGCTCTGTGATCATGACTGACAAATGCTCCTTGCAAAATAACAAACACGAAGCCGGTTAGTATTCAGACAATGTGCACACGGAGCGAAGTTTGGGCAGAAGGCACATTTCAGTGCTCTGAACGCAGTCGGCAGAGGGCTGGGAGCAAAGGGCCCGCCCGGCCTGCCAGACCCATGCCGCCACTCTGGTGGCTGCACACGTGCCCCAGGAGCACACTCGTGAAAAGCATCGTCTGCAGAGCGCGGCTCAGAGCACTCATCTCCCAGCACGAGCTGCGAGGTGTTTGCAGCACAGAGCACTTGGCACGGTCTTCCAGCCCCAAGCAAGGGCAATGGTGGGTTTTGTTGCAGAGCAGGAGAGCCCCGCTCGAAAGCAATTCATTATTAATGCCAGAATATTCTTGCTAAACAGTTCTGATTATTTCACAAGAAAGAGGTCAAGGTATTGGAGAAAGGGATTTAATCAAATAAACTCTCAATCTCTCTCCAAATAGCATTTTCGTCCGGCCGCATGTAAATTCATCAGACGTGCAGCCACACAAAGCACACGGAGGTTAATCTGCTGTGACTGTTAAAACTTCTCAGATACGCCCGCGGAATAAAGATGGAAAGCAGGACGAGCCGCGCGAGCCACCCCAAATTGTTTCCTCTCCCTTAAAACTTGGGCCGTGCCCCACCACACCCCCACTGTTAGGGCACAGGCTGCAGTCCCCCACCCGGGCTGCACTTTGGGTAACTCCACAAAGCGCTCTTTGTCTGCCCCTCGGCAGCGCTCGCTGCTCAGCTGCGGGCTGACTGCTTCACGGCTCCTTCCATCCCCGTGAGCAGCACACAGACCGCCGCCGGATTCCTCACAGCGCTTCTCATTTCAATCAGGTGCCGAGGAATTCAGCACAGCCGTATCCCAAGGCAAATTTAGTGGCAAACACTGATAATTCCTCCCGGACACCCAGCACTGATCAGACATACCCTGAGTTCTAGCAGAGTGAAGCAAGGTTTGTTTTTAAAAGCAATCTTTGTGAACTCCCAATGAAGCACGGCTTTACGGTACGGCTGTAAGCGGCACATTTGGTCACAAATGAAGAGCTGCAAAAGCATTTTGTTTGTTCGGGGGTTGTGCTGTTTTAAGTACACGTATACTCCCAAATTCCCCCTGAAACAGAGCGAGGGGACAAAAGGCAGACAGAAACACGGCAGGCAGGCAGGGTGAGCTTTACCAATATTTTCGCTTCCCTTATCCCAGGTCTCGCTGCTGAACCCCTGCTCAGCGCAGAGCGCTGTAAATATCTGCACGGAGTCGGATCAGATTTATGAGATGGGAGCTCGACGCGAGCCGCAGCGTTATGCAAACAAGCCCTTCCAGCACAGCAGCACCGAGGGCCCAGCGCAGCCTTCCGACGCTCACCAAGCCCGGCGCAGCTTTCTTTTTGCACGGACGCCCTAATTGATGTCACCCCGCAGGCTGCCTGCACCCGAACAGCCCCGCCGGGCATGCAGCCCAGTGCCCACGGCAGGAAGAGTAGGGACGTGGGTCGGGGAGGGCTGCTCACAGTACACAATTTACATCCCTCATTTAGAAGTCACGCAGCTGCTAAAAACTCTGTTTCCTCCAGATAAAAAGTGTTTTGACGCCGGTCTTCTCTGCCCCCTCTGCTCCCCGGTGCCTCTCCCGCAGCTCAGACACCATTTTACATGAGGACGCTTTCTAAAAAGCAAAATGTAACTGTCTAATTAAGAGCGGGATGATTGGCTAGTTCACGGACTCTGTGACAGTTATGACAAATACACATATTGGCACAGCCCTAACCTCGCTTCACAGTTTGCAACACAAAGATGGTATTTTCAGAAATGTGCCGAACACCCTGCTACAAAGCTTCACCTTGTCTAGTGCTATTCCATTTAATTTTTTATTAACTGCCTGAACATATGCCATTCTAGAAGAGGGTAATAGTTACAAAATGTCAGCAGAAACATTTAAACTGCTAAAATGTAAATGATTTTATAAATTTGTAATGAAAGGTAATTGTCATGTGGGAAAAGTAACAGAAAAACAGATATGTGTAAATGTAAAACTGGTTAAAAAAAAAAAATCCGTCACGTCAGTCGAAAGCAGCAACATTTCAGTGAGTTCTAATGACCACGGGAAGCAGTATTTAAATAAAATTAAGACTCAGATGTAGAAAATGCACACTCTATAATATTTTACTTTCCAACATTAGCAAAGTTCACAATAATGAAAAGACCTCATGGAACTTTAATGCGCCTAAATTCATTAAGCAGTAGGACATTAAGATTCCTCATTTAAAAAAAAAAAAAAAGAGAGAAAGAGAAAGCCCTACCCAAACAAATAAATCACGTTAGATAACACAAATACCGAGCATCCGTCAGCACCGGGCAGCTCGGCTTTAAAAGAACAACATTAGAACGCGCTTAGTTAGTTTCTTTACTTTCCACTAAGATGGAAAACAATTTGGTGATTAATCCCTTCAGCGATGAAGCGCTGGGTCAGTGCTCCCTGAGATGTCAAGAAGGAGAAGAGCCGGGCGCAGAAGGGTGCTTTTCCTCCGCCACCACACAGAGCAACCACCTCCCAGCCAGGTTTGCGGGCAACCATCTTTAAATGCTTGAGCTGCTCTGTGTGGCCATGACAAGATTTGCAATTCCCCACGTTTATTTACACACCATCACCCCAACTAGACATCACATCGAAGTGGCATGGTCGCGGCTGACCCCAGGGTAGTCCCTGTCTCTGCCGATCCAATTTTATCGTGCTCTGCAATTGAACTGCAGTCACACCGCGCGGGATGTATGCACACTACTCCGCGCCACAATAAAATTAGCAGAAGCTTGTCAGGGTGCATTTTCGACTTTTACGGTGACAGACACTGGACAAATATGTCTGCTTTTCAGAAATCCACAGAGGCTTGTACCCTCCTGAAATGTATATCAGGAGCTTGGATTTGCAAGTCTGTGCTTTGCCGGATGGAGAAGCGGCAGGCGCGAGCACCGGGGCAGCGTGGCACTCACTCCACGCTTGTTTTTTCCTCCTCCCCGCCACGCAAAGCCCTCAGCTAGCGGTCATTTGTATTTTTATTGTGTTTCCCAGCGCTGCTCCTGCTCGGGATTGGACGCGCAGAACGAGCTCTTCAACCAGAAATTAATCGAACATAAATCCATCATATTTTGAAACCAAAAGTTCGGGGGGGAGGCACGGCTGTTGGCGGTGCGCAGTACGTATACAAATTGCCTTCCGCAGAGATATTACCTGCAGCTCACGTCAGCTCCCACCTCCAACGGCTGCTTCGGGAGGAGAAGCTGCTTTAATTTTTTTAAGCGCCTCTGCAAATGAACTAAAAAACGATCATTTGTTTCAAAAGCTAAAACCGAGGAAGGCTAACACCGTAAATAGGAGAAATTCACCGTCGGTAATGGGACCATTTTTAAGTAAAACCACCTAATATGTTTTGTAATCTACACCAATGTAATTTTATTAGATATTCAGTGCGGTTCTTACATCAAACAGCCTCAGAAGCCCCAGGATCATTTTATATTCACTGGAAGACAGAAAGAAATCCAAAACCTAGTTAAATAAATTGTTCATTTATTCCTTTCCTTTTATGCACCAAGATCTACATGTGGTCATTAATTATAAAGAGACTATTATAGCACCATATTTTCATTCAATACGATGTCCTGGTATATATCAAAGAAGTCCCATAATTAAAACAGAAGGGCCACAATGACAATTAAAATTACAATCTATATGGGGAAAGAAAGTACAGTTCTGCAATTTTTCACCCTGTCACTGTCAGCACGGTGGGATATTCCAGTCACGTCTCTTGTAAAGCAGCCTAAATTCTTCCTCACCAATGCAACCTCAAAAGCATTATCAGCACCTAAGCAAAAGCCTATGCAAGTATAATTTAATACCAAGCCACAGTTTGCAAGTAATAGCGTATAAAGTGATATTTAAGTGGTGTTTTAAGCACACTTCTGATGGCTACAGCCGCTTTTTACTGGTAAATGCGTTTTCCTTTGAGTAGTGATTATGAGTCCTGGGTGAAGAGGTCCTGTGTGCAGGTCTGCCTGTAAGCCTTACTTCCAGCTGCCAATCTTTACTTCACAGTGAAGAAAAAGCCACATAGCACCTTGTTCTTACTCTTGTATGCTGTCATCCCCTGAGCCTGATAACTGCAAAATCATTTCCACATAACACTTTTCTGCTTCTGCCTCTTAAACCCCGAGACCTACACATTGTGCATGCACTTGCACCCCTGGCAACCAGCCCCCCAGAAGCGGCCCCTCGCTGCCACCCGCCCCTGCCCGCTGCCGGGCTTTAACGCCGAGCGCGGTAAATATCTGCATTAATGGATGACGGCCCTTCTCTTTTTTTTTTTCTCTTTTTTTTTTTTTTTTTGCAGCAATATGTATTTGCTACAATTTATTGTCTATAAAAGTCGCGAGCGGTGAATTATTACTGTTAAAACTGTGTTTTTCTTTATAATAACTTTAAACTGAGCGCTCACATATGAAGCATGCAATGGAGATCGAGAAGGTTTTGTATAATAAAACTGTGACATGGTCATTTTTTCCAGTTTTGCATTACACAGACACACTCATGCATGGTGCTTTTTAAATTCTTATTATATGTGAGGTCAGGGGGTCGAATGTCAGAAAGTACTGTTAATTTCACGGGGTTAGGGGAAAGTAAATTCAGAGGGAATACAGATCACTTAGCACAGAAAAGCAGCTCCTCTGAAGTTTGGTTTTACATTTGTTAACCATATCCTTCAGCTGACGAACCATTGAGACCGCCGTGACATTCCGCTCCCCGCTATAATGGCTCGACACGCTGCCGGCAGCGCGGCACTGAGTGGCACTGCGCCCGCGCGGCACCGCGAGGCCGGAACCGAGCGCCGTGCTGCCATTTGGGCTGCCAGGGCTGAATTACACGCGCAGCTCTCGAGATGTCTTAAAGTTCAATCTGACAAGGAATGGAAAATATATTCCCGTCTCCATTGCCCGGGAAGGTAGCATCTCGCAGAGCGCGCCGTCGCTACCCAGAGCCCTTTCGCAGCGCTTTAGAACGCAGCATCGGTGTCCGTAGTGTTTTGCTGGAGGTAGTGCTGGTGGGGTTTGGGCTTTTCAGGGGTTTTCTTTGTCTCCGTGGTGAAATAGAAACGTGAGGAAACACAGAGTATGCCTCTTGGTTTTGGATAGTAGAGGAGGTAAGGTGTTAAGGAGCTGGCTTAGGATTCCGTAAAGTCTCAGACTTTGTCCCCGTTTCAGCCTTTGGAAGAGAATACTGATCCTCGGTCTCGCCCCAAGAGCTCACAGGATTCAAAAGGCAGGGTCTGGGGATGCGTGAGGCCGTGCACAGGAGCACGGGAAAGGCCAAAGAGCTGAATGTGAACGTGGTGTGAGATGACACACGGGAGAAAACTTGAAGAGTACTATTTGGGCAAAAGAAAAGGCTACCAGCAGTTAGTGATTTGCCTTCCCTGCTTCCACAGCTTTAATGACATAAGAGTACACTTCAACATATCAAAGACCTTTTTGCCACTGTCTCTACTGCAAGTTCAGCTTAGAAGGAACCCCACAGTAAGATCGACCCTATGCACCCATCTGCGGAAGGCACAAGAAAAATCCAAACCAAACCAAACCAAAGAGCCCAAATGACAGCCAGGAGCTGTTCCAGGAGGCAGACTTCTCCCATTCAGCTGCACGGCAGCGGGCCTGGAGCTGCGAGCAGCCTTGGGTGGGTGCTCTGGGCTTTACGCACGGGTTTCTTTTGGAGGATTCCTCCAAGTCAAAACTCTAAGCAGGCTCAGCTGCCCCCTCGTAATTACATTCTAATGACTCAGGCTGGGTGTTTGTGTTTTGGCAGCATATTTAATAGTGTTAGCATTTAAATGGTCACAACCGGACGCGGAGGGCAGCGCTCGCTGCGCGGCAGGGCGAAGTTCAGCTGCAGTGCGGCTGCTTGTCGGTGCCCGGGCAGCGGGGCAGGGCCGAGCACAGCCCTGGGCTCTGCTTCTCCCGGGCTCTGCTCAGAAACGCAAGAACATCTGTAGCAATACTCTGAATCTAAGGGCTGTGCGGGTTTCCAGATGCCCAGTTTGGAAGCAGAGTGCACTGCACGCCTGGCTTTCACATTTGCTTCTACCAAGAGATGCTGATGACACACGACTGCAATTCACCGCTTCTTCCAACGAAATACTCCCTGAAACTATTCAGGCAAACAGTGAAGTGGCAAATGTGACATATTTATATTTTATTAAAGATGCATTGTTAACTTTGCAGTGGTATATTTCACTAGCTGCCTTTTATAATTAAAAACTTTTTTCTCAAATCCCCTTTCCTGTAAGTAGCCTGTTGCCTGAAGATTTAATCCTTCATTACCAGTTAAAACAAAATCACCAATTAGGCACATGAACACGTCCGTATTAATCTCATTAAGGTGATGGCACCAAATAAATTGGAACTATTTTTGTGCTTTTACTGTGTTCCTATGGCTTTATCAGGCCCTGTGGTCATATACAAAGACCTTGCAGCTTAGTCATTTAGAGTCATTCGGTTGTGGACTAAATGTGGCATTACCATCTATGGCTGAAAATTGCTTTCAGCTTTTAAACTGCACTGACTAGTCTGTAGTTAATCTTAGATCATTCACTCGCAAAATTAAATGAGCCAGAACGATGGTCTTTTTTTTTTTCTTTTTTTTCTTTTTTTTTTTTCTTTTTGTAAAATAATACATCACAAAACACTTATTTGCCCTGCCCAAAAGAGAGATCAAATTCATTTAAAATCCCATAAACCAGAGTTGTGAATTTTTAATTTTATTTAGTAGCACAGAAAGAGAGGGTAAGCTATCTCTCCGCAGCACATCATCGCTATAAATTTACATATAGAAGATAGTTTGATGCCTAACCAACCTTTAATCTACCTTTGATGTATACTCCTACTTCAGTATGGATCATGTGATATACCTTATTAATGAAAATGTAAGGAGGACTGTTTTGGATCTCTGATGTAATTAGCCATAAACCACTTTTTTTTTTTTAATTATTATTTTTTATTTTTAAATTAAAAGGAAAAAAAAAGCCAAGAAATAGAAGTACTTCCTTTGTCACTACACTTGTGCCAGCACCTTTTCCCACCTGACTTCTCCCCTTAGTTGTGCCAGGATTTCCATCATCCTCCAACACTTCTGTGAGAAAGCAAAGGCGACGCAACATCTGCTCAGCTCTGAGCTGCCCAAAGAGTGCAAAAAGCAAAACAATCACCGCTGCTGAACTCAAGGGAAATCTGGCATTTCTGCTCTCTGGAACCAATAGCTAGGCCACCCTCGCTAAGACCCCTCGGAGCTGCCTTCTCCTTCCTTAGCTCATCGTGGAGCAGCTCGTTCCCCTCCAAAAGGACACCACGGGATGCACACCCTGCTCTGCTCCCAGTTCCGCAGGATGTGAGATAACAGGAGTGCTGTGCAGCCGACCCGCAGCGCTGCTCACAGACTAACAGCTGTTATCTCACCACCTCACATCCTCCACTTCACGCACAGCAGCCTGCTTCAGCTCACATCCACGCACCAGTCACGGCACTGACAGGCAAGGACCCGCGCCGACCCACGCAAGCCAGCTGCGGGTTGTGCCAGGCCTAGCACGGCCCCGTGTCTGTGTGTTGCCCCACAGCAACCAAATCGCATCTCTTATGTGATCCTATTGATTCGAGGGGGGGGGGAGGGGGGGGAATGAAGCAAAGTTTAGTCCAACCACATTGCTCTCTTCTCCAAGGAAGCGCGTCTAGAAACGAATCACAAAAAACAACATTCTAATACAAAACTGCTGCTTCATTCCAAAGAAAAAATACATATATTTACCCAAGAGCTTCTACTTCTCAGAAGAAAAGCTGCATATTTTGTTTATTCTCTAAAAATCTTTTTTTTTTTTAATAGCCTGAACCAAATAATTTCTCATTTCTACAGGCTTCACTTCACTTTTCTCACAGTGAATAAATTGCAACTTATTTCCATGAAATCCGCAGATGACACAGATCCTTATTTTGCATAAAGGCATAGAGAAGTGTCTAATACCCTCCATATTCCCCCGCTAAGTGGACATTTGCATGGGGCGAGGAGGGAGGAGGCGGCCGGCCCTCCCGCGGTGACAGCTGTAGGGTGGGATGACATCTGACAGCTGTGACAGCGCTGACGGCGGCTGGATGGCTCCCGCACCCGATCCAATTACAGCGCACATCCCCTGACAGAGCCAACCGCCCGGCGCGCGGAGGACACTATTGATCTCTTGTCAGGGCCGCCCGCCATGCCGCGCTCAGCTCTGGACCCAACGCCCTCGGAAACGAGGAGGGTGCGGGGTTATGGGGCGCGGGGCACGGCCGGCCGCGTGGGTCTGCGCTAACGGCGGGGCCGGGAGAGGCCGCGGCGATGTGACAGCCCCATCATGCCCGCGCCGCGCGGCCCGTCGAGCGCTAACGGCAAGGAGACAGCTCTTTGTGGTTAGCCGGGCGAGCGGACGCGATGAAAAGGCCACTGCAATTAGCGCGGGCGGGTCGGCCGTGCCAGTGACAGCAGGCCGGGCGCAGGAATGGCAGCTGCCAATAACGCTAACTCCCGAACAGACACAATTAGGCCTGGGCTCTGCAGGGCCTTGCTGCGAGCTGCCCACTGGCGTGCCTTCTCCTCATGTGCCATCCTCCCCCCAGCCCCACATGGAGGGAGCACTCAGCTCAAGGTTGAGAAGTGGCTGGAAAAGCCATGAGCAATACCCCCAGGCCAAAGGGCACAGAGTGCCTTTCCTTCAGCCGTGAGGTCCTTGTAATCTTTGCAACCTGGGCTAGGGAGCCTGCTTTGGCAGGACACGGTGATCCCTTGAGGTCCCTTCCAACCCCTGCAATTCTGTGATTCTGTCACAAAAACTAACAAGGATTAGCTTGACTTTGAACATCTCCAGGGACGGGGCACCCACCACCTCTCTGAGCAACCTGCTCCAGTGCCTCACCACCCCTAATGCAAACTACTTCCTTATATCCAACTTAAACCTCCCCTAATATACAGCAGACTAAGCTGAGAATGACTTTCTCCAGCACCTTGAGAAGCAGGCTGAGAACAGCAACACAGAGAGGAATCAGCAGCAAGTGTTCTGACAAAAATAAAGAGCAGAGGAAGTCCCCTGGGAACGACCTAATTATCTCATGGATGGCGACCCTGGGCTGCAATGGAAGCGGGATGGACGGCTATATCATCATATAATTCTTCAGCATGATAAAATACCCCGAGCTGGAAGGGACCCATACAGGTCATCAAGTCCAACTCCTGGAAGTATCAGGAAAAAAAAAAATCAAAATCATGTTTTTCCTTTTCAAGTATGTAAGGAAGCTGTCACACCTACACTTCTTCCCATTCTGCCTGGGAATTTTATCTTCAAACACACTGAAAGAGGCCACACTCGGTCCCATATGGTAATTCAAATATCATTATTACTCAGCCCAACTTTTTTGATGAGGCTTTTCAGCAACAACCACACACTGCCAGCTAGATGTCATTATAAACAAAGTTATTGATCACCTCACCAGAGCTGGATTTGAACCTGCAGACGAGCTGCAAGCTGCTTCCACGCTATAATGTTATTGATCAGAGCAATCCAGCTGCCACGGCTTGCTGGAAAGAAAAAAAAAAAATTAAAACAAGAAAAAATGGAAGCCTGAAAACATCTTCCCTTTGCACACACACGAAATGAAATAACAATTTCAGCCTGAGCTGCAAATCTTTTTTCTTATTTCTTCTATTTTTCCCCCCCACCAAAGCCATATATTCCCTCATTTCACAACTAAACCATCCGGTCTGCCAGCTTTGGGAACAGACTGCAATAATCCCCCACCACTCTTTGTCCAAATTCCCAAATCTTTCATTAAAAAGAAATCCTCCATGATCCCTCCTTGAGTTTAGAGCTCTCCAGAGCTGTGAGGTTTGCACACCCTGGTCCCTGCCACAAACCCATGCCCAACTGGGCCAGTCGGTGTGCATGCCCCACCAAGCTTTTGCTCCGTGCCCCCAGCCTGGTTGTTGCACACACCTTCACATGGGAGAGGCTCATTTCTATGGCTTTGCCCAGAGAAGCTCAGTTCTCCTTTCCACTGTGTTATGCATTACATCCCCCAGTGGGTTTCAGTTACTTTCAGAGATGCGTGCTACTCTGTGCGAAAACTGTCCTCTCTTACCATCTTAACCCATCACCATCTCACCATGTTAAGTCAAATCAGAAAAGAAAACACCTGAGAGGAGGAAACCCAGGGCTGAGGCTCCAGCCCTTCCCCTAATCTAGGGGAGGGGAGCAAGGCAGCTCAGCACCCCATCAGCCCAACTCACCAGTGGATAGCTCAGGAGTGCGAGCCACAAACCTCCACAAAAACTCATGAAACAGAGCTGTTCTGAAAGCAGCATTTCTCACCCTGAGATCACGTACTCCTGAGAGGAATGCTCACCCGCCGGATGGATCTTTGCAACACGAAGGCAAATGTGAAGGAAATAAAATTCTGCAAAGTGTTAATCACAAAGCATGGCAAAACGTGCATGCAAGAATTTAAAAAGCAATCCGATCTGTAGGAAAATGCCATTCGCGCCTCCCAAAGCACATAGTCTGTGGATTTGATCTTGTTGTTTGTTTATTTTCTTTTGTGCTGACAGTTTTACCCTGAGACAAAAATATTTCAAGGTGGAAACTGTTGCAGCAGTGGACTCTCAGGAAGAGTGGGATCTGAAACCTGCTGTGGGTCGCTTCTTTTCAGCACTGCTGTGCTGGAGTCCCACATATAATGGCACAAATACAATATGATATTCTTTCCTTCCTTTCCTTTTTCCTTTCCTGTTTCCTTTCCTTTTTTCTTTTCTTCTTTCTCTTCCTTCCTTTGTTTCTCTTCCTTTGTTTCCCTTCCTTCCTTTTCCTTCCTTCCTTCCTGCCTTCCTTTTTAATAAAACCAGAGATTAGGCTTTACACCTGAAATACCAAAGTGTTTATAAGAAAAATGTCACACATTCAGCCCTACAGACAAGACCAAAGATAGCCTAATGTTTATGGAATCTGCAAGTATTACAGTGGTGAAAGTCTGCATCTCTGTAAATCAATGAAAGCACAGCACTCGACTTGAGTTTTTACCTTAGATGCCATCATTGATTTCAAGTGGCCATTGCTGTATTTCTTCTTAAGCACCCACCTGATCACAGTCTCTTCAATGCTGTTTGTTCTGTATGCACTTGGCAGGTCACGAGTGGCTTGTCCACAGTAAGGCCACCACACTAACAGGTTTACACATGCACAACCTAGATGTAAGCATCCACATTCTCATCGCCACTGCATACTTCTCATCATTATAATAACCTCTGACTAATTTCATCTGAAGTCATTAAGAGGAACTACAATGGTTACAGGTGGCTTTACTAAAGAGTGAAAAAAAGGCTTTTCTTCAGGAACATGAAGATGTGGTAGAGGTTTTAGTGTACCTCATTAATTTGTCCTGAGTTGCAGACATTCTTTGATTGTGATACTCTTTAATGGCAATTCTTAATTGTTGACATTAAAAAATATGCTGAGCTGAGCATAGAGAGGAATTCTGGCTACAGTGTAGACGTTACTTCCTATTCTCAAAAAATTAAGCATAACGGGCACAGCGGCTTAATAACCTCTCTCAAGAACCATAGTTCAATCCCAAGTGCCATCAGAAAGGTTAGATATTTAAATCTTGGCAAATAGGCAGTTTATGAATTTCAGTGCACATGGGCAACTTTGGCAAGTCTTGAGACAACGGGAAATTTGGGAAAGAGCTCCTCCCAGGTATAAGCAAAGACATCAACTCAGATACGCTTCTTCCAACATTGGGATTCAATTAACATTATTCATCAAAGCACTATGATCCAGAGGTTCAGACCTCCATTCTGGAGATGTAGAAAGGAGCCCAGCCATGTTCTGGAGAGTGGAAGGAAAGTAAGGAATTGGAAGTCAAGACCGAAGAGCAGATCAGCCTTCCTCCTGGTTCATTCTCACCTTGTCTCCAGAAGTTTATCTTCACGTTTATAATTCTAATTTAGCCAGCAGTTATTTCACTGCCAAGCCCTCTTCGCTTATTTCTGCTCTGCCCTTGCTACACTTTATAACACATTTCAACAATACTTTGTTAAATGTATTAGCTGAAATTGGTGAATTTATTTTAGTTACACACTTCAGTTAAGAGAGAACATCTCCAGCAAGATATCCTCAGTGTATCACCCGCTTCCCCAAGCACCATCGTCACGTGAGGAACTGTGTCCCAACAGCAAGCATAAAGATGGGCTGCTGCTGGACAGGAAGGGCATTAATATGCAAAGCAGTGGGCCCAAACTGCCTGAAAACCCACCTGAATATAGGGAATTAAGTATCTCTTCAAATGAATTTACATTGCAGTAAGTTCTATAATACACACTATACATCCCATTTCTCTTGTTCCTCCTCCAGTACCAATAGAGTTTAATTCCATTTGGACTGTGACAGAAAAGAAGCTCCATTTACAGCCCTTCACACGAAGGACCTGCAAATTGTTTCAGATATATATTATCCTGCTTTTCTATCTCTTTCTCACTCCTATGGATAAAAACCTGATTTAACTTTACCTGCTATCACTGTCACGTTCAGGAGCTGCTCCCTAAGTTAAAGTTTCATTCAGGGTATTAGTCTTACTTTGAAAAACTGAAAGTTTTCAGCTCATGCTATATAAGTATCTCATGTCTGAATTAATCTACAAAGTTTGTTAGAAATGAAGGTCAGGACTTGATTTTGCAGCAATTAGAATCATTGATATTTTCATGGTATCAGCCTCCTTTTCCTGATTATCAACTTCCATGGTGCCGACACCTAAAAAGTTTGCCCCTCTGACCCTGCTTGAGTTTAGATGTGGATACTGTAATGTCGAGAATATGTGTCTGCATTACTTTTTGTAAGCCTAACGAAATTTGTTTTAGAAAACATCAATGAAGAACAGAAAATATGTATGCAGAAATATATAATTTTACATATTTTAATTAAATACTATGACCACGTAAAATACCAATCTGGATTCCGCCTTCTCCAACCTTTGCCTCAACACTTAATGCAATTTATTAACGGTGTTCTGACCTACAAGGTAACTAACTAGGAGATCGACTTCCAGCACCAAATGCCATGAATAAGCTTGCCAGTATTCAGCTATTTTCTGAGAGGACAGGTCAGCCTGCTAGTTGGAAGCTTGGAAAGAAAAGAAATGCCATTCCCTGCAGAAATAAAATGGTGATGGTCATCTAACCCAGAACCAAGAGATCCCGTGTTAAAAATATGTGTTGACCCTTCCACTAGCACACAAAAAAACTGTGCCACAACAATGCTGCCAATCCACAGGCAGCACTGTCTCTACAAATACAGGCATTTCAGTATAAAAGGTAGGAGAGATCCAACAAAATGGAGGAAATGGGAACCACCAGAGCACCAATTCGGTGACTCTTCAACAATCTCTATCAATCAAATGATCAGAGTCTGCTCACTCATTAGAATTGAAAAGACAAGTCTGCTTACTTGGCCTCAGCTGAAATTCCAAGTGCCATTGGACACAGAAGTGTTTCAGTGGTCGGTTACAGAAGAATATATTATTTCTAATCTGCAAAGCAGCTGCAGTACCTTTGCGTGTGCATTTCTAAGGAAGCTCAGTCTTCCTGTGTCCCTTCCTAATAGTGTTTGTAGACATAGCCTAATTTCAGTCCAACTCAACATAAAGTAGATAACAGAGGATATTTTTATGCTTCCAACCATTTTTATAAACCCAGCTGTCCAGATTGTTGGTTTCTTTTCCAAAAGACTGGTAATTTGACCTTTTAATAGGCCTCAGAAAACCAACATGGGAACCAGAGTGGGAAAATGGAGAGCTGTTGCTTGTAAACTATTTGAATTTCTTGGAATTTTTCCTCAAAGCCCAACTTCCATTAATATAAGTTGCAGAAAATACAGCACTTGTCCAAAACAGATCAAAGTCACGTGCCCATAAAAAAGGTGTCCACTTAAAAGGTTAGTTAGAGTGACTTGCTTTATCAGACAATACATATATACATACACAATATTGTTAGCGTTGTTACCCATCACTAATAGTGTAGCATTTGGGTAAAATTGTTACTTTAGAACACAGTGATTAGAAAAAAAAAAAAATCAAAATGGAAAAGCTATGAAGGTGACCAGGAGGGAAAAGTGTTGTGCAAAAAGGAGTGAAAGAGCTAACTCACTCCAATGAACAAAATGAAATCTGAAAAGGGATGTGAATTACCCTTTTCTTTTTAAAATACATGGGGTGGTAGTAAATAGCAAGGAGGAAGAACATTTATTTGGCTTTTAAATGCTGCTGTAAGAAATGGAGGAATAACACGGTCCTCAAATATTTTGGTTTAAAAGGAAGACTGTTTCCCACTGTCAGAACAAACAGCACCTCAGTGAGGGCCAATTCAACGCAGAGAGCAAGTAGATTTGACAACAGTTATACGATTTGGCCGCCTGAAATAGCAGGAGACTGGACATCACAGTCCTTCCCTGCCTCCATCCTTATGAGCAGCGTCACAGTGCAAATACACCTCCACTGTATTTGCGAAGAAGAGATGTGCAGGAAGAGATTCAGATTAATCAAAACCAGCTTTAGTTGCCCAAATCTCTCTCCACCGAAACTCATTCTACCTTTGCAACAAATAATACAGGAGGCAGCAGCCTTCTCCATCGTGCAGTCTTGAGTCTTTCTCTAAGTAGTTCAACCTCTGAATTAAATAAAACAAGGGTCCTATGACTTCGCTACTGTAATAATCATCTTTGCCAGAGCATTCTGGGCGAAACACTCTAACATACACATAGTCATACACACTTCATTGAACCTCATACCATACAATCCTTTTCCCTTGAGGGAAAACTGTAGGCATGTGATTTCTGTACACAGCAGTTTTCTTATGGTCTCAAAATTACCAGTATTAAAAAAAAAAAAAAAAAGAGAGGGAGAGAGTAGGATGGTAAGAGGGAATTTTCCATACTCCATATGCTTAGGAAAAAGATAGAATGGTATAACCTTATTTTTTCTTGCTAATACACCTCAACTCTGACCTTCCTGGAAACCTGGACCTCCTGGGTAATATGGTAATTTAATGTGAGCGCTTATATGCTGATTTCTATGGAGTGGGTTGGCTTTGTGAAATACGACGTGGTTTACTTTTAAATAGAGCTCAGCTGAGACTGGAATGGAAGTGGAAACAGGCCTCCAATGGAGAGAGATAAATGCCTAATTTACTGTCCCACTTAATCCAGCACTTTTTCCTTAAGTCATTATCTCCTATTCCTCATTATTGTGGCAGCACAGTCATGAAAGACATGTGCAGTGAGACCATGATTTGAGTGCTTCTGTTTACAATAGCCACCATTTATCATTTAAAAAAAAACAGCATAGCTGAGCTGCCACGTCCAAGTCGAAAGATAAATAGGATAAGGTCCACAAATCTGTGCTTCAGCCCAGAAGTACCTTTACCTGGAGAATACCGGACGCAACTTGAGCTGTAAAATCTGTTTCCCAGAGCATCGTTTATAGGAACATTGATTAAGCAGAAGGCAGGCAGTGCAAGCTCAGCATCACACAGAGGCTCTCACACAACTCTGCATTCCTGACACCAGTGGTCAGCCCACAGCCAGCAGCTGGGTGCTGCAGACCCCCACCAGCATCACCTCCCTGCACCTGCAGCCAGCTGCTGCCAAAGGCAGTCCCAGCACTGATGCTCAGCAGCCTGACATCTCCATCCATGCTGAGAGGCTGCATGGAGGTGGCAGAGGCTGCAGTGCTCAGTGGGGGCCCCTGCCCCATGGCACACAGAGCCCTGTGAGGCTGAGCCCAGCAGAGCTGCATGGCACACACTGCCTGACCCTGCACTGCTGCTGGAGCACCACTAGTGCAGCCACTCAGCCTCTGACACACATCTCTGACTGTTCTTTGCAGCCCAGCGCGTGGCACGGAATTAGTGCACCAGCCAGCCCAGGATCTCGTGTCTCCTAACATTTCAACTATCCATATAAATTAAAACGTTCTCAAATTAAAAAAAAAAGAAAGGATCTATAAGTTCGGATCGCCTCGGGGTAACGGTAACTGACTCGTCGTGTGCCCATTAAATTTGGTATTCATTAAGGACAATGTCTTTTTAGTGCCTTAACAAACCCATGCAGCCCCTACTCACCGCAGCGCACGCTGCTTCCTCTGATGGCAGATCGGCTTTCCGTCACGCCGCCGCTTCGTTCGTGTCACATCACTTTCTTCTCTTTATACATTTTCAAGGAGGAAAGAAGAAAAAAAAAAAAAAAAAAGAAAAGAAAAGAAGCTTCACAAACGGCTTTGCAAAATGACAGGTTGCGAGGCACAAATTGTTTAAACACTGGAAAATGTCTGGAGGGTGCCCTCCCCCCGTGAAACCTGCCCAGAGGAGCTCGGCGGCAACCTTCCACCCACCGGGGGTCGGAGGGGCACAGACAGGAGCCACACTTTATCACTTCCTGAAATGGCACAATCTGAAGATGCAAATGAGCTAGTTAATTTCTTGCAAGTTTCCCATTAATTATTACTCTTTATCAGTTTAACTATTAGTGTCATATGTACGGCTGTGGGGCTACTTGTCTACATATTTAGAACAGATGTTTCGAGAAATGTGGAGTGTAAATATTTATGGGTTAAAAGAAGAGACTTTGTAATTTAAAGAGCCCTGTTAATGGTCCTCACTCTGCCTCGTTTCAGGCTGCAGAGAACCACTGTTGTGTGGCTTCGTTTTGAGGATGCTCAAATGCTTGGTGTTTACGTGTGAACTGCCACGTGTCTGCTCATCCAGCTCACACTATCCAGTGTTCAACACATGCAGGCCTGAAGAAGAGCAAAAATCACTGATTTCTAAAGAGACTTTTGCTCTTTTTCTTTTTTTCTGGTTCAAATCTCTTTCTTTCTCTTTCCACCATGGAGGTGCTCGGCACCTTCCAAAAGCCCGGCCAACATATCTGAGCTGGGAAAACGACAAACGAAGCCATGCAAAGTGAGCTCTCGCTTGGCAGCCTGGGCTGGCACCTCTCAGCTCACATAATCCTAACCCAGAGTAAGTGCTGTTCCTCCTGCCATCAGCCGGAGGGAATTGCAATGGATCACAGAAGGGATCAGTGTTCACAGCCCTGCGCAGAGCCCCGGGCACGGTGAGCAGAGCAGCCCTGGCACCACCGGAGAGCTGGCGATGCTCTTCCACCATGCCCTCCCAACATCCCCCTGTTCTGCACATAATTATGCCTAACCTGTTTATCAAAAATTCATTACATGTAAATGTGATAGATAGTTCTCAATCTAGTAACGAAAGAGCTAAGTAAATTAACATCAAGCTCAGATTTGGTACAAATTACCTAATCATTCAAAACTGATATGAAATGCAGAACGCCTGGCACAAGGGGAACGATCTGGTGCTGGTGGAATCATACAACCGTGGAAATATTAAGGGTGGGAAAGGCTTCTTAAGACCCACCCCCCACCAGCCCCAGCCCACCCAGCCCACTGCCCACGTCCCTCAGTGCCACATCCCCACGGCTCTGGGACAGCCCAGGGACAGTGACCCTCACTCTATGGGCAGCTGTGTGCATGCTTGAGCACAACACTAAATATTACTGCTTGGAAACCAAGCAGAGGAGCAGCAAGAGGCTTCAGCTGTGTGCCTCCACCGCCAGCTGGGGCAAAGCATTCGTGCAGAATTCATCCATAGATTCTCCCTCTATGGTCCTCATGCAAACTGTTGGAGCATTTCTCATTCATTGATGCTATGATCAAATCCACTGAGTCAGCACTTTTAAATGCTGCTTCTCTTCCTTTCTGCTGTGGATTTGAGGTTGGGTTTTGCTGGTTTGTTTAATGGGGCAACAAAATAGAGAACCAAACTCTCCATGAAGTTTGGAGTTTCCAGCTTCAAATCCTTTCTTCTATAACTCCGTAAGCAGCACTGAGAGAATACAGTCCAGTGAAGGCACAAGATAAAAATAATCCAAGAGGCTTTTGCAGTGAATAAAAGCCAGAAATAGAGCTCAGCTATGTTAAAGACGATTGGTAGCACACGAAGACAAAGGGAGCAGGAAGGAGCAGGTCTCCACGAGCACCATTAGTGATGGTACAGCTGGACCCATCCCCTGCATGAGCCAACAGGCCACAGGGAAGAACATGACTGCAGCACAATGTGATCTGTTCCTTTTTCTAAGAACTTCTAAACCAACAACCAGTGGGGAATGGGTTGCCCTTATGAAGGAGGAAGCTACAAGTTCAATTGTGCTTTCGTAAGGGAAATTCCATGCATCTTAAAACCCATTATTAAAGACTATTTCTTTTTGCCTGGAATCTGATTTCCTTGTGATTTGCCCTCCTTGCACTCTTCTGGTAGACTCAATACATCAACAGTGTATTCATTTTAAAGGATGCCTATATTGCAACAAGTTCAGTTCATCAGAAGCAAGAGTTTCCTGAACCGTTTGTTAATGCCAAAGTCAACAAGTTTCAGAGCACAACAACTATCTTCATTTGATTTAATTGTTACCACTTATTTAGTCTTCTACCAGTTTCAGGCTCACAGCTGTAAGCACTATGCAAGTGCTCAGCTGCTATGTCGATCGACATATTGTAAAATGATTAAATGAATAAATATTCGGCTATATGTATAAATGACCTATCCTAGGGGACAAGGGCCATTATTCACCGAGCATAATGCATCTCAAGGAAAGCAATGAAATTAATCAGAGGTCTGGGAAACCTGACATATGAGGAAAGATTAGAAGAGTTGGGGTTGTTTATCCTAAAAAAAAAAGGAGCAGTTAGCAGAGAACACGATAACAATTTTCAAGTTTGTTGCCAGCATGGAGCAAAGATGGAAGGAAAATAATTTTTTCACATTAATGGTGAACAGAGCAAGAAAACTCAGGGATTTAAATTGCAGCAAGGGAGATTCAAGTCCTGCGGTAGGGGAAAAAAATGAATAGGGAAGCGTAAAGAACTGGAATAGGTTTCTTGGGGAATTTCTAACACGGGAGAGTAGGAAACGTGCATGCCTTGTCAGCAGTGAGATGGGTAAGGTGAACCATGCCGGGAACACGGCCCTGATGACATCCCCTGGTGCTTTTCCAGCCAGGTTTTCCTGTGAGCCATACAAAAGCTCATTCTATTGGAGAGGAGTAGAATGTCTTGCTAATTGAATGTCAAAGCAATTAAAGTGGGTATAGGCTTCTCTCAACATTATCTTGACTTGATAAAATAAAGTTGTTTTGACAATGCACACTGACAATTCCTGATTTTCACCCGCAGCTATTTTTCTTGAGGCAAGACATTGAAAACATTGAGGCTTCAGACCGAATCTTCAAAATACATGCAGAAACATTATTTTCAGAATATGCCTATTAAACAAAACTAATCTGTGACTTTCAAAGTACTTCCAGGTCTCTGTAACCCAAAGCTCTCTTCCCTCTCACCATCCCCACGCTCACCACCCGCCTAGGACGTGTAAAGCATTTCTATTACAGCCTCACAGATTTGCCTTCCAGACATGCTTGAGTTGATGGACCAGCCTGCATGATGATGCACACAGTACTTAGCATTAAAATTCAAATACCTCTTCATTTGCTCATACTCTCGCATCCACTCGTATTTTAACAGCACGTGCTCTATGCGTAAACACACAGCGTTCAGTAAAAACCATTTGGTCACTACTTGCATTTTTCCTTTCTTGTCATCTTCCACTCAGACTCTGCTCAATTCCACCCTTAACCTGGTGGCACTGCGACTTGTGGTGTGGAAGGCAGCTCACTAATGTTTGACAGGGTCAGGGAGACTCCAACAAGATAAAGCAAACAGGGAAGAGGAAATTGCATTCCAGCAGCTCAGCCTCACCTAGGAGCACAGGGAAGCACACAGAGCCCACCTAGCTGGACTCAATTCCCACTGAAGACAGCTGCCAGGCCCTGAGCAAGGCACAGGAATGGGCGTCCTGGTTCGTATGAGAACCATCAACCTCAGGAAGGAGTTGGAGCTCAGAGCAGACATCCAGTGGTGTTTCCCCAAACCACTTCCCACCAACTTGGCTATTTGCAGCTCTGGAATTCCCTGATGCAGAGGTCACACCTTCGTATTTAACAGCCTTCTCTCTTATCAATGATGCTGGCATCAAGCAGTGCATGAGTCACTACCTCAGGTGCAAGAGGTTCACCTGTGTGTTCATCTGCTCAGGGCCTCCTGCAGGCTGTGTGCCCTCTGCTTCTCGCATGGGAAAAAACATGGGAACCCCAAACTACACGTCACTGCTTTTCTGAATGACAGCACTAGACTTCAGTTGTTCTGTCTCATCTTTGCAAAATCTTAACTCTCTTAGACCCTGCAAAGTAACACCCAGAGAAAAACTTACATCCTTGCAACAAAACCACAAGTACAGTTTTCCAACTCCACGTGCAGAGTGGTTACCCAGGACACTTTGATTTGCTCATTGCCATGGATCACGGGGCACATGGTTTAGTGAGAATGATTGGTGATAGGTGGACAGCGGGACTGGATGGTCTTGTAGGTCTTTTCCAACATGGGTGATTGATTCTATGATTCTATTGCCAGTTCTAAGAAATAATCTCCAAAAAGTACTGGCACGAAGGAAAGTACATGCAGAAGAAATGTCGATGCTTGGATGCATCCTTCACATTTCTATTAAAAATAAAAAGAGAGAGGAAAAATCTCTACGGGAAGGCTTCCATTTGTTAACGTTTAAGGTCCTTCCAACCCAACCATTCCACGGCTCTATGATTCTGTGATTCTATGGAAAAGATTGGGCAGAGTCTGCTAAGAACTGGATTTTCCAATAGCAAATAATTTGTCTGACACAAGACGCAGAAGTGCTTGGTAAGTTACTTACAAAGAATAATTGGCCGGTTCTGTTAAGTAGGGGCAGTTATGAATGCCGCTATCAGTCTTTGACCTTTACAGATCCAGAGCTCTGGCTGCACACCTTTCCACAGCGTGGCCTACGTGAGATAAAAAATGAACACATTTATTTATTGTCATGCTTTTTCTGTCCTTTGCATAACTAGTGTATGAAATGCAGCTCACTCTTCCCAAAGTCTGTGCCCCCTGAGCTCTTTCTCCAATGCCTGATGGCACAAGTTTCAGCATTGCAAAGAAAGCTCACCAATGCTTTACTGCATTCCTGCTTTGCTCTGCCTCACGCTTCCATCACAACCTGAACGTCATTTCAAACAACTGACAATCAAGAGGAACGGCCACATTTGAGCAAGCCATTTACAAAAATGTATACAACACTGGTTCTATATGTGGACACCTGCAGGCCTTCAGTGCTTCAGTCCAGTCAGTCCTTCATACAACACAGCTGAAAGGGAGAAAGAAAGGGAGAAAAAAGGGAGAAAGAAAGGGAGAAGGGAGATGGAAAGGCAGAAGGGAGAAAGGAAGGAATAAAAAGCACAAACCCACAGCCTAAGTTTAAACATAGCACCTTGAAATTAAAAATAGAAAATAATTGAGGGATATGGTGCTCCTGTTTTAACAAAGTTCTCATTCCAACCTCCAGGCTCCTCTCCATCCCTTCCTTTCCCTCAGCACACAACAAAACGTCTCTCACTGTGTTCTGCTTCAACTGCATGGCTCACACCAACCCACAGCCACCAGAGGAGACCGCTGCTCGGATCTCGCTCATCCACACCTCGACAAATCCAGGGTGGCTGCACAGATATTAAAGGTATCGGTCCAGATTTACACCAGAGCAAATGAGATCACAGCTTGACCTTTTATCTCCTTCCAGACCTCCTAATGGTTTTTTTTTTGATAGAAAATATAAAGTAATCGTAAGACCAAGGAAATCCCTCAAATACCATGTAAATTCCCCTTCTAATTTTCTTAAATTCATTTTCAAATTCAAAAACAACCTGCGAAGAGAAGCTGGGGCACCTTCCCACGGATCCCCTGTGTTCTGCAGCTCCCTCCCCTGCCCTCTGCTTCTCGGCCAATTCCACGCAACGCAGCACTGTTCCTTTACTTCACACACATTTCCCCCGTCCTTAACTTGGCTTTTAACTCAACATTCCCCAAAGCTCCCAGGGTTTGCTGATTCTCCTTTACTTCTTCACTTCGTTAGAAGCGTGCTAAGCAGACGAACGTGGCTTTAGATTCATTGTGTCTTCTAAAGCCATAGGAGCAAGCACAGCTCTTCTGAAGGAAGCGAACGATAACGATAAAAATACTTTTGTTCTTCGCCTCACACAAAGTACTTCTGCTGAAATCAGAAAGTCCCACTTTCATTTGTGCCATTTTTTAAAACCGAGTAATCACAGCGAAGCAGCATTGCTAACTTTTGAGTCATCAGCAGCACAAATAAAGCTTTCATGAACTGCAATAATTTCTCATCAAGGCTTCCCCACAGAGAAAAAAAAAATCAAAAAACAAATTAACACAGTGCCACGTATCAGAAGCCAAAGGCTGGAGATTTGGTACAGAGCGTCTTTAGGAATGAAAAAAACTGCTGAGAACAAAAGCAGAAAAGCAGCAATGAGCCGGGGTGAAATGGAGATGCATCTCCTCGGCTTCACCCTTCCCAAACCACAGCCTTCCCACCGAGACAGCTGGGAACAATGCCCTGGAGCAGCCTGCCGCTAACCTGCTCCTCTCCTCACCTTGAGGGAGATCCCTCTGCCTTCTGCAACGCCAAAGAAGGAATTAGAACTCTGTCTCTTTGCTCAAACCGAGGAAGTAAGGCAGAGTTTTAATTACAAAGTCACAGACTGGCTGAGGTCAGAGGGGATCTCGGCTCCATCTGGTCCCACTTGCACCAGTGGGGCCACCCACACCGAGTGCCCCGGACCACGTCCAGGTGGCTGCCGGAGATCTCCAATGAGGAGATCCCTCAGTGGCTCTGAGCTACTCATCTGAGAGCAGGAGAGTCTACATTTCTACATTCAGTGTTCACAAAACTAAATCCAACTTACTGCAATGCAACTCACCCTTGTCCTATGACCCTGACAGGAAAGAGTGGCTCTCCCAGACGAACAAGTCACACAGACCTCAGTTTGATTAAAAGTCTGCAGGAGTCCTTGGTCCACAGTCACACCCTTTGGTGTTTCTGCTGCACCCCTGTGACAAATCTAAACTATAGTCAGAAATAAATTTGTACATGACTGCAACAGAAGGATGCTTCCCCTCAGCACAGGGCTGTCCCACTTTGCACTCTTGGTTGTAAGCCATTGGCACAACGATCACTTTGCATTGCCCCCCAACTTTCTGGAAACACCAGGACTGTCCATTAGCAGCAATGTCAACTCAGCAAAGGCAACAGCAGCAACTCACAAACTACAGACTGAGCACTGCTGCAAAGTTTACTTCCAGCCCATCCACTATCTGCTGCAGAAAACAATTATCTTATGTGCAGAACTATTGTCCCGACAACAAAGCTTTTCAAATTCCAGGGCCCATTTTTTACCAAGAAACGGGGGAACACCTCAGGGAGCTGTATTTACTGAAGTAAATAACTTGTGAGCAAATACCCCATTACTGAATCCTTCATGGGGAATGCAGTCTGTACTTTTTCCACTCCAACCTTATTTTCCTTCCTCCTCTTAAAATACAGTGTGTCCATTAAGGATTATAGGGCAGAGAATGGATTTTATTAAATATTAAATTTTCTACAGTATATGTAATTTGGAGTTTGTCAGATCTGAGTCTCAGTAAGTTACGAGCTCAAAATTTGTAGACTCGAATAGATTATATATTTTATTGGGTCTCCACTGGGCAGCATCCATCATGTACTTCCTTTTACCTCTGCCAGTAAGTAACAATTAAGGTGAATTTATGACAACAGTCCTTGTAATAGATACACACAAAAGTTTACGGACATTTACGGCATTACACCAGCAACCCACCAGCAGCAGAGCACGTGGAGATCTTCCCTGAGACCTCTGGAAGTGGCACGGTGCTTTTTCCAACTTATGCCGAAATTTAACCCCAGCAGGGATCAGTCCTTAAGAGGTGGACAAATGGGAATTTTTAAGTAAGGAAATCAGTAAATAGGAGTTGAGGATCAGGAGGTGATGGGTTAGGACAAGCAAGCATGGTACCCCCCAGAGCCAGCTCCACCAACCTTGGCTACGACTCAACACCAAAGAGATTCAGGTCTGGAAGGAGACTTTTGGCCATGCCCTAAATTCTGCAGCTCCAGCTCTGCAATCTATGATGTCCTTATCCATAAACAGCACTTTAAAAGTGTGAAGGCAAAAAAAAAAAAAAAAAAAAAAAAAAAAAGAAAAGGCTTTTCATGCCCTTAGAAATGAAACCTCTTGCTGAATGCTTTGCTAGGTTACCTACAAAATGTCACTTCTTCCAGGCACTATGGTTGCAAAAGAGAAAATCAAGATCATTTACATCTATTTAATGTCCCAACCATCCCGGAACCCGAAGTTGCTGAGTTACTTCTTTATTTACTGCCATTATGAGGTGTGAACACGAAAAGGTCTCTCTCTTCCTCATGAACCTGAACAACCAGAGGGAGCAATCCAAAATCCACGAGAGGAAAAGAATTCCTCAAAGTGACTCTGTCTGCGTGTCCTTGGAGGATCTCGGGTACCTAATCTCAAAGCAAAACAGGTAATTAGCAATTTCAGCACTCAGACATTTTGTGATTTCTCTGAGTGATGCAGTACACAGCCGCATCAGAAACGCTCCCATTTGTCACCGGAATGGACCCTGCTGCAGCAGAGCAAGGATCTGCACTTTGGCAATGACAAGCACTGGTTCACTAGACAGCACCACTGTACAATCACTGCATCACAGAACTGCAGGGGTTGGAAGGGACCTCAGAGATCACGGAGTCCAACCCCTGCCCAAGCAGCTCCCGGCCCAGGGTGCACAGCTTGGCATCCAGGTGGGTCCTGAACGTCTGCAGAGGAGGAAACCCCACCACCCCTCTGTAATGTTGTACTTGGGGTACACGTGCTGGTGATCTATCTGTTCCCACAGGTATTTTGTAGAACTTGAGGCCAGTAAGTTAGTGCTAAGTACTTAAAACACGTTAGTAACAACTGAAGTATATATTCAAAGTTTATTTTTTAAAGAAATAAAACAGCCTCATCACTTCTTTTTGTTTAATTTATAAGTGGCCCTTTCCATCCAAACCACACACAGCGAAGCACCAAGCTGAGAGCACTGCGGCAGCAGCACATAGGCAGGTAACCAGTTGCAAAGGAAGTCTGGAGGAAAATGGAGAGCGCTGTCAGAAGTGGATAAAAAGAAATTCAGTTTTATTTCCTTTACCTCTACTAATGTGACATGGTGATACCACAAGTCAATACTTTTATAACTTTATCCTGAGTCCTTCAATACTTCTGAACAAGAACATTTTTACACAAGATGCAGATCGACCATTGAATCTCTATGGAGAAGGAGAGAGTAATTACTGATCCCCATGCACTTGTGCACGTCTACTGTATGCTCAAGTATCTCTTTCTGTAGGGCTGCAGGTGAGGACTGCACGCGTGTTTACACGTACACAGGCAGAGAGCAAAGCAACCACAAACGCAGCATGCACACACACAGCCCGAAAGCCTCGGTAGCATTCCCAGCCAGCAGCTTCAGCACATCCACACTGGGGAATAAAGAACTTCTGCTCAAAGAAAAGCTGAAGTGGTTTTCATCATCAAACAGACGAAATAAACACAGGGAAAATAAAAAAGAAAGTGCTGCTATTTCTCTCTTTATTTCCCTACTTTCTTCCCGACCCACGGCAGCTGCTGCTGGTACCACAGGCAGTGACATGCAGACTGGGAAGGGACATGACACACATAAAGCAAACAGCAGCCGAACAAAACACAAGGCGACGGCGTTCACCACCCAGCTGACAAAACCAGTCACTTCACTTTAAATAATGTGGCAGGCGGCAAAAATATAGTAATTACAAGAATTTCATTTTCATTAACTAATAAACCAAGGAAAACAATTTAAGCATCTGAATGCCATTTTTCAAATGAAAATAAACGGTAAACATTTGAATAACATCACAGCAGGGATAATATACCTAAGGAAACCTATTGAAATATGCTAGTGAATTCAGCCTCTTTTATCACATTAAAACTGCAATTGACTGTAAACCTCCTACCACTCTCCGCTGAGACTTTAATTGTAAAGATTCCTGTTACATATCATATTAGAATTTAGTTAAAATTGTAGAACACATTATTTCCAATCAGACAGCCAACCATCACTCACAAAGATTTTTAAAAAGGTGATTAATAATTCATCTCAAATAAGGAAAAGATCTATATTTATACCATCTTCTCAGCCACCATAAACTACCTGACAATTGTTCAGTAATGATGCCCAGTAAATTCTTTAAAATGGTAATTTGTCATTCTGTCACTTCATTTGTGACCTAAAATTCCTCACTTGAGGCATCATCAAATAAATTAATCACTTTCCAGGATCCATTTCTCTGTTCTGCACGTTATTATACCCAGGCTCTCTTGTGTTTCTCTTCATTTACATATATTTAATGGCTCAGCAGTGGTTCACTATGGCACATAACGCACACATCTCATTACAGGTGAAATATTCTAACTGCCACTATCACTGGGAAAGAAAATAACTCTCCCAATTTAATTTTCCTGATGTAACAAAACCATGATTCTTCACTATGAAATGTTGATGCCATCCATCAGTCACAATCAATAAAATCATCATAGAAGTACGCCTTCTTTAGCATCGTCCCTTCAAACCGGTATTATTTGAGGGAGGTAATTAAACTCATAATATGTAATGAATGTAAATGAAGAAAAAACCCCCGTGTTCTCCCTCTAACTATGCTTATTTTACTGCTTTGATTTAAAGTATTTTTACATCTCACAATCTACGAAATGCACAAAGCCCTGAAGGAAAGGCATCACAAGTACAGTAAGCATCAATCAATAACATATAATGACTAATTAAAAAGGAACATATTTTAACATTAAAAAAAAAACCCACACCAAATGCTGTTATTTATGGATTTTTCACTTAAAATGATGCATTCCCTCCGGACTAATATATTCGCTGTCTTCCCGAAATATAGATTGCGATGCAGGAGTTTTAGATACTGTTGCTTGCACGCATCTAGAAACAAAGTGATTTTATGGGCATCGGGTCCACCACCGTCATTTAAAAACTGAGTGTGTGTAACGCATACATGCAATCTGCCCTAATACTGGAGGGAAAGCCTTAGTAATTTCAGACTTTCATATATATGCCCGTGCTCATATCAGTCAAAGAGAGCAGTCTCTTAGAACAGATAAACTCACTGATAGAAGTCCACAAAAAAGAAAAAAGGAAGGGAGAAAGGCACTGAGAGCAGAATGTTTTCCCATCGGTAGCACCAATGGGAACCAATGGCACTTTTGGTAACTTTGCTCACAGCTCTGAATGAAACTTCTGCACTGCAGAAGGGATCAGAGTACTCAATGAAAGCACCTCATACCCACTCAGTGTTTGTCTGCACGCTACTAAACTTTGGTATATTTGCAACCCAGCAGTTAGAGACTTGTCAAGCAACACCTGCACACCGCGGGTGATACTGCCCAGTCTGGCACTTCCAACTCACCCACGAGCTGAGGCCACCAAACCCCAACGGGAGCTTTGGTGACAGTTTGACTTCGACTGCTCAAATCAAGTATGCAAACATTTATGATTGTCGTGGTAACTAGAACAAGTAGCCCCACTGAAAACAGCATAACTCCCATTCATTCCCATTGGGTCAGTGGTGTAATTCCCAATGACAGCAAAGAGGAAATGTTTCAGTGTATCTGTTTTTCTCCTTTTCTCAAAGACAGTTATCGCTGCAGCTTGTATGTGAGGCCCATGAGATGCAGCAGAACCAGCAAGGTTCTCTTCACAGCCATTATAATACTTGCACATTATACGTCTTAAGAGAGGACCATGATTCATTTTTACTACTCATTAGGTGGCTTTGGTTGGATGCTACAAATATTGCAGTTTATGCATAAAAGCTGTGCTACCTGCAGCATTTGTACTTCTCGAATTCTTTAGTAACTACTGAGACATCTATCAGACACAAGAGTGCACGTCAGGGCAAGCACATTTGAACAGAACCGCTATTACACTCAGTCTAGTAGCTGTGGTCCTGCACTTGTCATGGGAACTGGATGACCTTTAAGGCGCCTTCCAACCCAAGCCAATCTACGATTCCATCATTCTATGTAAATGAGTTTGTTACCGATTAGGAGAGGCACGTCTTCATACGGCTGCTTTTTTTCCTCCGCAGCCTCCTGGAATTACACCAGTTTTCTATTCAAAAGTTTATTTCTGAGAATTTTGTATTTGATTTTGTGTTGGCCTGATGAGAACTCCAGCCTCACACAGCCAAACATTCTCTCATCATCCTGGCAGCTTTCTTGTGCTTCCTCCTCTCTTCATAAGGAAGCTTTGGGAAGGCAAAGCAAAAAAAAAACAACACCCCCCAACACAGACTAAGCAGAAGCAACGGCTGAAGTCCTGCACACCTTACTCTGCTGTTGTTTGGGGCAAATTCACCCTAACTCTCCCCTATCCCCACTCTCAACGAGGACATCCAACAAGCCACCACCAGAATGTATGGACCCATTGGGCCACCCAGGTCTGCAGGACCCAGCTCCCACAAAACGGCTGTGCAGAACGACATGCAATCCATACATCTGCACGTACATCAGGAGCTGACACCCCCCGAAACGCTGGCAGCATCAACATCTAATCGATATGCGTGTTCGCCAGCAAAGCTGACTGGTACATCTGTTCTGTGAAAAAACATACATTCTGCCTCTAGTACAATCAGTGTAATTAAAAATTAACATGCATTAATTGTTGGAGCTGATGTAAACAGCTGATGTTCCACTTAGCCCTGTCTTCTGTACATATCATTAGGCAAAGCCAAATATTGTTAAGTAAACAGGCAACACTTACAAAAAGAAATAGGAAACTAATTCCAACTAAATAAATTGACAACGCGGTGCAAGTCACATTAAAACAGCCAAGGTAATTATTAGGCTGCTGGACTAACGGAGACAAAATCATGGAAGACATACTTAATTGTTTGAATCTCATTTCACTAAATGTATTGAGGCACAGTGTGAAATATAATTTAAGTTGAATGCTCGTGCGGTGTTTTCCCCCAAGCAGGATGGGCAGTAAGCCGTCGAAAGAAAAATACAGGTTGGAGTTTGAGATGCAGGTAAAACAAATAACTTCTCAAACGCAGCAAGCTCGACCAACTGCTTCAGCATCCAGCGGTCTCGGGAGAGATCCGGGTTGGTTATGCAACGCTAAAGGTTTTTTCTTTCTCAGACGCATCTGCAAAATTCCCATCAATACCGGTGGGAGCAATGCGCAGGCACCGAGCGCAGAGCGCACTGCTAAGGAGTTGCTTCCCACTTTTTTATCATTGTTATTTAAATGTCATAGCAAAATAATTTCTCCAATTTGTATACAAACAAACCACCAGCAAATCTGCTCGGTCGCGCTCACCCAGGGCCACCTCCGCAGATCACAGCGGTGCCGCGCATTGCCTGGGGCCGGCAGCTGCCCGTACCCGCAGGCTGCAGGAGCTGGGTGCCTGCGCTGTCAATCTCCGCGGGCTGAGGGATGCTGCAGTACCACGGGCTCCTCCACCTTTCCCACGCAGTTCCTGGCACAGGGCTTGGCACACTGGGCTTGAGAGAAGCGCAGGGACACGTTTTCTGGGTGTCCTCAGTGGCCTGAAGAAATCCTCTGGGCTCCGAAACGCTGCTCACTGGGGCGGCACGAAAGTGCAACACTGAGATTTCTTTGAAGGCACAGAGCAGGAGGGTTTGCTCATTACGGGAGTGCCTTAATTATAGACTGCATAAGTGTGCCAAATGTGCCCAGTGGCTTGAGCCACACATCTGGGTTTTATGCCATGAACTTCTACAAGAAGTACATTTCTTTAAAGTTTAGCAACTAACTGCACATGGAAGGCACGTGGGGACCGAACGCTTTGCAACAATTTCTTTGCAATCACCTTTGTTTGTAATACTAATAGTCTTGAAAGTCAAAGTGTCTACTATCCCTGCCACAGCCATATATGACCACAAATGATGCACATTAAACAAAGGTGGAAGACGCTTTGAATGACCATTCTCAACAAAACACCCCAGGACAGAGAAGGGGCTTTGGATGTTTCAGTGTTGTTGATGTTCTGACGTCAGTTTTGGTTATGGCTTTGTTGGTCTGTTAGCATTTGCCTCATTGATGCTGATAAAATGCTCCATGAGGACCTGCCCATTACAGACATTTCTTTTAACCACATACCTTCTAACTGAAGTCTGGCTCTTAGGGCCTTCCACACCTCTCAGACAAGGTTCCCACCCAATTCCCTGCCCTGAAACCCCTGGAAGGTTCACAGCACTGCTCAGCTGTTTCATAACAATATCAAGCTCATGATGAACCAAATGAGTTCTGATTTGTGCTATTTAATGTCCTAATGGCTTGACTAGTTAGGTAGATAATTACACAGTATGATTTATCCAACCCATTTATAAATATTTATAATAATGGATAGATTAACCTTTGGGATTGCTCTCCAGCAGTCCCCTCAGCTGGGAGGGAGCGCCCAGTGCGGCTGCCAGCTCTGCTGCCCATGTGTGAGTGGGTAATGGCATGGCTCAGCTTGAGGAGTGGTGGCCAGCACAGCATCTAGGGGGCAAGCAGTGCCTGTGGCTCCAACCTGGACACCCTAACCCTAGTCCTATCCCTAGTTTCAACCTCAGTTCCAGCCCCAGCCCAACCCAACTCAACTCAACCCAATCTTTACCCATTCCCTGCTCTCCCTGCCCCAGCTTAGCTTTCTCAGCCTTATTCCCACATCCCATTGAACTGGGGAAAGAGAAACCACCGTGAGTCATAAATCTCAGGCTTGCGCTGCCCAGCCATTCCGACACAATCTACAAGGCAGGAGGAAGCAGCTTGGTTTGCAGACTTCCAACAACAAAGAGCTTCAGCTGGAGGCCCGAGCTGGCTGAAGGGCTCTCCTGAATGAGTCCGTTCACGCCGTGGGTACAGGCGCAGTGGTGGGAGCAGACGTGTCCCCGTGAGTCACAGCAGCCCACGGCCGCCCACCAGGGCACAAGGAGCACATTGTGGTCAGCACTGCGTGTGGGGACCGGCGGCTGCCGTCAGCCTGGGACGTCCCCGCCAACGCCCTGCACACCCACCACAAAGGGCCACTGTTCTCCGCGCCGTGCCCTGCACAACACCAAGCAAAGCCGGGAGCTGGGAGCACCCGGTGCTGTGTGCCCCAAAAAACGTGTTCTGAATCCACTGCTATGAGCAGTGAGAGATACCCTCACGCAGAGAGGGTCACCCTCACACAGAGAGTCAGCTCTAGCACTTCCAGTCTGGCAGAGCCATTGCTTCAGACTGGCGAAAATATGCTAAGTGCACGTTAGATAGAAACAAAGAATTGAATTTGTTCTCTTATGGTAATCACCATTTTGGATGGCTTTGACTTCATTGGAACGGTTCCAAACCCATGCCTATCACATTTCTGAATTTTGATACAGCACAAGCTTTCCAAACTCCAGCTTCTGCATCCCAACAGCGTAAGGGAGACGAGTCAGTCAGCCTACTCCCTGGCCAATGCGGCTGGAAGTCAACAGGAGCACGACACAAATCTCTGCATACACTTTGGAAAATTCTTCTCAACATCATTGAACTGCTGTAACACTGACTGTGATTGTACTCCCTAATTGCTAATACGCCTCTGTGCTTGGGAAGAGCACCACCACGTTTGTATGTTGCATTATTAAATTAATGTTCAGATACAAAAATAATAAAGAATAAAATATCTCTTCCGGCAACAGAATGAAACTCCATAGGAATAATTACAAAGAGACAAACAGACTTTCTATTTCTAGAATTTGACTTAAAAGCAAACTGCTTTTATTCTCCAAGACTGAACTGTGGCACTTAGCTTTCCTACCGCACGCCTAAACAGACATCTGTTGTATCAGTCATTAAAACTTAAACAGCCGAGAAAGGAACGGGATCCAAAACAAAACATTGAAGGTATTTGGATTATATCACATGATTAATTTTTTTTTTATCAGAATACATTTTCTGCTTCAGAGCTCCTATTTTTCCATGCAAACTGTTGTACCTATAAAAATATATCTGCAAGATGTATCTGCATCCTAGACCAGCTCCGCAAGCGTGCAGCAATGTGAACACGTGCCTGTTTCCACAGGCAGTAAATCCCTGTGGAAATTCTGCAATCTCACTCTCAAAGCAGTGCTGAGCCCACCGGCCAGAACATCAGCTGCTGCTCCAGGGATAGTCTGCATCCGCACACCCACGTGGGTCATACATGGCTCTGGGCTGAGACCGAGCCTCTGAAGGGAGAAGGATGAGCAGAAACCCAAGGAGCAGCCAGGGAGATGAGTTAATCTGCAGTCTGAGAGAACACTGAGTACTTACAGGAAGTGGTCAGGGGATCAGATTAAGCCCTTTTGGAGACTTGTAGATGGGTTGTTAGAGATACTGCCAAACTATGAGGATCCCTAAGCTGCTGAGTGAAAAGACGTGAGAGTCAATGACATCCATGTCTTGTTAGATGCAAGTAACACCACAGATCCATGAAACCCTTCAAATGTAAGCAAAGCCAGCAATATGCTGGGGAGTTTTAGGGTGCATAACAAACAATGACTTATTAATGTCTCTACTGTTTTAAACACTGTGTTGTAGAAACGTGTTCAAGATCTCCAAGACGGATCTGGGGTTCACTGACCCAGGTGTGGTGATCCTGAGAGAAAATGAAGGGTTGGAAACCATAACTTTCACAATTTCTTCCCACCTCTGCCACCAAAATCGGACACCTGAAACTTCCAGACACTGTACATCATCCTTAAACTTGGTCTAGAACCAGTAATGCCGTGTACTGGAATAATTAATTGCAAAATATATGACCAGAATTTAAAAAAAGCGAAGGAGCCCGCAGTGCTAGCCCTTGCCTCCTGAGCTTCCCCCAGCAGGAGCAGAGCTCCTGTGTCTGTTAGCACACCTATCGTTCCCCCGGCACGCCGGGCACTTTGCACGGCTGCTCGTGCATTGCACGTGCCTCGTTTTGCCCGTGCTGCTCTGTGTGCAGTGCTCCGTTCTGAACTCGGAGCACTCTGCCAAGACCGTGGTGCTCACACGATGCGAACCGCGACACAATTCATGTACCATCCGAATGCGGCTTTCTTCGTGGAACCATTCCAACGCTAAGAGCAATGCTAAGAAGAAGCAGTAGACAAAATCTGCCTCCAACAAATTAAAACCCCCCTCCCCGGTATGCATACAAGTTCACACCAGTCAGACTGTGTAGATTAGCAGCACAGTGAAGGGACCTACTTAGAAATGGACACACGTCGGAGTGCAATCTGGCACGAGCGTTTTATGCAAAGTGAGCTTTTGGAGTCGCATGGAACTGTATTTTTTTCCTCCTGCTGCTCTTGTCTCTGCCCATTGGCAGTTTTGACATGCATCATAATTTCGCAGTCTGCTCGTGATGTTGGAATCTGGTCAGGGAGTGTACTGGGATCCTAAATCAGTCCCCGTGATTTGTGCTGCAGCGAGCGAGCGTGCGCGTGAACCTCAAGGTTGGCATCGCTGCCAAGACGCTGCTCATGCACCAAAAGCAAGCTGAGCCCCGGGGAGAGGAGAGATACAAATGAGCCCTTGGAGACCTCCTCCAGCTGTACCGCACATTTGCAAGGGCAGAGGAGCGCGCTGCCGTGCGTTGTGCATGCCTTTGTGCCCGGGTTGCTTCAGGCAAGAGCGATCTTGCAGGCTGGGGAGCCCCACAGCCCCTCACCGGGAGGGCAGGGGGTGCAGCAACACAACACCGAGCCCTGGCTACGGGCAGGGGGTGCAATGCCACCAAGCCCAGCCTCCAGACAGCTGTCCTTGGCAGAACAAGGCAGCGCCAGCTTCCCAAGAGCACCAGAACCACTTACACCTGCTTCACCAAAACACGTGAACATCACGGTTTAGAAAGGAGTGAGGTCTGTTGTTTGCTTTAATGGCCATATATTCCACTTGCATTCAACGGACGTGGAATAGACAGAAACCTCTCCCTGAAGGAGCCCACCTCAGAAATTCCACCCCAGCATCCACGTGGTGCTCCGACCTCGGGGAGCTCTGCTGCTCTCACGGCAGAGGGAGCGTGGGGCCCGACAGGGACTCACAGCCACTTAAGGTAAATAAATCCTTGAAAACCTAATCGCCTCCAATGTGACTATACTCTGTGATAAAGCATTCAATGAAACACGCCGTTCCCAGCACAAATAATTGCCTTTGTTTTCATCGTTTTGTCTAGCGCGTTGCGGGAGGCCGTAGAACAGTGTGAGTTTTTCTGATCTATAATCAGACAGTTCATAAAAATCCTAATGGAAATGAAGATTTTGCTATTTGGAGTGGTCAAATTTCCATTTTCAAACACATCACATTTTAAAACCCAGGTTGGCATTTTGGTTTGCTGAGAGTTTTAGGATAATAGCAAATTACACAGAAAATCTACCAATTCTTTGTCAAGTGAACTATGCAAAAAAGAACCATTAGTTCATAGTTCATCTGTGAGATGGGAAGACATCCTGAATAATAATTCTGTGAGACTACGAAGGGCATTTATTCGCAAATAACGCTCACATCTCCAGAATTAAGACTGCCCCTGCTGTCTGTAAAGGCACTGCACTCAGCTGCTATGAGAATCTATTGGCTGAATATATTCATTTTCCCCACCAGAAGGATGGGGGAACCCACTTGGCCCATACAAGAGCAGCTCATGCCTCACCACCATCGGGGACAGGGAATCCCATGTGTCCCTTCCAGCCACTTGCCCAGCCCGGTCTGCAAGCAAGATGCCAGCATCCATTCTCAAAACGCAGCTTCTGCACCAGCTCTCTGCCATCTTTACAGGTCTGTGCTTTGCCACGGCTGCCATCTTGACTCCCATTGAGAAAAAGACAAAATCATAACTCAGATGAGAGAGCTCATTCTTTTATCCTGCCTTCTGTGCTAAAGTTACACCCTATGGCATGGAGGAGACTCCAACGCAGAGCTTTGGGCCCTGTTATTTAGGAAATGAAAACCTACCTGGAGCTCACTATGAAGAAAAGGTACAGAAAACTGGTTAACTAAATTAATCCACTTTTTCTTTCCCTTAATAACAGTGCCCTGAGGCATAACCCATACAGAAAATTGTCTGTGACTCACGCTTTGAAGCGAGCATGGAAAAGGAATCCCATTGGGAATTTGCTGCATTTGTTACAGCTCTGGGATATATTCATCTGTAAATAAATATAGTTTGGCTTTGGGGATCTCAAACGATCTTAAATGTGAAGTTTGTAATACAATTGAGCTAAGAGTATTCCTATTAGAGAATTGAAATTATTAATACTGTTGTGTAATACTAATACTTTTGTGTAAGTTTGTTGTAAAACATGAGAAATCACTCTTATCTTCATTTTATGCTCCTACGACCTTTTTGTGAGCCCTCTAGGAATTTGTTTTCTCTCTACAAATTCTGGAGAAAGCTGGTAATTGCCAGTGGTATTATCACTGGGGACCTCTCCCAGCAGAGCAATTTTCCACCAGGGCCACCCCCAGCAGCCACAGCCCTGCTCAATGGCAGAGGCTCACGTGCTACACTATGACTCTGGAAAGTTGCAACCACCAAAGTGCCAATTCAACGTATTAATACATGCCCCCCAAAAAGGTGTGAGTTATCTGCTCTTGCTCTCCCCTTAGGCTGTGCAGCTGACGGTATTACATAATGTAGAAATCAGGCACCATGGCTCCCCGTGCAATCAGGTTTGTGGTGCAGATGAAGTCCCCAGTACCAGGTTTGTAGACCAGATCTTTCTAGATTTTTAGCTGAAAATACAAGATCTAATTACGGGGACGTTTTCCCCTGTGGTCTGACTCACACAGAAAAAGGTGAAAATGGAGTGGTTCCCTGACCTACTCTGGAAGCAGATATTTTATTCTACCCTATTAAACAAGCCTTCTTTCTCTGAGTTTTTTTTACTGGATGGCAGCCAAATCTAGGAAGACAAAAAGCATTCCCTTGGACAGCCTGACCTTTTCCTTAACTTCAATGGTATCCGACAGCCTCTGAAAGTCCTGGCCACCACTGGACCCAAGGGCTTTACCCTAGGAGACAACAGGAGCCTCCTGGGAGCCTCCAACGGGGCCCAAACGGGCACACACTAAAAATGTTTGCAAGAAGTGTTCAGAGCATTACAGCGTTTAAAAGCACTGTCAGTTCAGCTTGGGCATAACACAGATTTTGTAAAGCCCATTTTATCATTCAGTGAGTCTCAGAGATTCTTCTTCCACATGGTTCCATCTTCCCATCCCCTATTTAGAGTGCCAGTAACCAACGGCTAAGAACTCTTAAAAGACGTGGGACAGAGTCATGGGAATTTTTCTTTTCAGTGAGCAAATCCCTGAAAAGCGAAGTTCTGGAACAATTTCATCATGCCTACCAAAAAAGAAAGGATGCTACCTGCTTCAATATACCTTGTATCCTCCCTGAAATAGGAACAGTCAGCTCTTCATTATCTGAGCCAGTCCCACAATTAAGACAAGGTGCCCAAAACAGGACACGGCACCACCTACTCCAGGTCCAATTTCTCCTGTGAGGGCTAGAGTAAGAATAGAGTATGGTAGGGTAGGGTAGAGTACAACAGAATGGAATAGAACAGGGTACAGTCGATTAGGGTAGGGTAGAACACAACGCAACACAACAGCTGTAAGGGACCTTCAAGATCATCTAGTCCAACTGCCAACGTGTTTCCTTCTGCAGTATTTCTTGCTCCCAAGAACACATACTATTCTACTGATCACATAATGGTATGTTCTGTGGTTTCACCTACCAGAGGACACACCATGAGAACTTCCTCAAGCCACCTTCACAACAGCAGTAAGAGTGAAAAGTGACCACAACATGGTCAGAGTGAAAAGTGTTGACACTCCAAGAGGACAAATTGTGTATTTTTTCCAAAACAACAACAGTAAAGTAGAAAAATCCCATGGAAGCTGAACTGCTTGCTGGTATTTAGCAGCCCCTTTACAGCCAGAGCCCAGGAGGATCCATTCACACCAATGCAAGGTTACGTCAGGAATCAGGCTCTGGATTTCCCTTCCCGCCCAGCAATTGGATCAGGTTACTTATTATCTCGTTGTAAAAACACAGAGCCTCCTCATTTATCCCCATATTAAAGATTCAGACACCGTGCATTAAACGAACTCGTTTCCCTGGCAGGTGCTTGCTGTTTTTAGGCTTTAAACAGTACCATTACTATCACTTATAAGGATAACATCACAATTAAGAATCTCTGAATAATTTAAAAATGAGCAAGCAGCATTTAGTTCCACACCCTGCCCGCCGAAGAGGCTTTAAGATGCAGGGTCTTTATTTTATTGCAAAACGCTGCCTTGCCTCTGTAAAAGGGATGAAAAGTTACTAATTTCAGGCTTTAGTTCAAACCCTTTAATCTGACAAATAAGTGCCTTCGGTGAGTACTCTGTTATCTCCTAGAGCCCCGGCAGAGCTGTTGGCAGCCTTTGTCTGAGTCTGAGAGTCTTACCTTATCCTAGGTGAGCCAAATGAGACAAAGGGGATGCCGCCAGAGAGCATCTCGACTTAATGGAGCTTTTCTTCTTAAATCCTAACTTGTACTCTCGACAAATATTGTGGAACAGGCTCGTTTCATTGCAATAAATAATGGTATATCATTAAAATTCCATTCCGCTGTTGAGAACAGTGTGATAAACTGTTTGCGAATTGGTAATTCTATTTATTAAAAACAGGGGCATTAATTTTGACACGTTGAATTATAAGGCAGACAAACAGATCTTGTGTTTTAATTAAATGCTCCTATTTGATGAGGTTTTTTGTTTTAAGATTTAACGCCGGGTTCTCCGGGCCGCGCGCTGAGAGATGGGATGCAGCCCCAGTGCCAATGTAAGAACCCCATATCTTGTACCCTCTCCTCCTCTTCCTCCTGCTCCCCACCTTAAGAGCACTGCCTGGCTGCCACTACTTATTTCCTAATGCTGAAGCAGAGCTGAATATTTAAAAAATAAAAAAAAAAAAAAGAAAAAATAACAACCATACTGCTTTGAGGTTTCTTTCACATTAAGCTACATTTAATATTCATTCCACATTTTTTTTCTATTAATTAAAAGTAAACCGTGTATTGTATGGTACATTATCCCTCTAACAGCCCCATGTGGAGATCATGAAGTGGAAGACTAATGGTGTAGACTTTAGCATTTAGTTTTAACCAGAATAATTTACATATCTGTGAGAAGAGTCCGAGGCATGTGTAAATAAGCAGAACTCCGAGATATCAAGACCCTTGCTTAGTTTACTACGGACTGGAGAGCCACGGGCTGTGTATTTATTCCATCAGTCAGCTAATTTAATGAGACTTTATACGGCATCTATTTCTGCGGAAGACACAAAACTTATTATTAAGGAGAGGCATGTGGCAGTAAGAAAAATGTGTTTGTTTGCTTTTTTATTCTATTACCCCCAAGTAGCAAAGGTGATTCTATTCACTGTTCATTAAAGTTTACCTTTATAATTTATCAAAGGGGACCGATATCAACAGCTTTATGCTGAGATTTCAAAATTCAGGACTGATTAAAATCTAATATAAAAGGCCACAGATTTGGGGTGGGTTTTCAAGAAAAATAGCTTCCCAACTTGAAAGTATGGATTTCATTAATGTCCTTCTCTATTAGAAGACACTATAAAACACATTAGTGTCATTTTCACTTCAAAATCCACGTGGGCTTTTACACATAAGTTTCAAGAAAAGGGAAGTTGTCTCAGAAAGCTGAGAACATTCTCAAGCCATGCCTTGCACAAGGCTTGAACAAAGCTAAGCCATACCCTGCACAAAAACACCTCAGACATGGCCACCATGCATCTCTGATCTGCCACACATGACCGTGGACGAACTGCACACTGATGCATGCCTTCATTGATCACAGCCAAGATGTACATGTACTGAAAAGCATGCCAAAAAACACCTGTGTAACAAGTGGGGGATGAGGGAAAGCCATTCAGGAACACGGCAGCAAAGCTGGCCAAGGTGCCCAGTGCTGAACACTGTAACCCAACTGAATGGGGAGTGGCATTCCTTGCATGGGATGGGGAAATAACCAGATCGCCAGAGGTCAACGTGTGCTCCCAATGGGAATATGCTGGAGAGGAAGGAATGCAAGGAATTGACATTTTGAACTCAATTTATGTCAGTGTTGATAGGATTAACCATATTCTGGGGGAAAACAACACCACCAACAACAGAGAAACACCACCAACAACAAGAAAACACCAGATTCACGTAAGAACTACGATGGAAAAAAAAAATCTATATTACATGGGTACATCAGAGCTAGACATTCCAGCTTCTTATCTCAAACCACTGCTTTCCTTTCCTTAGTCTTTAAATATGATTAAAATGGAACAAGAAGGGGTTTCATTCAAATGATGCAGTCAATCTGAAATGACTTTTTTTTGCTGTTGTTTTCTGTTTGGTCAGTGATTGAAAGATGGATGAGGCATTGGCAACACCATCAGCAGGAGCCAGACAACATCACTGCCATGTCAGCAGGGCAAGCCACCATTCTCCTTCCCTACAAAAGGACTACAGCAAGCACTACAGCCAATTGTTTACAGAAAGATTTGGGAGTTTTCTTTGCTACAAAAAAAAAAAAAGGGGGAAATTGAGAGAAGAGTTGCCTTTTAGTGATGGAAAAGTCCTATCATTGATTTTTCTGAATTCATGTTGCAGGAAATACAAAAATCACAAATAACATCCTCAAAAAAAAATCTTTTTAAATTAAAAAAAAAAAAAGCATATAAAGACCTGACATTCCATACAACTCACCTTGCCATCATTTCTCTAATTGTCCCCATGATGTGTACCAGGTCCCCAGGCCAGGTACCCCTCCCCTAATCTGTACAGATCATAACACCTAGGGAAAGCACGCCTGCCTTTCAGCACTCTGGCATTGCACAGCAATGAGTTCCACCAACCAGTCACACAAAAAAACACTTTTTTTTCCAAAGGTTTGATCAAAACTTTTGTGTGTCCCTGTCCTCATCCTGCTCCCGCACAAAAAGGAGAGATAACGGAGGTTCCCACATTCCCAGTCTGTCCTGGCAATGTGATTAGTCCCATGGATCTCATTAGAATAATAAAAATATGGCCGCCTTATGCCTTCAATTAAACGTTTCCTAAGTGAGAAATGATTAAGAATTGCAGAATCCTGTCTGTGAGTCAACTGGAAAGCCAACCCCTGCAGGAGGAGCCCACAGATGTGAGCAGGGCCTCGGCCCATCCGCCTCCTGTGCTCCCACCTCTAAACACAGGCACGCGTCCTGCTGTGCACCCTAACAACATGTTTTAAAATGACTGAAGCACACATAAAATGTCTGAGTACTTCTTCAGCTCCACGCTAGCTTCCCTTGCTTGATTTGCAATGCTGCGTGCCATAGTTCATTCCCTGCAAACTAAAAGTGTACCATGTCCAAATAAGATGGACAAAGAGAAGCCGAGCCAGCCTAGATAAGATAGATTTTTTAACAAGGTTAAGGGTACTCAAATAACTTATCTGTCTCACGTGAGTAACAATTGCAGCGTTTTCTGGTATTTTACGGGGAGGTAAGAGAACACAGGACTACCAGCCCACGTACAGAGTGGATTTATAAAAGCTTTGTGAGCACGCTTTTCCAGTTTCAGATTTTTAAGCAATTAGTTTGCAGATGTCACTAAATAAATGGCATTCATTCCTTAGGCAGGAACCATACCTGTTAACCATCTCAGCATATTCTAGCTTTAAAGCTGAGCTTGATGTGCACAGCATGCTCAAAAACTGTACTCACAGTTCAAATGAGCTGGATTACAGACCATGACCACTGAGACCCTCACATGACAAAGCCTTTGTGTAATTAATATGCAGGGTAAAATGCTCCCTGGACGGCTGCTAAAGCGATTTAAATCATGCACATAAAAAATGTAATCACAAATTTAGCATGGTGGACATTGTAGTCACACTGTGCTTGATTGCATAGAAGGTTCCAAGTGTGTTTTAAATGTCCTTTAAGATTGAGATTAGGACTTGTACTTACAAGATGCATATTAATCTAAAACTCAACATTTTTCAGTGTGGGATCACAGTAGGAGAACATTATGGGCAATAGAGGTTCATTCTAATCCCAGTAGGTAATTACACTTTGAAATAATATTCTTTAATTAAATCTTGTTTGCAGTTGATTGATTTAAACACTAAATCTAAAAACCTAAATTTCAGTTTTTATCAATTTTTGATGCTTATTGCACAGAACTTGGGCTTTAATTGATGTTTCTGAAGTTTTTAAAGCTCTTGTCCACCGTATCCTAGCTGAATTTATTGTAATTACCAGCATCATTCTTTTGCAATGTAGACAACTTTCACTAGAACCTTGACAATTTTAAGTACTTTTAAAGCGTAAAATGCATGATGTGTATTTGCTGTGTAAGAAAGCTGGTATTTTACCATGGTTCTTTCATAAAGCATCCTGTCTACATGCTGCAAACTGTTTTCAAAGCTCTGGAGAAGGGACCCAGCCTTCCACACACCTATTCTATGAATATATGTATCTATGAATCTATGAATCTATTGCTGATGTCGATAACAGAGTACCTCCAAAGACAGCAGCACTTGCATGTTGTAGGGGCAATGCCTACAGGCCTTGGGCACCAGACCCAAGCTGTTCTGTCACAGATTCAGTCCCCATTTGAAACTCTCGCTCAGGCCTTCCTCCATCTCCTGTGCAGACATGGTGCTTTGGAAGAGGACAGGATCTCTACTAGCACAACCATAGAACCATAGAGTCATTAAGGTTGGAAAAGACCTCTGAAGTCATCAAGTCCAACTGTCATCACCAATCATCACCAAGCCCACCAAAACGATGACCTTAAGGAAGCATGGGGGCTCCAGGGGAACCCTTTGCTACGCCTCCAAACAGCATTAAACACACTTGGAGGCCAATGGGCATGTACAGAAACACTCTGCAGAAGGTTTTCCACACCTGGGCACCAGTTTGGGGGCATCTCCCTGAGCCACATGAAGATACACCACCCAGCATGACTGCACTCAGCCCGTGGTGGGGGTAAGAAGCAGTACAACTACTGATCAGGTAGGAACATGGCCCACCCACATGGACCACGTGGCAGTGGGACACTCTGAGCAACCTCAGCTTGATAGGAAGGCTCACCCCCGAGAGACCCCATTAGTGAAGCAGTGGGAGAAGGGCTCATGTGTGGAGCTGCCAAGTCCATAAGAGAAGGAGAGGAGGAGGAACGAAGCCCTGCATTCCCGGGGAGGCAGGCAGTGCCCAGTGCCCACCATGGGAAATTAGGCATGTGAACCTGTGAGCACACCTCAGCAGGGCTGACCTTTCCAGCACGTGAAATCCCATGACCAGAACTTCAGCAATAAGTTTGTTGGCTGGAAATGAGCTTTGAAAATGCAGAGTTTCACCCTGGTCTTTCTTTCAGGCCTACCCAGGTTAGGAGCAGTGGGCCTGAATTCAAATCTCACTCGGCTACATAATGATATCATGTATGTGTCTCAGAGTAAATTAAATTCATGATACTATATACTTAATAACAGAAAATTCACACCTTACTGTGGCTGCATTTGTCATATCTGAGAAAACGCAAACTACTCTATGGAATGTTTTATTAAGATGACTTCGCTCTTATGAGAAATGATTAAGTCACTATAAGAGCAAAGTAAGACCACAAGACCTCATTCGTTGTAACACTAATATTAATCACACAAATAATATAAGTGTCTTACAGTAATCCACATTCCCTTAAAATATATATTATACATCCTGAGGGCAAACAGTAACACAACTGACTCGGAATAAATCCCTCAAGCCATAGTGGCCAGAAGAAAACCATTTATATTCTGACAGACTCATGTATATTTTGTTATGCGTAACAAATGAAAATATTTACAACACTATCAGAGCTCAAGAAAAATTAAGTCTCACTAATCAATATATTTCAAGCATGAATTTAAACCCTCCCCAGATCTGACAATGTCCTCAAAAATTAGCATAAAATAAGCAGGCGTCCTTCCATCTGTTTAGCTGTGGTCAGTTGTTATCATTATATTTAATTTCTTATATTAATTATATCCTCCTGTAGGCATAAAGGTGAGAGGAACAAGGAGCCTTCAGGTGCTCAATGAGTTTGTTGGCAATGAAATAATTCAAAAACGCATTCATCTTCTCTAAATAATATTCTCCTCTATCTTACTAAAGCAACATGGGAAAACAAAGAACCAGTGATTATACCAACAGCAGCAGGTCTCCTGCATTAAATACCATAAGTTCTTTTTACCCAATCCTTCACTTTTGGCGCACAAATTAGACATAAGCCATGTCAGTCTCCCTCAGAACCCATTCCTCATTCCTTTGGAGACATCCAAGGTGAGGCCGGACCAGGCCCTGGGCAACCTGACCCAGCAGTGGATGCCCCTGTCTATAGCAGAAGTAACCTCTACAGGTCCCTTCCAACACTAAGGTTTCTATGATTCCTCCTCTTGTTATCTGCAAGAAATTCTGTGAGGTGCCAATCATGCAAATGCTACCATAAAAACATTACTTCCCTCTTCCTTTTCAGAGCCACATTCTATTTACCTCCACCCACCCACTCTGTCAGACTTCTCAGACAAAAAGGTGCAAATAGATGCGTTCATTGTTGACCTGGGTACGTGGAAACTCAGCACGAAGTCAGCTACTGCAACAGAGATGCCCGGATCCCTTCCCACACACTTTTCCCCTTGCAGCTCCAGTACGACCTCCAATGCTGCAGAACCCAGCATTTAATCCATACTGCCTTCTACCATTTTTGGATGTCCTGAGGATGGTTTCTCACTGCCTCCCATCCCAGGAGCTAAACCTTGACAGTTAACACTGGTGAAAACAAGAGGCATTCTGCATGCTGGAGCTGGTTAGGGTCGTGGTCAGCAGGCGTGGTGGGGATGGGTTGGGGCTGGACTTGGACCTCAGAAGTCTTTTCCAACCTTAATGATTCTGCTGTTCTATGACACTGCCCAAGACCATTTGAAGAACATTACGCCTGCGATGCTCCAAGACAGCTGAAATTGTTCCTCATGAAGAGAAACTTAAAGAATCTCGTCACTGATATCCAATATGCAAATCTATACAGAGATATCTGCTCTCCAAGAATGCCTCCACACACAGCAGCTATGTTGCAGACATTGCTTTGTCTATAGAAAATGTAAAAACCACAGACTGAGCAGTCACACTCTGAGATCTACCTGTACTTCAGCCAAATGCTAATTACAACTAATTACTATAGCTTGGGATGCATTCATTAATGTAAATGAATGCATTAGTTGGTTTTAAAATGAAGTTTGTTTAAACTTACTGTAAATCATATCTTACCCCAGCTCATCGTTCTGAAGCACGCAGCAACCCTCGGGCTCCTTCCCTGCAGGGGATGCAGGACCAGACCCATCCCTACTTTTCCCCTCGAATGCAGACCAGGGACCATCTCATTTCACAGCCTGCTCTTCTCCCTCACGTTAACCCACAGAACAAGTGCTGGAAAGGACTCCTGGAAGGATTTGTGTCATTCTGTCCGTAAACGTTGTGGGTGGCAGCAAGCAGGGATGGATGGCTGAGCACAGTTCTGTAGGTGGGCCGTGCCATGCACAAAGACCCCCAGCCCCCCCAGGCGTGGGTCACCCTGCAGCCTTCTCACTGCACAGGGCATCCAGCCGGGGCCAGGGGCTGCCTTGGGTGGTCACAGTGCATGGCTCTGAAGCCCCAAGCCAGAGAGAACCACTGGGTTTTCAATTAGGCTGTGTTTTAGGGATACAAAATTGCAATATTCCTTTTCTACACCTTCCCTGCACTTACAGAGCAACCCATTATTAAGCTATTAATCACCTCTTTCAATTAATTGTTCTAAAATGACCCAGGCTTTAGTAGTTGTGTTGCAATTGAAAAGCTCACTTATTTTTGGAAAGGTAAAGTTGCAGACGGTGGTAATTTGAGACAGCCGAGCTATTAGCCACTGTTTAGAATCTCAATTACTCTTAAGAAGGATAATTACCAATAAAGCAAACTTGTGATCCCACATCAGTAAGAACAGTTCTTTCCCGCTTTATGGAATATACAAGCAGTTTTTCATCCACCGGATTTAATTTCCACATGAAAAATTGACCTTAACAGTATGAAGTATGGCTACAAGTAAAAACTGTGTTTTCATTGAAGAGAATAAATGCATTTCCTGAACGCCGGCTGTTAAAGCTAATTGATTTATTGGCTCTCTATATAGTGTACTATTGTCTTTGCACTCATGGGACGAGGAAGCTCTTGAGAACAGAACTAAATTCTGCCACTGCAGCGTGACAGCTGAAGAGGGCTTTTTTTTTTTTTTTTTAACATATAATGTGCAAGTTCCCAGAGCTAACAGAAATCTTTCTAGGACTGGAGGGGCCCATGAGCTTACTGGATGCGGTCCATATCCACTGACACCACAACAGTACTGGGAAGAAAGCAGCACTGGCAGTGAGTTGCTTCCTTTTAATCGGGCTGCCACTGTAAAGTATTTACGTTCAAGTAAACATAAAGCTCTTGTCAAAAGAAGGGAAATAGGAAACTCCCTCTATCATCTGTTTGGATTTTTTACTTTACAGACAGCGGTCAAATATTTGGTAGGAAGTCATATTTCTCCCTGATGATGAAAACAGCGTTAAAATTCATGGAATAGCCAAATATTTGTTATTATCTCTTGCTTTTAGGTTTTATGTAAATGAGTGCCCATAAGATGAAAGCAAGCGCTTGGTAGCAGGTGGGAGCAAACTCACATAATCATACCAATAAAAAAGCCCCGAGGAAAAACAAAATAAAATGAAAAATCAATACAGGATGTTGTTCTCCAGATACACCATTAAAACGCAGTACTCCAGAGCCACACCGCAGCCCTCGCTGGGGGAGGATGGGGTAAACCAGGGGACGAATCCACCCCTCTCGTGTGTGTGGATGTCCTCGTGGCCCAAAGGAAGCTGTACACACAGGATGGTGAGCTTTGCAAAGCCTACATGGGTGTCAATCAATGCTGAAAGGTCGCGAGGAAAGCTGCCCTGTGTCTCTGGATTTCACAGTGCCCATGAAAAAACAACCAAAAGTTTCCACCATTTTTTAAGTGTTGCAGAAATGCGAGCCCAGGACATGATTCCCTCATGGGGACAAGAAAGAGCTTCCATTTCTGCCTGGACAGGATTATTTCCACCCCTAAACCCTGTGGGAACCACTCTGTGGTTCTATCATCTTTAAGGTCCCTTCCAAACCAACCATTTCATGGTTCAATGAATGTGGGATCTGCAATGGGCTGTGCAGTGCTGGCGGCAGAGCTCACGGAGTGCGCTCCCACCCATCCCCATGGGCACACTGCCTGATCCACACCACGTCCCCCAGCCACAGTGACAAATTACCATTGGGTGCTGCAGAGAGATGCAAGTGAATTAGGAAATGAATAATTAAAGTCAAAGAAATAGGGGAGGAGATGCTGAGGGAAGCCAGAATGATGAGAGGCTGGCAGCCATGCCCTTAGTCAGCCTGGCCAGGCTCTGCTCAGTGTCAGTCCCAACTGCTCTGCACAAGGGAAATCACCCCGTGCATGGGCACCTGTGCTGCTCTGCAAACACAAAACACATTTACTGCTTTGCTGCACCACGTCCCTTCCCTCTCTTCAAGCCTCCTGCCCTCTCAGGACAGCAAACTGGTCACTGTTCGAAGGGTGGTGATATTTACATGAGCCTTTGCTATAGCAACACAGCACACCCGCACGGGGAGTTTCCTCTAGTAACCATCAGTGCTTTACCCATTCATTCCTTAAAGCATCAACATCTCATCAAAACCAAGTTTTAAAATCCCGACTCTTATCACAGTTAGTACTCATAATCCTTTTTCCAGAGTAGGTGTTGCCAAATCACGCTAAATCTTTCATCTTCCTTCCGATTAATTTGAAAGTCTTTACTGAATAAAATGAGATATTTTTTTAAAGCCCTCTGTTGCAGCTTTCCAGCCTTTCAGCCAATCCTGCTAGTTCAGAGCAGCCAAATCACAGCAGCGCTCTGTGTTCTGCCACGTCGGGAGCTCTGAGTTCCAGGAGAATATGATAACAACTCCTTCATTGTTTTAACGCAGTCAATAACTTAAATTATAAGGATTGCAAAAGTCAGATGGCTTTGTTCTGTGGATTATCAACAGCTGAGTGACCTTGAACACAGCCGAGTTGACTTGCTGGTTTCTACAACTTCACAAAATAGCAAATCCAGCATCATTTTAACAATGGGAAAAGTGCAGTGCCCTACCTATGGGTAAACACCCACTTCAAACCCACTACATAGCGCAAGAAAAGTTTATCTTAGGATGGGGAGCACTACTGAGCTGCCACAATGGCACATCCCAAACTTGTCGGCATTTGCTCTGCTGCCACGGTGAACCAAGTTCTCAAATCTACAAATGACAGAGAACAGCACCGACCCTCATTTAATTCTTCCCTATAAAATCAGGAACCAAGGAAAAGGTAAAGAGGAAGAGCAGTTAACCTCTGGTGACCAAAGGTGCACTTGATCTGTTATTTTGTATGCTATACTCTTCAAAGAGCAATATAAACAGAATTATTTATGCCCGGCAAAATGTTGCTTAATTACTTATGCACCACTGTTTGCTTGTATTTTAAGCTCTCTCTACCACCCACAGGCAGACGTTAAACAGCTGCTAAAAGCTAGCTTTAGTCTTGCCTGTTTGAAATTAGCATACTTGAGCTTTGAAAAAACTTTGTTGCCAATTTACATATGCATAGAGACTGATATTTAGACTCACCATATGATATGTCCCTCAAGAGCTTTTCTTATTGCCTCCATCCTCAGGTCTCAACCTAGAGACTGTAAATCTAGCAGGTGATTAATTCTATACCCTTGAGAAACTAGCAATTAGCACTTGCAACCAGTAAAAAATTGTCATTTCAAAACCCTGTTTACTATGCCCATGTATTTTCTATGAACTCATGGTTAACTCTAAATAGATGGGAACGGCAATGGATTTGCAGCCTAGTCTGTCTCTTCATGTAAAAATATAATATAGCTCCCAGCTAATCAACCTATTAAACACACCGAGAGGGATTAAATAATTGGCATTCCTTTTTTTTATATATATATATAAAATGGGGAGATGTAGCAAGCATGGAAATACTCTACATGATGTTTTATGTTACCAGACCTTAATCAGCTCATTTCAACACGATGACTTTGTAGGGTTTACCTGTTTTGTGTCAATTCTTATCTCTGATAGCTGAAATTACCGTACTTCCAGATGTTCTTATGCATTATTGAGGTCTTCCGCAGTAGATGCTGGAAAAGGTAAGATAAGGTTTTATTTCTTTGTAGTACTCACAACGCTGAGATCAAAGGCAGCAAAGTGCAGTGCTTAGTATTGAAAACTACGATGAACTTCACATTTATTTTCAAGTAGAAAAATCTATCACGAAACTGCTCATCAGCCCTCACTTAACTGTTTCAAGCATAATCCACTGGCCCGCAGCACAGCGATTTCCAGGTGTGGGGGTGCTTCTCCTAACAAGAATGTTTTAATACTCATGAGTGTGTGTGTGTAACAGAACGCGGTGCATCGCCAAGAGTGCTTCCCCAAAAGCCCCACTGAAAATCTGCCTTGCAGGAGAGGGAATGGAGGCACGGCCGTGGGGCAAGCGGGGTGCAGCCAGCAAACAGCAACGCAGCACCCCGTGCTGCACGTCACTGTGACTCTAAGGGAAAAGAGAACTCAGTGCTTTGAACAAAAATCAGCTCTATGGCGCGTGGCAGCCGAAGGAGGAGACGGGTCCCTTGTACGGAATAATCCCACTTGAGTATTTCCTCTGAGCCGCACAAATCTTTACTAAACGGCACTCTTCCAGTGGGGGAAAATCCTGCTGCTCCTCCCCAGCCTCGAGAGGGGCTCTCAGGGACTGCTGAAACGCACCGAGGCAAACTTGGTGCAAAACGTCCAAAGCCACATTTTCAGCATCTCCTTTGTGGGAAACGAGCAGTCAGCGATGAATGCAGAAACCATCGCCAAAGCAAGGACGTCTCCTTTCCCTGAGCTGCACGCTGTGGGGTGGGGGGGGGCTGCAGAACCGGCCACACTTATTTCCCACTAATTACATCATCAGATGATCCCACCGTTAAAATCAGTTGCAGAGTACCTGTACACAACTAAATCCCTGCTTCTAATTACTATTTTAGTCTCTTTTTCCTTCTGACATGTTGGTGATAGATCATTATTTTTTCAGCAATTTGTTCGCATTTATATGCAATATAATTGGATCTGATTAATTATTATGATTAATGACTGCAGAATTTCCTTGCAAAGCTATTAATACTGGTAGTATCAAATGAAAGACATGGACAAATTAAAGCCAATGGAGTCCTGTTGCTTGTACTTACAATGCCAGGGCTGAAGTAACCCTTTGCTGCACTCAGCTCTGCAATAAATGTGAGGGTTTAACGGGTATTTCCCTGCAGACCTGCGTGTTTTCTTTGGGATGAAAACATAACTGTGGGGTCAGAGAGAGATTTAATTTTGAGGTGAACTACTGCACATCTAGAGTATGCATTCATATGTTTTGGGATGTATTTTAAATGAGCTCAACGGCATTATTTTAGAGCTGCACTGATTTAAAGTCAAGGAACTCCAGCCAAGAGGAAAGACCAGGAAATGTTTCTGAGCAATACCAAACACCTTCATCCTTTCTTCAGGTTGGGGGTGCACGAAAACTTGACAATAAAAGCCATTAATTTCCATTAAATGTCAAATTACAAAATTTCTGAAGGATGCATTTTTTGTGCTGTGTGTTGTAGTTTAAACTGCATTCCGGCTTAGGAATGGGATATTACATGTAAAAAAGCAAACAGTGACTGAGTAGCTTAGGGGATCGACTTCCCTGCTACCTCTGGGACCTGACTTTAAATCTGTCTTTGAGCAAACTGAGGAAAAATCATTTCAGTCTAATGGCAGTAGCATATAAAAAAAATCAGATAGCGGGAGTTCCACGCAGGTGGCAAAAAAGCTTCAGAAAAAAGGGGGGGCAGAATCAGATGAGCGCTGGCGGTTTTGCCTGGATTACCGTAAAGCTCAAAACTCAAAGACTTTGAATGCGATTTTAATCTGTAATAAGCGACAGCAGTCCTCATCAAACCCAGGTAGAAACGAGGGCACTGATATTTTGGGTGCAAAGCTACTGAGCAATTGCGGAAGGGTCTCTGTCAGCCCGACATCAGAGACACGGAACGACGCCTGCCAGCAGCAGGAATCAAACACACACCTAACGGGGACTTTTAAAGCGCCTCAGCGTTGAGCTTTGGAGGACGCCAAAGAGATGACCGACCTGAAGTTCTAGGAATGTCCCTGTAACTGGAAAAGAAAACAGCAAAAAGCTGACACCCATTCCAGAAGGAGAACCAGCGGGCCACCAAGTATTTCTAAAACACCTAATCCCTACAAATTTGATTTTAAAGCCTCATCTTAAAAAGCCAGTTACAAAAGAATGTGGCCAAAACACCTAAGACCAGTGGCCAGGTGCACAGAAACCCCCACTTGCCAAACTCATCTCAGCAATGCCAAGAAACTCCAACTTCTCACAATGTAAGCTGAAAGCCACGCAGTGCAATTATCCACAACAAACCACGCGTGCTCTGATACAAATGCATCCCGGTTTTGCCATTCTGCAGCTTTTACCTATGGGCTACTTCTGCCATATTTCCACGGGCACACCTCAAATGTGCAGTCAGAATCACATTTCTCATGTGATATCTATGGCATTTCATACACCAACGGCACGTCACTGCAAATGAGAAGCAGGACTACAAAAATGAATGTTCCGTGCGTGTTAAGCTGTGCCCTTTCGTCCCAAAAGAAAGGCAGAAGATAATATAGGGCTATCACACGTAACAGCTACAAAGAAAAAGATAAAAAATTAGTAACGGAGAGTTTAGTAGTATCATTAAATGAGACACTGCTGGAATTCCATTAGGTAAACCGTGACCTTGGACTCAGGCAGCAGCACAAAGCCATCAGCGATGGCACCAAGCAGCAAGGGTGGTCAGTGCAAAGAGCCTCGGGAGAGCTGAGCCATGCCAGCCGTCATCACAGGAGTGCTGGTATTCTTCCTGGGAAATTCACATTCCATTTTTTTAACTCACTGTGAGGGGACAGTACTGAAAACATTAAAGATCTTATGGAGTCCTGCAGTTACTCTCATAGGTTTGCACTGGGGAAAATAAAAATGCTGTGAGGTCAGGCCATGCCCCATAACCAGCAGGTTGCTCATGCGTTGTGGCCAGGCAGCAAAATGTCAGAAAAGTGTCTTATCCACACATTCCAGAAGTGGAAGACTTGCACAGCAAACCAAGGGAAAGGAAGTCATATATTTTGTCATTTAAAAGTCTGGTTCTAATTGCTATTTGTCACATCTTGCACCAGTGGACTACTGTTTCCTCTGCATACACCAGTTTGCATCTGGGCAAAACGTGCTCATCAGCATAATGGTAGTTAGAATAAATCTGGAGCATGATGGCTGACGTGGTTGTCATATCCACAGAAGCCCCAGTTAGCTCCATCAGAGGAAACAAGTGATGATGAAAAAGATGCAAGCAGAATGCCTAATGGACTGCAGCCACTAATTGCTGGCTCCCAGAAGGGCGTCTAGAGAAGCGTGTGCATGGGGATGGATAGGAGGAAGGGGATGGAGAACGTGCAACACAGTCATGGGATGCTGAGAAACAAGAAGGCAGAAGGCAACAAACTGAAAGCATCCTACTGGGCAAAGAGGAACAACTGATCCGTGGAAACCTGGAGCAGAGGGAAACAACACAGGACAGAAAGCACAACAGGAGGACGGGCTGCTCCTGAGGTGTGCCAGGTGGTCACAAGCCTATCCACTCCAGGAGCAAGTAACCACAAAGCTCCCAGCAGCTGAGAAACATGCAATGCCTGTCACGTACCAGCCCAAATTAGCACTCCCTGACTGTCCAGCCTTCATTCATTTTGCAAAGCCAGGAGTCTTCAGGAAAAGAAACAACGTTGAACTTATTATAATCCACGTCTGCTAATCAAAACATTTTGCTTACACCACGAGCAGAACCACTTGTAAAAATATATCTCAAATGTAAGCATGTCTTTATCTGACTTCGTCCTCAGGAAGCTTACAGACAATAATGCACTAAAGCCCAATTAAAAGTACACAGGAACCTTCATTTCATCAGTTGCCCTCGTATCTCCAGGCTCCCTCTGCACACAGGTAGGCAGCATTAGCCCATCTTGTATGCAGAAGAGATTATCTGAAGAAGCACACATCTCTAATCTGAAGATGAAAAACAATGTCCCGAGAGCCTTTAAAACGGTTCCATAGAAAATGAGGGTGAGATTATTTTGTTCTCCTGTTTTCATTTTTCTTGGGGGGGCTTTAATCATTTTTTTAATAAAGACAGTTGAGATAACTGAAATATCAGTTCAGAAGTCACGGAGGAAACAACATTTAGACCACAGTAATAGAATAGGCAAATGTGAGCGTCATAATCTTCTAGCATCTTTTGCACTGTATTAACAAAATACAGTATCATCAATCTCCCACTGTTGTTTTTCACCTGACTACCACCTTTTGCCTTGCACACCCCAAGGAGCGTAATTACAGTCACATAACATATGTAGGTGAGTTTGAAAAGGAGAGAAAAAAAATGATTTTCATACTTTGGTAAATAGGCTTTGGTAAATGGGCAGAGTCCTGAGCTTTTCTTCCTGAAACTTTCTCAAAGTTTCAAGCATTTTTTTGTTCAATTTAAGCACAGAGCCGGCGTACAACGGCTCGAAGAGTCTACACATAACAGATGCGTCCTGAATATGAGCCCATATATTTCTGCATAACTCCAGAGTGAATAAATAGCAACACTCAGACAGAGGGCTTACTATTTACATGCATTTCCTTGCTAAAAATGTCCATGATAGCAAAATATGCCTGGGAGAAGGACTGATATAGATATATATATCTACTGTTAGAAACACCTACCAAACAGTTTTAGAGATAAAACATGGATTTACATCCTTGCTTATTTTTTTTTCAGCTGTGAAAGTTAAGAAGTCGAAAGCTCAGCAAGAAGTAGAAATTCAACAAAAAAATAAATACCCCACAACGCTGGAGAAATCCAAACTCTACAGCCACTGCTTCCACAATTTCCCAACACCAAGAACAAAGAGTACCTTAAGCTTATCCTAATTTAAGATAAGGGAAGCTCACAGGACATCATTAATTATTACCTCCTGAGACGCAGAGCCACACTTTCTGGGGCATGTGCCACAGAGGCAGATTAGAGTTCACTAAGAGCCCCCATTTATTTCCGCCTTCCCGTTTAAGTATGGATACTGTATTACACTTAGGGAAGAGAAAAAACAAGCAGGACACATCAACACGTCTCCCGCTCTCTGCTGAGCAGGGTTCTCATAGCGACTCCATCGCTCATTAGAACTCCGGGCCATGAGCTGATTTTATTGGCGCTCTCAAGGCAGCCCTAAAGCGTGGCAGAAGGATGAAACAGGAAAAGAGGGAAGGAAGGCAGAGCCCAGCGTGGCTGGGGTGCGAGCAGGACTCGCGGAGATGAACCTGCAGTAGTTCATTAGGTGAGTTGCACAATAAAGACAATGAGAGCGGATGCCCATGCGCCAACACTGCCCAACAGCACCGAGGACAGGAGGTGAGATTTAATACAGAGGGACACTCAGAGTGAATGAAGCTCCTAATCTACGTGATTCAGGCTGAGGTATGTGCTGCCTACCCCGGGGAGCCTCCTGTTTTCCCACCTCTTGGAGCTGCTTTCCGCTGAGAAGGAAAGGGAGCACGTGTTTCTTGATGTATATGGCAGTGACTGGAAGAGCACAAATGTGCTGCAGAGAATTTATAGAGCTACTTTAGACATACCACTGCCGAAGTGCTTTCTTCTACAAGACTTGTGCAAGACATCAATGCATTTCATCTGTGCAATATGCAAGAGCTGTCTGAAGACACGCTCCACTTCAGGTAGCACGTGGAGGGGTGTTACCAGGTTGGAACAGCGGGGTAACTGAGCGTATTTCTGCATCTCTAAGGCATGTCTCCCTGGCTTTACCTCAGGTGAAGCAGTGGGACCCAAAAAGCACTCAATGAGTTCACGTGATCAGGTATTTAATATATCCACTGTGGCATTTGAAAATCCATGTTTTATAAATTGGTTGTATCCAGTAGCTACTAAGTCTGATCTGTAACCTGTTCCCAGTTATGCAGTGAAACCACTTACTGAAATTCAAGTACATGCTTAAGGCCAGTTAATGGCTATTTTTCCCTCATTAAGACAGCAAACATCACTGATAAGGAAGGTAACTCTTCTCTCCCACTCATAAAACCGAAAGAAGACAGAAATGACTTTATTCCCTCTCTACTTCTTGAAATAAAATGAAAGCGACAGGAAACTGAATATCAAAGTAGAAAAAGGAAGGCAGTTTTATCAATGCACAGGGCATTAGCAAGACCATTAATGGGACAATCTATTATGGGACAACTCTTCCAAAGCCCAACTTTCACAAATAATGTTTTACAACTGTTTTACAAAGAAAAGGGCTGTTTTACAAAGAAACAAATTGAAAACAGCTCTGAGTGAAGTTTGTTGCTTTCAAATTTCCTCGTAAATAAAAATATGTGGGAAAGCGAAGAGCTCTCAGTACCGTGGTGCATCCCTCGAGCATGGTTCACAGCCCCCAACACGCTGCTCCGGTTTTATAAATTAGAAACCTTGTCATCTGATAGCAGAGACCAAGAAAATTGCGGCAAACTTTATCTGCTAAGTGAACCCTAACAACCTCAACTTTAACTTCAAGAAAATTACACGAGGAAGCATTTCCCAGCCTTGCAAGTTGCAAGGCACAGAATTCTTTCTTTTCTCCCATCTCCCTGGGAGTTATTAACCCTCCCGCAGAGCCCCAGAGACCGCCGGCAGCCGGCACTGCCCACGGGCTCAGAGCAGCAGCCTGCCTTGGCAGCGTGTCTGCTGCAAGAGCTTACAGCTCACAGGCTGACTAAAGCCCACAACAGGCGATGGAAAGAACGTAAAGAAAATCACAGCCTTTGGAATCAAAAATGTTACACCGCTAAGGTGGTTTCTGATGGAAAATGATCTTTTGTTCCCCTATCAGATGGATGGGGCTGTTTAATTGCAGTGCTGTGTTCAATGCCCTGGTCTGTCTGAGAGATGGGGAGGGCTGCCCCAGATGCACCCGCTGGTACAGACCCACTGCAGCCAGGCACAGTGCCGGCACGCTCTGTGCAGACAGCTTGAAGGCAAGCTGGGTGTTTGCTGGTGCTCAGCAGCTCCAGAGCTCCTGGCTTTTAAACATGAGCCTTGGCATGTTACATGGGTAGTACAAAAGTAAGGAAAACTGCAAGTATATTCTGGAGCTCAGCTTTGTAAGAGAAACTTGAAGCATCCCACAGTGGCTTCGAAAGGTAAAATTAAATGATAAAACATGTCATCAAAACTAACCCGTGTAAAGACTCTTCTGTTATTATTTAGCAAATTTAGGGGTGTCATCCCACCGCTTTTTTCAACAGCTGATTGGGAAGTACAGCAGCTCTGTGCCTGTATACACCAGCACCACATCAACAACACAGAGGGAATGGTGATGAAACGATAACATGAGAACTCTGATTGTGCCGTTCGCCTTCAACCTTTTGTCCATAAAACATCATTATTTCTGATGACCAGAGTCCAAATATCCTTAACACACAGAAAGAAATTCACCTGAATGCTCAGTTGGTCTAATAACAATTCTGAGACTGCAAGGAGAGGTTTCTTTTCTCCTCTAAATGCTCAGATCTCAGGGACGCAGCATTCTCAATCTGTTTCTTCCCAGTGGTTTTACTATATCTGCTCTCTCCTTTGCTTTCAGGCTTCCCAATCTTTTTAATTATCATTAATAATCTTGAGCTTTGACTTCAAGCACAAAGAGCACGGGTTACAGTGCTGACAGGAGCAGCGGAATGCTTTCCGTCAATCCAAGCTCCGTGCCTTCCTTTCTACGCTCAGAACAGACTTTTGCTCATTCCAGGCAAAATTAAAATTTCACCCACAGGTTCTTCTGGTCCATTACTATCTCATTTGGTGACCTCAAGTCACGCTCCATGTCTGCATGCACATGAGAGAGGTAGTGAAGGTGTGAACAGGGTATTAAGCAAGTTGTCAAAAATACCACTCTGCTCGATCAAGCTTTTAAAGGTGCATGGGAAATAGTGCTGCAAGAAGACGGGTGCACCTCAAAGCCCAGCTGAGACCCAATCTCCTCTCACAACACTTACTGAAGAAGCAAATTCAAACCTGCCTAGTAAAGTACTTCATGTTTCACATGCTGAAGTTGTGGGCAAAACTGCAAGGTTGTTGTGGTTTCTACCCCAGTGCCAGTTCTAGTGTTCAAAACACTCACCTGCACTATTTGAGCGAACCCTGCTCCCACTGCAAGAAGGAACGTGCAGCTTGGCTGCTGGGCATGGCTCTGCCTTGGAGAGCTGCGTGGAAGAGCGTGGCATGGACCACCAGACCCCACTGAAGGCTCTAGGGAATGATGCATGGGACCACCACACCGCTACTGCTGAGGGAAAGGCACAATAGGAATCAGTAAATGCAGCCCATGGAGGTCAGCCTCGAGGAAAGAAAACCAAGTTAAGGAGTAAGTTCACGCGGGCAGACCAGACTATTAGCAAGGAACATATAATAAAGGACTTTGTTTAAACACGCTGAGTTTCTAAATTTGCAGAGATATCACTAACGCAATATACTGGTCATGTCAGGAACCTCATATTTCGTGACAAGCAGAAAAGGAAGAAGAGCATCCTGAAGTTTATTTTCTACAGCAATTCTCACAACCATGCTGCCCGTGCTTTCAGCACCCCTGTCCTGCACCAACACAACCCCTCGTGCCACCAGAAGCAGGGCACAGTGCCGCAGCCCATGCCCACGTGTGACACGCTCTGGTCCCAGAGGCACCTGGCTGTGGGGTCCTGGCACAGAGCCCTCGAGCTGCGCACAAAGCTGCTGCCCTGAGTGTGGATGGAGAGCATCGTTATTAAAGGAGGGAGCAGAGCAGGCTGCAATTATGCCCCGTTAATCCTCTTAAAACTGAGGTATTTCTTCACTGCGGTAATTATTTGCACAGGGTGGAAATAACAACCCTATAGGACAAATTAAAACTTTACCTTCAGATGCTACCTCGATTATCATGCAGATTTCACCATTTTCATTTGGCCAGAAAAAGACCCTTAGCAGCAGCCCCTGTCCTAACAACCACAACAGCAACGTGACAGCGCTGCTCAACCAATTCCAAGTTGGTCCGGTTTATTTTGCTGCGCGCAGCTCCCCCCACCTGGCCCGCAGCTCAAAGCAGACGTGGTCAGAAATCCCTCTGATTAAAAGAGTGAGCAATACATCAAGGGCAGCGGGGTCTTCCGTGGGCACACCTGTGCATGGGAGGGGGGGAAAGACGCATCAAATGACCAGCACGGAGCATTAAACACGACCACCACACGTTTAAATGTCACGCTGGGATTTAGCTAACTAAGGCAGCGGGTTCTTAAAACGCAGAATTTATCACATTGAAATTTTCCGAATGCGATACGGAAAAGGGGGAAAAAAAAAAAAAAATATGTCAACTTTTATTTATTCCCTATATAAATATAGGCAATTTAGTCCTTCCCCCAAATACGGGAGGATTAGATGAGTTAGACAGTAGTCAATTCATTTTGCATAGGAATGGCTCATTAAAAAAAAAAAAAAAAAGAGCCCCGCATTTGTATTAGGCTCCGATTGGACAGTGTGCAAAATGAATTTACAGTGTCACTCAGGGATGCAGCAGGACTAATGAGGGAGGGATACGGCACGGCAGCACGGGTAAATCTGCGCTGCCTTCATTGCCCGCGCCGGTACAGCTCACGAAATGGAGGTGTCCCTCATTATGTATGTGTCTCAGGAGCTTTCTTTAATATTTTAATAAATAACAACATCAGCCCAACAAGAAATTAATGAATAGTATCATTAATAATGAGCTGGAGTCTTGTAGTGATAGGACAGATATTAAATTGAACCACAGTGGTGCTATCTCTGGAGACTTGGGAATTTTCCAGCGGCAAACAAGGCCACCGAATGAGGCAGCCACCGCGCCGTGCCAACAGCTTTTACAACAGGTTGGGAGTAATAAAAGAGGATTTTCTGCACGATAAAGTTAAGCCTTAGAAAATCTGCTGGTGGAGATCGGTGTGAAAAGTACTGCCAAACGTGATCCTTAATTAAACTTTAATTAAGATAAAGCTCTTTCCTTTAAGAAGGAGGGGGGGCTGGGGGGGGGGGGGGGGGGGGGGGGAGCAGCAGCAAAAAGAGTGTCAGCTCTTTCCCTACAGTTTGGGATCTGAAATAATTCTGTGTTAAATTACAGAAAACTGTGTTTGAACGCATTAAAATCCCGAAAACCTGGGGAATTCAGAACTGCAATGGAGCGCTGCCCTGAGCCCCATGGCATCCTTGGGACCCAGCCCCCCAATGGGCTCTTCAGGCTCAGGATTTACTCCTTTCCTTGTAATACCACGTACATATAGATGGATGTGGCATACAGTATAGGAAATAACACGCACAGTCTCTAAGTATGGGGAACATGCTCACAGAGCGAAGCATTATTTCCACTGTGAAGCCCTGGGTAAAGCCCCTCAGATGGAAGCAGCACACAATCACCATAGCAAAAGGGATGGGGATTATTAATAACTGTCATCAAAATAAATTGATAGCCTGTTTCCCAACAAAACAAATCCCAAATGTTGCCCCAAACTGCATTTCACAGCAGTGATGGCATGCTTTTCCCATCTTTACGGCCAGGCTGTCAGCAGCACCAGGGTGGCAGAGCAGCCAAATCGCTTTGCAGGGGCCGTTCTGTTCTCATCAAGCCTCTCCAACCCAGCACACAACCAGCACCAGTCCCTGTGTGTGGTTCACACACAGACCATATGGAGCTGGGACCGTGCATCTTTGGGAGCTTAATTAGCTACTTCTTGAGCATCTAACGCTGCTTGTGTCTGAGCACTTGATTTCGCTTTGAAATATGTAAGATGCCCTCACCAAAAGCAACCGCACACCATGTCTCAAAGCCATATTTAACCCCATCTCCTGCTGATACCTCACTATTTTGAGACTGCGGCTCCTTGCTGGCCTTTCTTCAAAGTTTAGAGCATCTATTATACTTCCGATCAAACGATGCTCCGTTATATAACGGCTGTGTTAATATTTTTAGAGAGAGACTGGGGAAGGACTCAACAGACACTGCCCATCTCAATACCTGGGGGGTCTGGCCCCCAGTGAGCCGCTCCTCACCCCCCCCCCCCCCCACAGGCAGTGCCACATCAACTGGGTTGGGGGTTCAGAAAGGAGAAGCAGCCCCACACCGTGGCAGCTCCCAGTCATCAGCATCTCTGATCCCAAGTGCTGCCTCCCACCGGGGCAAAGAGCCGCGGGGGTCCCCGGGGGCACCTCCCCAGGGCCTCATCCTCTCCGGAGGCAGCACAGCGTGTGCACCGCTGCCCACTCCCACCCAATCATCCATCACACGACTCGGAGCCGCGGCAGAACCGGCTGCTTTTTATTTACTGTGTGAAAGAGATCCGAAGAGTAACTGTACGTTCTGACGTGCTCGTGCCATAAATTACCCGAGGTCCGTATTTTATCAGGATGCTATTACGCTGGCAGATAATAGTTCATTTTTAGGCTGTTATAGCGGAGATCATAAGGTTCCACCCTCAGCAGCTACGTCTTGTAACTGCCTTTCACTGTCTGAAAGCACAGGCAATTTTTCCATAATAAAAACTGGATTAGCATGTATCAAGAAGAGGTTCCACCAGCTGTCACTTTGAAATCAGGCTGCTCCATCCGACGTTCGCGCCGATAACGGATAAAGCCATAAATGACAAGCAGTTTTCCTGTATTTATCTAATAAGTGGCTAATACAGCCTTGCATCCTCTCTAATAAAACAATATAAGAGAAGGAAGAAGCGGGCTTAGTGCTATTTGAATTAAATATGAACTGAGCAATATTCGCACGTGAAATTATAATATGGAAATCTGTACTTTTCTTTTTAATTTTTCACCTGTTGCTGCTCTCTGTTATCATGCTTCATCCCCACGCACCACTCCCACAAGTAGTTAAGGATGATTTTTAATAGGATCAGATTTAAAACTCCCCCAAATCCAGCTACATTTCAGTTCTTTATCGCCACAGTCTGCGTATGGGCAAATATATGTTAAACAGAAAGCACAGTGTCTATGAATGCATGGGCGCTGCAACTGTATTTCCAGAGCAGCATCGTGCTGGATGAACCAGCAATAGTAGAAATACCTCCAAAGAATGAGCAAAAAAACCTTATTCATTTTTTCTGCATAATATTAATGAAGCTAATTGCTCGCCTTCTCATCGTTAGTAATGACATAACTCCAAAATCACAGCTAAAACCGTACCAAGAATTAGTCCTACTGCAGAGAAAAAACATTGTTCTGCTGAAGGTAGTGCAAAAATTGGGGTCAACTCAGATGTATTAATGAAGCAGAAAAAGAGACCATCAACAAAAGGCTGATGACCAGCTAATAACAAAAAGACAAAAGAGCTGTCCTGATGAAAGATTGCATTTTCATCTCGCATTGAAGCCAAATTTCACACTTTCACTGTCTAAATCCAGAAGAAAGGGGAGCTGACAAACGAAGGTGCTCCCCATTGACATCCCCTTCCCCCTGCACCCCACGAGCAGAGCAGCCAGCCCTGCCCCAGCACCATGAGTTCAGAACCACAGCTCTCCCCTTCCTGCCCCTCTCCCATCTCCCTTCTTCTGGATCCCGTTTCTAATTGTATCTGCTCTTCCACCCCAGCTCTGCTTTAGATGCCTGCACGGTACTGATAAAGCAGCACCACATGGAAACAATTTCTTTCTCACAAGGAGAGAGTTCTGTATGAGATTTTTTCTTTCCAACCCATACACAAAGTTTTTCAGTGCACTACAGCCTGATTTGATGGCAGAATGGTGGCATACTCCTTGCAGCAGCCGTGACTACAAAACCACACTTCCAATGCACAGCCCTCCAGCATCTGCTAAGGATGCAGAGGGGAGGATGCTGCTCCTGGGAGGACAGAAGGGACGGCTTTCATGAGGAATGTCAGCATTGCCATTGGGCCAGAGGCTCCCACAGCAGAGCAAGCCCTTAGCTCAAGACACTGCTTCCTACATCAACTAACACACCAGCACCATAGGTGGCTCAGCCACCTCCTGCATCTACAGTCATAGAATCACAGAACTGCTAAAGTTGGAAAAGTCCAACCTCACCTCACCATGCCCACGTCCCTCAGTGCCACATCCCCATAGCTCTGGGACACCCCAGGGATGGTGACCCCCACTCCTTGTGCAGCTGTGCCAGTGCCCAACTGCTCTTTGGAGAAGGAATTGTTCCTCATACCCACCCTTACCCTTCTCCAGCACAACTTACAGCCACCACCTCTCATCCTATTGTTATTACCTGGGAGCAAAGTCCACCCCCCACTCACAGCCTCCTTTCAGGAGCTGTAAAGAACCATATGGCATCCCCTGAGCTCCTCTGCTCCAGGCTGAACAATCCCAGTCTAGAAAGAGGTGGCAATCCAAGCCCACTCTTCTTTCCCTTTCTTTTTCTGTCAATTGGGTTATATTTTGATGCCTGAAACTTAATTATCATTATTGTTACTTCAGTAGGTCTGGTGGGACTGGGAGGGGAACTCAGGCTTTGCCCATTGCAGAGGAAAATGGCACATACTGCTTTGTCTCTGGCTCCACAGCAGACAGCAGCATGAAGGAAACTTGTCACTAGCCCCAAACCAAGCACCCACAGCAAGCTAAAGTCAGCTTTCACCAGCAAGGGGGGGAGGAAGAGGAGAAAACAGCACTTGTTGGTCACAGGAGAGGGGGAGCCAAAGGCCAGAGGGCAAATTCCACTTGCAACATGCAACATATTTTCGTGGGCTGAATCCATTCCCTGACCAGCAGAACGGCTACGGCGGCAGAGAGGGGAACGTGGCACCGGAGTCAGCAAGCTCCCGTAGGTGTGGGAGCAGCGAGCTGGAAATGCACGGAACAATTAGCTGGTGAGTAATGAGAACTCACGGCACTGCCTCATTTCGCAGCACTCTGGTCGCGCTGTCCCGCGCTGGGAAAGCAACTCCTCATTTCTGCCTTTGTTCGGCCGGGCACGTGGGATGGGAAGCAGGCTGCAGGCCCCTTAATGGGTTTGTTTATTGCATTTTTGTGGTATTGTTTTGCTTATTGCTTAGAAGAAATAGTTCTCAAGTAAGAAAAAAAAAGTCATAGAAACAGAAAAGGGGAATTGTCAGTGAAAAACCACAGGCACCAAAGTTCTTGGTGCTTCCACGGCGCCTTGAATGCAAAGGCTGCAAAATCCCTCGCTCACACCAACTGATAAGCACTACCTGTTTTATAGTGCTGATGCACACAAAGATTAAGAGACATCCCAAGTGTTTGGCAGGGGCAGAAACTAGCAGCGCGCCACGGACTTCAAGTGCTTCTCTGCACGTATTTGATAACATTTCCTTCCTAAACAAATTAAATCTGATATTAAAAAAAAAAACACACACACACACAACTTTTCCTGCCCTCAATTTAACTTTTTCTTACACTTCAAGGAAAATAATGTCCTCAACAGCACTGCCAAACGTGCACTACATTCACCAATGCGTCTTCATGGGATGACCCACTTGAAAACCTCCCATCCAACAGCTCCATTTTTCATGAGATATTTTTTTTTATCTTTGGAAAAACATAGGTAAAGAAAAGAAATACCATTCACGAAACAAAACAGCCCCGCAAGATGACATGGAAGTAGCAGTAATGGCATAATGTGAGTTGGAAGGGACCTACATGGATCGTTGAGTGCACCATTGAAGCCAGCTTGTGGCTTTATTAAATCCTAGCACCAGAAATCCTGCTTGGAAACATCAGAACTCGCACACCAGAGAAGGGACAAGTCTTCACTGCCATTGCTATGCTGTTGCATATTTAAGGCAAGATCTCAGCAACTCTTCTTTGTGAGGTCAAAGAGAGCTCCACTACAACCAATTTCAGCTGAGCTGTTTTGTTCACACACTGTGCTCTCATGGCAAAACAAAGTGCATCGGGGGGTAGGTGGTTCGCACTGCGGGGTGATAATGCAAAGACGTCTTTATGGAAATGCACAGGGCTGCAGCCTGAAACCTCTGCAGCAGCAGAGCTGCACTGCTCCCACTCAGCTCGTGCCTCCCCGTGCTGGGCAGCCCGCCTCCAGACTACCAGACAGTGTTTGACAAAGTTCCACATCACAGATTAAGGTCTTTGTACAGAGATTGAGGTCTACAGAAAGAAGGGAAGCGGAATAGACAGAAATGTAACATAAAATGGATTGACATCGGCTAAAGGGCAGAGCGGGGAGGGAGACACAGCCATAAACACAAACTTTTCTTTAGGGGAGAAGCAAGCAGAAGGATGTTATTTGGCATGAAGCGTCCCGCGGTGCGTCATTTAAGCAGAAGACGACACAAAGTAAATACAAATTGATAGTAACCAGCAAAACCTACAATCACTACATCACTGTGAGACCAATGGTAGGCCAGTTGGAGACTTTACTCTGCAAGTTAACTCACTGGAAATTATCCATCAACACCATTTTTGTCACATAAAAAAAACCATGATGTAGCTGCCCTTAGGAGGCTGGCTGGCAGACCAGGCTGGGTGCTGCACAAGGCAAGAGGTGGAACATACCTGGTGCTGCAGGAAGGGCTCTGGGTGCCTCCAGGAGTAGATGTGCAGAGGCACAGAACTGGGGGTCTCGCACTGCCTCAGAGGGGTGGAGGGCCCATGGGGCTGCCAGCACAGCAGTACAGCTCCTGCTGCAGGAGGGCACATCAGCACGGTGCCCATCGCATGATGCCTGGAGGCACAGCATTGAACTCCACGGCAGAAGGGATTCCATTGTGAGTTTAGGCCAAGAAGCACTTGGTAGACCTAGAAAGCAGAAAAATAAGTAGCATCAGCTCTGGAAGAGGAATGCAGAACAGATTCACCCCAGGATGGAGATGAGTACTACACAGCAACCCATACAGCACGGCAGCCGCACTCAATGTGAACTCTTCTTATACTTTTACTTATTTTAGCTCGTGCTGGTTTCTGAGGCATCATGTTGAATATATCAAAGCTGTAATTAAACACAGCATTACAGATACATCTAGCTCTGCAAACGGAGCAGGCAAGATCTCAGTCCCAAAACAAGGGAGCTTCCCACCTTCCTGAATGCTCCCATTATGCTCATATCAACTGTAAGCCGTGTTGCAGCTCCTGGCTTTCAGAAAACAATTCCCTTGGAAGATTATTTCTATTCTTCTGTTCCTGCTCTAGCAATTAACGCAGCGCCTTTGGAGGTGGATCTGTGATTTTATGCAAGTCAAGTTGAGTACAAATCGCAAGCTTTTATTTATATCCCACACAGATATCATTAGAGCACATGCACACTCATACACACGTATCCATATAAATGAGCACGCCTGCATATGCACAAATGTATGCGTGCTGAGAGCTGATCTATCTTCCTCACTAATTCTTTTTAATTTATTTTTTTTTTTTAAGATTAGGTATATAAATCATTAGATAAAACAATACAAATATTTTACTAGCACACAGACATGACAGACATGAGTTGTTATATTTATGTATAATTGATACATCTATAAATGAGGAAGAAGAAGTATTTAAAATTTGGCACGAGGCTTGGGAAAATAAAAGGATTACTGCCTTAAAAAGTTTTAAAAATAAAAAGCCTTTACACATATGGAATGTGAGCAAACATCCACTCAGCGTGAGCACTGGGAAGGATGCTACCAGTGGGTGAAAATAAGGAGAAAAAAAAAAAAGAGCAGTGAAAAATATCTTCTTTCACAAATCCCAGCAGTAATGGCACAAGAGCTGTGCCTAGAGCAGCGAGGGAGCGTGAATCCTTTGTCGTCAGAGCTGTAGCTGTTCAGACCTGGACACCCCACTAATTCTGCCTTAACAGATCACATTAAAGCTTGGCAAGCCCACCAGGCTTTCAACGTTATCAGGTCAAGCACGCACCCACTTCTGCCTGTGAAACCTACAATAAAAATAATACTCTGCACTTCTGTGGAGCCTTTCATCTGCAGATCTTAAGGTGCTTTGCAGATAGTGCATAATTAAGCCTTGAACCATTCCATGAGTTGGGTGATGGAAATGTTTAACGCTAACATGCACAGCAGTGCTACCAGCTTAGGACAGAAGCCAAGAGTTATTTCCTCATCAGCAGAAAGCAGTAGAGTTTTGGACACACCGATGTGATGCCGTTGCCCAAACCAGAAAGCGCTGTCCCTTTATTTCAGGACTCCTGGAGTGACAGTGATGGTCTCAGGACACACTCACCTCCATGGTTCCTGCTGCATCCCCATGTATGTGGGCTAGAGTGGACTAAGCCAAGCACTGTTATCAAAAATAATCCAGAAAGCAAACCAAAACCCAGCTATCTCTGAGGGTAACCAGACAGAAACACAGTGCACAGAGTTGCACGGCCTGTAACATCTACCCAGAGGTTTTCTGTCTTCAGTTCAGTGAGGTTGTGAATGACCCCTCCTCCCTGGGAGGGCTCAAAGCCAGGCTGGATGGGGCTGTGAGTGACCTGGGCTAGAGGGAGGGGTCCCCACCTATAGCAGAGAGGTAGGAACCAGATGATCTTAAGGGTCCCTTCCAACCCAAACCATTCTGTGATTCAGGAACAGGGACTCCCTTTGCTTCAGCATGGGTTCTCAGAGTGCCCTTCCCCTTTGCCTGTGACACCAGAGCTCAGATTCTGAGCAGGTGTAGGTGGAAGCATCCCAGGGGTGAGCACATGCTGGTGAACTGCATAGAAAACCAGGCACCCAGTGCTCAACCAGCACAGAGCATCCTTCCACAGCACTCCTGTCGTGCTTCAAAAAACACACACAGACAAATTCTTACCCAACAAGATGACTTCTAAAGCATTTGTTTCTGTAGAATGGATTTTCAGTGACTCTACACACAAGCTGAGCGACACGCATACAAAGCGATGGCAGGAATTTGCACACACTTCCCTTACTTCCACCACCAGATTCGGACGGCCATAAGTCACTATAAGTTCACTGCAAGCAAGAAAGCTTGAAGAACTTTGAGACCTCACCTTCTTTATTTATGCTCAGTCAGTATTTCCCAAATACCATTACTTCCAATTAGGAACCACATGTGAGCAGACAAGCTGGGCTTCCCAAACACAGCGGAGCACGGGAGGAATTCTCAAGGTGGGCACGGAGCAGACTTCACCCCTGCTCCAGCATCTGGCACGAAGCGACTGAGAGACCCTCTGGGCCCTCACATTCATTTAAAGCATCCCTTTGATTTTTAATCTAACTGACAGCGCATTTGATAGCAGCCCTGCTCGCTCCTTGTTTCCCCGGGAGTCTCAAAATTTCAACAAAAAAGTACGGCTGCTCACTTCATGAATCTTTTAAAGAAGATCTTTGCATATGTCAACAGGCCCACACTGACATCAACAACAGCGCGTGGCTCTCGCTGCTGTCTTAATACAGTAATGCTCTCCAAAGCATTTGCTTAATCTTTTACTGATGTTTAAGGGTACGTGGCTTACATTAAAAACATATTTTATACCTTACGGGGAAGGGAAAGTCGCGTTGAGCATTTTTGAGTAGCTTCATTATTGCCACCCACAGAAGGAAGGAAGAGCCAGTAGAAGTGTTAATCACAGAAATGCAGGGGTTGGAAGGGACCTCCAGAGATCACTGAGCCCAACCCCTGTGCCACAGCAGCTCCCAGCCCAGGCAAGCATCCAGACAGGTCGTGAACATCTCCAGAGAAGGAGACCCCACCACCTCTGTGTGCAGCTCCAGTGCTCCGTCACTGCACTGGGAAGAAGTTGCTGCTGGAACAGAGCAGGAGATCCAGCAACAAAGGACTTGGAAACAACCACGACAATCAGTGCCTCCTGAAAGACATAAAAGCCCTAACATCACAATGCCGTGCTGGAGCCAGGCTGCAGGACTTGGCCCGTTCCTACCTGAAAACCAACTTCACCACTGTTGGCATTAGATATCTCATGGAAATGTTTCCCTGACTTGGAAGCTGCTCATTAAATTATCAGAGCCACCAACATCGTTATCAGAACCTCTCCTGCAGGAAGGTGTATCCAACCCTGGAAAAATATTTTAGGTTCATAATATAGTCAGGATTCAAAGTGATCTAGCCTGTACAGAAACACCAGCTCTTCCCCTCATTTATGCTACTGTTTGTGTAGTTATACTTTTACATTCTTTGCTTTGTACCAACCTAGGGGCACTGCTGCAGTGATGCCAGGGAAGGTGGGATCCCCTCAGGCCCTCCTGCTGCCCTGGACCACACAGAACCAGAGCTGCCCCAGCACTCTGCTCGACACAAAGCCATCACTGCAGCCCAGCCCTGGCAAAGAGATCTGCTAACAGGTTAAGCTCAGAGCACGTCTATTTCCAGCAATGAAGTTGTAACACAGAGAACTAGATCTGAAATAGGATGTTTGCCTAATAAGAGGCATTTTTCTCTGGTAAAACCCTCTGTTAGAGCCACTTTGCTTTGTTAACTTTCATGGCATGTATCCTCACTATAGCCTTCAACACCTGAAAAATTAGTGGAAGAATTTGACTGATTATAGAGGTTGTTTTCCTTGTTCCACTGCTTGTTCTAAAAGGGATACTCAGCAGAACTTGCATTTTTTTTTTTCATTTTGTGCTGTCTGCATGAGTAATTACCTCCCTGATTTCTGAGATGCAATTGAGTAGCTTCCACATTAGAAAAATCCAAAGATTGATAGAGCCATCTCTCCTAAAGGATTAGTTTGCCGCTGTAATTCCACTGAGTAGGTCATTCAAATAGCAAAATGCTACAAAGTTTAATTTCTCCTGTTTGTAAAAGCCAGGTATTGATACCTATTTAAAGGAATGTGAAAAGGGCTGGTTACCCTTTGGAGGGGAAAAGCGTTTTCCCATTCCTGCAGCGGCCGCAGAAGGGCAGGGGGAGGAGGAAGGTGCTGGCACTGCAGAACGCAGCGTGGGGCTGCTGGGTGGGGAAGGGACAGCCACAAAGCCTTAGAGGAACCCTCCTCCAAATGCGTGTGCAGGTTTTTCCTGTGGTTTAAAGGGCAAGTTAGCTGTCCTGACTTGGGGATATCAAGGGAATGGAGTGCAAAGCGCACCCGGAGCCTTGCAAGTGGAGCAGAGAAGTGCCTGATGGACAGGCTCAGGAACAGGCAGAGGAAAAGCACTTTGGAAGGTTCGACACAGGGAATCGTGCCCTGCTCCAGTCAGGACTGACCAACTGTGTGAGGCTACAAACCAGGCAGGAAGGGCAGCGTTGGCCAGCACAGCAATGCAATGCAACAAATATCCAAAGCATTTAACATGGATCAGGAACACAGCAGCATCAGTCTGCTCCCACACCTTCCGAATGGTTTAATAGATAACATTCACACGACAGGTAATTTAATTTACGGGACAAAGATTGTGGGAATGATTTGAAAAGCTTTCAGGGGTACAAAGCCTTTCATAAGGATCCATTTTCTGAATATTTGGGTAATGATGGAAGACCTGATGGGGAATTAAGGCAGAACTCAAAGCATAACCACAAGTGGGACAGAAACGAGCTGTGATTCTGATGAGTATTTGTGTCAACATCATTTTTTCTGCTAAAGCATTGCTGACTCCCTCTATGACCCTAATAAATAAAAGCAAAATGTTAAAACCTAAATATCAGAGATTGTTTTTAATTTAGGAAGCTACAAACATGTCAGTCTCTTCCACTCATGAAGATGCAGCTCATGATGGTCCCAGGGAAAAGATTAATGAAAAATAACTTTTTTTTTTCCTGCTTTTCAAGTGAATAAACATTTTATTTCAGATAAACTGCCACAGCACCCAAGCAGACTTTTGATGATCCCAAAGACTGTTTCACTGTGTGATCCATATCCCTGCTTGGTGCAAACTGAGCTCTACTGATGGCAGGAGAGGCTCAACAACTTGTGCCAGCTGAGGATCTAGGCAGGTATTTGAAAAGGCAAGAACAGATCATGGGTCTGCTCTGAAGTCAGTTGAACTCAAATGCAAAAGATCTTTGCAAGTTAGGAGCACATTTAATTAATTGAAATCCAACCTCCCTAGACAAACCACAGATGCTCTGCTTATTTAGCACAGCATCTCCTAACCAGCTGCACTCATCTATTCCCTAATACTACCCCGTAGCTAAACATCTGGAGAAAGCTAGGAAAGAATAATAAATACTGCAGATATCCAAGTGGGCAGACACCTCCAAGCGACTGTACAGCAAAGCAAGGTGTGATCAGGTGTGTGGGGGAGGAGTCCAGCACAGCCTCCCAGAACCAGCATAGATAACACACTGCCTCAGCACCCAGCAAGCAGCACAGTGCTTCACACTCCAGACTCCATCACCTGGAAATGGGCAGATGAAATACTGACATGGAGTTCCATGAGCTCAGATGGAGACAGGCCATCACAACTGCACAGAGCACCGAGATTTCTGAAGTCATTTCTAGACACTTTTCTTTTGGAAAATGCACCTCAACGTGATAGCTTCCCAGGGCAAACACCAGATTCCTTAATGCAGACAACTATTAAAGCCCGTGTTTGACGCTAAGGGGTGGGCACAGTGTTTCCTTGAGAAAGATGATGAATTTTGCCTCTCTGCTCATTGCAGGATTGGGTTCTGAATGATACAGCTTGCCCAGTGCCAGCACAGCACCCATATTCCATTAGCTGGGGTTCTTCCTCATATGAATAAAATTCACAGTTCACACGTTCTGCACAGCACCAGGAAACTTAGTAGCTTTATAAGAGGATAAATAGTCAAAAGACAGAGCACAATTGATTAAATAAGCTCCTCTTTGCAGCAGTAACTCGGGAACTTGCTATCTCGGCATCTGCTATCATGACACCGATGGTACTTGAGAGATTGGCAAGTGGTCAGAAGGCATCAGTATAAAAAGAAAAAGAGATGAAATCGGAAAACCTCTCTATCAATCTGCCAAGCTGTCAGGGATGCTTGTTCTGAAACAATTTCCCTTGTTTCCAATAAATTATGTCAGAACTGGATGAAAGGCATAGACAGGGAGTCTGGAGACAGCCACCTCCTCCCCTGAGCTCTGTTCAAACTATCTGGGGGTAAATCTAACATCAGTTCCAGATGACGGCAGGACTGGCACCGTGAATTCAGGATGGCTTATGTTCCTGTGCCCCAGGCACAGCCCCCCACACCCCCCTCCAGGAAACCCTTCAGCTCTCACATGGGGTTGGGTTCTGTGTTTCAAACTGCTAACAGCTGATAAAGGGTAGTGCTTGTCAAAGCATAAATGTAGCTGTAAGTTCAGCATCCATACTGTGCGCCTATAAATGCCACAGCACACCCCGTGGTCTGCAACTCAAACACTGAGAACTCCCATAACCCACATCATCCTCAGCAAAACCAACAGAATGCAAACCTGGGGCTCTGGTTCTAGAGCACACACTGGAACAGCACAGCATCCAGCCTGCCCTGCAGGACCTCAGCCATCCTCCCAGCCAAGGTTCATGCTTCCAGCACACCACTGCTCCGTGGGACATGCTGCGAGCTCCTCCTGTCCCATTCTGAGCCACACACCTTCCTGACTCAAGGGCCGAGGGCAGCTTTAGCCAGAAAGATTTTCTTATGTTCTGGTGAGCACCTAGCACAATGAATGATAATGAATTTATAGCCTCTCTCCCTTTACTATTAAAAGATAAAAATACTCACACAGCGTGTCTTCAGCCTCCGTTCCATAGACTCTTTCTGCTGTTTCCCATCTTCTGATGAGCTTCACACTTCCGAAGCTCCACGCATGACACCTGCTTCCTAAATCCCAGCACACAGCAGCATTTCCCTGCACAAGTGCCCTCCCCTGCCTGCCCTCCATACAGTGCCTTGGACCGCTTCAGCCAGGGACGCTCCTGATGCTCCTCTTACTTAGATCTTTTTGTAGCATTCCAATTAGCTCCATTGTTTATCTTAAGGAAGAAAAAGCTACCACTTGAATGCCGTTAAAATCAGTGAGACATTTGTGCTGGTTTAATAATTGGTACGTGGAGTTTTTCTGTATTTATATTAGAAGCATTTAAGATGTTTAGACAGAGTTGTTCACAGACAGCATTGCAATAGAGTCCCTGTGGCGTCAACTGGAGATAAAAAAATCACCCACAGCACACAGAGACCAAGCATGCCCTACGTAAGTAAACACAAACCCTGTTTGGCATTATGTGCAATACATAAAAGAATATAATTGGGTAGATATCTGTTTCTGAATCTGCAACTCATTCTCTGTAACACGGGTTAAGCAGCGGTTGTTTAAAGGTGACAGGAAAGCATAATTGAAAATTGAGCTAATCAGAGATTCCTGTGCTGAGTTACCTCCGTAGCAAGCGTGGGAGGAAGGGACAAAGCAGAGCACTGCTTGCTTGCTCTCACACCACAATGCTCCCTTCCTCTTCCCTGAGTCTCCTATAAGACGTGAGAGAAATAGCAGGAAAGCCCACCGTGTAAGCCATCAGACAAAAGAGAGCTGGGAGATGATTAAAAGAAAACTAAAAACCAACACATCTGTTCTGTGCAACTGCATTTCCAAGGAGCAACTACCACCAACATCAGATTATCATAAGATAACATCCTAACACCTATGGCCAGCTTCTACAGCTCAAGATCTCTCCATAGCTTTGTCTTTATGTCGCATTCTTCACGTCAGGGTGCCAATAGGGACAGACCCAAGAGGTTCAGGTAAAGCCTGGCTCTGCTACACACTGCCTAATTCCCTACATCTCAGCGTGCATGCTTCACCAAGGTCCCACCTGCTCACATTCTCCTTTGCTTCATGCCTACATGCTTCTCTTCCAAGCGTTCACCAAAAGCCCTAGCCAGAGACGAGCCATTCAGGGCAGATCACCTTGTAAGAGCGGTACACAGGGCACAGTGTGGTACATCCACATGTTGAGCAGCTGCAGCAGCTGGGCACAGCTGAATTTGGGGGATGAGGAGAAGCTGGAGCACAGGTGAGCTTCCACCAGGAAGGGGGAAAACAGAAATGACAGCCAGATAGGTTGTCTGATTGCACAGCATGACCTGGAGCTAATGCTGGTGCCCACTCACCCAGCGGCCCCAGCACTGCCTGCCCCCTCACTCAGGTGCAGGGGAGAGCAGGAGCCGCAGGTTGCTGTTTACCAGGCACCATAGCAACTTCCAAGGCCATTAGCTGCAATCACAGCCTGCTCCACTACCTGACTGAAGGGCTGGATGTGTGATATTTAGTCTGACCTATAAAAATATCTCTGGAGCAACCTGCGTGCATAAGTGTCACATCAAATGTTTGTCATACAAGGGATGTGACACCAGGCACCTGATGGAGCATCACTGCAAGGGAAGGGGACCTGCCCCTGCAGGAGCTTACAGCTCTCAGCTCAGGTATGACAAAAATCAGCTGCTGACAGCAGGCACAGACTGTGACAAACAGAACCCCTCTCCTCCTCACTTATAGGATCCTACACTCTCCATCACCCAGTCATTCCATTAAAGATGCACTTTATTACAAGCACCGACCCAGAGCTCTCCTTAAATGCCACAAAAGATGGCAAAATGCTGCCTGACGGAAACCTCAGAACAAGGACACAACTGAGGACCTGCCCGGTGATGTCTCCAGGTGTGTGCTGGCAGCAGGTGTGTCCTGGGCTGGTTCAGCCAATAGTGGCTGCTGTCTGACAGACACAGATCACAGAGGTGTCCTCTGAAAGTTATCTGTCAAGGGTGAACTTCAAACAGCTGAGCCAGCACTTAGCTAGAACAAGAGGCTACCGTGCTCACATCTGTTGCCATAAAACTGCAGAATGATATGGGTTTGAAGGTATCTCTTGGGATCAGCAAGTCTGACCCACAGCTAGAGGAGCTCCCTACAGCTGATTGAAAGAATGAGCTCCTAACAATTAACACCTCTGGCACTCCTGCAGCCACCTGCAGACCATCACCTATCTGCAGTCCATCATTTAAGCCCACTGATACTCTTCTCAGACCACGCTGGCCTTTGCAAGCAGGTTGGAGCCAGCCTGCAAAGGAGCCCAGCTGAAAGCTGTGGGTGTGAGCTGGGGGCTCTGCAGGCAGCTCTCAGAGAGCTCATGTGGATCCACCAGGCCTGCTATGGCTCTGCTGCAGAGCCCCACAAATTCAAGAAGCCTTTCAGTTTCCCTCTTACAACACAGTAACAATTTAAAGTTCCACTGTTTCATTAGTCCTGAATTACACCTCATCAGTTACACAGGCTGCTGCAAAACCAAAACACAGTACCACATCCTCCTGCAGTGACCTGCCTGCCCATATGCTGCTTCTGAAAGCTGCTATCTAAAAGGAGGCACTGGAGTCTGCTGGCATGGGGCTCAGAACAAAGCTGCTGATTACAGGGGCTGAAACAGTCACTGAGGAGGGCTGGTCCCCTCCGGTTCAAGCTTTGACATTCCCTAGATGCTCCCAGGCCTCACATTTGAACAGCTTGCCTTGCCCTCTGCAAAACCACCCATAGAACACAGAGTTCGTTTGCTTATTTCCCGTAGAGGCATGTTTCTAGATGAAGTCACAACACCTGTCTTCACAAAAATCACATAGGCTCAATCTCCTCTCTATTTTTGGCCATTTTTGACCTCCACTTAAGGAAAGGAAACACAGTTGTTTCTGAAGGCTAAAAACCAAGCATGTGATTTCATCAAAACTTCAGACGTTTTGCTCCCACCAGACACCCAGCCTGTAGCAGGCACCTGACCTTCCTTCTGCAGTAAGTAGAACTGAAAATTAATTCTTATTCATTCCTCTCTTTTCTTCTTTCTCCTCTCAAAAATAGGACATTTATTCTCACAACAGCGTTACAGGGCATCCATTCATGTGGCACTTTCTAAATTGGTGCTCTGGAAGCTGAACACAACACATACAAAATCCTATCTTTGGCACTCCTTGATCCTACAACAAGTTGGGGAATCTATATTCATTAACTTGAGACTTAAGAATTAGCTTAGGAATCAGCAAGACCTACAGAAAGAATGATCTGGTGCCAACTCAATTGAGAAATAAGGCTTTAAGCAAAGGTGTAGTTGATTTCTGCCCAATATTTTTGGAGGACAAGCAATGCTTGAATATGATATTTTTGCATAATAGTTTTAACAAAAGAAACGATAGTATTTTCTGTGAGTCATTATGGACAAACAAAACATCTGAAACCATGGATTGCCATCTCTTCAAGGAATCAAAAAGAAAAGAAAAGATTTCTAATGCAATACTGGAGCCGAAAGGGAAAACCCATCACAAAGTTTCTTAGTCAGATATCCTTATTTTTTCAGATACCTCCCACCTTTTACAACTACATAATCCACTAGTCCTGTGAACTCTGCCATATAACCTTAAACACCTGTGGCAGAGACAGGAGCAGCTCATGGCCAACGCAGCTCTGAATTCTTGTAGCTCATAAATGACTTCTAAAAGATAAACTAAAAATATTCAAAGCACGGCACGACTCGAGACAAACAATTCAGTACTAATGTGGCATTTTCACCCAGATTAACTAAATAAACCCTGGACTTTAATCATGACAGTAATGTCTGAACTTTCCTTAGATTTAATGGTGGTTTGGTCTTTTTCCCCCATATCTCACAACTCACATATCATATTAAAATATATTTTATTTTTTTTTTACTTTACAGGATCTGGATAATTGTACCCTAAGAAAAGTACTGCAGAACACATTTCCCTTCTGTCATGTTCCTGTAAATGAAAAGACAAAAATGTGCAATTTTAAAGGCTGGTCAGCCCCATTTCCACTTGGGAAACAAATCAGGTCCTGAAGCCTTCTCCTTTCTTGCTTGCCCTATGGCAACATGAATAGACATTTTGTGCAGAAGCATCCCAGCAGTCCTGCTGCCACTCCTACTTACCAAAGAGCATTTAACATCAGTGTGCATGCAGTTCTCAAGGCCTGAAATGGCAAAGGAATCGTTTGCTGCTAGCTGCCTTCTATGGGTGGAAATAAGAGCTCAAACCCAGACAGCGCAGTGGGAGCTCATGGTGCATGGCAAAGCTGCACCACCTGAATAGCATTCTCCACTGTCAAACACCACATCAAAAAGGATAAGTACGGACTAAAAATTTCTAACGAACTGAGAAAGGGGCAGCAGGCACTTCTACAGTCTTCCTGGCCAGAATAAATTCTGCATGACAATTCACTCAACGGTATTGCACAAGTAAGCAAAACCTGCTTTTTCCATCCCTTTTTCCAGCCAGGTGAGATAAGTGTACAGAACAATGGCTTTCCCTTGTAAGCATAACCTTATTCCATGGAAGGGCAGCTGCCTCTTATTGCAACACTTCAAAATAAACAGTTGCAGCTATACTGGAGATTCCTGGAAGAGCCACAGAATCACTCAGGCTGGAAAAGACCTTCAAGATCATCGAGTCCAACCACGACCTAACCATACTGCCCTACCTCCAACAACCCATTATGCCACTGGATCATTCAGCCAACACACATTGGGCAAAGAGCTCTGCATGAAACCACAGCTGGAGACAAACCCGACAGAGGCTTTCATGGTGCACCACTGTTTGAAAATGCCACACAGAAGTGTCAGAAGCACAGACATGGGGTGTCTGCTGGATGCCGAGGAGCTGCAAAGGTGTTGTGATGCAGCATGTACTGATGGGTTTCGTTCCCAAGCAGTCTGCAGCCTGGGTCAGGCTAAATAACGCAGGAAGTATCAAATATCTTTCTCACAGGTATTCGCATATTAAAATGACAAACTGTAGGAATGACTGCTAGCCTGGAGACACCGCCGTTCCATTATTTAATGTCTATTTTTTTTTAAGTGCCTGAGATTTCTCTGTAAAAAAAAATAATGAACTTTACAAAATGTCACTTTTACTAACAGAAATTATGGCTTGAAGATGAATATTAAATATATATATTTTTAAGTTCACTTAAATAATGCTGAGGTTGTGACACAAACTGACAAAAGCTGGGAAACACAGAGTCATGGCTGACACTGTCTTTAATTTGCACTACGGCTGGGAAGGATGGGAGGGCAGGAGTACACCTCCAGCCATGGTCTGAAGTCCAGAGACTTTGATTACTGTCATTTCATAACCAAATCTTAATGCATTTTATAGAACTCTTCAATCCTTCCATTAAGCAGAAGAAAATATTACTTTTCATGCAGTGCAGCTTCTACGTCCAACTCACAGGGTGCTCTTTTTTCTCCAGAGAAACTAGGAGTCAATAGCATTATCAGTTACATATCCAAGATCCCCCAACCCCAAAACACTTCTCTCTGCTGTGTTTACCTCACTTAGCAATTTTAATGGTTTTAATGGAATGCTGCACAATAATTTAAGGAGATTTTAGGATAGGATTCACAGATGATCCTCTATGCTACTGCATGACAAAACAGACAAATAGAACCTACACATTTGCAACACCATTAGTTTCCCTTCATCCTAGTTTTACTATTTGAATTTGAAGAGATGTTCGCCACAACCTGAAAAAAAGCTAGAGCTGCAAAACAGAATCATAGAATCACCGAGGCTGGAAAAGACCTACAAGATCATCCAGACCAACCTCCCACACATCACCAACAGCTCTCTCTAAACCACGTCCCTCAACACAATGCCTAAACATTTCTATGGGAAACTGAATCAAAATACTGCACTTTGATTTACATTGAAGATTGATTTTTACATTGAAGATTTCTATCCTAAATGGAACTTTCTCCCACACCATTCTCCTGCAACAACACTTCAGAATCACTGCACCAGCCAAGCAGTTCTCCCAAGTCCTCTGGATGACAATGAATTCAGCATGAAAATAAAACCACATACACAGTGATGCTTTACTTTGTATTTTATCCCTTCACCCTCTGCTGAAATTCAGGTACATTTGCCACAATCTGCTGGAAACCCGTAGAATTAGGAGACCCAAGTGAACCTTCACACCCAAAATCACAGGATAACAAGCCTACAACATGTAAAACTTTGGTGCTTGTGCTGCTTATTGATCCTCAGTAATGTGTAGTTTCACTGAGAAAATCGAGAGCAGAAGAAGTGGTATGGATCTGTTAGAAGAGAAGATCTTTAAATCTTAAAGATTCTTGACAAGAAACTGCCAAGGCTTTGGAGTGCTGAAACAGGAATCGCTAGAGGAAGAAATCAGGTTAAAGCAAGCCAGGAAATCCCACTGACATCTGTGCACCATGCCAAGGTGAAGCCAAGGAGAGGTCAGCATCAGGCAGAACACAAGGAGCACGTGCTTGCCCACCAAACAGCCAAAGAGAAAGACAGCCTGCAGGTGGAGGCCGCTCAGCATCTCCTGGCGCAGTGATGGATCCATGAAGCTGGTGATCACCTTCGCAGGTCACTTCCTAATGCAACGATCTATCAAATTCCCTTCTACTCTTTCAAAATTAAGCAGAAAGAAAAAGATTTTCGTTTCCTCTTCTTCACTTATTTTTAACAGAGGCACTACAGAATTATGACGGTGTCCTTTTGGTAAACCAAAATGTCAGACACATATTATTCTTTTAAACATCTCCTGGCCTTTCTCTGAAAGGTTAAGGTGGTTTAAATAAATTTAGTCAAAGTAAATGACAGCTGAGGAAGAGTATTAGAAAACTATACTTATCAACAACCTCTTTTCCTTAAATTTAAAGAAGTCATTTACCAAAATGCAGCTTAAGGAGACCACGGCAATGCACGCTGCTCCCAAGAAAGATGAAAACAGTTTCAAATGGTAAAGAAAACATCGGGTGGGAGAAATTACACACAAGCTAACAAATGTTAATGCCCGGCCCTCCCTCCATGGAAGTCACAAACCATGGTTTTTAAACTAATTACGCAGTAGTCTGGTGCTCCGCATGGAACTGGCAATCGGAGCTGTCCTTTCCGTGCTCTTACATCACCTTAATGACAGGGGCTTAAATGGAAGGGGCCGGGAACTCTGAGTCCTCATATCACGTGCAACGGAGTCAGGTGCATCACCTTAATGGCATACAACTGGTTTACAATTATTGTTATTAGCCATGGGAACATTGTTTAGAGCTGGGAATTTGATATGTATTTATACGCTATGAGATGTAACTGAAAGCAGTTCTAATGCATGTAAACATCTTAGACTGCACACGTATAAAATATTCTTAAGTGGCAAAAAAAATATCTGCTAGTTAAAAAAAATGCTCTGCAAAAAAACCCAAAAAACCTTGCAGGAGTTATTCCATGAATCAGCAGTAAGAATTCTAATCTTGTACTGCACTCCCAAATAAAGCAATCCTCAGAACGCACTACTTTAATACGCACTGAGTCTTTCAGGAACAGAAAGGAGGAACTGGGACCATTCCCCTCGTGGACATACCCAAAAAGTGAGCACGTTCCAGGCCCCAGCAGCTCCTACAGGGATGCTGATGGAGCACGGCCCTGCCCTGGAGGCAGCTCGCTGCAGCACAGAGACCTGTTGGCAGCCAGAGCCACGTCTTCCTGCTGCTGAGCAAAGTTTTTTTTTACAGGAAAAAAGAAAATCAAACAGCAACGTGGTCTCAAGGGAAATCAAGGCCAATTGCTGAGGGCGGTATCAGCGCTCCAGGAAACCTCCCAGAACAGGACAAGGTACAACAGTTCTGATTTATTGCACCAGCTATGCTCAGTTAACAGCCAGCACAGCGGACCACAGGGCTGCTCTGTTTACACACAGCATCTCACTGGGTGCTGTGCGCTGCCCTCAGGTCCCACACTTAAGTGTTATGGACTCTAGTGGCACCAGGGGAGGTTCAGGTTGGGTATCAGGAAGGACTTCTTTACAGAAAGGATCATTAAGCACTGGAATGGGCTCCCCAGGGGGGTGGTGGGGTCACCATCCCTGAATGTGTTTGTAAACCATTTGGATGTGGTGCTCAGGGATGTGATTTAGAAGTGGGCTGTTAGAGTTAGGGCAGTACGGTTAGGTTGTGGTTGGACTCCATGATCTTGAAGGTCTTTTCCAACCTGAGCTATTCTATGATTCTAGAAGCTGAAGGGAGGCTGTCTGCCCCATCCCACTGAAAGGAGTGGCTCACCTTGCAGGGAGCAGACCCTGCAAGAGGAGGAGGAAGCAGTACTGTTTACAAACAGAATTACAGAAACAACCAGCCTCCAGTCACCCTTTCCCACTGTGTCCTCCTGAACAACACAAAGATTCTTCCCACACCAGTATGGCATTCTCCCTTACCTAAAGAACCACCACCAGCAAGCAGACCCCGCAGCACTGCTGCAATTGGGGTTGCCTGCCTGTACCTGGCCACCAACATCTGAAACACTTCAGGGACTTGCTCCAGCAGGTTTCCACTTTAGTGCATTGTAGTCTCCACTATATATAACCTGATGTATTTCACATGCAGATTAAGAGGAAAAAAGAGTCATTTATTTGGGCAAGGGAGAAGCAAGAGAGAGGAGCTGGTGGGACCTCTCACAAGGCCAGCTCACAACCCTGCATCTCAGGCCACAACAGACCAGGCCTGAGGTCACCAACATAGAAACAAAGTCCAAATATTCAAAGAAATTACTACTTCATTTCCACACCATTACAAAACCCTGCTTGAGCTATACCCTCCCAAATTAGCCAAAGAATGTTATCCAACTCACTGCAATTAAGCAACAGCACAGCTGCGATGGAACTATTGCTTTTGATAATGCTGCAAAAAATATATATATATTCATTTTTACTTTTTTTTTTTAATCAAAAAAACCCACAGCATTATCTGTTCACTGGCCCAGTACGAGGGTCCTACAAATTTCTCCCAAGTTTCCACAGAAATGCATTGATTAGAGCGTAATTTTGGTTAATATTGCCTTCTTGCAGCGCGCTATGCTTGCTTACACTAACTGTGCACCTTCCCCTCGCAGCCGTTTTCATCTTTTGTTCGGCTCAGTAGGTTTCCTAACTGGTGGATTTTATTGAGTTAAATCAAGCTGTCACTTCATCTGCCTGAAGGATGACTCAAATACAACACATAATAATAAAAGAAAAGTAGGATAAAATAATCTTGTCAAGCCAGAAAAACTGATTGCTTGAAGTTGTAGCCTTCAATCAATACACTAATTCCACAATTTATACCTCTTTCAATTGGAGAGGAAAGAAACCCTGATATGGTATTTCTTGGCTCACTGACCAACTTTGACCTTCTATCTATGTGAATGTGGGATTAGCAAGCGCTTCTGCTTAGTGAAATCACCTATGAAAATAGGAAAGCAAATAGGTGACATTTGAGGTTCAAACTAACTTTATTAATTTCAGAAATGCAAGGGTTGCTTATTGCTCAAGCAGCGTGGTGTCACCGCCACAGAGGGCGGTGCGGTCTGCGGTTACTGCAGCGGGTGAGGTGCCCTGGGACGGGGCACTGGGAGGGCCACGCACCGTGCTGGGGGCTGCTGGCAGCCCAGAGCATCTCACCTGCCAGAAAACCACAGAGCCGCCACCATTTGTGCACCGCTTCACACTCGCTCAGGTTCAGAAGTGTGCAAACTAACCGAGCTTCGCTACCTGCGCATGAGAACGCGGCGGATGAGGGCAGCTTACCCTGGCAGCCTCAGAAAGCTGTTTAAGGTATAATGGACCGCTCTGACATTTTGTTAAGTTTTTTTTTAAAGGCTCCATCATTGCAAAAGCTTCTTTTATTTGTAAATTGTAATTAACCTGCATAGCTTTATAAAAGAACAATAAAACAGTTCATTCAAAAATTCTGGATGCTCTTCAGCTGTCAGATTTCTGCTTTGCTTTCATAATTCCTCCCCTGCGGGCACAAGCCAGGAAATAAAACTTCTTTGTTTAGCAAGCCCTTTATATTTCACCCTGCCACCTGCTTAACTCAAGTTGTGGCATGCTATCAAACGGGCCCTAGAATGTGGGCTGTCCTTCTGCCCAGCACCTTAAAAAGAAGAAAAGCCTGTGCAGACTGCTGTGTTAGCAGCGAGGTTGGAAGTGCCAGTCCATATTGCTGAAAATAATAATTAAGATCGTGCAACAGCTTATGGCTTATCACTGACCAGGAATGATTAGCTTTTTTAAGGACTTTCCCATTATTCCTCTTTTCTGGAATACTCCTTATGTGTATTTTCAGTTCAGACCTGGGAAATGAAAGTTGAAGCCAGAAACATGCCTCAGTTGAGTGCTGAAAGGAACACTATGGACTTTACAAAAGGCCCAGGGAGTGGGGGGTCACCACCCCCAGGGGGATCCCAAAGCCGTAGGGATGTGGGCATGGTGGGGGACTGGGGATCCCAGAGGACTTTGCCAACCTCGAAGATTCCATGATTTGTCACACGGGAGAGCTCAACCCTCAAGATCTTACATCCTGTACTTTAACAGAGAACTACATCCCTATGGCTCATCCAGACACTGAACAAGCTTAGTCAGAAGCTAGACTCTGCAGCAGTTCTGTTCATAAGGCAGTCACCAGAAGTGCTCAAGTTCATAACCATAGGATGGCTTGGGTTGGAAGGGACCTTAGAGATCATCCAGTTCCAATCCCCCGGAGGGGTAGCAGGGCTACCACCCTTGGGGTACCACCCAACACACCAGGATGCCCAGAGCCCAATTCAACCTGGGTTTGAATGCCTCCAGGGATGGGGCACACACAACTTCTCACCCTCATGATCTCCCATGCCAAACGCTTATCTGGGAACTCAGTCCCCACATCTCTTAAACTCTTGTCCACCAGAACCTGACCTGAGACACTTCTGGGATTGCAGCTGAAGTGCTGTACAATTGGGTTAGCAAAAGTTTTCTTGTGAAAGGCCAAGTGGTCCAAAGATGTACAGGTTTACCAGGCACTGCGTGCTGGAGCAGGACCGAGCCAGGGCCTCTCCAAGCAGTGAGAAGCTGCAGACAAGCCTGCAAGGAAGCTGACCCACGGGCTGAAAAAGGAACAGCTGGAAGCTGAACCCACTGGGTGACAACTGCTAGTGAACATGGTCACCTTAACACAGCAATACTGCCGGTCGTTCTGATTTATGCTGCTTCAGCCATAAATGCAAGGAGCACAATTAAGCTTTCCACTTCCTTTTAGCAAGACAACTTTGATTAACCTTTGCTTTATACTCAGTTTACTCAGAGTATAACACGCTGCCTGAGACATTTCAACTTTCTTCCAAGGAATGGATGGTATTTCCCCAGGCAGCAGGCCCAGCAACACAAAACATCTCCATGGAGCATTAAGTAATTACTGGTAAGTTTCCCCCAGTGCTACTTCATTTCCTAACAGCATCGCCCCATCCCATGGTGCGAGTTGCACCAGGTCCCTTTATTGCCCCACACAAACACCAGTCAGGCAGAGCACAAACACAGTGCTGATGCTCCTCCTTTGTCACTACCCCTGGGCAATTACAGCATTTCTTTTTAACGCTGTAGCAGTGCTAATGATGCACTGTTAATGAAGAGAATTGGAGCACACAACTATGAGGTGGTCATCATCTTACACTCTGAACATACCAATCCAGAGACGCTGAATTATTTAAGCCTGGCGCTGCCTTAACTTAGTTTCATATGTGTAATTCTCAGGGGAAAAAAAAAAAAAAAAAAAAGCAGAAGAGGAAAACAAATGAAAGAGAGGAAAAAGGTATCCCAAGAACACCTCAGACTGACTACAAACAGAGCATGGAAAATAAATACAAACGTAAGTATTGAGTATATCTATTCTCTGGATAAGATGTTCTTTTTCACATGGGGAATTTAGATCTGCTTTACCCTAAGTACCTGTGGGAAGTAAGGGGCTACACCAAAACACTGACTGCTTCATTTCTCCCTGATTTTTAAGGGAAGGGGAACGCAGGAAGACATCAGCAGAAAAGGAGGCACAGTCCCTGAGCCCTCTGATCACACTGTCCTTGGATTTCTGCAGCCCACGAGGGACAAAGACATCTCATACTGATCCTTCAGAGCTCATGGAGATGAAGGTTAAGAGGCATTTGCAGCTGTTAGTTTGTTTGTGGCCAGGGAAGAAGGCGCCTGATGCCCTCAGCTCTCAGGGCCAGGGGATGTCACCACGACTGACCTATCGACATTCAGTCCGATGCTCAAGAACAAAGATTACAGGCAGGGTCAGCCAGGGCCAGCCCAGTTCAGCTCAAAGTTTTGTTGCTCACACCACTGCTCAGCTGATTGTTCCTCAACACTTTCTCATTAATATTTAGCCTTACTTGCCACCGTCGATTAATTTTCTGCCCAACAAGCAAATGCTCACTTTGAAATCACCAAGTACTTGAAAAAGAAGGAAAAGGTCTATCCAAAATGAAAAGGGTTATTCGTGGAATAAACAAATAAGAGCGGGATCTGAGGATGAATAAACAACTCATGTGGCACAAGCATCAAACAACGGTACTCAGCAACCACAGCTGCAGAGGACACACAGCATTTGTGGTGGTCTAAACAGAACATACAGCTGAATGTTCCAGCAGCAAAGGGCCCAGGAGCTTGTGATTTGAATTCTCAGCTTCAGCTGATCAAAAATAGAAAGCAAACATTGTCAGTTTAACCATCTAAACCACAGAAGTAACACTTTATACCTGAATCACGGCTCTGGTGCAGTACAGCCTATTTCCCCAACCACTTCAGAGACACACTGTGGGTGTCAGCTCCTAATCAACATCTGTCCTTGCAATACAGCTAACAAAAGCCTCGGGCAGCTTTGCAGCTCTCAGGACACAAAAATGCAGTAAGCAACAGTAACCACACACAAACCAGAGATGAGATGAGTAAGCCACAAAAAGCCAAAGCAGGCACCAGAATAACACAATCCCTGAGCCCATCTTCATAGAACTGCTGAGGTTGGCAAAGACCTCCAAGGTTATCCACCAACCACCACCACCATGTTTGGAACGTGGCTTTGGCACTTCACTGTCAGGGGATCCAGAGACACGTCTGGATGGACCCAAAAACCCAGCACCGGTGGGCAGTGTCCCTGGGGACTCTCCCACACTCAGCTCCCGAGCAGCCCCAGCATGCATCCATCACCCCATGGCCACCTCTGGCATCAGGCTGGGAACACAATGACTCCCAGTCCACAGCCAGCTCCTGGGCTTGCTCAGCTCAGCTTCAGTTGATTGTTTCACCAAATCTGGTCAGTGCTGCAGCGCTTCCTCCTTTGGTGCTTCAAATTTGAAAGGAGAGAGAGCGACACAGACAGAGAGCACATACGGCAGGGCAAATATTTGTTGTATAAGATAAACATACAATTATCTAAAATGTAATCTTAATATGACTTATTAAAATAGATTACATTTTAATGTGCGCTGCAATTTGCACATTATACGGCACACTCTATATATGCAGCCTCTCCTCTGTGCCTACCCTGACAACCTGCACAACTGAAGATATATAGAGGCAAAAAAAATACCGCTATCTTTCTCTAAATGGATGTATTTGGTGTTGATAGTCAGATACAGTTTTCACCTTTATCCCAGCTTGTTTCTGACCCACTGAGTTAGTGTTAATCACCCCTGTAGGCACCAATAATTTCCCCATATGTGGAATTTGATAAGTTAGAGCACCCACTTCATTTCAAGAAGATTCCAGCTGGCTATCCAGTTATCGCTATGGACAGCTTCAAGCACTTCCATGCCGGTCCTTGTATTCTTAGCTTTATCAAGCGCTTTGCACTTTTTGTCTTTTATCTCTTAATTGAGACCTGACTGCAAGAAATGCCTATCTCTTAAAGTGCGGTGCATTAAGTATTAACTTTAACTGCTTTGGCTACTTGAGGTGCTGAAAACCTTAAGAAGCCAGGAAAAAGGTGAAAAATCTCCCCCAAATCTCTATTTAGAAAAATTGTGTAAATGCTACGGTGCAATGGAAAAAAAAAATCGTTTTCCTTCCTCCTCTGCCTCTCCTCTCTCAAGTGAAGAAAAAAAGAGAAAGAAAAAACATAACCTGGAAACAAAAGTAAACTTCCCATATATATTGTCTTCGCCAGAAATGCTCTAAAATGCAAAGGTTCTGGAAAAGTAATGGGAGACAGCATTAAGAAATTAATGGCAAGAAATTATTCAGCAGTTCAAGGTGATAAAGAATTGGCTCTGACTCAGTGTAACGCCCTGTTCAGTCCTTCCCGCTGTGGAGAACTGCAGCTGATCCCTCCTCATGGAGGAACCTGGCGTACATCTCATCCCCAGCGCAGTCAGCATTGGAACAGAAGCATTCCCAGTTTTCGAACCACCCTTTGTCACCTGGTTGGGCCCAAAGGGCACACAGCAGTAGGTGTGCACCCAGGGAGGGGTGGGGTCACTGTCTCCAAAGGGGTCCCACAACCACAGGGACGTGGCACTGAGGGATGTGGTCAGCAGGCTCGCTGGGCTGGGCTGTGGTTCTGGGGTTGTGCCTCCCTGCTGCATTACAAGCTTAGTTTCCATACACAGGTGCCCTGCACTCCAGCAGAAGTCATAAGAGCAGAATATCTCAGTCTCCACCACTCTGTATCTACACAGAGAAGCCCAGAACCTGACTTGGCCTGATGGCTGCCACAACATCCCTCGGCACCCTGTTCACAACACCCCAAAAGCCACACTGCAGCCCCCTGAGGCTGGACTCCAAATTCACAATGCCTTCAAAGAAGCTGGCAAGAACACGCTTCTGAGCCAATTTTACCTCTGTAAAAATGAGTAAAAGATGCCAGTGCTGACTTGCAGCCTTTGGATGGATGCTGGGACAAAACACTCTGGGCAGGGAATCTACAGAGAGCCACCAGAACGATTCCTCATGAACAACTGCTTTCTACTTGACAAAAAAATAAACAGCATTAACGACTTTTTCTCATTCCAACCCAATTTCTCAGGAGGAGCAAACAATATTTTTTCTGCCAATTAATTTGCAGCACGTAACAACAGCAGAACAGCAGCACTTGGCCCTCCCAGGAGCCCATTAACAGGAAGGAGCTCTGCATGCATGACTATAGGTGTCACTTGCAAGCCAGCGGTGTGGCAAAACACAGTGTTCTTTTCCATTGGAATATGTATTGATTTTGCTTTTTCTGATTGTTAAAAGAAAAAAAACATCAACATTTCAAAGGCTGTTTGCCTCTGAAAAGCACACAGAGAAATTCAGATCTTGCCCTGGACCAATTTCTCACCACGCGAGCAGCTGTGCTGTGCTCCTTTGCAGACATGGGAACAGCTGCCTGCTGTCCTCCACAGAAACCAGGGCTGAGGCAGATAAGATCAGGACCGTGTGCAGGAAAAGGAAGTACTGATAATGCAAAAGAAGCTTTTCTTTTAAGGATGTCGCCAGCAAGCAAGGATGCATCATGAAGAGCACACAGCATGCTCACCTAAAGGTGAATGTGAAAATAGAAGTAGAGCAAGGGCCTTAAAAGAGGACAAAACTCAGAAGGAATGCTCCTCAAGCTAACCCAGAAGGAATGGAGAATGTTACATGCGGAATTCGAGAGGCAGAAGGGCTTTGCAGGGAGCACAGCACAGTGGGATACAAAACTACGGCTGAGGGTGTTCAAGCTGGTTAGGTGTACAGGCAGAACTAAGGCACTAAAGGGGTACAGGCAGGCAGGGAGCAAAAGGGTTTGGTTTTTCCACGGCTAACACTGAGTAAATGCATCAAGTACCTCAAGAACAGGAAGAGATGCTAATGCATCAGTAGAGGAGCATGGGCTGCCCAAGGAGAAGCAAAGGCTGCTCCGAGCAGGGCAGTCCCCAGCACCCAGCCCAACCCACAGCACCTTCCTTTGCGGTCACAGCCTTCTGCTGCCTGGCAAAGCAGCAGGATGCATCTCTAGGCACAACCACAGGGCACCAGGAGCAGGCTGAAACCAGGAGCTGGGCTCTGCCATGCAAGGCACTAACCCCAGCCCAGCACACATCCCCCCAGGATAAATGTTAACACCAGCATTCTGTTCCTCAAGCACACTCATGAGGTGGGGATTTTTTCCCCATTTAAAATGGATCTATAAACCCAAAGGAAAGAAGTTGAAAAGCCTGTAATCTCCTGTTGTTTTCTTCCAAGGCGGTAAAACTGCAGCTTTGCCAGGCAGCATTAGGTTGTGGACACGAAGGAGGGTGCTGCTGGGCAGCCCTGCCTGGGGACTGCTAAATTCAAAACAAGGCTGGTGGGCTGTCACGGGCTCACACAGAGCTCTTCAGGGAACCACTGCATCACAGCGTAGCTGGGGGCAACGTTTAAGGGTCCAGCTAATAGCTCAGACTGTAGGAAACAGTCCAATGACAGGCAAATTCCTCCCAGCACAGGAAGGCAGAGAACAAAAGGGAGCGGAACCACAGCGATCCACCTCAAACCGTGCCACTCTCCCAACTCAGTTCTCCTACACTTCAGAGTGCAGAACAGATTATGAACTGCGCTGAGAAACGTCTCTGCATTTGGTACATGAGGGCACGCAGAGGCAGCACTGTATTCCCCCAAACCTCGCGCACCGTTTGACTGCGAGGATGCCTGTGTTACTGTCAGATCCAAGAGTTAAATATTCCAGGAGGAATTTGTTACTGCACAGCGATACATAATGCCTGAAAACCCCCTGCACCAATATTGCTCTCAAATTGGCAGCAAGTGAACAAGGGACATGAAGGATGCTTCAGCACAGTAACCTATCCTTCCTTCTCTCCTGGGAGCCACTTGGCCAGCTTTCATCCTCATAATTATAATAAATTTGACATTTCATAGATAATATTGATTTCTGTATTTTAGCATTTCACCATAGGTGACAGTCTAGCGTCAAGAATGAAATTTCTATTGATCTCCAGCGCATTAATCTCTCATGTGTATGTGATCATTTTTATAAGACCTTTTACTGCACATAAATCAATATTTCATATTTCCAGCTATGCCAGAGGAGATGTCATATTTGTAAACTGTGAGTTGACACCTGCAATTCCTTCCTGTTCAGCTTCAACTGTTCAGTAACAGTCGATTCAGGGTTGGGAAAGGATCAAGCTCCAGAAACGAGGCGGATGAAAAAGAGGAATGTAGAAGATAGTAATTAGCTTAATGAACAAAGCCGCGGAATAAGTGAAATAAAGCTGTGTTTCTTCTGCTTACAGTTGCCTCATGAATACAAACACCTCAAGGCAGTTTGCTACCTGGCTGATAATGCATTTTAATATGCTTATGGCACATTACAGCACAAACGTATTGAGAGGAGAAGCCGTTGGAAAATTAAGGACACTCTTGCATTAGCTGCCTTGCTTCGTACACCTCTTTAACCACCCTGGATTACACGTTTTACATGCAGCATGATGTGAACTTTGACAAGGCACAAGAATTGTTTAGTTACCGTTCCAAGAACGGTGAGCAACGTTACTTAGCAAACGGTAATTAGAGTAACAGAATTCCCCTCTTCAAACCAAAATATTTCCTCCCCCAAAGTAGCCAATGGAACCAGAAAACCACAGCAAGAACCACAGTGCCTCTCTGCAGAGGTTCAAGCAAGTCAGCTTAAATTCACATGAATAAAACATCTTCAAATAATATAGAATCTGCATCTAAATAAATAAAGCTCTCGAGGTGCTGTGGGATTTGTTAAATTAGCTAAATGAGCAATTACAGCATGACGGCCAGCGATCACACCCAGGCAGCAAACCCCTCTGAAGCATTCTGCACTTTTCATTATTTGAAAAAAAAAAAATCAGCAGCGACCTCCTGGAAATAGTTTGGGCAGCCTGATGGTTTGGGATAGGAAGGGAGGATCCGTGGTTTAACAATCGGAGTTGCTGAAAATGACATCTCTAGTACGCATCCACACACACAGCATGATAAAAGCAGTGTGCTAAGTGCCAAGTATGAGCATAACAGCATCAGGGTAAGGCTTTACACCCAATGTGAGATAACCGCTCGCTCAGTCAGTCCGAAATGGTGCAACGTTCCCCATCAGAAGGTGGACAATTAGAGCAGTGGCCAGCAGAGCGTGGTGTGCATACCTGCAGTGCCCTGCTCGCAGCCAGGACCCCGCAGCAAGCAGGGGCTGCAGCAGAGCACCGCACCCCTGCGCCCACTTCAAGGCCGATGCTGAAATCCCCATTTCACAACCGTTTCCTATAAGCGCTGTTGACACACTATTATTTCAAATTATATGTCTTTTCACTGCGAGGAAATGCTACCCTTGCTTCTTTTTAAAGGCCAATCCTTTTTGTTCATCTCTAAAACATGTTCGTGCCCATAAAGTATGTCACCCTCTGACTGTTTTACCAGGATGACAGACATGCTATCAGAGTGTGACTGAACGCCGGATGAGTGACCGGACCTCCGCCGCGCTGTCAGGGCTGACGGAGGGGCCGGGCTCAGACAGCTCCGCACAACAGGCGACGGCACTGGGAAAGCCACGGGGTGACAGGTGTCTTTACAAATAGTTCAGTCTTCCGAGTGTCAGAGGAGTGAGTCTGCAGAGAGCCTTCTGCGCTGTCAGATTTGTTTTGTTTGGCAGCGAGTTAATACCGTGTACTCGAGGCCCTGCGCAACGCGGCAAAGCTTCGCGCGTTGAGCTGTGCAGCCACAGCTGTACCCACACTGCCCACCCTGATCCCAGCACATCTCACAGGGAATCGGAGGCTGGAGAAGACCTTCAGGCTCCCCAAGTCTAACCCCAACAACACACCCATGCCCAACCCACTTTTATACAGAGTTATCTCATGAACATTAACTCAACATCAAGTCGTTGGGGTCAAACCCAAGCTTAAGCAGTAACCTCAGATGCCACAAACAGCTCTCCACACTGCTGCCCCAATCCAGAGGTGTGGTTAAAGAAAGCAAACTTTACAGGAAGGAAATACTGTGCTTGGATACAATTTCTTGGGTCTCCTCTTTAACGCCCTAAGAAGAACACAACACATACTAAAGCTCTCAGCACTGAGATGGTAGTATTTATCTTTTCTGTTATCTGTCTCTGCTGACAATATACAGAGCAAAATGTCCCAATGAAAACAATACATTCAACTGAAAAAAAAAACAACCCTATAACTGAACAGAACTCATCATCCTGGGTGCAACACAGGATGACAATATCTGGACTCAACACTAGGACAGCTCCATATGAGCTCCTTCCAGGACATACTCTCTCTGAATGAAGTTACCCACGTGGTTTCAATAGAAGCTATTATTAACACACAGGGAGACAAAAAAAAAAAAAAAAAAAGTTTTGCATTACCAAGTCTAGGAGCAGTGATAGCTCGTATTGTGGTCAGACTTCAGCTCTGAGTTTATGATAGTAAATGTAGTAAACCATAAGAATATCTGAATTAACTGTATTCATCAGCAAAGGGGAGCACAGCAGAAAAGCAACAGTTTCAGTGCTCCATAATCAACCAAAGTGGCCAGACTCCAGAGAAGGGATTACCTTCAGCACAAAGCATTAGATGCAGCACCCCAATGGCACACCATGCCTGCCACTCAGCACTCTGCCCAGCCCATATACCACAGCTGCACAGGGAGTGGGAGGGTCACCATCCCTGGGGTGCTCCAAAGCAATGGGGATGTGGCACTGAGGGATGTGGGCAGTGGGCACAGTGGGATGGGACTCCTGTAGGTCTTCTCCAACTTCACTGATTCCATGGTTCTACCATCAGGAAATGAGCAGCACCTCTAGACCAGGAAGGTCACTGCAAAATGCTCTGCATGATCAGAACGGACCACGTGGAAACGCTGGCAGAGCGAGTGCTCCTTGGAACTCATTACAGTCACAGAGAGCACTGAACAGATCAAAAGATAAAACAATTAATCAAGCTTCTCCCAGGCTGTGCCAAGTGACCACTGCAAACCACCATTCCAGCAGCATTAGGCCACCACTTGATGCAACTTCACACTCAGCGCTGCCCACTCACTGCCTATTTACACTGATTTCCTGGGGACCCCAGCTTACATGGGCAGTGCTCACAGCCTGGAGCAGCTGGGACACCAGCAGTCAGCCTCCAACCACTTCACTCAGCAGCGCTGCAGTAGAGGTGGCTTTGCTCTCCTCCCACCACCACCTGCATGCAGTGCAATGCTGCAAGCCCACCCTGGCAGCAAGCAGCCCACCCCACAGCACTCCAGTCCTGCAGCTGCAGCCCAGGGGGAGCTCACCTGGAGCACCACACAGCTCAAAGGACTACAGATCTCAGGAGCCAAGCCAGTTTCAGAAGGAAAGGGAACTGATACATATATATAAATATATATATATAATTTGCAGAAAACAGGAAAAAAAATCCTTTCATTTGAGATCACGCTGAAATCTTTTCACTACCCTAAAACATTTCAAATTATATCCTCTAATTCTTCTATTAACTCTCTCACTTTATGTTGGTCAGTATTAAATGAGAGAAAGGTCACTCTGAAATGAAAAGTGAGAAGCTCCACATGGAAAACTTGGAAAGAAAATGTCAAATTTATTCTTTTTTTTTCTTTTCTGTCTGTTTTCCACCCCCCCCCCAAAAAAAAAAAAAAAAAAAAAAGTCCACTTTTACAATCAAATCAGTGACCTGAGCTCTACCCGATCTCAGAGCTTCTTTCAGAAGTCACAATCCACTTTCAGCCACCCACACATCCCATACAGGGACACCTCAGCAGTACCTCAGACTTCAACCACTCTCAAACTACCTTCAGAACTACGTTGTGTAAACACAGTGAACAAACACTCCCATTTATGTAACTCCAACCACCTCAAAGCCAGCAAAATCAAAGACTCAATAAATAACTCTTTTTCTAACAGAGTTAAGGAATCAGCAGTTGTGTGGAGGAGCCTGTGTGTGCAAGAAAGGGTTTTTTTTATGTCACGAGGCACTCTGGTTTGAAAATAAGGCATTCTGAAACTAAAAATATGCTCAAAGGTTCATCTAGGGAACGTTTCTCTGTATCAGTGCATCAATTCATCATTTGGGGGCTTTAAAACAACTTGACACATCTCTGCAGAGGACATCTGCTGCTCAGAGCAGGAGAGTGATGACCTCCCGAGGTCCCTTCCAACCAGAGTTGTCCCATAGCCACACAGAACCTGTGCGCCCTTAAAGAAATCAACCACTGGAGGTGTCCCATGGAAGGGGACGTCCTAGAGCAACGAGCCCAAGGTGTACGAGCACACACTGTGCTGAGAGCAGACCCCCAAAGTCACCGAGGGTGCTGCCAAGAACCTGCCTGCAGGAGGACGCCTTGGCAGGATCAGACCTTTGGTTTTCAAAATTAGTTTTGATGTGACCTAATGGCTTTTGTTTCTTTGAAAAGAATATGAAAGAATGACAGCGATATTGAATTCTTACAGCCATGGCCTGTCCACCTGCAGAGCCTTTCTTGCATACTTTAATAAGGACTTTTACCATGTCATTATACATTTTAATTACACTGTTAAATGTCACAATCACACACGTTAATGACATCATTACACCTATTTACACCAATTATGTCATTTGATGCAATTATAGTAATTCTGCCAATACACACAAATCAATAAAAAGGTTTTGTTTGCATTTTTAAGTGCGCAGTCACAAAAGAATAACCCCCCAGTTCCTAAGAAAAAAGCGACAAGTACTCAAATCCTGAAATGAAAAAGACTCAGGCCTCCAAAGTTTTTCTCCCATCGCTGTGAACAGGAAATAACTTTGTGTAAGGCAGCTACGTCGGAGGAGACTGATAAACAGACAGCAAATCAGTTTCTGACTGGTACATTTCCTAAACACAAACATACAAACCATGTATTTGAAAGAGATCAGGCAACCCTCCAACCAACTCTGTCCGAGCACTTGGCTGGCAGAAGTCACAGTCAACCTCAAGCACATTCAGAAAGACGGGGCACGACAAGCAGCATGCATCAGCTGGGAATCAGGATACAGAAGTGGCATCTTCAGCCACATTCAGTCAGGTGGGATCGGTCTGACCTCTCCTCTTGCTTTCCAGTGTCTAACTCTTCATTTGATTTGAATTCTGCCTTATCCAAGCATTCCTCAAGAAAGATTTCCTCAAGAAAGATTTCTACCCATGGTGAGGAAATTGCATCACGATCTCAAGACTGTGTAATATAATTAAGAGATAGTAATCCAAGTCACTTCAAAGGGAAAACAAAAATCCAGACCCAGAAGCCAACCCATCCCCACACTCAAGACAGCAGATTTCTGGGGCCAGCAGCTCCTACCCATGGAGGGGGCCCTGATAGCTCTGTCACATCAACAGGACGAGTATGAGAGGAGCTCACACTACTGATGCTTACACATCCATCCACAAAACGACCTCTGTTAATAGGCTCTTCAGTCTAAGAAAGTTTGACCTTCATAAGGACCTCTGGGGTTTGATCCAATAATTCCCTAACCATGTCTTCGCTCAGATAGGCAGGTGAACTTCTACAATCTTCCTGTATAAATCACAGGAGCTAAAAATCACGGGGGCTTTTTTACTCCTTTAATCTTTCAGAGCATCCAGAAACTCATTAACATCCATCTCACTGCAGCACAACTGGACATGGCACTGCAGTACATCACTGTGATGACCAAGCCTATTTCAGAGGCTGATTCCTAGGATGATACCTTCCTCTGTGCCTTCAGCCCTCAAACACATCTCATCCCCAGGTGTGTAGTCTGAATACATACTGGTAAGTAAAAACTACTAAGTCTCTCTATGTCTGAGATCTGCCTTACTCAATATTTACGTTAGCTTCTTACCAAGCAGCCTGAAACAGTGAGCAGTAACCTCTGCTTCCACCTGGACACGAGAAGAACAGAAACCCCAACCAGAAACCCAATCAGAAAGCAGACAATTACTCAAGCCACCACACAATGAAACAGCTGAACAGCAGTTGGGAATCCACCAAAACCGAAACACTAGGATCAAAGCCTCACACCTGGGCAGCAGTATGGAATTCAATCTGCAATCTGCGCACACATTTTCTCATCCCTTCCTTTTCAGCTTCACAAGCAGTGGAGAAGTACATCTGAAACGTTCTGGGCATGCATAGCATGTTGTTTTGTCATCATTGAGTCTAATCAGATTCCCCTGAGATAAGAAAAGAAATTCAGTGATGGATATTTGATAATAAACAATCAACTCTGAGTCTCATTAATCGGTGATTAAGTTCTTCCAAAAAGCTTGTGTGCCCACGGGGTGGGAAGGAGAATGTGGAAGGCAAACAAGTACATCACTTATAACTGGAAACCAAGAACTCAGATTTAGCCCTGAAATGAACAGCTTAGAATTCTAGAGCTGGAATGTATTGCAATTCTTCACAACATTAGCTTGACTTCACTGCAACAAACTAAATATTAAACACAAAATGAATATAGAATAGTTGTATTTATCAAGTTGCTTTGCTTTCACTCATGCAGGAAAACTCAGGGTGTATGTTTTAAATGTGGGAGAGCTAAGTCAGAACTAGGGCTTACTACCTGAAAAAAGCAGAAACTCTATAGGAGCCATTTTCCAGGTAGTAGTTAAACATCACAAAGAGGAGATACCTTTAGGAGCTGAGTCCTGCTACTTCCCGCAACTAAAAAACTGCCCTTTGATTAATAGCATGCTACTGTACAAGTGATGAGCTCAGAGCAAACTGCTGCAATAATGCCACTAGGCTTTAAAGCTGCTATTCAGAACACAGACTCACTAACAACAAAGCCAGTAAAATCTGTTTGTTAAAAAGCACGGAGAAGGAACTGAAATATGAAGTTAATCTTGGTTTTCCACTTCTAATAAGAGTCTGAAAGCGATTGCTTATGTTCAGTCTTACACCAGTTTGTCTGCCCAAGCACAGGAGTTAATTTGTCCATCAAGAAATAAATGGAAGCATCCAGTCAAAAGGTACAAATCAAGAGAAAATAGCACAGAAAGCCCCTCTACATCAGATGAACTTACGATAGGCTGGACGCTAACAGAGCTGCAGTCACCTCAGCACCATAGGACACAGTAAGGTGCTTCCCAGAGTCTGTGCATGGAAACAGAATAGAAAACTGCTGTACTTTTAAACTAAGTGCACAGTTAGCACTGGGGGAAGAGTGAAGAGCTGCTGGCTGGAGCTCATTAGGACCAGACACCTCTGACCAACACAAACGACCTGTCCACTGAGATTTGTGGCAGCAAAAAAAAGACACTCATACGACCAGCTCTGCCCCCTCCAACCACTTCAGTACGGTTGGTTGGCTCAGTATTCACATTTTCAGGGCAGAAGTGTATGGTATCAAGCAAGCAAGCTGCAAAAACCCTCACACAAACAAAGTTTCTGCAGTTACAAGATGAACCGGGAACTAGCTACTCCATTTTAAATAGAATTTTTATGCCAGTTCAACAATACATCACGCCAGAACTAGTTCTGATGCTCATCATGATGCTGAACACCCTACACGAGGTGCTAGAAAGACTTTTGTTTTCCCCAGAAGAAACAGAATACAGGTCAACAGTCAATGATCATGATGAAAACTCCAACAAACGTTAAGAAACAATAGCACTGGCTAGAAAAAAAATTGATGACTTTGTCCTAGAAGAGCTGAAATTGAGAGATGGGAAATAGGACTCCAGCCAGATTCTGCTGCACTGTTCAAACTCAAGAAGATGAGAAAGTATAGTTTAGTTTTGATGGACAATTCAGTAGTCCTGGCTGAACTGCTCCCCAGTTGGGCCCTCAAGATGCTATGCTCATGATTACACCACAAACCAAACGAACCAAGCTGTACCCACCATGAGGTCAGCCCAACACCCGCAGGCAGAGCCCCACCACTATCAGTACTGCCTGTACCAAATCTCCCAGCACAGCCAAAGGGCTTTTTCCTGCACCGAACTCTTTAACCTACATGTAAATGAAGACCATGAATTACCATTCATTCTCACCAACTTGTATTTTTCTGAAGCACCACTGGAAGCAATCAGAAGTACTTCTGTTGTGGCTTTGTCAATGGCTGCTCCTTTATTCTCTCAGAAAAGGAAAAAAGCACTAAGAGATTTCATTTCTTCATAGTATTTAACGTGATCAGTTTCTGTGTCTGGATGGTTTGAAATATATTCTCCATTGGATAGATAAGTCTCGGGCAAATGACTGACCTTTTGAAATAATATTTATAATTTTAGAAATGTAAAACTTAACATTCTTTAGTAATCCAATATTAAAATACATTTAAGTTGATCTATTAAATGCTACGATTCAAACTCCAAAAAAAATGCGCAATAGAAAAACATTAACAACGTGTGTGGTTTAGAGAAATTCATTTATATAGCGGTCTGCAATGTCATGATGTATTTTAAATAAAAGAGCTACAGACAAAGGTATTGATTTTAGAGACTTAACTAAATAAACAGTATGTAAATTCTGTCTTTTTCGATAAAATTAGATCAGAACACACATATTACACTGTCTTCTTCTAAGGGAATGACAGCTATTGAATTTGGCAGACATTGGAATTTGGTTAAAGAGTTAAAGACCTTTGATCTTTGGTTTACAATTAAATGATACCGCTGTAAAAGGACAGTAGCAGAGTAGGCCAGACAGTATTTATGAGCGGTGGCTGCAGGCAGGAGGTGTTGCTCAGGGCTGCTGGCACGCAGCTCCAGGGCTCATTGCGCCTTCCTAACGTCACATCAGCTCAGGGGATGTGAATGAAGACAGGAGTGACCCAGGCTGGGTGCAGGGAAGCACCTCGGGTGCCTCACTTGGGGTTTGGAGAACTCCCTTGTACTGCCACCTCACCTGACCCCCACCGGGGCACTGAGCAATGGAGACTTCCAGAACATCAGCCCCGTGCATCGTCACAGCGGTGAGGGACAGACGTGGCTAGGAAAGCAGAGCCTGTGCTTAACACACCTCTGCTCTGCACTGCTGCAATGGATGTGTGAGCAGCCCTCCTCCTGGCACAGCCTGCAGGTCTGCCTGCACCCACACGGAGCTCTGCTCCTGCCCAGCTGTGCCACGTCACCAGCCGAGCAGCAGCGATGCTGACCACCTCCATATCTTCCTCAGTTCCTCAGAAAAAGGAAGATTTATTGATAACCTTTCTAACAAAGGGAAGATCGCTCCCCAAGTTCCTTATTAATTTATGCTCCTCTGTAATTATCACTTTGAGTAACCACTGGAGCTCTAATAAATGTATAATGAAGTAACAGAGCAAGCCGCAGCACTTAATCTGAGATTACATATTTACAATAACAAATTATGCAATTGAGGGCTAGTTTAGGGCTTTCTGTTCCAGCCCACCCTCTTCAAGGGTTTTTTCTTCCTTCTTTGTTATGTCATTCTGCAGACAGATCCCAGGCTGTTTCCTGTCACCCACCGGAGCAAACTGCTCAACAGAAAGCACAGTTGGACAGCCCTTAATTAGTGCTACTTGGGATAGTCAGGATGAGAGCCTGTGTCAGCATCTCACACAGGTCCCCATCCGCAGGGCTCTGAGCACCCACAGCACACTCAGCACCGGGCAGGATCCGTCCACCCACAGCCAGACCTGGCCTGCAGGGTGCACAAGCACAATGCAAGCTGCTAGCAATGTGTGCAATAACCTTCCTCACATTAAACGGCCTCAGAGTATTCTATCACAGCTTACAAAGCTGTTATTTCTTTACGTTCAAGCTATACACGTAAGCTGCACCACCAAATTCATGTCGAAGGCAGAAGAATAAACAGGTAAAGATCAAAATCACTTCTTAGATCATTAAACACCTTGACTTGAAATCAAAATAGTGCCATTCAACTCTTTCTTGTTTCTTTTAAGAAAAGAGGACTTGCATGGAAGGCTCAGACCGCTGCTAAGCAGCAGGAGCTCACTGCAGCACTCTACGGTAAATAACTGAGTATTTCAGAAACAAAATTGCACAGCACCACAATGACCTGGAGCAGAAGTTTGCCAGCTGATGTTCCCAAGGCACAACTTGTAGACAAGCTGGACTGCATATTTAATCCTTAGTTCTTTAGCAACGCTCCAGCACCACCACACAACAGCCCTGTACCACTCACCTACTCACACCCAACCAAACTTTGCTTTCATCCTTACAATAAGCATCCCACCCAAACCGGGGCTGACTGTTTTCTGTTGAGGATTCATTCGTTTGCCAGATTCACATCTCCTCACGTCTTCACCCCCTGTATACACTTGAATCGTTTGGATAATTTTGTGATCACCCTTCCTTCCAAGTTACTTAGAAGATTAGATGTCCTCAGCCAGGACAGTCACGTGTTATTTCTGCTTCCCCACCAGAGGAACCCAACTTTTAATGCCAAGTGCAGATGATGCCCAGAGAACAGCGTAACACACACACACACTTTTGTTTACACAAAAGCAGGCAATGCTTCGCTACCTGTGAGTGCTCCACAAACACCCTGCAAACTTCCAAATTCAAACGATCAAAGCCACGCTCAGAGGAGAACAAAACCAAAACAAACAGGGCTTCATCTGCATGCCGTGCTCTTCCCTAATGCTCTCCCAGCTCCGCTCCGAGTTCAAGTAGCAAACAGGATGATTGATTGCCTTGGGTGCGCCAGTAGCAAAAACTGGAGATTCAGCTGCTTCTTCCTCCCCATTTTTCTTTTACTGCTACACCATTAGAGCTGGATGCCATCAATTTAAGCAGGTACAGGATCATACCCTAAAAATAACTTGCCTGATCTCTCCATTTCTTGTTAGAGGAGACAGAACTGGGGGCTCTGGCTACCGTACAACGGGCTTGTTACCATTTTCCATTGTACTATCAACTGCTGAAATAGTCCGTGGCTCAGCAGCTGCCAGCAGCTGTGTCAGTGGTAGTGGTACTACACATATTTAGGTGTCACAAACACTCCCCGTTCCAGCAGAACCAGCTGCTGTTTCCATGCAATACACATTTTAGAGACTGCTTTCCTTTCGGCCGCAGCACGGTGGCTTTCCATGCTGGTGGCAGCGCAGCCTTCTTTATAAGGATGAATGAAGATGAAAAGGAAGACAAATAGAAGTGAATGAGGCACTGCTTTATGTGATTCATGATAGCTTGCAGTAAGCCTGTTAGCCTCCGCCTGGCTCCCTTCTCAGAGAATAATGGATAGTTACAGTGTGTATAGTGACATTGTCAAACCATCAGGAATTGCTGATTATAGTGCTAAATATTGATCTCTGCTTCACATGTGTCAAAATTCTTTCTTCCCTTAATTAGAACTTCCCTAAGCACCGTACGAGAACAAACCAAATATATCAGATCTCTGTGAAAGGGAGTGTGATACCGGAATATAATTGTGACCTCTTGTCTTCTTCTTTTCTCCTGAGTTTTGAGATGACTTCAGCTGTCTATCCTGCCCTTCCCAGCACATGTGATAATCATACTCATTTTTCCCAATCTAACCATAGGAAGATTTTTCCAAGGCTGTGCTTTTCATCATTTCAAACCACCGGGGCTGCAGTCAGATGGCAGGGAAACTTAAAGTGCCAGAAGGTGCCTTTTTCTATTTGTTTTTTTCATGGTACACTGCACCAGGCAATGACCTGTGGCAACAGTGTCACACAAAACGGAGACAAGTTCACCCAATCAAAGGGAGCTTTAAAATTAACACAGATCCCTTCATTTCTTCATGCAGGATCGGGGAAGGGCAATTTAATGGATGTCATAGTCCTCCCATTATCACTCCGCAATCACTAGCTGTATAAAAAAAAACAACTTTTGTTATAAGGATTACTACGCATTATACTAAAAACCACATATTTTTCCTCATCAACCGAGTTGTGACAATTAATACTAATTTCATATCACTGTTCAATCATCTCTCCTACTCTTTACAGTATTTATAAATATAAAATAATGAAAGCCTGTGATGTATGGTTTCAATTTACTCCACAAACTGAGCACTTAAGTCATTTATCTTAGTTTACCTGTAATATACCGGGGCGCCGGGTTTTTTGTATTGTTTTCTTTTTTAAACATGACACAATGGTACATTTACCTTTAGTTTGATGCCCTTGATAAAAATCAATACTTCATTAAAGGATCCCCAAAAACGTTAAGACTAATTTCAGCACGGGAGGGGGAGGGGGGAGAGGAGGTGGTGATTATTTATGTAAAGAACTCTAACATGTGTATAACCACACGCACGCTGCGTGCTGCCAGCTTACAGAACAACGGGGATAAAGATGCACAACCTGTGGAAATCGTGGAGAAGGCAAAAAGGAACAGCATGCCCCCATTCTCTCTCCATTAGCAGTGAAATGCACAGCAGTGACCTCCCAGTGCAAAGCTTCTGGGGAAGAGCTACAAGTGGTTCACGTTAACCAATCTTATCACCACCCCCAGCCCTATGCACAACAGCTGAAGAAATGACCAACAAAATCCATTCCAGGCCTGCTCTATTCTAACCTTCCCAAGGATGCCACCTCACACGCAGTCAAGGTGCTTTTATAGTTCAGGAGGATCTCCATCAGCAGAATGGAGAAACTGACAACAGCCACACAGCCCCAGAGCTCCCAAAGCAGGAATCACAAGAGCACACCAGGAGGCCAACAACTGGGACAGATGGGGGAAGGTCCCCAGTGCTTCTGAGAATTGCAAGACCACCCTGAGCCCGCAGGACTCTATGAGATGTGGATTCATACAAGCACTGAGGTTAGAGAAGGCCTGTAGGATCGCCAAGCCCAAACACCACACACAATGATCACATCCCTCAGTGCCACGTTTCCACAAACGGTGACCCCACTCCCTTGGGCAGTGGTGCCAGCACCTTTCCTCTCTAAAAATCAGAGATGTTTCCAAACACCCAGCCTGACCCTCCCCTGGCACAACATGAGGCTACCACATCTCATCCTGTCACTGTTACCAGGGTGCAGAGGCTGAACCCCCTCCCCCCCCCCCCCCCCCCGTCACAACCTTCCAGCATGCAGTAAGGAGCAGCGAGGTCTCCCTTGACAGCATTTCTTACAGCATGCATGTTGTTGGCTGTACCACGAAGGTTGAGATGCTTGGTTTTCTCCAGTGTTCAGAAAGAAGCACACAGGAACCACACCACAACCGCACACTCACACCAGGCTCCGTGTGCTCACGGGGCAGCCTGAGCCCTCCCCGTGCCACCTTCCCAACACACGGGTAACCATCAGCATCCCTGCCTTGCAGAGAGCGAGCAGCCAAAGAGACAGTCGTCATGATGACACAGGTCATGCAGGAAATCATTGTCAGGCAGCATCAGATCTCAGAGCTCCACGCTGCCGTCCTCTGCTCCTTCCAGCAGCCCGTGCTGGTGAGCAGGGGAGCACACAGCACAGCAGCAGCCGTGCCTGCACCTTCTGCAACAGCCAGCGCTGCTCAGTGACCTCCCTGATAAACTCAGACTGCTGTTATCAAACAGACAGCTGATGCTTACAGACTGCTATCGGCTTTTTAGGAACGGAGCATAGAAAGCTGCTAAGCACATTTTTCTAGTCAAACTCGTGTTTATGACGACAGTTATTATTTTTATCCATTGCCTTTTTGCAAAAAGGAGCGATGAGAACTTGGATCCATTCCCTACAAGTCCCCATCTCAACCAACAGCAGCACAAAAACAGACCAATGCTCTGCCTTCCTCTGGTGGAAGGGTCAGTGTGGAATCCTCCTCTGTACCACAGGAATTTTACACCTTTACAGCCTCAAAAAGGCAATACAAGAACAGCTTTAGAAAGGCAGAGGGACACCACAGCTCACACTCATTCCGAGGGCCCATTATGACCCTAAAACAACACAGATAGCTTTTATTAGGCAAGCAGGAGTTAGTACATCTGCACACATAAAGATTATTGATCCAGGTCCTAAGGCAGTGGTCCTGCAGCATGGCCAGGGAGGAACGGCCGCTGCTGATGAGGCAGAACAACGCTCAGTACTTAAGCTTTTAAAAATATTGCACCTGCAGATCACCGGGAACAAGAAGAAAACATATCATTCCTTCATCCGCGGCGCATATTTAGAGTAATTCGGCAGAGGCAAACACGATCTGATCAATAAGGGAGCTTCTTGTCTTCCACACTTCCGTCCTCCTCATGAATCTTAACCAAGAGAAATAATAATAAGTGACAGAGAAGGTTTATAGTGCTTTAAATAAGCAAGTGAGCCTCCTAAAGCTACGAGCAACGTTCTCTGGATATCAAAAATAATAACTGGTTCTGCAGCAGTGCAGCACGGAAACACAAGGGTATAAGATATACTGTACTTTAAGCTCTGTTTGATGAATCTGAGCACAGTTCCTGGGGGATAGATTACTTTAAACCATGCTCTTTTACTTTCTAATCCTGACTTGATTTGATTTGTACTTTAATACAGCTGCCTGGCAATTCAACAGCAAATAGAGACTATTTATGTAATCATATCGTAAGTAGTGGGACAAGAAGAAACTCTCCAGAACCTTTTTGGAAAATAGTTTGTTGTACTTTTTTATTTATTGAACAGCAGGGCTTCGGGCTTTTCAGTGCTCATTATAATTGGTTTTCTGCTTGAACTTTCAAAAACTGTCATGTCAATACTCAAACAGAATTTTTTTGCTTACTATATGGCTGTGGGCTCTATTTTCTCATGTGCTACTTGACAAAGTTCTCGTAATATCTCAGAGGCAAGTTCTGGAGTTTCAGTTGCTATTTAAGAAACTGGAAGTCAGAGTTATTTTATCTCCTTGGCGGTTCCTGCTCTGCTCCCCACAGCTCTCCAGCACCGACTGCAGGACCCACGGTGCTGCCCCACACAGGGACCATCTGACCCACACCGAGCACATAGCTGAGAAGAGCAAACACTGCCAGTGCAGACAGGGACCAAATGGGGCGAGCAATGGGAATCTTCCAGGCACCAATTAAAGCCCTGCTGGCTAATTTCATGCATCTGTGTTCCCCTCCCCAGCCCTGCTAATAAGTACACTCCTGCAGAACTTTGCCCCTCGCATCCATTTCTCCTTTCTTAAGTGCTCTGATATTACAGCGATTACTTTCCATGCTGTCACAAACACTGTAGAACAAAAAATAAAAAAAGCAAGAGTTCCCTGTCCCTGATTCGTAACAACCACGTGCTGTATTTCACCATAGGGTGACTCTACCACCTGGTTACACAGTGCCAAAACAACGGCACAGGCAAAAACAGATGGATTATTTTAGTACTTCAATGAAGAAAGAAGGGCTCAGCACAGTTAACTGCTGCCTCTGTCTGTTAACCTGCCAGGTCCACCTCCTGTACACATAACACCACAACAGAAATACAGTTCACATTTCTGGTCCTTGTGGTGTTGATAGTGCCAACAGCCAAGGAAAGGACACGAAACCAAGGAAAGGACATGAGATCTCCCATTCTGAGGTTGGAGAACGGTAAAGCTGCTCTTCAGGATATGTCACTGCAGCTTTTTAAAATAGCCACAGAAGTGGCCTTTGTTCACAGCATACGTCTGTACTTTAATGGTCAGGAGTGGGAGTCTGAAGGGTGTGAGCTTCGCTGGAAAGAACAGTGAAAGAAGTGATGAGCTAAATAGGGCTGTGTGTAACTGAGAGCCTGCCTGAACAGCACTGCGACTGAACACACTCTCATCACAATCCAGCAAGCAGAATTTCACTGTTAACCTGCATCAGTAAGAAGAAAAACATTTTTGTTCTTAATCAGTTCATAGCCCATCATGGATGAATGACAATTAATGGTTAAGAGACAGTGAGCACTGAACGTGGCTGGTAGAAGAACACCGACTGAAATCCCATCTTCAGCCTCAAAATATTTATGCCTGTGCAATGAACTAAGGATGAAAACATAATAAATGGGAGGGGAAAAAAAGCTCGGTATAACAGAAAACGCTATTTGAAACTATAGCACAATATGCAGGACATATTAAAATCTCCTATTTCTCTCAAATATTTAGACAGCACAGATGTGCAAATATGTGCTGCTGTGAGGTTCGGTGTTAACCACAACCTGACACACACTGTCGGGCTCTGGAAGTACAAAAGAGAAATTAGAGAGCATGATCTAAGCGACCAAAATTTGCCTAAGAATCATATTTTAACTCCAAGCAAATGAGCACGGAGATGCTGGTGATAATCAGCAGGATAACACCTTCAGAGGCTCTCCAAAAATTACTGTGAATTTTGTATTAAGGACATTTGATACCCAGCTCTCAGTGTAGGATTTGTATTTGCTTCTCCCTCTATTAGCTCGCCCTTTCTCCCTGCCCGATTAGTGAAACCCTGCCACCAGAACCCTCCCTTTTAAAACTATTCAGCTGATTACAAAAAAAAAAAAAACAGCCGAGAACACAGCTTGCCATTTCCCACAGTATTTCAGAGACAACGGAGGGTCAGTAATTTGGCAGAACCCGAGGAGATGGCAGCTCATCCCATCCACAGCAGAACACACAGCTGATACCGCGGGTCCGGGTCCTAAACCGCGCCAGGGCGACTCTTGTAGTCAACTTGGAAATTTATATACTATACACTAACCCTCCTTTAATATCCTCGCTCTCTTTCCTCTGGGCATTTATTGCTGTTCTTTCTAGTTCAGTAACCAGTGAGCAGAAGGTTCATTAAAACTAATTGAATTGGAAACTTGTCTGCCCTGGGAAACGTTAACTCTTTGTTGTTATCTCCGGGAAATTCCTTTTGTTATTTCCCTTTGAATCCCAGGAGCAGACTTCAGTGCAGCTGACCGCACCTGGCCGTGCCCGCATCTCAGGGGTGGAGGGCACGGTGAGCTGGGCAGGTGCCTGCACACAGCAGCAACACCGACACCTTAACCCTTCGGGGCTCTCCATGCATCCCCCGAGGTGGGAATCGGGTGCGCTGCAGCTCCTGCTCCTCCACGCAGCAAAGCGAGCTGCACAACCGCAGGTTCAGGGCTCCTGATGGCTCTAATGGAGATCGGCACGCACCAGCGAGCGCGGAGGGGATGCTGCATTAAATGAGCAACCCAACGCTGCAAGGGAACGCTGGGAAGGGTCAGCGTGCACGGGGCAGAGCCTTATCCTCACTTCATCCATGTAACCAAGCAGACGGGACACGGCCTGAGGACGGCGCCTCACCGCACCCCAAAAAGAATCCATGGCATCAAGCACCCACTAATAGTCACAGTGGTAGATTTTTGACAGCTTTAGAAATCAATTGAAAAGAACGGGCGACCCACTGTTGCTAATAAAAGTAAATATTTATGACTGATTTGACTGAGCTTCAATACCAGTCAATCACTTTCCAAAGGATCTTTGCAATTCATTAACCTCTTTTTACTGGTCTTGTCCCTGTTGGTATTAGCCATTAAAAGAGAATAAGGGAGGGGGACTTGATTTTTCTATTCTCATCATTCATAGCTTATTTGTTCATTCCCTCCATTCCCATACGTTGCTGTTAAATTGATTGTCTGTTTAGTCATATGAATGATAAAGTAGCTCTGCCAGGAGGAATGAAAGCCTCCATTAATTCCCGAGAAGGGTGGGCTTCTTTGATTCAGCCTAAACCCAAACTCTTTCCCCTAGTTTCCTGCAACACCAGTAACTAAATTTAGACCATAACACACTGCTGATAATAAGTGCCATAATTCTCCTCACAAACTTTTTGATGTCAAAACTTCAGGGAGAATTATATTTATTAATAGCTGGTAAAGGCTGTTATCATCACTCTGGTACCCTTACTCTGCAAGATGACAGTAGGGAAAAATAAAAGAAACCTAACTGTGTTTCCTAATGCAAATATGATTCCTAAAAAACAGTGCCTGTGTGCAGCACATGGAAGAACACCATACAGCTGTCCCTTTAAATAATTAGGATGATAACATGGGGTCTGACTTACCCCCTTACACCAACCTCATGATGACCCCTTTACACCCACTCCATCCACTGTTTTTTTTAGTTTAAACTGATGTGCTATGGCATTATTCTAAATGGAGCACACAAATAGAGAAGCCACTCAGCGCCTAACCCTTCTGAAATGCCCAAAGTGATGTGGAAGATGCTGCACACGGCAGGATGCCTGCACTGAGGCAGTGCTGCAGCAGAAGGGACTGGTGGTTGCACACCACTCGTGTTGTGGCTGAGGAACCCGTTGTGGAGACACAGCATTTGCAGGATGCAAATTAACACCCACTTCTACGCCTCTTTGTAATCCATAGCAGAACACTTCTTTCCTTGCACCTCATCACAGTTGGGGTATAATGATGGAGAAAGCCACACACAGCAACTCCAGGCAGCAGTCACTTCTAACAGGTTACAACATGCATAGCTTACTTTTCCAAAGCCACCTTCTACTCTTTCTTCTTTCACTCAAAGCACTTTTAAAACTGAGTGCAGTAAAGTCAGTATCTTCCTATCTGTGAGGCCACAAAAGCCAGAGCTTTGCTCTGGGGTCCGTGCCTGAAGTTCTCCCTCTCCCACGTACCAAATTCGGCACACATCAAATCCCCATAGTCAGACCCGCACAGAGGGACCAACACATCCCCTCTGTAACTTCTCCACAGGAACAGCAGTCATTCAGAGCAGGCACCACCCACCAACCTCTGAGCATCACACAGGGACACCACCCTACAGAATTAATAACACCCCCAGCAATGCTGAGGCACATCTCTACTGCCCAATGCTTGGGATGCTGCACAATGGACCCTGGGTAAGCAGAAACACAGCCAGATGATGGGCTTCCATGGGTACAGAAGTGCAAAAGCCATCAACAGAGCAACAACATCCCTGGAGAAGCCTCCTGCTCTGGTAAAGCAGCATTACACAAAGGGAGGTCATCTGCACGCATGGGTTTGTTATGTTCTAGAGCATCCAGCACAACAAGCAGCTACAATCACTGCCCAAGGGAACACTCAGAGGGCATCATAAATAACTGCACTGCTTAAATAACTGTCAGATTGCCACAAGTAATTCATAGGCAGAAGCAAATCTTTCAGTTCCATCCCCACTCCACACCTTCACTACAGCTCCTCCCTTTGAACCATATTTCCTTACACACACCAGGAAAAAGGGACTGTGAGCAGGGACCACCCGGCAGAGGGGTGAGGGCAGTCCTGAAGCACCGTGCTTTCTGCTCTCTGGGAAAGCAAGGCATCAGGAAGGACACCCCGGGGCTCTGCACTGCTCTGGGTACCTCCCACCCCATGCTCAGCACACCACTGCACGCTCCTTTCACACACAGCCCTCGCAGTCGCCATTCATCCCTTTGTCGCCTTCAGATGGGATTACTGCACCGGGCTGCAGCACGAGGCTGTGCCAAAAGGTCACTCGCTCTCCATCTGGTGCAGAACGTGGCAATGGGATTATTTAAGGTCGTCAGCTGAAGACAATATATCTTTATATCACCGTGGTAGAGGCCACCCTACTTCCTTATTCACCAGCAGGACCGATTCAAGGTGGCGATTACGGCAAGAGATGAATTATGTGCGGAGAACATTTTTTTGACAAACGCACCACCCTCTCCTGCTTATGAATTATCCCTACATAAACTTCTGTTGATACTCATTTGTTACACTCATTTATAAGTTACTTTGATTTATTCAATGACTCATTTGCAATAACAAGAGTAACTAAAGAGTGCTGACAGACCATAGAGCCTTGCCTTGGGCTTTTGTTTGCTGTCTGGTCGGTCGTTTCAGCCACACAGCGTTGTTTCTCATCAGACAGTTATCCTACCATTCCCCAACAGCTTGCACACCCACAGCCAAGGGAACTCAGACTGGATGTAAAGGCCATTTGGCAGGGAGTCTTCAATTGAAGAACCTTCACTCCAGAACTTTTCTGCTGAGCTTCTGAGAAGGAGATGCCTCTCCGTTTCTGCAAGCTTTCCTATTTTCTCCTGCTAGTCAAGGCACTCCTTTGTTTTGAGTGCAAAAATCCGCAGCTATCTCTTTTGCTCCCAGATCCTGCCTAACTTGCCACAGAATCATGGCATCATTAAGGTTGGAAGAGACCTCAAAGATCACCAAGTCCAACCATCAACGCATCCCACCGTGCCCACTAAGCACATCTACTTGAAGGAGCAAGTTCCATGAACAGCAAAACAAGAGCTCCTGATTCTTAAGCAAACAAGATCTTAAACTTTTCTTTTAGAAATCATCACCGCCACTTTTCAAAGTGATGCAGCTCAGCAATATGCTATGAGGAACACACTGAAGGTAAGGAATGGTGTCACACCTGCTGCCAGCACACGGGGCATGGAGCCCATCTAACACCCCCACAACGTTCACAGGTAAAGAGAGGATCTGCACAGAGTTCGACAGTGTAAATTCTGTTTAGGTAGAACTCAGACAATAAGATAAAGACCACAAAATCCATTTTATCATCCCCTTTCACTGAAGATGTACGAAATCCTCTTTCAGTGTTTGCAGTAGCCATACAAAACCTACAGAGAGGAACAAACCACGTAGAATAGGAAGTTATTATCTATTTGTGTTCACACCGTCTGCTGGTTTCATTCAGGCTGTCGTCCAGACCCAGCACAGAAACACACAAGTGACCCCAAGGAAAGTCCTGTGCCCACAGTGCCACTGATGGTGGCAGCAAGGTGTGGGGCCGTGGCTCTCAGCAGGCACCAGCCCAACCCTCCACCACCCCAGGATGCTACCAAGTGCCGCAGATATTTCACAGATAGCCTGTAAAAGCTGTTTGGCCCCAGAGTTAGCAGTCCATGTGTTTAACCCATTTGAGGACACCTGTAATGGAAGAAAATGCTCAGGAATGGGCGTTCAGATGCTGTGACTGCTCAGGAGGAGCTCTGCTGACTGCGTGGGGCACTTAGCTTCATTTCTTGTAGATAAATGCCGAACATATTTACAGCTGTCAATGACAGATGTTCAGTGCAAATATTATTCCAGCAGATTTCTTAATCAGATGGTGTAATGTAATGCATGATAGCATCACTGTTTAAAAAAAAAAAAAAGTATGAATACAGTGAAAAAATTGCCATTCAAAAGGCAGAACTATTCCTGCAGAGTTCATAATGAACTGTTTTTCCTCATCAACAGAAATGATGCCACAAGACACACACAAAACTTATTTCCTACTTGTAAGAAACCAAATAATTCAAAATTACATACATGTTCACCTTTATGTTCAGGTGCAGAGAAGTCCCGCACACTATGACCTGTGTTTGTTCAGCACCATGGAAACCATTTCACTCCATTATCCAAACATTATTTACATAAAACTGAGAGGGAAAAGGTAAGAGAAAATAAAAGTGACACAGGCAGAAATAATAACAGCAATCGGATTCATGGTGGAGAAGTGGGCAAGGAACCAAGAGGGCTTTAATGAAATTTACATTCACTGAGGGTATCAGTTTATGAGGAGCTGATTGCATCAAGATGGGATAAGAAGTCAAGGCTTTGTGAAGTAAGGTTTCCTTCTTCCCACAGTTAACAGTTGTATGGCTACTTCATCAGAGTGATGAATCTTAAACAGGGCAGGGAAACTCGGCAGGAAAACCACAGTACAATAGGTAAGCAAGCAGCAACTCTATGATCACAGCTCATTGGTAATGAGTACTCACATTTCAGCCCAGAACTCATCCTTAATTGCAACTGCAATCCTCTTCCTCCTCTATCATGTCTCACCATTAAAGGTTTCATAACACTGGGACATTTTGTGTGCTATGAAACAGACACTCTGTTCTCATCTTAGTAACCACTACATGATAAGCAAGTGAAATAATTTCACGTGTACCGCACATGGTTTTCAATGGTGTGGAAGGAAACGCTGAAAGTAATTTACATCATCAACAGTTCTGAATTTTCAAGTGCAGCACAACACCTCTCCATACCACACCGCTCCTTCCCTGTGTAGTACACCCAAAGGACTTCACAACATTTGACCTTCAATGGAGCTCCACCACTAGCATAATATAAATGAAGAAGCTGGGTTAAAAAAAAAAAAAAAAAAGTTAACAAGTGGTTTCTTTCATTTATTAAATCAGGAAGTATCCACTAGCATACTGTCCTCATACATCAAACATCCTCAAATATATCCCACAGCAGTTACTGCTTTCTCTAAACAACAAGCACTTAGCACAGTCCTATGTGTACCAGTGAACTGCAGATGAAAAGACCCAGGCTGCATGAGAAGATATTCTCCCCACTCTTTCCCATCTAACCTGACAGCATGACAAGCCGATGCCAGGGCAGTTGGTTTGTTGGTTTTTTTAACCCATCACTGCCTTTCAGCAAGAGGGCATCACAGGATGTACAAGGAACAATTTGCTACAGGCACGAGCTCTGGAGATCCTATTTTCACTGTTTACAAACCCTTGCCATCCTGCTGACGTCAGGGACTCACCCCAATCAACAGAAATGGGCAAGAACAAAGGGAGTTTTGGAGAACACAAGAACGAGGACTGGGAAGAGATGCAGGAGCGATGAGACCTAGTTGTGTGCTAAAAAAATATATATATATACAGATCTCACTGTACGCAATTTTACAGCTGACTTCTGATGTAGTTTGGTATCTCCACTGTGAAGGACACCATGTCACCTCCTTCCCTCTGAACAGTTTTATTTTGATCTCTTTCTCCACAGTTTTTCTCTGTGTGTCAGTTTACATGAGGAGAATGTACCCCAAAAGGGAAATGCACTGACCCACGCTGCTGAGCATCTGAATGCACCCCACAGCTGCAGACATCTGAAGTTATCCTCACTATTCTGAGCTAAAAGGGGTCTTACCAAACGTAGTGTTGCATGCTCTAATTAATAACAATCCAACTAAAACACACTAGCTGGCTTTTTCAGGTTTGGTTTTTCATACATTTTAAATTAATTCTACAGAATATAAGAGATTGCTAACTCTAATCTGTTAAGACCTCTATATAATCCCAACAAAGAACCCCTCTCACACCCTAAAGCTGAGGAGGAGCAAGGATGGTGTTCTCAATAAGGCAGATTCCACCCATCTCATCATCCACCTTCCAGGTGGAATTAATTTACCTTTTTGTATGTAAAACATCTGGAAATGGGACTGTGTAGGGAACAGACCACAAGGTGCACCTCAAACAGCCAGACAGGGCCTTGGGGGGCAGTGGGTGCCACATCCCACCCAGCTCTTCCCCACCACCACAGCTTTTGTTTTGAGAGACCTCAGCGAATACTTCCACACCTTCTCTGGGCGTTCCAATCAATATAAAAAATGAACCACACTTGGTAAACACCGTGATCACATCAATTGCTATTGTATTTGTAATTACATTCATTTATCAAATGTGCTACCAGGATGATCATAATAATCTCAACATATCCATAAAAACTATCTAACTAACATTATCTCAAGGTGTGCATGCATCTAAGTCATGAATCATCCACCCTGTGGTACAAACTTACTACCAGCTACAGAGGAGTATCTGGGGGAAAACTCTGAAATATTGAATGAAAATAGGGTCTCTAAATATCATCCTCCTGTTCACCTGCGATACTGATAAGAAGAAACACAGGACAAAGGTTCAAATTTCACTTCAGCAGGAAAATATTTTGTTCCTGAGGTGTGGATGTCAGAGGGCACAGCAGAGTGACCTGACAGCAGTAAACAATGGCAGTAAAGAGTATCACTGCTATTCACCACACCTCACTCATCCTGCACCCATACAGGTTTACTTTAGCAACGTGAGAGGTGACTGATACAACACACAATGAGAACAGCACATGACAGCACTTCTTCCACTCACCAGCAATCTGATGGAGCCTGCATTTCTCACTGAGTCCTCAGACAGCTGCTGAGCACACGTACTAAGTAAAAGGGCTTATGGATGACCAGAGGACCAAAACAAAAGTGACAAGCACATACCTGTAAGAATCTACCCTGTGTTCAGCCCAGAATCTGTTTTACATCTCTGTACTCCTCTGAGTGCATCTCTAGGAGAGATCACAATAACCACACTCAGGGAAACCTCAGTCAGTTCAGTGGTAGAACTGTCTGAGCTTAGGGTACACATCAGAACATCTGAAAATGAAAGTATTTTTCAAGAACGTTCATAATTATACTTCTTGCCACCTGCATCATAGAGGACAGTCATTGGCAAAGGTTGGTCTGACCTCTGAGCCCAGAAAGATAAAAAGTTGCTGTGGTTCCAGAGAGCAGAAGGCTCTGAAATCTGTTCTGGATGGAGAAGGAACTGGAAGATGAGATCTGTCCAGGTCTGGATTCCTAAGCACCATCCACCCAACCAAGGGTAGGCATCCCTACCTTGTGTAAGCAGCACCTTGGGTCTGCCAGTCACATCCACACAACCACACAGACCTTTCTGAACAATATGGTGCATTTAAAGGTAGAGTTAAAAGCTGAGGGTAATCCTTTTACTCCTAGAAGCTTCAGACTGCCTTTCAACACCAAGCCAGTGTATATATTTTGCTTCCCTCATATTTACAACACAAAGCAGTTTTTTCCTATTCAATCACTGATGTCCTAGAGCACAGTGACGTACAAAGCCACCTGGAAGCTGCCACAAGAAAAATGTAACCCATTAATAATGGCATAAATTAGTCATGGGGCACTTCCTTGCCCAGCACAAAGCAGAGTACAGATTTGCAATGACATAGAGCACACTCATGGAGATGTTCTACAGCTATCAGGTATGAAGTTGTATTATTTTAAAGATGCTACACAGCTACAAGGCTGCACACAAGGTAAGAGGGCTTCTCTGGCATGATACACAGGCTGTGAGCATCACAATCATATTCACAAGTGACACCCTCAACCACCACCAGATGTTCTGCATACATCTGAGCCCTCACCCTGCATGCATATCACACCCATTATGTCCCAGGAAGGGACAATGATGTCAGGAGCAAGCCAGGAGATGAGAACCCAGCCTGTAAACCTTCCCTTCACTTGCTGCACTCAATTCTTACAGGCAAAGTTTGCCTGGTTCCTTCAACATCCATCTCTGGAAAAACTACACCTGAAACGCAGTGCATTAGGACTCCCTGACAGACACATTTCTGAGGTGCTCAGAGAGGACCAGAAGCTCTCAAAAAGCACTGAGCCCAACCCCTGCCATTCTTCCCACGTGTGGTAATGCTGACTGTGACAGCCCACTGGAGCCTATGGAGACTTTTCTCCCCTCTCAGGAATGGATTTTGAATTGCATCCTACAGGAGCAAGTGTTGCTGAGCCAAAACCGAAACCACAAGCTCATTACAGACAACTTCATCTGTGGGTACACAACAGGTCCTTAACCTTCATTTCTACGTTTGTTTTTTGAAGCAAAAGAAAGCGAGCTGGATAACTGAAACTAAAGAACATCCCTGAAGTGCTCCATTCCCACTGGAAACGCGGCGGTGCCCCCCCAAACCCCATCAAGCACCAACAAACAGAGACAGAAAAGTAACAGTTTAAGTACTAATTGATAAAGATCCACTGAAAGAGAATCGGCAGCACGATCTCAGCTATTACGATTGATCTGTTCGTTAAATGCGTGTTTATAGTCAATTGCCCAGCAATAAAGAGGTGGTTTAGCCTGAGCGGTACAGGTCACTAAGGAAAGATGCGGGGTGAGCCCTCAGCAAGGCCCTGCTCCTAAAGCACCGCCTGGAACACTGAGAACACCGCGACAAGGTGTGATCTGTGACAGGGACACAGCTCCTATTTGCTGCCGCTGCCTGTGAAGAAAACGCCCCGTGCATCCGCTGTCTGCCATTACAACAGCAATCAAGTCCTGGGAAAGGATTACGAATGGCAGCTGCCTTCATCCAAACACGAGGCTGAGAAAAGCATCCCCTGTGCGATGCAGCTCCCTCTGTATGCACTCAGAATGCTGTCGGGGTTACCTGTTGTCTGCCTTTCAGCAGCCTCCCAGCACCCAGCATCGCCGGCCATTCACAGAGCAGCAGTCCGCATCTCCTGCCCCTAACCCATGGACCCCAAGCACCAGGTTGAGCAGACACAGACCTCCTGAACAGAGGAGATAACTCCAGTGCCACTTCCCTCATGTCTCCTTTCCTGAGGAAACAAATCTGTCTTCATACAGTTAGCTTCAGAGAACTTCAACTGAGAAGTGTTACTTGGAAGACGCAGTAAGCTGGAACGAGTCTAAGCCCAAAGTAACAGCTCTGGTGAAGCTCTGTCAGCACTGTGTGAGCCAGGAGGACGAGCTGCGTCCAAGGAGCAGTGCAGGGCCCCAGGTTCCCATAGCTCAGCTACACGCTGGGCCTGGGCACCGGTGGGCGAGCAGCAGGCACTGTGGGGCAGCCAGGCACAGGGCTGTTAGTTCCATCTGCAGCAAAACAGCTCTTAAAAAATAAAATGAGGGCAGCTCTGGCTAGATTTCCAGCCCTAAGGCCACTTAATGCAAGAGGGGCTTGCTTGCTTTGCTTTTTGGGAGCAGGAGTATCTTACTCTGTGGCCACTTGCCACTGTTTTTATGTTAAACTTGAATTACATGCATGCCTTAGACTCACAGCATCATACATAACACCATTATCTTCCGGGGAAACACATTTTAAGAGCATTCTAACCAGCAACCTTAGCTCTGCACAAGGAGCCCTGCATTCCTTATGGACAAAGCACAGTGGTTCTGCGGCTCTGCTGCTGTATTCCTCCGGTAAGGGCAAAACAAACACACTAATAGGACTCGCTTGGCTGCACCGCCGCTGCCTGTAAGGCCGTGCATTACTGGTACAGGAGCACCAGGCTGCTGGGAGCACGCGGGATCCCGGCCAGGCCACGGAGCGAGGGAAGCACAGCATGTGTGTCACGGAGCACAGTCACTGCGTCACACATCTCTGAACAAGCAGCACCTCACACCCGTCCGTGATCTCGCACACCCGTAAACCTCACGTTCAAAACCACAGAGAGCCTCAGGGCAGCTCTGCCCAATGCCACAGCACTTTGTGATGCTCAGCCGCCCATCCTGAGGCTCAGGGCAGCTGCCTCCACACAAGCAGCAGAGCTCAAAAACCGGTGTAATCACCACAAAAAGATAGAGAGGCGACCAAGTAAACATGACTTGCCACAGCCGTTCCATCATGAGACCCCAGCGCAGCTCCCCGAGGGGATGAGCCGGACCCACAGCCCGCGATCCCACACCGGGAGCAGGCAGCGCCCAGCCGGCCCTACAGCCGGCCCTACAGCCGGCCCTACAGCCGGCCCTACAGCCGGCCCTACAGCCGGCAGAGGGCAGCGGAGGGCAGCGCCGCCGGGATGCGTCTGAAGATCCCTGGAAAGCTATATCTCCAGGCCTCACTCCTGGGTGTCAGACCAGAACAGTATTTCCACCAAGAATGCTCTTTCGATGCATTATATAATCCCCTTTTTGTCTGATAATTCATACCCAATATCCACGCAACTTCAGAACTGCCTGGGCCATCCCAACCACGCATGCTTTGGAATGCATCCTTCAAAATAAGGACCCCCAGAGCACACGGAGCTGCTGGGAGCAGAGTCCGGTCCTGCACACCTCAGCTGCAGCCCTGCAGCATCGGTCTGCATTTATCTCCCAGGTCGCAACTCAAGGAGAGCACTACAGAGGTGTCTGCTTTTCTGCAAGCACTCCACACAGCCCTGGATGCCAGGCAGCCATACACAGCCCTACAAGTGTGGCTCTCCTACTACAAACAGATAGCAAAACAAGAAGGAAAAAAAAACAAAACACATCACTGAAAGTAAGGTGGAGAGCTGTTTACAGCAGCAAAGAATGGTGTTCAAGTGCCAATTATCCTAAACTTGCAGGAGAAAAACATTCCGGGGTGAGCACTGTTCAGCTGCTGCCTTACGTTCATCCTTCAAAACGTGACATTTATTCCCCGAACCTTAAAAACTCTCCCACGTAATCAAAAGAACCCTCCAGAAGTGTGAGGGCTCCACCCTACAGAGCGCATGGAAACCCTCATTAAAGCTCCACTGAAAAATATGAGAGCTGTGCTACTTTTTCCATAGCAAATAAGTTAACATACAGCACAACACATTCTCCCTCCCATATCCTCCCCTTGAAGATGCCCGAGCCGCAGCAAGGCAGGAAAAGCACTCTGCCTGTTTGGAACTCCCATTGAAAGCATTTATGGTTATTTCTTTTCCTCTGAGATTAAAGTAAGAAACCATAAAGTCCAAAAAGTTGCTGTAGAGCGACGGATTTTTTTTTAAATGTCAAAGAGAAACGCAATAAACATATGCTAAACTAAGAGCATAAGCAGCAGACGATTCAAGAGCGAGTCCAGCGTTAGGAAGTACCTCTTGTAAGGTAAAATGCAATCATCCTGCCAATGAAAAGCAGGCAGTTACAACAAATGCTGTGTGAACGCATCTCGTATGCTTTCTGTGCCACGCACACACCAAAGCAGAACTGTTGAATTGTTATGATTTGCATGGGAGAATTACAAACGAGACATAAAATACTCTTTTGAAATGCAAGTTATTTTTGTTCAGGAATTACCGTGGCCCCCTGCACGCCAATCACCAGGCGAGGCAGCAGGAATCACAGAGCACACAGGATCACTGCCTGTTCTGCACCTTTATCATTAGATGTGCTTTCTATCCTGTGTACTCGCAGGGCACTTTTTTTTCCCCAAAATATTCCAGCCTCTAAGCGTGCAGAACCACAGAATGGAAGCTAGCTATCAACTGCTCCTTCCCACCCTATTTCTAACCCCAACTTTGTCACTGATGCCTCTGGACTACTCATTTCATACAGGCAGTTTTCTCACCCCAACCTGGGGTGCATTAAGAAGAGCGTGGCCAGCAGGTCGAGGGAGGTGATCCTCCCCCTCTGCTCTGCCCTGCTGAGGCCTCACCTGGAGTACTGTGTCCAGTTCTGGGCTCCCTGGTACAAAACAGACAGGGATCTGCTGGAAAGAATCCAGCAGAGGGCCACAAAGATGATAAAGGACATGGAACACCTCCCTTATGATGAAAGGCTGAGGGAGCTAGGGCTGTTCAGCCTTGAGAAAAGAATTCTCAGAGGGGATCTGATCCACATCTATCAATATCTAAGGAGCGGGAGACAAAGGGACGAAGCTGGGCTCTCATCAGCAGCGTGTGGTGGTAGGACAAGGGGAAATAGCCACAAACTGAAGCATGGGAAGTTCTGCACCAGTGTGCGTAGAACTTCTTCCCAGTGCAGTGACGGAGCACTGGAGCTGCACACAGAGCTGGTGGGGTCTCCTTCTCTGCAGACATTCAGAACCCACCTGGACGCAGCAAGGTCTGGGTGGCTGTACACTCAACGACTGGTTTGCCAGATAGAAGCATCTTTTCCCCACTAACATATTGCTTTAATGCTATGAAGACAGCACCGCAGCTAACACTTACAGATTCATTAGCTGTGAGGAACTGCTGTGAGAGTGACTCACAGCCTGCTGTGCCAGCGTTGCATCGCCATGCTCCGTCCCAGCACTGCTTCCCTTCTGTGTTTGCTGGCAGCAGGACCACATGGAAGCATCACCAACCAAGGATGTGTGGAGCTATGGAAAATTTGCCTTCCAAGTTTATAATCTACTGGTGGAAACTTATTGATTTATCCATAGCAAGAACTTTTACTATACACTGGAGAAGAATAAGTTTATGTTTTGTTGAGACAACACTTTGGCAACTATTTTTCTGCTTGAAATTGTTTTTTTTTTGCTCATGCTTCTTTGATCCTATTCATGAGGACACAGGACACTAACTCCACCATTTACAGCTGCTATGATGCTACCTATGACCTGAAAACCACTAACTTTTCCCACCACCTCAATTTCTTCCAGTTTCAGCACTTCACTTCTGCAAGCTATCATTCCCTAAGACCAGGAAACGATCAGTGGTCAAGCATCAGAGCTAGAGTTACTGTTGAGAGCTGGAGAAGGTGGGGCTTCAGGATTAATCCTGGCTCAAGAGAGCAGCAATGCCACTCACAGCCTGGAACCAGCAAGAGCACACCTAGTTTAGCCAGGCTTTCACTGGTCTGGTGCCAATAACGTATTGGTCAGTGCTGGTCAACTAACTCCTAGTCTAGACACATTTGCTTGGAACTTCACTAGCATAATTTGTCATAATTGCATCTTGAACATTCCCACTGTCAGCCTGAATTGTCACCTAAGGTTAGGTGAATGGTTGAGGATGAGTCTGCCACCCAGGCAGAGAAGAACAGCATCCTGTATTCCAGGCTTACATAACGCATGCACATATTTTGGTTTCCAGGAGGGAATGCATATTCTGTCTACAACTGGGGACAGACATGGGCACATGAGCCAGGCTTACACCACAGACTACAGAAGACCATGGTCTGCGCAGGAGAAAGGTCAGACCTGAGAAGTTTATCAGGTAATCCTATGAAATACTTCTATATGTCAGAAAGCACCACTGGCCAGACTTGTAGTTAAGAACATCCATGGGGAAACAGGCATTAGAGGAAGCAATGAGACATTTCAAAGCAGCACAGCACTTCGGATTCATTCCCACTCAGGAGAAACAGATCATTTTTCCAGGGACTACCAAACCTTGCAGTTGATTCATAACTCATGGCCTGGTTTCAGAGGTAGCAGGTAATCATTTATAGAGGAAATAAAGAGGAAATGGCAACTGCTCTGCTCACAAAGAAACAAAATTGCTTCTGACAGGTTCTCAGCAATACCAGGCAACTCATTCACAGGTAGGCCAAGCATCAGACAGAGAAAGAAGAGCTGAACTCACAACTCACCCAACTGATGAAGGGGCTCACTAGCTACACAGCACTCCTCCTCAGGAAGCAGCCCAGGTCCAGGAGATGTTCTCCCCTCCATTGCTGGCTCCTATGAGCCCAGAGCAGCTCCACCCTGTGTCCAGTCCTTCTGGTGAGGTGGGGAGCACAGGTGCCGGCAATGTTCCTGTGCTCCCTGGGCCAGCCTCCCCCTTCACCAGGTGCTCAATCACCAGTTCAAGCTGTGACCTCACAGTTCCCCTAGAACAACCAAACAGAAGCATCAGGCTTTCTGCTGGATAAAAGTATGCAGCTGTTTGCTTCATTTTAGAGAGAAGCGGATCTATCCCAGATGAGTTTCAGGTGATGGAGGTCTTTCTAAAGCCGAATCCTTCTGCTTCACAACTCCAATGACTATGATGCTTTTAGTCATGAGGAGAACCTCTACGCAGCAGTTAACATCCCCCCAAAAATCCAAAGTTCAGCTGTGATAAGAGGGGACAAGCTTCCATGGCCTCAAACCAATACCTGAGCAGGCAATCTCAAAACCTGCAACCTCTCTAAGGAGTACTAAACAACCTTCGGGTTTCCTTTGCTGTCTAACTGGTTTAATTCCCGCAGAAAGCACATCCTCTGCTCACAAATCCTCTAAGCACTGTCATCCTATCCGTGATGGCATAATGAGCAATAAAACTCACTGTTATTGTGCTTGGATCAGGTGGGTATGTTTTGATTCACTTTGTTATAAACAAGAAGGTAAAGCAGATAGCAGTACAGGATGAGCAAAACAAGACACAGGGCTACCAGCTTGGCAAGAATGTGCAGAAATTCTGTGAACATATTTTCCCTCTAACTTTCAATTTCAGTATTCTCTGTTGCCACTGAAGATGAGCAACTCTGAAGGTAGGGCTTCTCACTTGGGTTTCTGCACTCCTAAAATAAAGGCAGGGCCAACAAAAGAGGCAGGGTTTTTTGTTAATTCCTTTCAGACTCCAGCATGTTCTAAAATAAATAAGCAGGTATGAGGAGGTATAGCATTGGATTGCCATTGGGGTGGAACTTGGGGGCTGCTCAGGTCAGTGTTTGCTCCTCAAGTGTTTCAGAAGCGACAGGGATTCCCCCATCCCATTCTGACATTCCTAATGCCTATGGCACATGGATGACCTGATCGAATAAAACCACCCCTGACTGATCAGCACTGATGGCCGCTATTTACTTTCTCTCCCAGTTTCTATAAAACTGAGTATTTTGTTAATATTCCTGTAAATTTCCAGTATCTGTCAGCTCGAACAAATCTGTTCTCCATCAAACTATATGTTTAAAGGAATATCTGCAGCAGTTACTCTGTTTCCACCTCATTTTGAATCAGCGCTGAATTAAAGGCACCGCAGGAAGCCGAGGTGTGCACAGACTCAGAAACACGTGGAAATCTGGCTCTGGGGACATTTGAAAGCACATCCACCAGAACCTGCTTTAAATCCCCAGGTGAATGTCATTTCTTTTGCCAAATATCAGCATGACCAGATCCAAGACCCCTGCCTTGGAGTTCTGCAGTCACAGCCCCGTTTTTCAGCCACAACTAAGCACAGACTTGGCTCTGACAAGCTGCTAGCATCCATGACAAAGCCTGTTTTCAGGAGTCCAGTGGAGACGGACAGACAGTGTGCAGCGTGCCAGTACGCTGCTGAACAAAGGGATCCATCCTCCCAAACATCCGTTTCTTCATCGTTACTTCTGTGAGCAGCAAGTGATCAGAACTCTTGGCTGGAGCACTTTGCAAGGGCGGGGAATTCAAAACCAACATCCCAGTTTGGGAGCTGAGGATGTTCACCCACTGTGGATTTGAGATCTGCCTGCGTGCCCTGCAGCAGCTGCCTTCTGCCCCTTCTGTTTCCCACACAGGAGGAAGCAGAGCACTGACAGTCCCAAAACAGGACACGTTCCTCTCGCAGGGATTGTTTACATGCATGCTCACTGAATACAAGCAACATAAGAGCTCTGGTCATGTAAAGGGGATTGGGTAGGGAAGTAAGCGCTCACAAGCAGCTCATGCCTGGATTCCTTCAAAACAAATTCTGAAGCAGCTGAGCTGTTGTCATACAGAAATGAACGTGCCTCGTGCCTTTCTAATTGCTCCTCCCGTATCTGCCTCAGTAGCACCGTTTCTGTTAATGGATTACAATCAAATTTCTTCAATTTATTCCACATTCCTCAAAGTCTGCTAGTGTAAAGAATAATCCTTCTGAGCTACTGCCTTTCATGCGAACCCTCAGGTGGGTTCCAAATATGATTATATGATTACTAGACCCTACACATTCACTGGTTTCCATCATATCTATCATACTTGCTTCATTTCCTAAGAGAAAGGGCCTGATTCATTAAAAATTATATGCCCCATTTAAGCAGGTTTTCTGCATACTTTACTCGGGGAAAAAAAAAATGCTGAATGTGTGTTTCTTTTTTTTTCCCCCACATAAAAGTATGTCCTTTTGGTGATTTATTGACCTCACAGAGCCAGCAGAGGAGCGGCCACCCCAAGGCCAGGTAACCCCTGTGGGGCAGAACTCCACGGTAATGGGCACTTCCCACTGCCAGCCGTGGCTTCAGAGCACCGAGGGCTGTGTGCCTTCACTGCCTGCAGTATTTAATTGTTGTGCCTCTGTACTCGAGCGCCGTGACTCAGCTTGAATTTCCTGGAACGCCGGAGTTCACGCTAAGTTTCATTTCAGTTTGGAAAGACGCCTCTCCAAGTATCTGTGGGTCAGATGCAACCCAGAGACGATGGGGGGGATTTTTCTTTTTGCAGAAGCACAGATTTTCATATTACTGTAATTCATCCGTCTTTATTACTTCAGAGACTTAAGTGATCGTTTGCTGTTAGCCATGCCACAGTTAAGCAGAGGCACTTTTAATAATATCAGGGATGAAATTCACTCCTGGGCACAGAAGGCAAACAAGGTTTCCAGCCCACTTGGAGGCCTCCACGTGGAGTTTGCACAACGAGGCACCTTTGCATAACCTCTGTATTATGACAAATTTCATGGCTGAGGGGAAGAAAAACCCACGTATTTTCAACGCTTAGCTCACTAACCTGCTGCTTCTTTATCGTTCATTTGTGGTCTGGGAGGGTGGCCTATGGGGTGAGGAATGGGGTATTAGAGGTATGACATACACGGGCAGGCCTCTCTAAGATGAGAAGCTGAGCAGTGAAACCAATATCTCAGCAGATATTCCAGCACAGCGAGGAGCTCCCGCTGACCACGTCTTGAGCCATCATGAGTTTGTTCCCATGAGTCCTCTGCTGTGTTAATCCAACAAGATTCTGCACAAACTCTTGGCCTGCCGGAGCAGGGACAGCCCTGAAAGGCTCCTTCCTAGGGGCAGCTATTTCTAGTGCAGTGTTCCACAGCCCCCATGTCTTATCGCAGCGATCCATGATGCAACTTTGGGTCCCACGGTGCCCTTGCCGTGACTGTGTCGTGTTTGGCACAGAAGCCTAGCTGAGACTCCTATGCCCAGCTTGTATTTCGCATGACAAACACAGTTGATACATCCCAATGCATAATTCTAAGATGAAATTAAAGAATAAAAAGATCACCAGACTGAGCAAAGCGATCTATCTTTAAGGTGATGTATTTTGTGCAATTGTCTCCAGTCTCAGCTTCAGCAGACAGATGTTAACACAGCAGAACACCGCTATTTTGCACCGCTCTTCACCACAAAAACCAACAAAAGCCAATATTTTTCTGTCCAACACAAGGAACGCTTCTCCTGTATCACGCTGTTACAGTATCTTTATCTTTTATGCCATAGAATCTATGACTGAATCAGACAGATCCACTGTTGCAGAAGACAGTTACTTGCTAACGTGTGCGAAGGATGCAGGAATAACAAAGGCCCTGCAGTCTCAGTCTCTGAGGATGTCTGAATGTTACATGCATTAATTGCTTCTCAATTAGACAGTGCCCAGCAGAAACGCCAATAGGGAAATGCACTCTTCCACCGCCGTGTGAACCATTACCATGTAGGCATGCCTGGGACGTGGCTGAGTTAAAACTCAAGTTGTCCATGTACCAACAGGGGATCGAAAGCTTTGACTTCAAGCTTTTAAGTTTCTTTCTGAACTCGGTGCCCATACAGCATGAGGAGGGGGCAGTCATCACATGGAATAACTTTAGCTGCTCACCAAATGCTGCTGCTCACCAAAGCTCCCCAGCTCAGAACCTGGGTTACTCAGAACTGCACCATTTGAGCTGTTCTGTACCTGTTTTTCAAAAGCTATCTATCCCACAGGCTGGCAAAAACCAAACGGTGGCAACAAGCTTTCACCTCGGCAAATGCAAAACTTATCCATCGTCTCTAACAAAAGTGAAGAAAAAAAAAGACCATTTTCTGTAATTAGATAAATTATACAGCAATCAGAGCTGGACAACGAACATTTAAAGCTGAGGGCAAACGTCTTCAGCCACTATGAGCTCTCATTTCTGCATTCTAACAGCACGCCTGGGTGGGGGTTTTCAAACAGTTTGGATCCCATTTCATCAGAAATGCAGATGGAAGTTTTCATGACTGCTTTGACAGAGTTTCCCTCCTCTCTGTATAATATGCTCTCTCAGTGCACATTTGCCACTTGTTTCACTATCCAGACTGGTGTCCCGACCGAAAGAATAACCACAACTTTGCAACCACTCTCGGTGCTCCCGTGCTCCCATTTCAGCTGTGCTGTTCTGCTGAGCTGAGCAGCTCATACTGCAACAGCTCCTTCTGCAGACACCGCTCAGCCTGCACCTTCCTGGTCAGGCACGCTGGATCTCGTTTTGTGCCATTCCGCATGCACAGCCTTGCAATTTTGTATTCTGGATTATACCCTCCAAACATTTCAATATGTTCAGATCACCCAAAGAAGCCGCTGCGATACCCACTGCGTCTCCCTCCCCTGTGCTGAGCGTGACATTCACCCCAGCACACGGGGGAAGTGAGATTAAATTGTCGGGAGCAGTTACTGGGAGCAGTGCCTGTGACAGGGAATCAGATCCGGGAAGGCGGGGTGGGAGGGGCCGGGGAGCCCTGCAGATTGGAAGGCCTGATGGAGTTTGGGGGGACGCGCTCGGAATCCATCAAACCCTGACATTTGAGGGAGCTGTATGTTTTGCTTGGGAACCGTACAGACCCTAGCGAATTGTATAATGGAATGCGTCTCCCCGATGTAATCAAAGTTGACCTAACAGATTTGTCTTTCTGGCCGTACAATCCACCAAAAATCTTTACTGTAAGGAAATCAGAACCAGATTCTAATGACAGAGAGAAAAATCGCTTTTTAAAAACACAGCGGGCTCAGAGAAAGCAACTCCTACCAATTACAGATATGGCAACGAAAGCCACCTCAGGAAGTCAGGGGCTCTCCTGCTCACAGCCCCCGAGGAACCCAAGGACCCAATAGCACTGCAGCCCATCATGTGCACCTGATGGGCACAGCACAACACACGTGCAAGAGTCACAGCCCAGAGGTGCCCATGGGCCTACGGAACTGAAAGCACCTCCTGATGCTGCACCTGAGGAACTCAGTGCTGAGCCTTCAGCACCCACCTCCAGGTGACACAAACAGCAGGAATGGGAGCTCCTGATGCAGGGAGTTGTTCAGGTGTTTCCAAAAGAAGCCCAGCGTGCCCAACCCGCAGCCCAGCTGTGTGGCAGCAGAGGCAGAACCTTCCCACCGATATCCCTTTAGGTGTTGCGGCCATGTGACAAACCACAGCAGAGGGACACTGTGACCAAATGGTGTCCAGCGTGGGAGTGCAGGTGGAGCAGAGCTGTCACTGAGTTCCTCCATGCAGAAACATGGCTCCTGCTGGCATTCATCACTGCTCGTGAACGCTGATGGAGAGCGACCAGAGGGTGTGAGCACAGTGAGAGGGTGCTGCATTTCAGCAGGGGTGACAGCAGCAGTGGGTTACCTCCTCTGCTGCAGGGTTTGAAAAGCACTGTGTGAAGTCTGTTGTTCATTACTGGCCAGAGCAAATAGCTAATGGTGGTGATCATGTTAAAAAAAAAACAACAAAACAACTGTGTTTTGTAGTTGAGAATTTGTTCCATCTCATAGTGTTGCCCTGCTCATCTGTTGTAGTTTCCAAGTAAACAAACAGGAGGCATTACTTTTGGAGCAGCATATGCATATGTAGCCTAAGACAATTCCTCTTCACTCAACGTAGCCCAGGTAAACCCAAAGGTTGGACACTGCAGCAGAAGAAGGCAATGACAATGCCTGCTACTGGGATACGGGTGCTATGGAGTGACACAAGATGACAAAGAAGGAAAACCAGCTTATCCCTTCCAGCAACCAGTGAGAGCTCAAGGAGAGTGCAGTCTGCCTGGACAGATGCTACTCTCCCAGCTGCAAGCCCTTACATGAGGGTGAGGAGGGGCAGATCCTGGCTTCATCCCTTCTGGTCACTCAGGTGAACTGCTTACACCGCATGCTGTGCCAGGGGAGGGTCAGGGTGGGCATGAGGAACAATTCCTGCTCCAAAGAGTGGTTGGGCACTAACACAGCTGCTCTTAGGGTGGGGCTCACTGTCCCTGGGGTGACCCAGAGCTGTGGGGATGTGGCACTGAGGGATGTGGGCAGCAGGTGTGGTGGGCATGGGATCTGGAGGTCTTTTCTGACCGTAATGATTCCATGCTTCTCAGAGCATGTAAAAGATTCCTGAAGTGCTTATCCCTAAGCAGCTGAGAGAAGTGGATGCAGAAATCCGAATGCGTATTGACAACCAGCACAGGAACCTAAATGAAAAGACAGCCACTGCCAGGCCCACGGATGCACACAATGAGGCCGGTCAGATTATATTTGTTAAAACACGTTAATTAATTTTTCCTTCTTTACTGGATAATCTCCTTGATGAATCGGTGCTTCTGGTAGCTAAGCACTTCTACACCACACTGACACCGGCACGAGCAAAAGCAGTCCTGTCAGTAGTAAGAGCAGTCCCCAGGCCCAGAAGGAGCAGCCCCTTCCCCACAGTGCTCGGGTCCCAGAGCAGCCCTGCTAGCTTCCACCCGACAGCAACCTGCACTAATTTAAACCAGCAATATGGATGATGACGCACGCGTCTATTTCCCCCGGCTGTGTTAGTTACCGAGATCCTCCCCGGGTATTAAATACGAGATGGGAACTATCGAGGCCAAATTTTTATTTACAGAGAGTTACATGACTAGTGGAAAACGCTAACATTTCTAAAAACGAGGCTTTCCTGTAAGCACCATCAATTTCCTTAAAATGTTTGCTGTGAAACCATTATCTCAGAGAAAAGCTAAACACGAGAGTACAGAGACAGAGAGGAGATATTTCTGCATCTATTTGAAGAAATCTCATCCATAAAGAAGCAAATTGCCATGGTAATTATCACCATCTTTCTTGTAATTGTAAGAATAACTGTACGTGGTTCATACATATGGACCTCTCTCGTCCCGTTTGCTTTAATTCTCCCTAGAAAGAAATGATCTTTTATGGAGCAGAAGCATTAGATGTGTTCTGGCAAGCAGGAAGCGGCCGCTCACGGGGGTTCTGTGCCACAGAGCCCTGCCTGCAGACCTGGGAGTGCTCTGGTTGTGCTCCAGAGCAGCAAGAGCAGGGACTAGAGCACTGCACGTTCTAGGAACACCAGCTCAGCACTGAGCAGCGAAGCTTGTATCGAGCCACACTAGCGGCCTGACAAAGGGATGCGAGGCTATGGACAAGTCTTGGTTGCTTTCTAAAGATGGAGCTGCATGCAGAGCTGTGTTCATTATTTAAGGGCTACTCCTTCGCATTACAGACATCTTTCCTGCAGGATGTTCTCTCTAACTAAATGAGATGGGTCCATTTTTCTTTCCAAACAGCATCAACCGGGACAGAGATTACCACAGGGAATAAGTTATTAACAACAAATCCACGTGTTGTGGACTGGGAGGACAAAGGGAGGGCCAGGGTGCAGAGGGCTGTCCCCACCTTGGACCAGGGCATCTGTATTCTGTCCTCAGGCCAAAAACCTGAAGCACTCAACAGTACATGGAATCCCATCCTAGAATCATAGGATGGTTTGGGTTGGAAGGGACCTTTAAGATCATCCAGTTCCAACCCCTGCTCTAGGCAGGGACCCCTCCCTCTAGCCCAGGTTAGCTAGCTTTCCTGGGGGCCCTTTTCAGGCACTGGAAGGCCACTCTAAGGTCTGCGAGCCTTCTCTTGTGTTTAATTATTTTTGACTCACAGATGACACAGCAATTCCCCTTTTGAAACACAAAATTAGAAATCTGATCCTCTCCTCCTGCACAGAAGCGCGACTGTCACTGTAACATTATTTATGAGTGCTGTAAGCAAAGACATTGATTTCACTCACATCATCAAAAAAGAGCTGTTGTGATGAGCACCACAAACAGGTGCCGGGCTGGAGGAAGGCTTCAACACATCTTCTAAAGGTGCCACTCTCCGTAATCAAAGTGGCAAGTCAGAATGTTAACAGAGAGCCTGAGCCATGCTGTGCTCCACATGCCTGGAGTCGAGCCGGGCTGGCAATGGGTGGAAGGATTGAGCCGTGCTGCTGCTGGGAGCAGGCTGGATGCAGCTCAGACACATTGCAGCAGTGGGTAAACACAAATGACTGCAGGAGACGCATCCGTTTTTCCCCCATAAATGCTTTCGAAGCCCCAGCTTCCAATGTTTTGGGGTCCTCGGGGCACACTTCATATATTGTTTTTAAAGCTTATTACAGACCCCGGGGAGGGAAACTTGGATCCAATACAGTTTGACAGGTAAAGGGCATTCTGAAGACTCCATAAGCATACCTGCTACAGGGGGAATGTGCTCACAGTGCAGAAAACCCTTTCCATGCCGTGCAGGAGGACATCTGGCTTGCAAGCTTTACCAAGCATTCCTTCCCACAGATGAGGAAAGTGATGCAGAAAATAAGTGAAATGATGAGCGCTGCTTCGCTCCTTTTGATCCTCGCTGCCACCTCGGTGCCAGCAGGCCAGCTGCAGACACCACGAAGCACAAAGCAACAATGCAATATCCTCTTTATATTTGAAATAAAAATATGTTCTCCATAGATGGAGCATACACTCCAATTTCTTCCCCACGTATTGGGCAGTGACCATTCTCCAACTGCAGAAGTCGGGATTTACCGAGGTATTACGGGGGAAATTCGGGACAGGAGAAGCTGATGGAAATAATAGAGAGGTGTGATTTGTGCTCTCACAGCAGGTGAGGTCCCAGCTCTTCCAGCCCTCCATTCCCAGCCCAGTGCTGCAGGAACAGCTGAGAGCGACCGCCTTCACACCCGCTGCCAGCACACAGGTCACATCAGCACTGAAACAAAAGCAGCTGGGCTTCCACAGGACCTAGGGCCCGTGCTGAGGAGCACTGTGTGCTGCTCTGGGTTACCTGACCCTACAAAAGTGATGTTTTGCACAGCTTCAACCCAGGAAAGCAAAGGTATCTGGTGGATTTTTTTCCCAAGCCGCTGTCTTTTGGGAATCCATCTCCTTTCCTTCACAGCGTGCACATCTACACAGGGAAATGCTGAATGGTAAACGTCAGCACAGACACTCTCCCAAAATCCAAAATTAAGCTGTTGTTATTGCACTGTTGGAGGAACTGGATGGCTACTAACCACGGTTTAACTAAGATCAAGTGTAAAATCTGTTTAAAAATACCCGATACCTCCCCTATCTGGGAGATTATATCCTGCATTTGCAGGGCATTGACTCAATAATCTAATAGGTCTCTTCCAGCTCTGACTTCTATTAGCCTATGAGTTATAACAAAAGGACCATTAGGCAAACCATAATTGTGGAAACAGCCTTTGACATGTGAGACTAAATGCTGCTATGGCACGGGAGAAAAAAAACGAAATTAAAACATGGACGGACAATTGAAAGCAAAGCTTTCCCTTTATCCAAGTGTTACCTCCCTTGATTAAAATCAGGAAAAGCACTCAGTAAGGCACGGGGAAGGCACACTCCCTCCCTGCACCGCTGTAGGTGCTTTCCATGAGCTACTGGCAGCCCCACCTGAGTTAGTTCTCATTAAAATCAGATCCTAGGAAACATCTGAGCAAGGACTGTGATGGCTGAACAGAACCCACGGGGGCAAAAAAGAACAACCCCAGAAGCAGAGCCCACTGGGTCAAGGAGGAACGCTCCTAGTTTATGGCAGCTTCCATGTGCTCAGGCTGCAGTGTGCAGCCAGGGGCCAACCCAGCCTTAGGGAGCTGCCAGAGGGACAGCGGGCAGCAGCACTGACCACAGCCCAAACACAGCCACCACGGGACAGCAGCTTGTGCAGAGCAGGACCCAATGCACGCAGGAGGAGAAGCCCTGGCTGGGCCCTTCCATCACCTCTCCACTCCCAATCCCCTTTCCAGTTTTCCTATGACTCCCACAGTAGATTGCTGAAGAGGAGTTTCCAGAAACAGGGCTTCTCCCCAGCCCTGTGCCAGCCAAAGTCATAACCTTCTCTGCAGTGCAGCAACACGTGGCAGATGCCTGCAGCTCATCCCAGCCAGCAGCCATCACTCCCTAATGTCTCCCATACCAAATATCCTCATGCCACCGCCTCACTTTTGTTTGTAGTTCTGCTAAAGCACAGCTCTGAAATAAAGGCGCTGTGGGAAACACGTATTTCTCACTCCTAACCGCTCTGCTCACTCACAGGTGATCAGGGAAGTAACGTGAGTGCATGGAATTGATTAGCTTTTGCTGGAAATGAAGTAAAAACTTTAGTTCCTGAAGGTTCTCCATTTGAAATTACCACAACCACTGAACGTGTGAAAGTTTTGCAGGAGCAAAGACACCCGTGTACGACTTGAAATTAGCTTGTGATAGACACAACTGTGTTTTATTATCCCCCCTTACGCCCTCAGTTGTGCAGGAGATTACCCTTGCCAAATAACCTCACAAACACATGGTTTGGGGTTCCTACTGCTCAGGAGCCTCCGCCACCATCCACAGGGATGACGGTACAATGCCACGCTCACCCCATCAGCACCAGTACCGCTGTGTGCCTCAGTGCTGCAAAGCAAAGCACGCGGGGCAGTGCTGGAGCAGCACACGGGGCTCACAGCCCCAGCACGGGGAGCTGCGTGCAGGGAGCACCCAACTTCACACGGACACACACAGATGGTAGCGCAGTGCCCGGTCCTTCGCTTTCACAACAGTTGTGGACGCAGGGAAACGCTGTGATTTGAAAACAGTGGTCTCAAATTGCAGTGTAATCAGGTCAGAACACGTTCAGGGGAGCACCGAGCCCTGCCCTGTGTGCTGGGCACACCCCCACCCCCACGCTCGGATTTTTGCTGTTACATCCAACAGCAAAAGTGTCAAAACAACAGCCCCTAAACCGCTGGAAACGCTCTGGACCCAAATTCCCCAACAGCTCAGTCACCGCCTCGGCTGCTCACGGAGGATTTTTAGAACTGGATGAGCACAAAGCAGAGATTGCGGGCAGCCCTCCTGCTCCCTGCCCCTCAAACCAACCCCGACTGGCAGCGCTCAGCCCGGGGCAGCACATGGCAGCCGGGCTGGGCCAAATGGCAGCGCCCTGCGGGCAGAGCTGCGACGCACAGCACCGTGAAGCAGAGCGGCCGTGACACCGCTGCCCGCGGGGCCGCTCACCTGCCCTGCACCTGCGGGGCCGCGGCTGTCACCCCCTGACAGCGCAGAGCGGAGACGAGCCGGGGAAATATCTGGGACAAAAAAATGTCAGCCCTCGCGGACTCGGGAACGGGCTGCAGGAGAATAACATTTCGAAGGGATCCTGGAGAACTAACCACGGCAGCGTTCAAACAGAGCCATCGCTGCGCCAGAGGCACTCGGCTACTGTGCAAGTTCTGCAAACCTCGCCTGCGTCTGCCCAGGAGATGCTGTGCAGCAAAGGAACCGAGTTTGCACCTTTTCTTTTAGCAAAGCAGCCCAGAACGCTCTCAAAAGGCACTGCAGAGCTACGCAGAGCACACACACGCAGACCGCTGCGTGCCCACATGCACAGCCCGCAGAGCACCGCGGCTCAGCCCGGGGATGGACCCTTCCGTGTTTTGTTTGATAAATGTCACAGCTGCTCTCTGCCTTCCGACTGCACGCCAAGCACAGCCCGGCTGCAGCTGGGATCCCAGCACCCAGACCCCCTGCCAGCCACGCAGCCTGGAGGCAGAACGCACCGACACACCTCCCTCAGTGCTCGTGAAGGATGGAGGGCACAGGGTGCACGGGATGAAGGTGGGCACTCAGGCCTAGCACTTCTTGCTGCTCGCACAGCACGCCTGTGCAACACCCGTGGGTCACACTGCCAGCCCCGAGAGGCAGAGCACCTCCAGAAAGGAACCCAGGCACGCTCAGGGTGAAGGCCCCTGCTGCTCACCCGAGCTCTGCTGCAGGAAGGGAACGCACAGCGAGAACTTTCTGCCGTTCTGCAGCTGCACGACAGCCGCCTGCACTGCTGCTAACCCTCACTGGTTATCGGGGTGGGCCACGTAAGTCACGTGTGACATGAGAATGATGGAATAATTAAAATCGTAGATCGATGCGTGTGTAAAAAAAAAACAAAACACGACAAAAAAAGACTAAGCTGAGTTAGCTAAGTGATATGATTCTGTGGTTCTCAACACGAGCAAACCCATACTTCTTCAGCAGGACACGGAGCAAGCTCGAGGCACTGTGGCCAGCGCTGGAAGCAGGGCTGCTCCATGAAAGCCATTACTTCAGTCCCCAGATGTGCAGCGCTGCGATGTGTGGCATCAGCACAGCTCATACCAACCCGCACCGCCTGCACAGAGGGCTGCAGTGCAGTGCCATGCAGCACAGCTGCACCCGGAGCCGATAGGAGCTGCTCCAGCATCGCTCCCACCCGGCAGGAGCACACTGCCCGCGTCCTGAGAGCCGCCTCACCCCGGAGGGGCACGATGCTGAGCACCCAAAGCATCCACCTGGCCCTCTGCATCCTTTCAGCACAGAGAAGGGCCCGCATTCACCAACAGAAGTGGCTTCTGGACAGAGCACTGCGTGCATACAGATGCAGACAAGAACCAGGAATAAGCTGAGCACCAGGCCTCCCCACATTTATTTTAACACAAACGCTTGGCACGTCTGCTATCCCGCAGAAAACAGGGTGCTAAAGGCAGGCACGGTATTGCTGAGGTGAGCCCTGCTGCCTGGCTGCTGCTCTAACACACACAGGCACTCACACAGCCGCACAGAGCCCCGGTTCTGCAGAAATCCCTGCTGCTGATTTCACAGCCCTGCACGCCTGGTGTGCCTGTTCTGAAAGGGACACAAATCACCTGGCTCGTCAGAATGAGCTCTTCTGCTTCCAGTCACCTCCCAGTAAAATGGGACCTTGGCCCGGACGCCCGCTCTGAAACCAAAACCCAAAGCTGGAGCCGCTGCCCAGCACACCCAGCCTGGGGGGGGGGGGGGGACACGGGAGGAGAGCGGAACAACAGAGAGAGCGCACCGTATAGAAAATGTCAAACACGTCAAAACATTCACGGATCCCAACATCTCCCCGCGCACCGCAGCCAGCCATGAAGGTTACTCGGGGCTAACGTTTGGGCAGATGCAGATGATGCAGCAGCGGGCTCACTAATGCAGCAGAAATCACCCACAGGTGCATCCGAGGCGCGCAGCCAGCGCGGGGCTGCTGCGAGCTGAGAGCAGTGAGAGGGCTGCGAGCGCATCCCCTGCTCCCAGCTCCCCAGACATAAATTCCTGCTGGCTGTTCCCTGCGCCTGTGACATATGCGATGAGGATAATTAGGTAAAGGGCTAAGAAAGCAAGTGTTGCTGATTGCATTCCAAAACTAATAAAGCTCCTGCGAGGGTGTCACGCCTGCGGTAATTCATCTCCCCCATACGGCGCTCAGGAAAGGCAGCCCCGGGATATGTCGCGACAGCGCCTCTGTCCCGAGCCGCGACCCCCAGCAGCCCCGCAGGCATCGGGATGGATGGGACGCACTGCCCGGGCTGCAGGCACACGCAGCTTCCATTCAGTGTCAGCAGACACCTGACCTGAGCTCACCCCGCTCTGTTTGGCACGTTGAGAACTCCGCTGTGTTCTGGGGGACCGCACACGAGCGCTGTGCCCCGTCCGAATCACGCGGAGAAAGGATCACGCCGTGTGCTGAGCGGCACACGGGCTCCGTCCCGCCGCGGCGCGACTCTCGAAGTCAGCGCAGCGCGCAGCCAAAGCAGTCGGGACACAAACCGACCGCGAACCCGAAAAAAAGGAAGGAAATCCCGAGGGGACGAAGCGGAACGGCTTTGTCTGCCGTCGCACTCAGGCCGAGCTCAGGAGGCAGCCCCAAACTAACAGCAGGTCGCGCCGTTCCGAGCCGGGAGGGCCACGCGCGGGCAGCAGGACGGCCGCCGTCCCCGGGCTGCGGGCACCCGGCGCGGCACAGAACTTACTTCAAAGACGCGGCCAAAAGAAAGGCAGGACGGAGCGAAAGCCTCAGAGGAAGCTAGACCAGGCGGCCTCTCGGTGCGAGGGTTAAAGCCAGCACGCAGCACCCGTACCCTGAGCGGCGGCACTCGCGGCTTTCGGCGCTTACCGGGATTCCGCTCCTCCTCGTCCGTCCCAGATACAAAACCTTCACACCCGACAAACCCGACGGTTCCGTTCCGGCCTCTGCGTCGGCGCTGAGCAGCGCGGCCGGCCCCGGAGCGGCACGGGACGGGGAGAGCCGAGGGGCAGCCCCCAGCGGCACACGGCAGCTCGGCCGCGCACGGAGGAGCGCACGAAGCTCCGCTGTGCCGGAGGAGCCGCTGCAGCACGAACCTCTAAGCCCGACGGGGCCCTGCCCCGCGGATCCGCGCTCCACCTGGCCCCGCACCTGGGGCCGACCCCTGCCCCTAACCCGGCCCCGGCCCCTAACCCGGCCCCGGCCCCTAACCCGGCCCCGGCCCCTAACCCGGCCGCCGTGTGCTTCTCCGCTCCCAGACGGGGCCGCCGTCGATAGGTCTCTCCCCCAGCGCGCCCTGCCCGCTCTCCCCGCCGGCTCCGGCCGGACACCGCGTTCCGTTCCCGAGTGCCGGTGCCCCCGGGCTGCCCCGGTCCTCACAAGAGGGGGGAATCGGCCCGGAGCGTTCCGAAGAAAGGCTTCGAAATAGCCCCGCCGGTGCTAACGGCCGCGGCCCCGACGGGACAACGCCTGCGGTCCGGGCAGTGCCCGGGGGCTGCGGGAGCAGGGGCAGCTCCGCTCAGGGCACGGAGGGGACTGTCTCTGCCCGCCGGGTGTTCGGGCACGCGGGTGCGGGGAGCATCGCAAAGCATCGGTGGGAGCTCTCCGAGGAGCAGCACTCCGGCGCCCGTTTCATTTTTCCCCCGACGCAGGATGCTGAAGTTCCCCAAACTCCGCAGCTCCGACCCGGGGCCGGTCCGGGCTGAAACCGACGGGGGGGATGGGGACGGGGGACGGGGGGGGGGGGGCTCGGCCCGGATTAGTTCCTAAGCGCGACGCTGACCGCAGCCCATTCCTACAAAGCTGCGCTTCGCTTTCCCCGGAGCAAAGCTTCCCGGGACCCGCAGCTTTTGGGGTGCGGCCGCGGAACCGAAGCGCACCCCCCAACCCCCACCCCCCCCCATCCCCCCGGGGCCGCCCCGTCCCGAGCTGCGCACCGGGCACAGTGCGGGGCTGAGAGCGGTGCGGGGCCCCGCGGGGCCGGAGGACCAAAGCTCTCCGAATGAGGATAAAAAGCGGCGGAAGGACCAACCTCTCCGTGCGGGGCTCTCCTCCTCCTCCCGCAGAGCCGCTGCGTTCCGTTCCTGAAACGAAACCGCCCCATCCATTCTCGCGTGCGGTTTATGACCGCACTGTCAGGCTATTGTCCTTTATTTGCAATGGGTGCCGGCGCTGCCGCTTCTCACTTGGACAGAAAGAAGACGAGATTCTGTTCGTTTACACGTTTTATTGTTGTAAACATTAAAATCGTCTTTCTCAAAGAAAGAGTTATCCGGGGGAGGGGGGAGAAAAAAAAAAACAAAACCAAAACAACAAAGCGAACCAAACCAAAAACCAAATCCGCGTTTCTAAGTGTGGTACACCATAGGAAAAAAAAAGAAAACCCAAGGCAGCGACCTGTATCGTGTGCCATAGCGGAAATACACAAAGAAAAAATACCACAGCATATGGCAATATTAAAAATATTCCTCCAACGGAAAATAATATATTAACCGACCGTTTCAGACATTGAAAAAATAGAGATATAGAACCAACGGAACAGAACAAAAATTCAAAGTGCTCAGTCACCTCCGGGGAGTTATGTCTATTATAAGCACTCTGGGAGCGGCCAGAAGCTGCTGCATGCAAGGTTCGTTTCGCTTCAGACAACAAAATAATCGAGATATAAACTTCTTTCCTTTTAATCAACATCAACAGTACATACAACACTTACAAACAAGGAATGTGGACGGTGCTTACAAACACTATGTGTCCCTCTGCGAGGAGCTGGGGTTTGGTAATACTTGTGCCCACCTATTTTACAACTGAGAAAACGTTTGAAGCTCAGAGAACTACCAGTCCTTATAAAAGCTAACAGACTACATAGTGTCTGAAATACTATTTATAGAATATAGACATTACTGAAATAGCAAGTGCCTATAAGATCGCCGCCCCAGGACCGTCACGCTTCCCTCGCACGGAGTCATTCGCTTTTCCTTTCTCTTTATTCTGCTTTTTTTTTAACCGTTATCCCCCCCCTCCCCCCCCATCCCCCAAAGACGTTTAGCTTCGCTTCGTTGTTTTCTTTTTAATTCTGTGGAACTGATTCCCATATTTATTCGTAGCTAGGCACGGGGTCGTTTTTAAAACAGCCAAACCGCATCTGATAAATGTACAAGCCTTTCCCTTCCTTCCTGGCATGCCACCCACGGAACATTTAGGATCTGTGTATATTACAGCTTTCTTTTACAGCAGAAAACTTTAGTCTTTAGGAGGCGAGCCCTGCGGGTGGCTCAGCGCGCGGGCAGCCCCGCTCGCTCCGAGCCCGGCGTCGCCGCATCGCTTCGTCTCTTTAACCAGAAGTCCTCAATCACAAACTCAATCTATAAGCCGATAATAAAAAGTTTATACCATGGGGTTTGTGTAGTCCGAGACGTGCAGCCGTGGTGCCCCGGAGCCCGAGGCCCCGCCGCGCTCAGTGCCGCCCCACGCGCTGCCTCGTGCCCAGGTGAAGTCCCCTCCCGACGGGCGAAGGTTCCTCAGGTTCAGCGTCAGCGCGCGGGAAGAGTCTTAAAAAGGTAAAGTGTCCAGGAAGAGTTTGTCGATTATTGCTGGCGGGGGCACCAAATCCTCCAGTTTCAGGTAGAAAATGCGCTGCAGCCCCTGCGTGCAAAGCGTGCGGAGTTCGGGGAGCTTCCCCAAGAGTTTGGACAAATAGTTGGGGCGGTTCAGGCCCCCGTTGTTGAAAGTCACATGGTCCTTGAGACAATTCACTATCTTGTTCTGCAGCTCTTCCACCCGCTTGGGTTCCTTGAGCCCGTGCCGCTCTGCGAAACACACGGAAGGGGCCGCGACGTTACGGGGCAGCAGCGCGGGGCCGCAGCGGGGGCAGGGGACGGGCGAGGGGCACTGACCTGTCACCATGGCCAGGGCGGCGATGCAGGAGAACGCCGAGATGTCGATGTTCATGTTCTGCAAGTTGGAGGAAAACTCAACGATGGAATCGATCCATTCCCCGAAGCCGCGGACGCACTGCAGCCGGTGCAGGACCACCCCGTTGCAGAAGATGAGCTTCCCCTCCACGGGGTTCGACCTGCGGGGAGCGGGACGGCCCCAGCACGGAGCGGGGGAGAGGGGAAAACAGGATGGGAAAAGCGATGGAGAGAAAAAAAGAGAGAGGGCACAAAAGGAGCGGGTGGGGGGGAAGGGTGAAAGAGAAAGGCGCAAAGAGACGATGGGGGGAGAAAAGCCAAACAACTAATTACTAGAGGAGCAATAAATGAAGGATTTAAGAGGCACCTAATTACCGCGGAGTTAATAAAGCACGGCTTCATTAACCGGCCCCGAAAGGCTCCGCTGCCCACCGGCCGCTCACCTGTACGCCAGGCGCAGCACGAAGAGCTCGAGGAAGGCGGACTCGAAGAGCAGGTCCTGGTCGGTCTTGGGCAGCTCGGTGAAGCCGGGGATCTTCTCCGCCCAGCCGCGGATGATCTCCATGGAGCCGGTGAGCAGGTCGTAGAACTGCTGGATGTGCTGAGTGTCGTCCCCGCTCATCTGGTAGTCGGGGTTAGCCTGGAACTGGAAATTCATTTGAAAAAGCGCTTAACGAGGTTCTCCGAAGTATATCACCCGTGAAATTGCTAACCCCGTTTCTAGGAGGGGAGCCGGGTTTTTCTAACAATTAAATCTCTCTCTGACCACTAAGGAAATGAGACGTTCCGGGGCGATTAATTCCATTAGGAACGGCACGACGAGGTCGCCGCTTGCAATATGCAAATCGCCGTTTCCCCGCGGCCCCGCGCGGGGCCGCCCCACGGGGACGGCCGCTCACCCCGCGAGGAGAGCGGCTCAGCCGGAGCCGGGGCCGGGGCCGGAGCCGGAGCCGGGGCCGGGGCGGCCGGAGCGCGGCCGGGGAGCGTCCCCCCGCCCGCCGCAACGCGCTGGGGCCGGGCCGCCCCGCTCCGGGCTGCGGGCTGCGGGCTGCGGGCTGCGGGCGGCCGCGGCAAGGTCCCAACGCGAGCTCGGTCCAGCTTACCCTGGAATAGTCCAGGCTGGTCATAGCCGGGTTGGAGTCGACATGGGCTCTCACCAGCGCACTGATCAGACTCACCGGGGGAGAGGGGGGAGAGGGCTCCTGGGGGCTCTTCGGTTTGGATGGCAAGCGACCCCTCCGGCCTTTGAGGCTGTCTGTGCGAACCACTGCAAGAGAAGCGCGGCTCAGCCGCCCCGACGGGGCTCGGCTCGGCCCGGCTCGGCCCGGCACGGCTGGAGGGGCCCGGCCCGGCGCTGAGCCCCGCACTCACCCTCCTTCACCATGCCGACGGCCAGGCACTTCTGGAAGCGGCAGTACTGGCAGCGGTTCCGGCGGCGTTTGTCCACCGGGCAGTTCTTGTTGGCCAGGCACACGTACTTGGCGTTCTTCTGCACCGTGCGCTGCGGGACGGGGCGGGACGGGGTGAGATGGGACGGGACGGGACGGGACGGGATGGGACGGGACGGGATGGGACGGGACGGGACGGGACGGGATCGCGATGTCAGCGGGGATCCGCAGGAGCCGCCGTCCCCATTCCCCGCCGCCGCCGCATTTCTCCCCCATTCCTTTCCTTCTTCCATTTCCTTTCCTGTTCCTTTCTCACCCCCCCCCCCCCCATTTTTTCTTTTTCCTCCCTTTTTATTTTTCTTTTCTCTCTTTTGTCTTCCCCACCCCTCACCCCCTCTTTTTTTCTCTACCCCCCTCCTCCCCTCCCCGGCATTTCTCCCTTTCTTTTTTTTTTCCCCGGAGCATTTAACGGCAGAATATCGACAGCGTTAACATCTGAGCTAACCCCACGGCGCTTTATATGCCGAGAGAAGGGACGGAGGCGCTCAGCAAATACACATCCGTGGGCACTCATACTATTCGCGTCCCTTGGAGACCTTCTCCATTCCAAACGATCCGATTATTCAATCAGGACGCCGAAATACAGAGATCCTTTCGCTCCGCTCTGCCCCGGCCGCCGCCCCGACCACCCCCCCACCCCCACCCCCACCCGCAGCGTCCCCGCTCACCTTGAAGAAGCCCTTGCAGCCCTCGCAGGTGCGCACGCCGTAGTGCTGGCAGGCAGCGTTGTCCCCGCAGACGGCACAGAGCCCCTCGTTGGACGGGGACCCCCGCGACGGCGGCGAGGGCACCTGGCTGTCCAGCAGCTGCGGAGCGTGGCCCAGCGGCAGCCCGGGGAAGGCCATGGAGGGCTGCTTGCGGATGGGGCTGGGCACGGCGAAGGGCTGCCCGTCCACGCCGTGGTGGGGGCCGGCCGGCTCCGCGTTCATGGGCACGTGGAGGGGTCCGTCGAAGCGCATCTGGCAGCTGGAGACGGGCGTGCCGGGGGGGGACTGCTTGAAGGAAAAGAGCGAGAGGCGGGAGACGGGAGCTTTGCGCTGCTCGATCATGTGCGTGGTGGCCACGTAGTTGGGGTGGAAGTTGTGCAGGGAGCCGGCGTCGTCCCACACGGGGCCGTGCTGCACCTGGAAGCCGGGCGTGGAAGGGGTCGGGGGCGACGAGGGCTTGTAGTAGACGGAGCCCGAATGGGCCATCACGTCGTCGGGCTGGGGGGGCAGGTGGCCGTGCTGCTGGTAGCCGTGCATCTGAATGTCTTCCACCTTAATGGAGGACTGCTGTCCGGACAGGGGCATTTGGTACAAGCAAGGAGGCTTCACGTCGTAGCTGCTGTTGTAGTTGTCCATAAAGGTACTGAAGCTGGGGAGAGAAGTGGTGGCGGTGATTTCAGTGTTGGTGAGGTCCATGCTAAACTTGACAAACTCCGGAGTTAAGAAATCGGAGCTGTATTCTCCTGAAGAGTGGTAACTGTAGCTCTGGGAGGCCGGGCTGGCTCCTTGAGGCGAGGACCCATACTGAGCCTGAACACAGGGCATGGCTGGAAACGAAACGGGGACACACACTCAGCCACCCGGGACGGCGCGGGGGCTGCGGGGTCCCCGCCCGGCTGCGGGATCCCGGCCCCGCAGCGCGACCCCCGCCCCGCACCGCCGCTCGGGCTCGCGGGGCTCACAAACCTTCAGGCGACTCGGAGGCGTTTTCGAGGGAACTAAAGGCGGACAGCGTCGGGACGCGGCGGGGAGCGAAGTTTCCGCGGTGTCAGCGCTCGGAGGGGGACTCCAGCCTGCCCGGTGCGCCCGCTGCAACACACGCGCGGAGCCGCCCGTCAGACGCCCGCGGGCACCGAACGAGAGGAGCACCGACCGAGAGGAGCACCGTCCTCCCCTCCTAACCCCCCCATCCTTCCCCCACTCCTCCGCCCCAAACCCCCGCCCGGCCCCGGCTGCGGGAACGGCTCCGGCGGCCGCGGGACGCGCGCGTGGGCGCGGCGGGGCCGGGGGCTGTGGGGGGGGAAACTCCGCTCCGCGCACTCGGGCGGTTCTGCCCTCGCTTTTCTGGCAGAGGGAACCGCTTCGGTTTTTCCTCCCCGCCGCTCACGTCAGAGCCGCCCCGCCGGGAGAAGAGAGGAGCGGAGGCGGCCGCAGCTCCCCGAGGTCCCGGCGCCGCGGTGACATTTGGAGTCCACCCCGAGGGGGCACGGCTGACAGCGAGCCCGGCTTCGATTCGAAGCAGACGGAAAGCACAGCCCCAAACGGGGCGAGCCGGCTCCCCCCCCCCCACCCCCCAACCCGGAGCCGCACGGCCGCGCCCGAGCGGGACGCGCGCCGAGCACGGCCCCGCCGCCCCACGCGTCCCCCGACGGCGGCCGCGCCCCACGCGCGGAACCCCACGGGCAGCGGCGCGCGGTGTGGCGGGACTCACCGGAGAGCGGAGAGGGCATCCAAGCGGCGGGCGGCGGCGGGAGCGGGCCGGCACGGCTCGGCACGGCTCGGCACGGCTCGGCACGGCCGGGGCACGGCGCGACTCGGCGCGGGAGCGGCAGCGCAGCGCCGTGCGAGCGGAGCGCTCGGAGTGCCCTTCCCGCAATGTGCCTTTGTTTATGTGCGCTCCGCGTTCCCAACCAACGTGCACCTAAAGGCTTCGAGCGTCACCGCGCGTCAGAGCCGCCCGCCCAATCAGCCCGCCGGGGCCGGCCGCCCCGCGCCGTTGGCCGGCGCTCGCTTTGGTAAATTTCCGACGTGACATCACCGCGAGTCACGGCTTGAGGTGGGCTCGGGCCGCCCCCCGCTCCCCGCCCTCTCCCCGCGGCCGCCGTCGGGGGTTCCGCGCGGGACGCGCCGTGCGGCGCTCGGGACGCGCGGCCGCTCCCGGAGCAGCGCGTGCCCGCGGCGGAGCCCCCACCCCCACCCCCGCCAGGCTCCGGACGGCGCGGACCGCGGGGGCGCGCCCGGGGATCCCCGCCCGCCCCGTCGGCGACGGCGCCCTGAGCGGGGCGGGGCGGGAGGGGGCGGGGCCTCGTTTGCATGAGCGCCGCCTCATTTGCATGGAGCGCGGCGGCGTCACCCGCGGGCGAAAGGGAAAAAGTGACGGCGGGGCGGGGGGGGCGGGGCGGGGGGGGGGAGGGGGATGGGGGGGGCGGGGCCGTGACGCAGTGGGCGCCGCCATTGACGCAACCGCGCGGCGCGCCAGAAGCGCCCGAAATAGCCCCGACGGGGCCCACGCTGCGGGCGGGGACGGCCCGGAGCGCCCCGCGGAGCCCACCCGACAGCGGGCAGGGAGCGTCTGGGAAGAAAAAGCAACGAAACAGAGATGGGCGGCGGAAAGAAGGAGGCGAATCCTGACGCCTGGCGGGTGCTCCCCCGTAGGGCGCTGAGCGGCCCCGTCCCCGTGCGCGGCTCTGCCCGAGGGCCGGGGCAGCGCGCTCCCTCCAGCTCCACAAAAGGAGATCGTAGGCTGTCCCTCTCTGCTCCAGGTAACAGCAGCAGGACAGGAGGTGATGGCCTCGCGTTGTGCCGGGGCAGGGTCAGGTTCTGGACTGCTAAACGTTCCTTCCAGAAGAGCACCGGCACAGCTGCACAGGGAGCGGGGGTCACCGTCCCTGGGCTGTCCCAGAGCCGTGGGGATGTGGCACTGAGGGACGTGGGCAGTGGGCACTGTGGGGGTGTGCGGTGCTGGTGACCCTGGAGGGCTTTTCCAGCCCTTGTGATTCCGCAGCTGTGTGGTCCTAAGGGTTCTGTGAGCGGATGAAGATGAGGAAGGAGACCCCGTGATGCTGCAGCAGTGCATTGAGCCGTGCGGCACAGCGTCTGCAAGCCGACCCGCACAGCAAGCCCTGCTCGGGGCCCAGAGATGCACCGAATTACCATCTCCCTACCACAGATGTGATAGAGATGGCATTACTCTCCCTTAAAAGTTCTGAAGTTAACAGCATAAACTTGAAGTTGAGTAATTAAGTAATCCTTATATAGACACTTATTAAAGTATTTATACATATTATCTTAAATCTACATCTATCATTTTGCCAATTAAAATTAGGACTTTAATTGCAATTAAGTAATTTAATTGCCAATTGAACAGCAAAATTGCTAAGTGACTAATTTTAATGCCTATTTTAATTACCAATCATGACTGGGGAGGGAGCTAATCAAGCAGTATCAGAGTAATGATGTGAAAAAAAAAAGTGGAGAACAAACATTCGAGACTCCGTGCCTTTAAAAAGAACTCCAAATTAAATAAATGCAAACACAATTTCATGCGTGTGGCGAAACGCCGTGCTTCGGTACCTGGATGGCAGAGGACAAAGGAGGTGCTGAACGGAAAAGAACAGCCCCAGGGCTGGGTGTGGGGAACAGGGCTGGCCTGGGAGTTGGGTTTTTGGTGTAAGCAGAGGGGAGAACTGCCCAGGCCCGAAGCAGCAGTGCAGCGCTGGAGGTGAAGTGCAGGAGCCCACTGGTGCTGGTAGCGTGGGCCCAGGCACGTGGCACCACCTGGGGTGGGGAGCCCGAACACTGGGGTGCCTCATTCTGCATCCATTTGAGCTGGGAACCCCGGGTTTCCCTACACTTCTGAATGAGCATCACTCCTTCGCTGCCCGGAGCCCTCCGCTGACCGCACGCAGCGCGGGCAGTGCTGAGCGTTTCCCACAGCCACGCTCGTTGTCCGTCTGTTCTCACCGCTATCCCGTTATTCCGGGCACCAGGCTTTCAGGAGCGGCCGCCTGCTTGGCCGCTGTCGGGGCCCGGCCCGCTCACGGCGGTTGGGGGCTGACGGCGGCTCCGGCCTCGCAGCACGGCACCGCGATCCATCCGCACCCCGCGGTATCCGGCTCAGGGGCTGGAGGTGTTCCCCAGCCGCTCCCCCCCCCTCGGAGCCGCTCCGCCGTCCCCGGGCCGCAATTGATGCCCGTCGGGTCGCGAGGCTAAACGGGCCCATCTGGCACCGCTGCAGCCCATATGCTCTCTGCCCATCCGTGCTTAAGCTGCCATTAGCAACATCTGCACTCCCAGAAATCCAGCTGTGCGGGATGCTCTGCGCCGCTTCCCGGCGGCCGGAGGGGGGGATCTGGGGGGGCCCGGCCCTTTGCCCCCCCCGCAGGCGGCGGCAGCAGCGGGGGTGCGGCTCCGGCCCACGTCCTCCTCCGGAAAGTCGGCGGGCAGAGGGGCCCGCAGTTCTCTTACATAAAGCACACATCTATGCGCTGGAACAGCCGCCCACGTCCCCGCTATAGCACATACGTAGTTCGGGTTTTGAACGCGGCGAAGACTTCCTGAAAGGTTTGGAAATGCCCGAAGTAGCGACTGCACTGTAAAGACTTTTACAGCTCCCAGCTCCCACATCCCAGCTCCCAGCTCCCACATCCCAGCTCCCAGCTCCCACATCGCCACTGGCACCGAATTGAGCTGCGCAGCCGGTCAGGGGACACCAAAGGGACAGTAGCAGGGCTGCACGGCTCAGCTCTGCAAGTTACTTTGCTTCCAGGCAGACATAGGAGTGCAGTGGTTCCTCTTCTCGCCCCAGATTGACGTGTGCAGGACATGCAGCTGCTCGGTGCATCTGACCTGGGGACAGAGCTAATGAGAACCCCACGCCTCGCGTCCCAGCCCCGCTGCCCTGCGTTCCCATCCCTGGGCACACGGGATGGGGGCTGTGGTGCACACTGACAGCCACTTGCTGTTCTGCAACCCTGGAAAACCGAGAATAACAGCACTCGGGGAACGTGTTTGTGTCACAAACGCTCTAAAATAGCACAATTACACACTGGTGTTTTTTTTTAAATCCTGTATTACAAGTATTAACCAACAGCACCCACAGAGATCTGCTGCCAGTGATATCTTTCCTTAACCAAGCCCCTTCCCATCGCTGGGGGTCCCCGTGGCCTGCACCCCTCAGGGGCTCCTAGCACTGAGCCACAGACTCATCGCAGATGGTGGGGAGCAGGGATGGGCTGTGTGGCAGAGGCCCTGGGGAGCTGTGCAGCTCATTACACGTGTGACTGCAGCAGTCACTGGGGACACACGGCACACCGGGCTAACAGCGAGCCACAAGAAGCTGTGTTTTGGATGGCAGAACTTTAAAAAGGAGTACTGTAAAAAACCTAGGCTGCATGGCTACTCACTTGGCTTACACAACAGCCAGCAAAATCAGCCCGTATTGATGGGATATGCAGGAAGAAATACGTTAGCTTGCAGAGCCCAGCATTACAGTACAAGGTATCATTGGAAAAAAAAAGTCAATTCTTCCATTAGTCAAATTCCTATTAAATTATCCATACTTCCCAGTGTGCAAGTCCAGGGACCCAGTCTCTATTGATGTATTGACAATGAAGAGTGGCCAAGCAGTCCCAGCAACTATAAGGTGTGAGGTTAACAGAATGAATAATACCAAGTGATATTGTAGCCAAGGTATTTTATAGATAGCATAGTTAGATTACTGTGAAGCACACCCATATCCTAGGCTCACCATAGGAAACTGCAAAAGAGAGATCTCCAGAAAGAGATCCTCCCCCAGTGCTGGTCAGCCCTTCAGTGGGGTCTGGGAGAGGCGCATCCAGACTGCACCCCTCCTGGTCACACAGGTGCACTGCCTTCACCTGTGCTCCTGTGGCTGACTCAGGTGATCCATCAGTGCTTCAGGCCATGCTTCCCATACAGCAACGTAATGCAGTGCAGCTCCTACATGGCCCTGGGAGATCTTTGAGGCCCCTGTCAGCCCAATTCTGTGACTGCTCGGGATGGGGAACGGTACAGAGCCAGAGCAAGACAAAAAGGCAGATTTTGTAGGGAAGGGATGCAGGGAGCAGAACAGCACAAAGGGAAAAGGCACAGGGAATAACTGCATGGATGGGAGAGGGAGTGTCTTTATTGAGGCCTCATCAACATTTGGCATGGCAGAACGTGCAGGTCTGCCCTCCTCCATTATCTGTGCACCCATCAGCTCCCGGGAGTTACTTTGATGAAGGAATCAGAGGAAAATTGGAAAATACCTTCAGCTCAAGGCCTCAGTCAAGTGCTGTTATTAATAGCGTGCTTAATTACGAGTGGCATCGAAATCAGGTGAGTCTGGGAAGGTAAGATGAAGGGGGAAAATTGCCGTAAGAGCCTCTGATTAGTGAGTAAAACACAATTAGCCGTTCTCAAAGAGCAGCAAAGCCCACACCTGATGACCACCACCTGCAGCCCAGGGCCGTGTGTCCTGCAGCTCATGGTGCGTGGGGCTCCGTCCTCATGGAGAGGAGGAGAATGAGGTTGTGTGGTCCTGCAGAGGTGTGCACGAGGTCCTGCATGCAGTGGGTGCTCGGGTGTGTGACAGCTGCTTCCCTTTGCTGCAGGGAGGCACATCAGCCTGACCTGGGCTCCGTGTCTGAGGTTAGGACATTTACAATGCACACGTTCCCATCTCCTGAGCAGAGTTGGTGTGTGCACCAAAATTGTTCCTTAGTCCCCTTTTTTAGCAGGTGCCTGAATGTCAGAGGTGTAGGGTGAGATGCAGTGGGTTGGGATCTCTCTTTTTTCAGATATTGGAGTGCTTATTGCTTTATCTACTTGAAGCTCTGAGGTGAACAATGTTCCTTATTCTCTGACTTTCAGGTCTTAATGAACATTTTTTTTTCTGTTTTCTGACTACTCCTGTAAACTTGCACGCAGGGATAAAGCTCTGCTACTTCTGATATATAATTAAACATCAATGAAATGAGATAAAAAGGGAAGCTTCTACTTTTCTTGGCTTAAGAGGAAACAGAAATAAAATCTGCTGGGACAGAGTGAGAACCACGATCACAGAATGAGAGGGTTTGTAGAAGAGGTCCATGTTTAACCATGACAACAGGAGTGCAGGGCTGTGGTGTTTTCCAGGGTATTGTAGCTGGGCATTCCCTGCACAGAGTGTGAAGGACAGTGCCAGGCTAACAGCAGCCTCTGTCTCGGCCTCGCAGGCAGCACTGTGAGCAGGTGAGCACAAAGATTTAGTGGCACATACTGAACGGCTGGAGACTGACATGAGACCTCCTGGAATGGGATTCCTCCTTTCCAGGCAGTCCACCACGACAAATAAGGGACTGAACAGAAAGAAGAACTAAAGAGATAAAGGAGAAAAAGCAATTTGCATTTGGAAGGTGTATGAGAACTGTTGAATCACGGCCTGAACCACTGATGGATCACCTGAGTCAGCCGCAGGAGCACAGGTGAAGGCAATGCACTGTGTGACCAGGAGGGGCGGAGTCTGGCTGCACCTCTCCCAGACCCCATTGAAGGGCTGACCACCACTGGGGGAGGATTTTTTTGTTGGAGAGTGCTCCTTTGTGGAGTTTTTCCCTGCAATCCTCAGAGATGGGTGAGCATATCTCTTTATATTAATTATCTCTTTTCCATCCTGATAATCTTTCTAATTATGCTACATATAAAATATATCTGCTAACAATGCCATTTGGTATTGTTCATTTTGTTAACTCCACCTCTGACAGAGGGATGATGAGTGTGACTTCACTCAGCACTGGCCTAGCATGTGGGTAGAGCTTCCTGAGTGTGGCTCTGAGCTCTGCGTTCCCTGATCAGCGGCATCAGGTGAAAACTATTTGCTAAGCGCTAAAAGTTGGAACGTTTCATGGCTGTTTAACTGCAAATCACAAATCTGTCCTTGTTTTTTTTCCCTGAAATGTTTATTATTGAAAGATGGTTTGGTGAGTGTCGTGAATAAGCAGTCGGTGTTGTTCCCAAGCACTGAAATTTGTCACTTTGGGTACATCTCTCTGATCTCTGACAGTGTTTCCTGCAGGAGGACGGGAATGCTAAACAAGGCATAAATAATGCAGGAGATCTGTGAATAATCACCCGAGCGCTTGAAAACGAGTGGACAGTGTGATCATATGGTAGAAGAAAAATAACGTTAGCTGCATATTTATCAGTGCCTGGTGCCATTGCCATAGGATCCAGCAATAGCTCAGAGCTTCTAGGAGACCGTGTACATAATGTTTTGGTGCCCAGAAATGCAGAGAGAGGGCATGTCCCCAGAGCAGGGAGCTTGCCTGGGCTGGGCTGGTCTGCAGCTGCATGGGGTAATGACCAGGGATGGCAAACAGCACTGATGAGACGAGCACTCTTCATGTGTTTCTCTTGTGCTGCTGTGTTTTAGCTCTATCTGTCATCAAATTGGTGTGTCCACTTGAAGAAGGTCATTTCAGTGCAGATGTTCGATCCCAGAAACAAATGCAATTGTAAGGAGACTGTACCAGAAAGAAACGCCTCCGTCCCACAGTTGTGTTGGAATCACTCTCAAGAAGTCTGCGCTTCAGGTGATTTCAGGACTGAGCTCTTCTTGGGCTGAATGAGAGGGATCAGTCTGCTCCATCGGGAGAAAAAGTGCCGTGGAAAATATAGAGTGAATGCAAACGTGCATCTAACGAGAACTGACAGAAAATCTGAGCAGGTGTGATGAGACAGGATCAGGGAGGAAGGCAGGCCCCACCATGCACGGCACTGCCGCTGAGGAACGAGTTAATGCCACCGAGCAGCAGGCTGAGGGACGGCTGAGAACAGTGACACTGTTGTTCCCTGATGTCAGCACAGAAACCCAAACACAAAGAGGTGAATGTAGTGCTATGAGAGGGCCCTTGAGAGAGCTGAATGTTGGGCCTGTGCCGGGGCAGCCGGCACAATTAGAAACCGCCCGGCATGGGATGACAAAGTGTTTCCTGGAAGCAGGGGCTGCAGCCAGCTGCGGGCAGGCAGGGCTGCACGCGTGGGGCACTGCTGGCACTTCTGCCTGTGGTAGGCTTGAGGAGATCCACGTCCATAAAGGACTTGTGATGTTTTACTCTACAGCTCAGTGTAAGGCGTCTTATTTCCTCCTGTGGGATCCACACGTTGAGCCCTTCCTGACTAGTTCAATTTAGGATGCGTTTGGTGGGTGGTGCTCTGAAGGATGTTTAGATCTAGCTACAGCAGAGATATTGCTTTACTTTAATATAAACTGCACGTCGGATCTTCTGTGTGTAATGTGGGGGGAAAAAAAGACAGAGATCTCCTAGAGGGAGTCCAGGGGAGGGACACGAAGATGTGTCCTGCAGCGTTTCCCTCGTGAGGGAAGGCTGAGAGACCTGGGGCTGTTCAGCCTGGGGAAGAGGAGGCTGAGATGGGATCTGATGTTTATAGATATGTAGAGGGAATGGCTGCAAGTTGCACCGGGGAAGATTTAGATTAGATCTGAGGAAAAATTTTTTCTCTGAGAGAGTGGTCAGGCCCTGGAATGGCCTGCCTAGGGAGGGGGCTGAGGCACCGTCCCTAGCGCTGTTCAAGAAGCGTTTAGATGAGGTGCTGAGGGATTTGATTTGGTAGCTTGGTGGGTAGGGATGGTGGTGTGAGGATGGTTGGACTAGATGATCTTGTAGGTCCTTTCCAACCTCATGAATCTATGGAAGCTGCGGGTTTGTCTGAGACGGAGGCGTGTGCTGGCACACGGGACCGCCAGTGCAAAGGGGAACGGCTCTGAAACGAAAGCCCGGACCCCACGAGGGCAGCACCCGCCGGGGTTTCTCTGTGGGAGCGGTGAGCGCGGCCCGGCCCGGGGAGGGCCGTGCGGAGGGGCCGAGCTCAGCGCACCTCGCCCCGCCCCGCCCGGCCCCGCGCCACGGCCCGCCCCTCTCATAGCGTCCCGCCGAACAGTCCCCGCAGCCGGGGATGTAGCTCAGTGGTAGAGCGCGCGCTTCGCATGTGTGAGGTCCCGGGTTCAATCCCCGGCATCTCCAGCGCTTCTTTTGCTCCGCTCTCCGTTTATTTTTCCGCCGCCGCGGCCCCGACCCCGCGCCGGAGGCGGAGTCCTCGGGGAGGGCGGGAAAGCCGAGCGGCGCCGCGGCTCCTCAGACATTAACAGCGCCGGGCGGACACGGGAACGAGTGCGGCCGCGCAGGGGGAAGGAAAAAGGAGGCATGAAAGAAAAAAGTCCTTTTGCATTGGCCGGGAATCGAACCCGGGCCTCCCGCGTGGCAGGCGAGAATTCTACCACTGAACCACCAATGCGTTATATGTGCGTCCTGTGCCGCTCCGTCCTACAGTGCGTCAGCAGCCGGCTCTGCTCCCTTCCTTTCCTTCCTTCCTTCAGCTTGCTGCTCTTCTCTCCCTTCTTCTCTTCTCAGATCCGCGCAGTACCTTCAGCCGCTATTTCCAGCAGAAATGTTTTCAGAAAGTTAGCGATGCTTCTATCCCCCCCCCCCCCCCCCCCCATGCTCGCAGTTTGCAGCTAGGAGAACCTCTTCCCACTGCATCAGAGCGCTTAGCTCAGAAACCTTCCTAGAAGTTACAGAGGTGCCACAGACCTTCAGCGGAAACTAAGAAGGCAAAACTTGTTACAGTAAGAAAGGATCTTCTTCGGTCTTTTCATCCATCAAATACACTTCCTTCCATTGCAGGTCACCTTTCAAAGGGCTCTGCTCCTGCTGCTTGTGGCTGAGGCTTGGCACAGCACCTTCCACCTGCTGCAGGGCGGGAGTGAGGAGCTCGGGGCACTGCTGCTGCTCCTGCTGTGTGCCTCGGAGGAGCCTGGGGCACTGAGAGCATCTCAAGTGCAGACGGCACAGGGACAACAGGAACGAGGTAAGGATTTTCAGACAGGAAGCCGTGAAACTGCTCAAACCAAGCTTAAAAACGGAGGTGTGAGAAACCTGGGGTGCAGTAAGTGGGCATCGTTCAATTCCTTCTTGGCAGGTCTGGCCCTACGTGCCCATGCCACAGCTCTGTATCGCTATACCAGAATAAGGTGCTACAAGCGCACCCCAGCTACTCACTGTGATTCACATTTTCATGCTGAACTGCACTAAAAGGAGTTCTTGTGGAGCTAATTCCTAAGGAATAACTCCAACCGACCTGAAATGTAACAAACTGCCCAGCCTCCCCTTCTTTGCGTTTAACAGACTACTACTGAACTCGTAATATTGCCAGGAAAGTCCAGACAACACTTACAGCTGCCCCAAGATAATGACTGCAAGCCTTTCAAAATGGTTTCTAAAAGCCTCTTCAATAAAGGCTTCCAAAGCGCGTTATTGTCTCTGTTTCAGAGTGCAGAAAATGTATACCATCCCTGGCAGCCTCCGCCGTGCACAACAGCATGCACATCAGCTTGATTTTAACAGGCCAGAGAGTGAGTTGGGTGCTTAAAAATACCTACCTACCTAAAAAGACAAACACATCTACACTGTGGAGCCTTCAGCAAAGACCGCTGAGACAAAACAAACAAAACAATTGTGGTAATCTTTTAGGTAAGACTTATAATGTAGAACAAGTTGTCAGAGCAGGTTACAGCTTTAAGGGCTAGCAATTTTGACAGTGTCCCTTTGAGCACAGGAGAGCACAGGGACTGGCAGGACAGCAAAAGGTCACTTGGTCACACGGATCTGCTGCTGCTTTTGCGTTCATCTCCAGACCCACTAGGCTTGTCCCAATTAATTATTAAAATCTGCGGGGGAAAATACTGCTGTATATAAAAAGGTACAGTCTTAAATTCTGGGGATGCTGGAGGATGGCAGAGTGGTCAAAAGCAGTGCAGGAAAGCAGCTGGGCCATGATATCCAGCCCACAAGCCTCAGACACAAACAGAAGTCATTTACATCCAGCAATGCTTCTGCACTTCAAATACCAGAGACAGGGGAACTCCAGGATTTTCCTCCCTTTGTCTTTAGCTCAACAGTGCTGGATTACAAAAGGTCACCAAACCCAAATTGACAAGATATATGTGGATATTTAAAACAACTTCTTTTTTTTTTTTTTTCCCAACATAACTATTGATTTCCTTTGCTAGTGAACTGCATAAGCCCCTTGCGAATCTGTGGGTGCCCTGAAGATGTCTGTTCCAGGCAGGATTCAGATGGCAGTGAGGCAAAGCTACCAGTCAGCAGTGCTGGGGAAGCAGGCATTAGAAGTGGACAAGAGAATCCCATCCTCTGTTTCTTCACTGATGACTGGAATCTCAGGGAAGGCTTTGAAAGCACATGCCCTTGGACAGGTTTTCTAAGATGTTTCCCTAACCAATGCAGCAGGGAAAAAAACAAACTTTTTGTGTGGACAAAAAGCACGTGTGTACCTTCACTGGGCTGGTCCTGGTCTACCATCATCTCAGAGAAAAAAATACCAACATGCATTCCAAAGAGCTTTTCCCATTGCAAATACTGCGTGTGATCTCTCTGGAATATCTAAGGAGAAAATAAAATAATTAGTTTTAAAATCTATTTTTTTCGCATCAAATCTTTAAACAGAGAATACACATCACATCAGCAAACCAGCAATTCTAAAGTCATGGCCTTTCTTCTCTCTCTGTCAATGATTTTGATTTCCTATTAGACCTAGCTCAGTTGTAAGCCCCAGAAAAACACTGATGGCCCTCCTGCACACTGCTGCTTTCCATGCCCTGGTTCTCCTGCAGCTAAGATGCCTGTGCTGCCATTGCAGGGAGAGGCCAATTAATTATTGTGTTTGTTCTGCAACAAATAATGGGGCCTGTGACCTTCTTTTAAAAATGCAATTCTTGCATTTGCTCCTGACTCAGCCCTGATTTGTAATCTTTATATAACAGCAAACAATAAGACATAATTACAATGATAACAAATTACTTCCGTTTTAACAGAAAAACTGAGCTGCTTTCTCTTTTTAGACACACATACAGATAAACACAGCAGAGCTATTACCTGCTGGGTGCGAGGGGAGAAAGATTCAAACGCTAGCAGTCCAGCAACACAGCCCTGGTTCAGGTGGCAATCGGTGTGTCTGGGAAGAGGCAATACCCTTTTACTTCCCAGGGATGCCTGAGACACAGCGATGGGAACACAGCTCTGTGTTTAATGGGTGCTTTCCTTTCCCAGCAGCGGGACCTACCATGCATCCTGCTCGAAGAGATCTCAGCACAGGTCCTGCTTCTGCCTCTGTCACTTCCTTTCAGCTTCTCTGCAATTACTGCCTCTCTCTCTCCTTAAGAAGACATTTTCCTAAAGACAGATCAGGAGAAAACATATCTGTGAATGCATGAACAGATTTTCTTCCTATGATACATAACTTTGGCATGCAGTCAGGTTGCGACGATAAATCTTTTTCCCTATCTTCCCTTGCTAATGAAGAGGAACTGCCTCTGGGGCTAAGGACAGAAGGTGAACTCTCCCTGCACGCAGCTTACACCTGCTGAGCACATGATTCTGGGCATCCTGAATTCCTGGCTGGCAGGTGGCCCAGCAGCCAAGCCACACGCACACAGGCTCAGGAGCTAATATTTTCATCTAGTCATCAAATAAAACACTGACTTGGAGGAATTCTGGGATGTGCCAAGGCATAACACCTCACTGTGGAAACGCAAAGACCAGAAAGCACGACAACATCCCAGCTGTTTCTACAGAAGTTTTCACTCCTGGGATTTCCCTGTGGTGAGAAGAGTAGCTCTCCCATTCCTGCCCCCTCTACAGTTGTGTAGGTTTGCAAGAGATGTCTGGATGAGGAGCTATGAGATACGGTTCAGCAGCTTGTGGTAGCAATGGTAAGGGGTGGGCGGTGGGACTCCATCTCATAGGCCCTTTCCAACCTTGTGATTCTAAGAGTTCATGAAGGTAGAAGTTCTGAGTGGACAGATTCAGTAGCCACGCCCTGCCCTGTTCCCAATCAATCAAAAAGTGCCATAAATTGATGCTGACAGTGCAGCCACATCCAGGTGGACAACAGCCTTCGGGACTGCAGACTGCAGTGTGAATCCTTGCTTCCTGGTCCCTAGAAGAACTGCCATCTACTGGGTTGTTCTTTTTCTTTTTCCATTTCCAGTTCCTTCTGTTCAGTAGAAGTATTCCCACAGATTCTGCACCTATGGAGTACTAATTCCAGCTATCCCTTGGGATCTTGTTTCCTTTTCAAAGGAAAAGGCAGTACCACACCCCCTCATTTGTTTGGGATTAAAACTACTTCCAGCCCAAATATCCCTGACTTTGCAAAACTTCTGAAAGCCAACCCGTGCAGTTGCTTACGGCCTTTAAATGCCACCCAGAGAGCTGATAGCCATACTTCACTATTGCAGCTTCCAATTTAGCTCCCAGGGTTACATTTGACCCACGGGGAGGGATTGGGTTCCATGCCCCCTCAGAAAGGACCTGTTGCTGACATTTAGCTGCCAACAGGAGGCCGGAGCACGCCCCAGGGACATGGGGGGGGGGAACTATGCCCATTGCTCATGCCCACGGCAGGTTGTTTTTCTGTGCCTGATAGAGCACGTCTCTTGCTGCCTGTAAAGCACGTTGACTAAGCAGTGAGTACAAAGAACGGCAATAAAAGCAGTTTCTGGGAGGCAGCCAAGAAGCATGGCTGGAGGCTGATGCCTGGAAAGCAGAGACTTGCAGTCAGCAGGATCCCACATCCATGGCATCAGCTGCATGAGGACACGGGCTGGGCACGGACAGCCCCGTGGGGAGCTGGTTTTAGACACAGCCATAGATCTGCTGGTGCTTTGGGCTAGCAAAGGAGATCCTGAGCACTGGCGGAACCATGACTTCAGTACACTGCAACGTACAGGGCAGCCAAAGGTTCAGCCAGGAGGTTTGGAGAGGAGAGGACGGTGGTATATTGCTGCTTTCTGCCTTCTCACTGCTAACACTGGCCAGGAACTGCCAGCTGGCTTCCAACAGCACGGCTGCAGCAGCCAGCTGTGTCCCTGGAAGCCCAACACATGGCAAATGGGATGAGAAAGGGAGAGCCCTTACGGACGCAGCAGGTGCTCCACCAGGGCTGTCCCTGGCTCTCACAGAACAAGGAGCTAATCAACAGGGGGAATCAAACAGATACACAAAACTTCTCATGTCATCCACTGGTACCTCATGCAACTCACTTTCAAGCCCCGTAGGCTGAGTGCCTCATTTAACTGTTAGAAGTTTGAGTTTCTGCTGTTTTGCATAGCTGAAGAATTGGGAGACCTTCTGAGAAGGAAACACTCAACAGAGAAAACCAAGTTTGCAGTCCTGCACTGCAAAGCCCAAGCACAGCCTCCATCCCAGCACTGCAGGCTTCCTGCACCTGTGGGCTCCACTAACAATTCCCCTGAGGCAGCAGCATTGAAGTCAGGCCTCTACTCTGACAAACCTGGGGTTAATGGCTCACTAGTGCTTCCACCAACCCTGGTAAAAGTCAGCAGAGAAGCTGCAGCTCAAGGACGAGATGCAGCAGACATCTCAGTCACTGAGAGGTGGCTGCAGGCACCAGCTCCTGTCTGCGCACACCCGTTAGGCACTGCCTTTTTATTAAAAGGTGGGCTCTCACAGACTGAGCACTGGAGCTCTAGGAGTTCTTCCACCAGTCATCTGTATTATGAATGCAGTGGCCCTACCGCACATCAGCAGCTCTGGGAAGGTCCTGTCTGTCCACAAGTGGTCAGGTCCTCAGGACTGAACCTTGCTGCAGAAGTGGGCAAGGACCTGCAGCAGATAAATGATGTCAACTCAGCACAGAGCTGCTCCCTGCTAACCAGCTCTGTGTGCTGGGAACCGCCTGGGTGCTAAAGCAAAGCAGCAGCTGAATTCTCAGGAAATCACAGAATCAGTGCCATTAAAGTTGGAAAAGCCCTCTGAGATCCCCAACTCCACGCACCCCACTGTGCCCACAGTCCTGAGGGCCACACCCCAAGGCTGTGGGACACCGCCAGGGATGGTAACCCCTCCATTCCCTGGGCAACTGTGCCGGCACCCGACTGCTCTTCGGAGAAGAAACTGCTCTTTTCTGTAGCGAGGGGCCCAGACCTGAACACGCATCCCAGACCGTGGGGGCTGAAGGCGGCTCCGCAGCTCCCCCAGCCCGCCCTGCAGCAGCTCAGCGCCCAGGTGGGCCCTGCCCCATGGCCATGACCCCGCCCTTCAGGTGCGGGTCAGCGCAGCTCCGACCCCTCGGCCTCTTCTCCTTAGGGCGCACAGCCCCGCGCTCTCTGCCCGTCCGCATCAGCTCCCGGTCCGCCCCGTAGCGCGCCGTGCCGCTGCCTGTGGGACGGCCGTGGCACGGTGCGGGCCGTGCCGGGGGAGGGCCGAGGAGGGGCCGTGCCGCGCGGCGCTGGAGCGGCGCCATGCGGGCAGCCGCAGCCCGGCCCCGGGGCGCGCCCAAATATAGCCCGGGGCGGGGAGGCCGCGCCGTGACCGCGCCGCTTCTCCTCATCGCCCGCCTCCGGGAGCACGGGGTAAGAGCCGGCTGCTGCCGGGGCCTAACGCGCCCTTCTCCCGGCACGGCTCGGCCGCTCCGCGCTGCCGGGCCCCGCGGCCGCCGCGGGAAGGGACGGGCGGGGCCGCGCGGGCGCGGGGGCTCCGGCCGCTCCCCGGCTCTTCCGTGTAAGCGTTTGGGCGGCGGGGGACGAACAGCAGCGGGCGTGCGGCTGCTCCGCGCGGGGTGCGGGCGGGCTGCGGCCCTGCGTGTCCCGCGGGCGCCCTTCGGCCCCGCGGCTCTGAGCGCCGGCGCGGGGTGAGCGTGGGGATGCGGAGCGCCGCGGGCAGCGCTCCTCTGGCGCGCCTTGAGCTCTCGCGCGGCGGTGCTTCTGGGTGAGAGCGCACCGCGGGTGTAAGGAGGAACTGCCGAGCTCCTCCGGGGCCTTATCTCTCCTAGCCGGCCGCTGCTGTAGGTGTCTGTAAGCCCGTTACCGCAGGGAGGTCGGAGTTGCACGTGGACACCGTGAGCGGGGACCAGCCCGACCCGCTGGCTGCCTGCCGTGCCATGAGCAGGCCAGGCCCTCTCCACGTGCTGCGCTGTGCCGTGCTGCCCTGGCTCTCAAGGGGCAAAGTATTGCACTGATGGGTGGAGCGGTGCAGGACGGCATCTAGCTGGGAGCACGGCACCTAGCTGGGAGCACGAGGTGGCTGTGGGCTGAAGGACTGCTGTGCCCTGAGGGTTTGGAGTGCTGTGCCTGGGGCTGATACCTCTGCAGACTCTTGTGTTTATCTTCTGGCGGTGTCCGGGTCGCGGCTATGCTTCGTGTGTTGTGTTTCTATGCTCTGTGCTGTGATTTCTCTGATCTGCTCTCGCCATCCCGTGTTTCCAGGCGGAGAGCTGCCCGCATGCTCAGCTTGCGCAGCAGTTGTTACCCCGTTAGCCTGGAGGCACCCAAGTCCCCCTGTAAGATAATCTCCAGCCATGGCTGAGGAGCTCAGGAGGCAGCTGTTGGGAGCGCGATGTATTTTTAACTGAAGCTTATCACGCCTTTCCCTTTCCTCATTTGGAGTAGGTGTGGTTCCTCAGCCCTGTGCGGTGATGGGAGCAGTGACTGATGAGTAGTAATGACTCAGACTGGTGTTTGGAGATCTGGCTGGTGATCGTTAAGGTGTAGTGTGACATTGGCTGTTCTATAATAGCAACAAGTGGGGTGTTATTAACGTTAGATGCTTCCTGTGCATTGGATGAAAGCTTTCAGTGAGGACATGTGGACATGAAAAATTAGGCAGACGTTATGGCTGATGTAGAGTGTTACTTTGTGTGTAACCGTCTGTGGATGCGTGCTTTGATTTACTCACCTGCGTGTGCATACGTGTATACACAGCACGGTGACTGCAGCGTCATAGGCTGTGCCCTTCTGCACGATGAACTGCCCGGTAATCTGTTTTTAATAGAAAAGTGGATGGATTCAAAGGCCTTCAGCAGCTTTCCAAGTGAAAGCTCATGCAGGTTCCCTTCTGCTTCATGCTTACCCCTCGCAGTGCTCTGTGAGCTTTAGCAAATACATTAATGTGCTTTTCCTCCCCCCATAATGTCCTGTTTGTAATTATTACTTTACTTCCATGTGTACATATCACTGCTGTCACAAGAAGGGCTCCCGTTTGCAGGCAACCCTGTTGGGCTACAGCTTGCATCTATCAGCTGCCTTGTTTTAGTGACTTTGCACACTGGCAAATAGGATTTCATTTATCTTTTCTAAAGCTCGTGGGCTTTTGCTGCACTTCATTTAAACCAGGGGTCTGACATTACAGTTGTGGATGTCTGCTGTATAATGCCTGGCTTTCTGTTTGTAGTCTGAGCCTGTTTTTTCAGGGACTGGCTCTGTTGTGTGAGCGTGCCCCTGCAGCTGGTGGGAGCCTGCTGGTGCAGACTTCAGGAGAAGGAGGTCCGTGTGGCAGTGGGAGCATGCTGGCTGCCTGCCCTGCGTGCTCCTGGAGGAGTGGGAGATGCTGAGCAGTTGGTAGGTGAGTGCTGAGGCCTAGGGGTGGAGAAAGTCTGAAGCAGATCAGACAGAAGTGGGAAGATCTCCCTTTAAATAAGGAAGGCCTCACTTAGCTCAGCTGCTTTGTGGGTATCTGCTGCTTGAAAGCAGGTGCCCGTGGATGCGCTGTGGAGGCTGCTCTCAGCAGCACCTGCTGTGGGGTTGTGCTACAGCAGTGCCATGCTCTTGCTAATGTAGGTATCTTCTGCTTCTTCCAAAAGGCGCTGCTTTGTAAAACTTTCTGTAGTACATTGTGAGCAGATGATTTGCAATCAAAATTCTTCTGTGTTATCATAGCATTGGTTTTTATTTCCCTCTTCCTAGCGGTGCAGGGGGAGAAGCATTTTCTACCTCTAAATAACTGCGTTTGATCCAAGTTCCCAAGCAAATGTGTAACTGCCTCAGAGGATTCCAAATGCCAGATGAACTCGCCCAGAGTTATAAATGTAAAGTGCCAATGGAGATTGGGTTGGCTGGGTACCGAGCCTTGGATGGGGGCTCGTTTGCTTCGCTAAGTGTTTCTCAAACCAAGTGTTAGTTCTTCTTTCACAACGGCACTGACGGCGTGCCCCTCCTGTTGGCTGGGAGCTGAGTTCAGCTCTGTGCACAGCTAGGCTACTTCCTTGACACGCTTACGTCATTCACCTCGTTTGTATGTGTTTTCCTGTCTTTGAGCGGGTACCTGTCTGCCCAGTCCTGTGATGTGTTTGGCATGCAGCGTTTTGCTTTTCTCCTTTAGTGTCTGCCTTGGAGTGGGAGGACGGAGGGAAGGAGCTGCAGGTAGAGCTGAGCATTAGGATGAAGCTGGACTGGTGGGCTGCCTGATCGAGTATCTGTATGAAATATGAAGTGAATGTGGAATGCCAGAGAGAAGGGTAACACCTATACAGTAACTGTTTCTAGCTCCTTCTTGCCTTATCTGTAATATAAGCTGTTTTTGTTTTGTTTTGTTTTTTTTTTTTTTTGGTAGGTTTTTATTTCATTTTGGGTTTGGTTTAGGGTTGTGGGGTTTCATTTATTTATTTATTTTTTGGAGAGTGATGGCAGTGTGCGACACAGAAAATAAAGTTGTCATGCATGTGAGGGAGAGGAGTCCAAGTTTTAATCCCTTGTAGGATTCTGCTTCTGGCTCCCATCTAATTCTGGTGGGAAGATCTTGGTCACCAAAGCAAGCGTGTTGGAAGCAGTGGGGAGCAAGAGAAGGATGAAGATAGGACTTCCTTTGTTTTCCCGTGGCTTCTGTGTGATGTGCCATGCAGCTCCTTTTGGGCCCGCTCACCGCTCTGGCGCGTGGGCAGGATTCTCCCCATATGGCAAACTGCTGCTCTGCTTCCACTAATTAGAGGAAGTTGGCCTGTGGGATTTGGGAACTTTAAATTTAGGGTGCTGGAACTTAAAATGTGTAGTGCGGTCTGCGGCTTCGAGGGACTCTAACCCTGCCAGCTGTTGGGATATTATGGGCTGTGTTTCTGGTGAGGTTGTTCTGGGATAATTACTTTAATTAAAGTGCTGTAACTTGTGTTTAAGAACCTGAAGTAACCATCAGAGGCTTTAAGAGAGGATCTGGAGTGTCATCTTCAGCAGCGTTTTGGTGACAGCTGAGTTCTGGAAGCTTGTCTTGGTGTGTGGCTTCACTTACAGCTGTGGCTTAAAGGGATGAGACTGAGAAGTCATAAGGGCACGTGTCAGAGCCCAGTTTGGGAGATAAACCAGCTTTGGTTGCCTTTCAGAGTGTGCTGGGCAGAGAGCAGAGCAGAGGACAGCCCAGGAGATGGGAGCTGAGCAGAGCAGTGCTTGGTGGTTGCAGGAGTGCTGCAGGGCAGGCATCTCCGGTGCTGGCTGATTGAAGCTTTAATTACTGCCTTCGAAGACGCTTACTTCACTTAGTGTGGTCTGACATGCCATGTAAAGTGTTAACTGATTTAATCACTTAAAAGCAAACGAGAACAGCTACACGGGACGTGGCAGGTGATTGTGTTATGTGTGGGCTGTTAATGTGATCCCATGACATCCTTTATATTTTTTTTCCATGTTCTTTGACTGTTTCCTACATAGATGCGTTCTGCAAGCTATCAGTATCTGCTCTTGAGTAGTCCTGCATTAAGCTCTTACACTGCCTGCAGCAGGAGCCCTGATTATGGCCTGGCTCACTGCAGCCACCTCCTAAGTAGCTCAAGTAGCCCAGCCACAAGGATCAAAAGCTTCATGATAGGGATAGCAGAGGCAGTGCAGGGTGCCAGGTTCAGCCTGCAGGGAACTTTGGTTTGGGGTTCGCATCACCCAGTGTTCACCTGAGAAGCTTTGGAAAAACTGAAGGGCTCTAGATGAGACAGTGCTACTGTGCAAATGGCAGGTTATGCAAACCCTGGTGGGGATGATTATAAGTTTTCTATTTTTGAGTCTCCCATTGAATGACTCACTTTATTAGATGTGTTCATTTAAAATGGAATGTGAAGCACCCAGATTCCATGGTAATGGCCTCATAAAGTGCTCAGATATACAACATAACAGATTGGATTTCTTCTCTTAATTTAACAGGTTTTGCGTCTCATACACCATGTCTGATGGCAGCATACAGGGCGTCACACTTATTGCAAAGCTTTACAGTTTGCATCCATCTGTCTCTGCGTTTCTGCTAAAGTAGTCGTCTTCCTTTGCGGTAGTTTGTCTTCCAGCTACTGCGTCTGAATCTTCCTCCCCTCCCTCCTCCCCCGTTCCTCTCCTCCTCCCGCCAGCTTTCCCCATGCCCTCTGCAGCTCTACCCCCTGTACCTTGATAATTAGAAGGGACCAGGGCTACCTGGGGAGGGCTGGGAGTGCCGCAGGTATGCGTGCTGGCAGGCTGCAGCGTTACACAACCCCAGCTGAGATCGCAGCCAACAGCAGGCTGCCTGCTCAGCCTGGGCCGGGCGTTCCGGGGAGCAGGGCATGCTCCTGCTGGGCATCACAGCTGCCGGGGAGGCAGAGACGAGTCCCGTGGGATGTCCTGCTCAGGAGCTTCTTTTGAGGTCGGGTGTTGAAATAGTTTATTTAGAAACAGGATGTAAGTTGTGCCGTCTGTCTGCTTTCTGGATGCTACGCGTGGGGCTGGAAGCAAAGCCCCGTCTTTGGCAGTGCTCCTGGAGAGCAGGGCTGGGGGTCCTGCAGCTCGGGGCGGAGTGCTTCCCATGGTGAGCTGCTGGCTGGGAAACCACGCTCCTCTGGACCACCGGGAGCGTGCGTTGCACTGCTGGGTAGGAATTCAGCACAGGAGGGAGTGGTTCGTGCTGTGAAGGCAGTTTGTAGTGAGTGCTTGGAAACCGAAAGCGTGACTTTGTCCTGATAAAACCTCTCGTGTGGTTCCCGCTTCCTGTAAGCTGGCTGCTTCTCCTTTGTGCTACGCATGCTTCTGACAGGGAGTCTTGAGATAGCTATGAATTGAGCTGATGCTGCTGTGCATCCCTGTGCACTGCTGCTTCGCTGGAAAGCTTTCCCTGTGGGTTGCTTACTACATCTGGGCAGATCACTGCACATGGTGCTGCTGCTCGTGGTGTGCCCTGTGGCAGCAGAGGGCTCCCCAATCCTGCTGCAGCTTCACCTGGAGCCCACCCAGGGCTGCAGCAGCCCTGTGGCTGAGGACATGGATCCACAGGTGCTGCTCCTCAAAACCTGCCTGAAAAGAAGGGGTAAGGCTTGCTTAACCTGGGGATTTACACCATTAACCCAGTGCGTGCTGTTTGAGCTGGTTTTAAGGATCACTCAGGATATCTGTGCTCTGGAAGGATGACTCATTTCAGACTGCACTGCTTCTTGAGCTGCATGCTCTTACGATGCATCTTAATGTAAAATTCTGAGTTTCCATCACAAGTTGTTGATCGCAGCTTGGAAGAGTTGAAGAAGCTTGGAAGAAGTTTTATTATCTTCTTGCAGTAGATGAGGGTTTTTGAGTTTAGGCACTTGTCTGCATCCCAGGCATTCCGCACACGGTCTTTGCCATAATTACGTGGCCTGCATTCTTTCCTATTTCCTCTTCTGCTCTCTGGTTCATCCTGTTTGGTGCTTGCAGTAGCCCTTAGAAGCTCTTCTGGGACACGGGGAACACCTCCACAGGTGCATGCTTAGCGAGCCTGGCATTTCTCTGCTTGTGCTGCCACTGAGCCCCAGGGCTGCCTGGGCCGTGTCTGGGCTGCTCCTGCTGCCCTCCTGCCTGGAGCAGGGCTCTGTGGGTGAGGAGGAGCTGCTGTGCAGCTGGAGGAAGCTGTGGTTCAGGGGTACAGACTCACGGGGCTGGAAGAGGTCTCTGGAGCTCACCCAGCCCAATATGCCCTGAGCTGGGGAGTCCAGCACTGTGCGTGGTGCTCCAGCTGTGTCCCCCCCCCCCTCCCCCAGGGCAGAGCAGAGGGTGTAGAGCTTCAGTGGGAGAAATCTGAAGGTGGGAAAGGTTAGTTTGCCAAAAGTCAGTGGTGTGAAAGATAACGTTCTGAAGAGTTTTGCATGCCTCGTCCAGAACTTTTGAGAAACCAGTTTTGAATTGAGCTTTTGTTTGATTCTGATCATCTGCTGAAGGATGGCTGGTCTTCAGAAGCTGTTCATGCATACCAAGGAGCGTGTTGCTCTTTGTCAGTGCTGGTGACAGAGGTGCTTCAAGGCTTTCTGGCAGACCTGGTGTCTGACATAGCCACTGAATGAGAGCCTGCCATGTCCTAGATGGCATTGTCTGTGAGTACAGCTGCACACTGTGGCATGTGAAGCAGCCTGCCCTGGAAGGGCATGTTGGGGTGCTGGCACCAGGCTGCAGAAGGAGGCATGGCATTGGGAGCTGCTGAGCTGACACAGCTGAGAGTGGGAGGCTTTGGGTTGGTACCTGCTGGTTCTGCAGAGAGAAACAGGTGAGGTGTGGCCCTCTGAATGCAAAGAATAGGTGTAATATTTGCTAGTATCTAATTTCCCAGCGGTGGCCCGGAACGGCTTTTATTCTTTACGTGAGTATGGAGTTTGAGGATTTTAACGCAATTGGGAGAAAATAACACTTCAAGCTACTGGAAAAAATAGTCTGTAGTTATTTATGTAACTGACTGAGTGTAGAGTTTTTCTTTTATTATATTCATAAATTTGTGCAAGCAGCTTGGAAATGTAGTACACAGATTTTGTGCTTTTTCATATATGCAGTGATACTTCTGCTTGGATCACGGGGAGAGAAGATTTAGGGTCTGGTTGGTGCAGCAGGAGTTCTTCAACAGAAGGTGCAGTGGTAACTGACTACAAGACGTAATGTAATTCCTTTTTAAAGGCCTGGATTTTTTTCAGAATACCCAAAGTTCTGTGAGTATGACGTGGTAGGGCGCATCATCCTGGTATCACAATGCCCTTGCTTTAAAAACAAGCCAAAGACAACAGCTGTAATTGCGAGGGATTTGGATGGTTGTGGGAACCAGTGCAGGGAATGGTCTCTGGGGCACTGGGTGGGCAGGTGACTTGCAGAAACCACATAGTGGGAATGCATGGTGCACACAGTGCTTGAGTACATGTGTGTGTTGTGCTACCACAGGGCATGTGTGACCTGATGCTCGCTGCATCCGTGTGCTCTTTGTAGTTCTGTTAGTGCTGGGTGGTGTGGGGTTTGGGGCCCTCCCCCCAGTCGTGATATAGAGATGAAGTTGGTCATTTTTGAGACTGAAATATGAAGTTGGTGGAAAACGTGGTACTCTACTGACAATCCAATAAAGGTTGTCTTTGTGATGGGAGCCCTTCAGAACATATGTGCTGCTCTTCCCAAAAATGCTGGGAAGGTGTAGGTCCTCTGTTCCTGCACAGTACTTGGTGCATTGGTGCATACAACATCCATTCCTAAAACATCTGCATACAACTTTGTTTTCTCCCTCTGTGCAAGCATGGTACATGGAGGTTATGAAGGATCAATCTTTAAAATGAAGTTATCTTATTTGCCTTGTTTTTAAACATCTTTGGTGTCACTTGCAATGCCAGCTGAAAGATGGGTCGGGGCCTGGACCTTCCCCTGCCACACTGCAGATGCACAGGGCTGCGTGTGCTGCCTGTGCTGAGTTGCAGCAGTGCTAAGTCTTTTGTGTTGGGGCTGCTGTGTGGAGCCAGGGCACAAAACTCCCTTGTCACCTCAGGATTCGGAGTGCTGTCTGAGCTGTTCTGACTCCATGCATGTTGTTTCTTTGGGGTATGAGCTGCCTTGGTCCTGGGAGGATGGGTTGGGTTGTGCCTACTTAAGATTCAGGTCAGTTCCGTGCAAATTTTTCATTCAGCATCCAAACACTGGGCCTTTTAAGAATGCGCCTGACCTACATAGGCCTGGCTTTAATACCTCTGAAGCTGGATGATAAAGTTCTGCACTTGTTTTAAACCACTTGGTCTTGTCCACTGCCTCTGCTGCCGCTTGTTGCTGAAGGAGCCGTTCCTGGCTGGCAGTGCATCGCTTCTGTGCCGTGCCTGGGTAGGATGAGCTGTGAGAGCAGGACTGTAAGTCCTGGTGCAGACATGGGATAGGGTGCTGCTGGGGTAATTGGTTGTAAAAATGATTTTGATGGGACGGAGGGTGGCTGAAGGTGATCTTGCAGGCAGATCAGCTGTCCTGCTGCACTAAGGGTTCGGTGGCCATCTGGCTGATGGCAGTGTTGGTGCTCTGCTTTTGCCACTGTACTGGAAGTGCTTGTCATGTAGGCAGGTATGCGTGTACAGCATCAAGTATGCGTGTACCCACACATCTCCCTGTATGTTTAAGTATTCATTTGTCATTCTACTTCAGTAGCAAATACCAGAGCATTCTGACTTGCATCTGTCTACGTTTGTTTAGAAATCACTACCATTGTCATGAAAATCATTAATTAATCTATTGCTGCTCTTAACTTTCAACTTGTCACAACATCGTCTTCGTCTTCTGCAAATGGTCTATTCTGTGTTGCCTAGATTCTGACATGGTATAACTGCCTATTAATTTTTATCTTCTTTTCTTACAGTAAAAAATGGCATTTCAGAAGGCAGTGAAAGGAACTGTTCTCATTGGAGGAGGTGCCATAGCAACAGTTTTTGGCCTCTCTCAATTTTCTCAGTATAGAAACAAACACGTAAGTATTAATTATGACTTCTGATAAAATATGAAGCTTAAAATCTGTTTGAGCGTATGTTAGGCTTATACGAATAGCTTTGTTTGGGAAGGAATGCCAAGAGCCTCTCAGCTTGATTTGCTGCGTGCTATCTGGAGGATGGCATTAAATGATGTTTCACCATTGCGGGTCTTTAACCAGTGGCAAGGAATGATTCATGTAAATCATTTTTCTTGTTTAAACAAGTGTCCTTTGGGTACCACCAGGGGTGTTACTTGGCTGTGGGTGGAGTGAGCAGTGCCCACTCAAGTTGCTTGAAGTACACAGAAACGCTAGCATTACCTGAGAACCTTAGCTTTAGTCAGAGGTCGTGGTCAGCTCAGAAAGCTGGTAATTGTTTTAGGGTGGGATCTGTGGGAAGGCTTCTGTTCCTGGTGACACTGGTGTCTCACTGGGTGGGTGCAACCCGGACATGGATATGCTCAGGACATGGTGTATAGTTATCAGAATGAACATTTCCAAATAGTATTGTAGTTAGGGTGGTATTTTACAGCTTGTATAACTAGAAGGATTATTGCAGTGGAAAGTAATAATCAAAAATTAATGAAATGCTCACCCGTGTCCCAGGCTGACAGATAATACAACTCTAAAGGGAGCAATCTCCAGAAAGAGATTCTTCTCCAGTGGTGGTCAGCCCTTAAGTGGGGTCTGGGAGAGGTAGAGACAGACTCCAACCCCTCCCTGTCACACAGGTACATTGCCTTCACCTGTGCTCATCTCAGGTGCTCCATCAGTGGTTCATATGTGATTCAGCAGTTCCCATACACATGGTTTAAGGCTGTATTTTGGGTAATTAAGGCACACTGGTGAGATAAGATTCTCAGAGCATTAAAGGAAGATGTTGTAAATATTAAGTAAGATGGTGGTAGCAGAAAGAGATGTAGTAGACTCTGGTTATCGTCTTTGTGTGCTTTGCTGCTTCCAGGTGAATTGGAGCAGCCATGTTTTGTTGTTGGCTTTTTTTTTTTTTTCCAGCTTCTCAATGCAGAAACCTAGGAAAAAACATCAGCAAGAGGAACAAGAGTTGTGGACTGCTTTTAGGCAGAGCCGGTGCTGATCAGCAGCTACTGGTTTTAGACAAATAGCTCTTATTTCAGTGCAGTTGTGCTATGCCTGAGAAGTCTGTATGATTGTATGCTATGCTTGTAAAGAATGTGTCTTCTCATCTATTAAGCCAAGGCAGCAAGGCTGGTACCTCGCTCTTGGCCAACACAATTTGTGATTGGTGTTCCATACAGTTTGAAAGAGGTGCAGACAGAGTTCTGGCCTGATTTGCTTCCATATGCTTTTGTAAAGAGCTTAAGCCTCAAGAGGGGCACCTCATCTCTCCTTTCAGATGATACCAGTTAAGCAGCTAGGTGAGCAGGTGCTCATTTTCCAGGGTGCTTTCTGCTTCTCACCTTAGAAATGCAATTATCAACAGCAAGTTACTCTGAGCTGCTTAGTTACCACATATTTACTGTGGATTCCTATTCAAACCAAGGTAACTGAAACCCAGGGATACAGGTAGATCTTAACTTTGTGATGGTGTGCAGGGTGGGCCTGAGTGAATGATAATCTGAAACTTCTGGCTGTTTCCATGTGAAGAGGAGTACAGTGAGATATTGGTAAAGCAGATGAGATGAGTCATTCCTGGGGAACCTAGCTGGAAAGTGGATAAGCCAGGATCCTTATAGCTTCAGATACTGTTGCAAAAAATAAAGCCTAGCATTTGAAGCGAGCTTCCCATTGGACTGCCTGTTCTGAGCACTGCATCTAACTCTCTCTGGAGCCGTTATCATAGGATTTTACAATCTGGCTTCATTACTGTTGGAAACTGCAGCTTCAAATCTTAGGACTGCTAAATAAAATAAGGAGTTGGAAGGCAGAACTGATCTGGATAGCTGGTTTGTCATCTACGCAGTGTTGCGGCATCCAAGAGGTTTCTGCTCCTATTGGATGATCGTTACAAATTTCCAAAGGCCAATTAAAAAAACATGTGGTGTCAAAATGAAAAAATCCACTTGCCCTTCCATTTCTGAACCTATTGTGTGGTGTCTGTCTACCAAGGATCTGAAAAATTTCCAGCATATGTGTAAGCAAATGGATCTGTCAAGTGAACAGCATGTTGTGTTCATGTTGTACTAACTTGCACGTTCCCCACGTGATGTCCCTTAAAGCTTCAGCCTTAAACACCTAATGTAGGGCAGCAGGTGGAACGTAACTGGAGGGATTGACACAAAGGAGGACGGTCCATTTGTAGTGTTGACATATCTAAGCTGTGGGTATGTCCCCCAGCCCAAGTGTCCTCTTTTTAATAATGCCTGCCAATCAAATGTATGCTAGGGCAAAGATCTTGTCTTCCTGTGCCAGGGAAGGATATTGCCCCAAGATGTGCACTAATTGGCTACGTATTGTAGGAAGTCTGCTTGTTATTTCAAGATCAGAATCCGTCACATAATAGGACAGAAATAAAAGGCAAATAAAGCGGCGTGCTTGGTTTTTCCCTGTGTTGTAAGCAGCTCTGGGTGTCTGTGCTATGTTAGCATCCTGGAATTAGAGCACCCCTGCACAGAACGGAGACCTCCACTGGTCAGAAATCCTGAGTGCACGGTGTGGTTGATGTGTCTGTCTTTGTTCCATGTTTGCTCAGCTGATGCTCCTGTGAAACTCAGCTCTCCCAGGCTGCTCAAAGGGAAAAGCTAAGGGGCAGTGAGCTACTGGCTCTGCAGGATGGGGGGGGGACATGCCTTGGATCTGTCACTCGGGCATATTAGTGAGTGGTTTGTCAACTGAAAGCGATGAGTATTGTCAGTTTCTGATGTTGGAACTGAAGATGCTCTTGCTGGGCTGAAGGGTGAAAGCTTGGATGAAAATGGCACGCTTAGTGCCTGGGTATAAGGAACTGGAAGGAAATAAAACACTGTGGATTCCGATCTTTCCCTGTGTCATGTTGCTTATCCCAACTTATTTTCCTGTGAACATAGAGATACAAGTGCTGACGCCCGGCTGTTAGAGGCTGTTTCTGCAACAGTAGCTGAGGCAATAGAGATGTGTATTCCCTGATTGTGTATGGCATATGCAGGCATGCAAGCAGTTGAGTCAGTTCTCCTGATTGTGTCTTGTTTTTTGACAGCACACAGCTCCTGCTGAGCAGAGGGAGGATGGGAACATGTGTTGACATGACAGAGTTGTTGAATTTAACTCATAAGCTGATAGATGAATACCGCACTTCTGTGTTTTGCATGGTAACCTGATCACTGGGATATTTACTGACTTAATAAGATGGCTTCTTCTCCCTTCTGTAAGTGGGATTCGTTTTAAACAACGCCGACAGTTCTCAGATGTGGACGTGCTGAGTTCACTACTGATCATCAGCTCCTGAACATGAGAATCGCTTTGCAGGTGGAGCTGGGTGGTGGTAGGTGGGCTGGCCGTGGGTGCCGTGAGGGTGTTCTTGGGTGCTGTAGGTTTGACTGGGAGCTGCTGCTGCTTTGTTTCTGTAGTTGCTGAGGAAGGTCTGCTTTGTGCTGGGGCTGTTGTGGTGAGGGACACGTCATGGGGCCGTGGGGATTGCTCATTGTGGGCAGTCCAGTGCAGGCAGCGATAACGTGATAATGCATCGGAGCTCGCTTTGGGGTTTTTAATTACTTTCATTTTCCTTTTTAATGAATAGGGATGATGAATTTGCCTCTGTGAACCTACCTGGAGATTTACATTAGCCAAATTAACAAGAATGCTTGCTTATGGATTACTAGATCACTTTATAACTTGATGATTGAATTCAGACTGCCAAACTACATTTCTTCTTTCTAAGAGTGTAATCAAAACCATTCAAGGAACTCTTGCCTGAGAAATTGTAGATATAAACAGCAATTGCTTATTTCAGTAAACATACTTGTTCACTGCCAAACTAATCACGTTATTGCAGATGGAATCCCTGTATGCAGCTTTTCTTCAGTCGCACATTTAATTGACAGCAAGATGAATCATATCTATATCAATTCCTAGGCTGCTAATCACTGTGCTTACGTTCAGTCACTCGTGTGCTGATCTCTGCGCTTCTGGTGCACCGGGGCTGTTTGCTTGGAGCTCTCTCTTAGCATATTTGTTGCAGATAATGCACTTCAGGGAAACTAAGTGGTGTCAGCACTTCATGTACTATGACTTTTGTTTTTATTGTATTCCTTTTCCCAAAGTTGAGGTAAGCACTTAGCAAGTAGCTCTGAACTAGAGCCGAGCACTCTTCCTGTGGTCCTGCTTTGCTTGCCGAGGTGTGATGCCTGGAGTGGAAGTGTTCAAGTAATTTGCACGAGCCACTTTTGTTACAGTCCGTGTAACCCATGATTATGAGATGAGCTTGGTCATTAGTTGTGTGTTCTCCCTGTGTGCTCCCTTTGGGTGGGACTAGCGGTTACTAGTCCGTGTTCCACTTGCAGTGATAAGTTTATAGCAGCACTGAGAAAGAATACGTTTTACTTACAGTTCAAGCGGAGTTGAGGCTTCAGGGCGTGGCTGAATTGGGTGTTGCAAGAATCCCTTCTACCTTAGGCTCCCTGGGTCTGCAGGCAGAGCTCCCAGAGCACGGCGTTGCTAGCTGTAGAGGAGCTGCACCATTTGGCCGGTAGCTGCTGGAAACCTCTTCCGCTGCAATAGGAGCAGATGGCTGCAAGTGCCACAGCTACCTTTTGTCAGTCAAGCTGTTCCACTATGGCAGGTGTATTTTCCCTTCCCTCTGCAAATGCCAGGGAAGCGCTTGGAGTTCTTAAAACCTGAAGGTAGCTTGTACGTGCAGACAGCTCTCTGTGGCTCCTGGGGAGAGCAGCAAGGCAGGGCATGCTGCTGGGGGGTGTAGGTGGGGCAGGGTCTGGAGGACTTCCTTCACAGTTGGCAGTGCAGCAGCTGGTAGCACATCTTCGTAACTGAGGAAGTCATCCAGTTCCGCTCGTTCCGGAAATGGAAACCTAAATGAGGGATCTTGAGTGACAAATTAACGTGCGTTGTAAGCAGTGGGTGGAAAAACAGAATTCAAATAGCAGACTGGTTTTGATAACAGTAAGAAGATAGTATTTTGCTTTGTTACTTGAATGTAGCTGCTGTCCCTTCCAGGAGGCCTGGCACAGGCCGTCTGACATCAATTAAACCTGCTGTTTGTACTAAAGATGGATTATGCTTATAGAGCCATTAGGGTTGGAGAAGACCTCTAGGATGCCCAGGCCCACCCCACCCCTATGGCTGTGTCCCTTAGTGCCACATCCCCAGGGATGGGGTCATAGAGCACGGTGCTTAAACACTTGGATTGTTGTTTTCTGTTTGTGTGGGAAGTGTAACTTCCAGGGAACTCTCTGAAGCGAGTAGCTTCAATTTCTTATTGATTTTGATTCGTTCTGCATCTCCCAGTTAGTTACCCTGACCCTGGTCTCCCACTCTCTGTAGTGCGTGTTTTGAAAATGCAGTGATTAAAGAGCATCTTCTGGAAGCATTGGTGGAAAATGTGGGTCCTTTGGGTCTTCAGAAGAACAAAACAGATAGCAGTGGGAGAACTCACTGCTTAGCTTTGTGCAGAATGAGGGTGGTGGTGAGTGAGGGGAACCTGGGAGCTGGAACACAAAGCAAAGCTGGAGCTGCACGCAAAGAGACAGTGAGCGTGGCTCCTGTGATCTTGCATCGTATTTAACTGTTTGAATAGTTAGGATGGCTGCCTACAGCCCACTGTGTATAAACTCAGTATGGTGTTACAGCTGCCACTGGTGTGAGCTTGCATTGTGCTGAACGTACACTGCAGAGGATTTGGTGGTATCATGGCTGTGAAGATGTCCAGAATTTAGTTTAAATCAGTACTGGAGAGCCTTTGTAACCTGGTTAAAGATGTCAAGCTTCACCACGACCCGCATCAGTGGTGCTGAGAGCAGGGCTGGCTGCGGGGCAGCATCTGTGCTGGGGGGTTCCCATGTGCTCACAGAGAGCATGCACAGGGCTGGAAGCAGCCACCTCTGGAAGTGCTGGTTGCATGGAAGACAAGCTGTGTTCCAGCATGCTGCAGGTACCAACTGCTTGCTTAGAGGATGTAGGAAACAATATAGAAATTGCTTTCTCACTATTAGTATGCCATGTATAAACCTTGTAGTCTCAAGTACATGGTCAGACTTGAGCTTAGATTAATGTCACTGTACGAGTAGTCAATAGTCAAATGAAAAAATGCACACTGGAGTCCTTTCCTTAATGTAGGTGTTTTTTTTTCTTTTGGCAAAGAGCTGAGAGCATAACCAAGTGTGGTTTTTATTTTTTTTAATGCTTCCTGTGCATGCGATATTCTTTGATGTAGCAGAAGTATATAGTTAGGTAATAGCACTCGAGTACACTATTATAATTACTTCATTTTGTCTATTTGTGTATGCTAACCCTTAATGTTTTCAGTAGTGTTTGCTCCATAATGTTTTGATGCAGTATTATCATTAAATAAAGCTAAAGAGACTTGAAATATTTCAGTGTACCTTAGAAGGTAACAGAAGGTGCTGTGACTTGTTGTACATAAGTGTGTGTGGTTTTTGGATACATGTTAAATATGGATCTTTGTTTTGTTTTTTATCACTGTAGGGCACCTTGGGGAATGTCCAGGCTGCAGAAGCAGTGACTGTTCCCATAAAGAATGATTTTCCTACAAGAGAAGAGCAGATTTCAACGCTAAAAAGCACACCTGAATTTGATATTCTTATCATTGGGGGAGGAGCAACAGGATGTGGCTGTGCCTTAGATGCAGTCACTAGAGGTAAGACTTTCATTTTTGGATTATGTGGTTTATAATAATTAACCAGGTTGGCTTTCAATAGCCACTTGAAGGTAGAAAACGAATGCCTAGTTATAAAACTGACTTCTGATCTCAGGAGCTGAAATGACCCAAAGAAAAAATCTTATTTCAGCACAGTTTTTATTGTCCAAATGCTCATATGCAGTTCACATCATACTAGCCCTTCTGCTGGCTGCTCTTGGATGGATTTCTCCTTCTCTTCTTGCTTAGTGGGTTTACCTGTAGTCACACTTATGTGCCTGCAGCGAGGAGAAGACAATGCTTGCCCAACACTTCTAGCACTCTTTCTGAATGGAGCAAGCATGAATTCACAATGAGACGTATGGATCTCAAGCTCATGTTTCCTGTAATGTGAGAGTTGTACAACCTCTACTAGTGCTTTGTGGCTGCTTGTTGCATTGCTGGTTTAGGGAAGCTACTCCCACCATTCAGTCTGCAGCTGCATACAGTAGATCTGTGCTCTGGTGGCTCTTCTTTTGTGGGATTAGCTGTGTAACTGGTTCAAGAAGCTACCTGAAGTGGAGGAACTGATTGTTAACCTTCCACCAGAAAGCTTGAGGTCAAATGAGTTCAAGATGATGCTTTTTACCTGACTTCTGCAGGAGGCTAAGTGTGTGTGTGGCAGTGGGCCACTGCCTGACGTGTGTCAGTGGGCCACTGCCTGACAGCTGTGTGGCAGCTCATGTGTCCTGGGCAGAGCTCTGGTTAATGGGGGAAAGCAGGGCATGAGCACCTACTGTTGTCCTCTTCACGTGGTAACATTAGCCAGAAGCTTCTAATCAAACTCTTTGGCTCTAGGAGACAGTTTTACAAGTTTGGAGAAAGCAGGTCTCCAGATGCAGAGGTGAGAACGCCCAGGCTTCTGAGAGTGAGGCTGGAGCTCCTGCTCAGCTGAAGTGCTATATTGTATTTTTATTCAGAAAGCTCTAAAAGATGAGTGAGAAAAGCTCACCTTGGGAGGTGTTCTTTCTGCTGTTGTTGTCAGTGCAGTTGGCCAATGAGAAATGGGCATCAATGAAGGTTGTTTCTATTTTTGACATTGCTGTTTACATTCTTTTTTTTTTTTTTTTTTTTAACTGTAATACAAAATATACGCATACAATAGTCATAAAGTTCTTCAGGTTGCTGAATGTGTAGATGTATGTCAGAAGTAAGAGGCAAAACCTGACTCCAGGAATGTTATGTGGAGTTTGGTTTGGAGAATGCTTGGCCAGAAGGTGTGATCGTTTTGAAACAGACTGAGCAGCAAGGTATGCATCATTGTTAGCTACCTGCAAATCAAGTTACTTTTAATAACAAATAAAAAAACAAATAGTGGCTTTGCATCTTTTCATTTCTTCCTTTGCTGTATTGTGAGGGAAAATACAGTTGTGAAGCATACAGGAATTATTGTAGGTAATGGCTCCTTTTACTAGATATTCTGATTATATCAGTGGATTTCTGAAGTGTGAAATATTCTTAGGCATTTGGTTAATGAATTGTGTGTTGTTGCTGTTCATTCATGGAACTTGCTCTTTTATTATGTTTGCTTCACTTAACAACAAATTTTGCTTTTCATGAGTTTGATATATTTTCGCCAAATTATTTCTGATTGTATCCATTAATCTTCAGTCACATTTGACAAAAATAAATTACTCTGATCTTTGGAAGTTACCAGTAATAATTAGTTTTTTAAGGACAGAAGTTTTGGGAACCCAACAGATGTTGAAATGGTGTAAAGCAGCCCTGGAGGATGGAGAGGAAAGACCCGAGGGCTGACTCCTAACGCAGATGCTCCTTGGACATGTGTAGTGCTGGTGGTCTCAAAGCTGTAGCACTGAGTTTAATTTTTGCCTTGTCTGCCTGATTTTAAGATTCCTCTGGTTGTGGGGGGATCTGCTGCAGTAACTTCTGTAACTGTGTCTGTCCTGTAAGCAGAAGATGGCTGCAGACCTGCCCTGTGCTGCAGTCCTGGCAGTGCTGTCGCATCCCTCACCTGCACTGAGCTTTAATCTGTGCTCTGCTGCACCTGAGGACACAGCAAGCATGCAACCCCTCTCCAAGAGTTGGTCAGAGTATGCATTATAATGAAAAGTGCTCTTTCTGAGGCAGTTTGCGTTCTGGAGAACGCTTTGGAGCCCCGTGGTTATCCCTGCTTTGTGCTGGGGAAACTCAGCACCCGGCAGCATCACACCTACCCAGAAGAAGCTGAGAAGCTTTGTGAAGCTTCATGCTGTCTGCTAGCACAGTGTGTGCCCTTTGCCTAGACAGAGCGTGTAAGGATGCCTGTGTTGCAGTATGTGCATAGTAAGCTGCAGATCAACTCTTCTTCCCTACAGTTCCTAGTGAAGTTGCTGTATTTTATATTAAGTCTTAATTAAAAGAAGACTTAATTGCAGGATGCTGTATCCTTAGAGCATGCGTGTGTGTATCATGCTCTCTATTGCTCTCCGCATTGAAAAAGCAGAGCAGAAGAATAATAACAGAGCAAAACAGCTTCTGCACATTTTCAGAGATGGAGGAGGTCTGGTTTGTGACTCATAACCAGGGAAGCTGGGGTTTGGGAACTTGCATATTGATAATGGCTGTTTAATTTTGTTGGTAAAATCAATTTACAGCAAGCTCATGTTTGGACAAGCAAGATCTTAAGTTTTGAGTGAGAAACCTGAATATTAGAAGTAGTTCATTTGCTTCACAGTAGCTGTCAGGGGGAGCTGGTTAATCTTTGAACACTGGGCACTTGTAATTTTGGATGGTAGCTTTGAAGCTGGTTCACACACTTAGGTTTGGATGGGCTAATTGCTGGTGGTGAAATGCTGAATTCTTCATCCTAAAAGACTGCTTGGACTTGGATTCAGAAAGCTCTGGAACTCTGCGTGCTCCATCTTACTCCTGTTGCTCTGGTAGTCTCAATGCAAAGGGCCACGAGTTTTCAAGCTGCGGTATGGATGCATGTCTGGTGCTCTGCTGCATTTATGTAGCCTTGTGCTGCACTTTAGGTGTCTTCATTCTACATGAAGGAAAACCTTCCTTCACCTATCACTTCTCAGCCTTGAGGTTTGCTTGGTTGGTTCACTGTGTTAGCAGTCTTCTTGGGAAACTTTCTGGAGAGCAAATAACGGCAGTGCCCAGGTTCACAAAGATGTCGTGGGGATGATTTCAAAGTGTCAATCCCATAAGCTCTCCCTCGAGCACACCCATTGCAGATGAGCCCTCTCCTGGCACTGGGAGCCTCTGGAGCAAACTTGGGGAGAAGGCAGAGTTGCCAGTTATCTGTCTGGCTGCTGTGCTGCTGAAATAATTAGTGTGATAGTTTGAGCTCTCTGCTGCAAAGAGTTAAGGGTTTTCATGAAAATATTCTGTTCTTGCCGTGAATACAAACTCTAATTTGCTTGAGGGAGCGTGGCCCCTATAATGTACTGTAATGCCTTTCTATTGTGAAATATCCAGGTTTTAATGTGCTTCTGTTTAAGTTCTGTTTTGACTTTTCCCTCAGGAAGAGGGCTAAAATTTTTCATTACAATATAGACAGTGCACTACACTTTGAATACAAATTTATCCATGTACAGAGTAATTTTTCTTGTGATTGTCTCTACCCTAGAGAAGTGTCTTTAATGAATTACATACAAATTGTGTAATTTAAGAAGTTAATTTGGTTTTCTGGTAACACAGGACTAAAAACAGCCCTTCTAGAAAGAGATGATTTCTCATCAGGGACCAGCAGCAGGAGTACTAAATTGATCCATGGTGGAGTGAGATATCTTCAGAAGGCCATCATGAAGTTGGATTTTGAGCAGGTAATTGTTTATGCAGGTTGTTAAGCAAAAATCGCTGGTAGACACTTCCCTGATCTCAATTATATCACAGTTCTTTCTTTCTTTTGTTAATACTTGACTGTGCACACACTGGCCGTGGATTGCAATGTCTGAAAACATCTTCTCCAGTTGGGCCGTCCTGAACAGGAATCGGTGGTGCCCTCTCTTGCTGAATTCACTTAAATAGATTTTAGACTGTATGTGCTGGGGAGGGTGGGCAGAGACACTGACTCGAAAATAAAGAGCTGCTTAGCTGTCAGGATCAGAATGAGGGGAGTGAGGGGTTGTCCCTGTGATTCTGAAATGGATGGAGGAAATACGATAAGTGATGATATGTTAACGCTTTGTACTTTTGTGTTGCCTCAGTCTGGTGGAATTGTTACACCCTTGCTTTCAGAAATTGATTTGTCTCGTTGAGGCTTGTCTAATTTAAAATACATTTTAGTGATAATAATACTGCTGCAGAAACCACAACGTCTCAGGGATAAACAAAACCAAACACAGTTATCCACCTAAAGAAATCACAATCTTTTTTTTTTTTTTTTTTTTTTTTTTTTTTTTTTTTTTTTCCCCCTGAGAGCAACCTGATATTGGTTGATAGCACTGATCTGGGGGGGGGAAACGTTTCTGCATTTGCGACTTGGAGTTGTATGGGATTTAACTGTGGGAATCTGCACAGAAGCAGTTCTCTTTGTGCTCTAAACCTCAGTGGCCTCCTGCTGCTAGTTGGCAGTACTGCAGCGTGTTGGGATGGAGAACTGGGTAGCGGACCAGCCAAGGTACCAAAGTGAATCCTCTTAAGCTTAACTTGCTTGGAAAGTATTTTCCTTAATTTCTGATTTAATGTTTTTCCAGTGATCTTAGCATGCTTCTGCAAGATCAGGGTGGTTTGTGTGAGATATCTGTAGTGATAAACAGCTTTCTCATTAAATGTTGCATTATGAGGCAGAATTGGGTAACTTGAAATTCTTATGTGCTTACTTTTTTTCAGTACAAGATGGTGAAAGAAGCACTTCAGGAACGTGCAAACCTACTTGAAATTGCTCCTCACCTTTCCGCTCCTCTGCCTATCATGCTGCCTGTTTACAAGTAAGCTCTACTGTCATACCTCTTCTTTAGCATGTCCTTTGACAAGCAAGGTATTTCCCTGGACAGGTTTCCATATGCCTCTTCCCAAGCATGTCTTTATACCTTCCTGCCCTCCTGGAGATGCTGTGGTGTTGTGGAAGCATGAAGTGCCCTCATGGCATGAGCCTGCCATCACTGCTGGCAGTAGGACCTCTTGGACTCCCACTTCTTGGTGCAGTTTATCCATCACAATTGGTGTAGAGGTGGGGAATTTGCAGCTGGAATGAACTCATAATTCCTGGATATTATTTACTGTTCTTTCCAGTCCATCCTGGTCTTCAGTGCGTGCTATTATTGTTTTCTTCAGAATGTACTGTGTAGTCCTGACAGCCACCAGCATTCAGTGCAGTAACTCAGTGCATGGCCTTCCACTGCACACGATGCTTTGGTGTTAAGAGGACAGTTTCTTTCTCTTCTGAGGAAGATGTTAATGTGATTTGGGTTAGGTGTTTAGCTCTGTAAGAGCAGTTTGGTAGGACAGGCTACTCAAAGCAGTGAGTTTTTGATTAATCTTCCTAATGTGTGGACTTGTTCCTGTCCTACAGAGCAGGCTTAAAGCTGGAGCTCGTGTAGGTCAGCAGTGGGCTATGTTTATTTGATATTGTTCGTGCAGGAGGTGTCAGCTCTTCCAACTCCAGCTCATCTCGATTCCTTAAATGCACATGTCGAAGCAGTTTGGTTCTTCCTTCAACACACAGCTCTGATTCCTCATTTTACACTGAAGTAAAAAACAGTCTGTAATCCTAGAAAAAAAAAGTACTGAGTTTAGGTGGCTTCCTGCAGGGAGAAGATCAGCTGAAAATAGCAAACACTACATAGCTTTTTGCACGTTTACGTTATATGGTACTCCGAATTTGTGATTTGTTCAGTAGTTCAGAAGGAAAGCTAGTGCAGTACAGCACGCTGGTTTCCTTAATGTTCTGTGTTACAAGAAGTGTGTGCTTTCGCTTTTTCACTTCCCATGAAATCAGAGAACGTTCTTTCTTGCAGGTGGTGGCAGCTGCCGTATTACTGGATTGGAATAAAACTGTATGACCTCGTGGCAGGAAGTCAGTGTCTGAAAAGGAGTTACGTCCTCAGCAAGTCACGAGCCTTGGAGCACTTCCCAATGCTGCGCAAGGACAAGCTTGTTGGAGCTATTGTCTATTATGATGGTATGTTCCCTTACGTGAATTTTATTGCATTGTTCTGTATTGTGGGGGGAGGAGGAAGGGAGGAGCATACGTACATCAGCTACATTCTCTCCAAAGGGAAGAACGATTGAAGGATTCAGTTTGTATCTTAGTTTATATCTATCAAATTCTTGCTTAAGATGCTCACTGTGGTAATTTATGGGATGTAGAAAGGGATGTGTTTGTTTTTCCAGCTAGAAGGTGTAGTGATAAGTGAAAGCCTCCTGATGTTCTTGTGATTCTCAGCAACAAGTCTAGTGGTAAGTCCCTGGCAAAGTGTCACAACAACAGGTGCCACAGTGGATCTTCTGAGCAGACAGTCCCTGCCTTTGTCCCGTCAGGGTCTGCAGTTACAGGAGGCAGTCTGAAAACAAAATTGGTGAAGGATTTGTTGGTTTCCTTGATGTAGGGCTACCTACAAGTCTTGCTTGTCCTGAGTCACAGGTGTCTTGAGTTTATCCAAACTGCGATATCTCAGTACTTTCCGCTGTTATGCAGGTTGTATCTCTTACCTGTCAGAACTTTGATACTGAATTTTGTATAATGCTGGAAGGCACTCCTTGAGTTGGAGTACAGAGCATACTGTCATAACTGCTTCCTAGATGCACTTGGTTCTGTTAATATATCTAGAAGATAGAGCACTTCTATTTTGCAGCAGAGTTGTGTACTGCTTTTTATTGTCTTCAGTTGGATTGTTTATTCCCCTTTTCTCATTTTACTACTATTTTGTTTCCAAAAGAGAAAGTTCTCCTAAAACTTTCTCAATAATGAAGCCATCGTGGTAATATAAAAAACACAAGTGTGTTAAGGAGTAAACCCTGGATCCGTGCAGGCCTGGAGGAGCCTTCCAAAGGATAGATGGTTGAAATGCTGACTTGCTTCAGTAGTTCTTAGTTTTTTACCTGAAGATGTTTTTTTGACCTTTTGGGAACCACAAATGTCTTCGCACAGAACTGATGACAGAGGTTGTACTTCTCCCATTTTAGAACTTCACTTATAGCATTCATCAGCTTATCAATAGGGGCCTTTGTACTGGGAAGAAGTAGGGAGGGCCTCTTGAAAGATGCTGGCTCGGGTAGCTTTAGCAAGGCTCTGGCACACGTGCATGTTGGTAATTGTAAGCTGTCTTACAGAGTCCAATGGAGTGAAAAACAGACCCGCATGCTTTTATGCATAGGTTCTTATTTGGCGGTGGAGTGAGATCTAATAGGTGGATGTAGATTCTATAGAGAAAAGTGAAAATGTACCTCTCTGTATTTAAGATGTAGAGGAAATAAGAGGTTATTTAAAAACAAGGGTTTTTTTTTAATGGGGTTTTGTGGCATTTTAACTGTGTCAAATGGAAGAAATGAAAGCTTTCATGTACCAGAACAAGAGCTGCTGTAAATAACACACACAGAAGTAATTCAGACTTATTTTTTTCATTATTATAAGCTATTCCTTCTCTTAGACTGCTAAGAGATCCCAGGAGTACATGAGAGCAATGAATTACGCTGTAATTACGCCTCTCATAAGAGCACTATAGCTTGGGAATCTATAACCTATCGAAGCCTTTCCTGATGAAATAGTTTGGATATATCATAGCTCCGTCCTACTGCGGCATTCTGAAAGTGTACTTTTACAGGATAACCTGAAGGATAATCTTTAAGCTTCTTTGAATAATTGTTTCAAATGGTGTTGCAGTAAATGTAAAAGTTCAGCTCCAAATGCCACGTGGTCTCTCGGAGGCAGAGATCTGTGCAGCACCCGCAGCCGATGGTTGGAGGTGGCCGATGGTTCCCTGCCCAAAGAGCAGGGAGCAAACCCACCCTGTATGTTTAAAACAAAGCATAAAATAGAAGGAAGAATAAAAGGGGGAAAAAAAGGCAAGGTATGAATCCTGGAGGCTGGCTAATGAGGAGTGAGGGCTGTATAATCACTTTGCTTATTATTATGAGCTTGACAAAACGAGTGGCTGGCAGAAAATCTTACTATTCCCAATGGTGGAACAACAACGGTGCTGGCAGGACTTCCAGACTGATGGGGTGAGAGATCTCCAAAGGGGGGTTAAGTTTTGCTGCTAGTGGAATTTGTTTGTGCTCGTGTAACTGGACTTACTTTGTTTTTCTCTTCAGGCTGTGGCTGCTGCAGAGTAGCTGGCATGCCTTTCTTTTTCAGAACTTAGAGAAGTGCCACTGGCAGTTAACAGCACCACCAGAACAAACTGTGCAGCTCCTTGGAGCCTCAGCTGAGCGCAGAGGTGTTTCTAAAAGACAGGAGGTATCATCACCTGGGTGGTGCTGCTTTGAGGCTGTGTGTATGCAGGGTACAGTGAGCATGACAGTGTTATGTCAGTTCTTAAGGTGCCCCATTCCAGAATGAAGCTTTGTAGCTAGATGTGTGCCACAGTATTTCTCCGCTGGTCAGTCTGCAGTCCGTGGTCTGGGCTCACAGTCCTCTGTGAAAGCATTAATTTGTTTATCTTGATCAATTAACTTGTGCTCTGTCAACACTAGTCAGCCAGCACGCTGCATTGTCAACCTATTAATCTGAATTTTAACGAGTCCCAAGGAGTGGAGGACAAAAGGGAATGGGAATGGAACTTAAAGTGGAGAAGGGAAAGATCTGGCTGAATTATGCTCACTTTAATTCTCTCACCAGAATTAGTCATGAATGGGAGCATTAAATAACAGCAAGGAAAAAAAAGCCAACAACAAACAAAACAACCCTCAGAATGTTTGAATGTTAAAATAGGTCACATCTCCCCTCTGTGTCCATGCTTTCCCTGAGTAAGGCACAAATAAAATCGGCTGATCTCGTTTTCTTGTTCCCTGTGTTCCTGTCTCTCTCACGTTCCTGTCTCTGTCGTGCTTTGTGCCTGCAGTTGTATCCAGCAGCATCTCGCTGTTGGGCACGTTGACTGCCACCAGCAAGGGGAGAACTGAAGGTGTTCATGATGTGGGTTACTTTTTAATTTGATAAAACCACCTCTCCAGTGATATTCCTGACTGTGGCAACGTTGTCTTGTAAGGAAAAGAAACAAAAATACTGTGCTTTTTTCTGTAGTCGGTGATCAAACCGGTGGCACGTCAAGTGACCCGTTATTCAGAATATTTTGTGTTCTGAAATGTTGCCATGGTCTTCTTAATTACATTTTTTTTAGAATTGTTTATACAGGCAAAAAAAAAAAAAAAGATGGTACATTATAAATGTTGAAGCACCAGCAAGAGCAAGTCACAGGCTTTACCAGGGGCTATTCTTGCTCTGCCTCAGCATCGGGAAACCAAAGCATATGTTGGATGTTAGCCTGGGTGTACACAACGTGTCCTATTTATTCAAGGTTTTCTTTGAAGCCACAACTTACAAGTTTGTTTCTTAGGGGTACATGTCAGACTTCATTTAGCATTTGTTGGTATTAGGATACTCCTGAATAGCAAAAAGGCAATATTTTGGAGGAAGAACGTGGCTGCTATCTGAGCAGTGATCTGTCAGTTCCATTTATGTAGCTCAAGGAAAACTGGAAGAGAGGCACTATGGAGAGCTGGCCTGAGATCTCGAGATCATATGCAGAATTATTTTAAAGCATTTTAAACGGGAGAATTAATCTCCATTTAAATCGTACGTAGTTTGTTATGTTAAAACCTGGGGAAAGCATTAAGGAGGAGATGCAAGCGGACAGAATATTTATGTAGAAATTGTAAGTGGCACAGATCTTCTTAAGATGCATTGCTTTCTATTTCTGTTGCTCGCAGACTTCTCTGCCTACATATTTGTCCCTCTCAGGATGAGCCTTCAGGTGTGTAAGGAAATTTTAGTTCTGGAGCCAGTCATGAATTTAAGATTGTTTTAGGGTTTTTTTTTTAATTGACCTCGCACTTGGAATTTGCAGTTACTTTCTGAAAACAGGAATTAACATCCACTGCTCCTGTCGTACTCTGTGTGGCTTCAAGGAAGCTCATCGCTTAATGCCTCCTCCTTCGACTTTCCAGTATGCTTACTGGGATGGAGGTAGCTGTTCTCTGCATTCTTGGTGCTTGTTCTCTCCTGAAATGTTTTAACATGAAGGTTATTTAAACATAAAGGAGGAAAAAAAAAAAAAAAAGCGTTGGCAGAGGATTTAGCTTTCCTCGTGTTCAGCAAGCCCCATGAGAAATCCTTCCTGGGCACACAGGCACACACACCGACACGCACAAAAATCAATGCAAAAGAGTAGAGCATTCATTAAGCTGTCAAAAAATGGAATAAATGCTTTTTTTTATTTAGGCTCTTGTAGCTATTTTTCCCAGTTTTCACGTGTGTCCTGAATTACGAACTGGTTCAGCTTTATAATTCATATTTGACAAATTAACATTTTGAGGCCGTTGTGAGCCGTGATAGGGGTATTACCCTATTACAGATGCGGACAGCTGTGTGGCTGTTCTCCTTTCCCTGGGTATGGGAACTCTGTGACAGTTTGTCACTGAAAAGCTTTTTCTGTGGGTGAAATACACCGCTAACCATATTTCTCGGTATTTCAAACTTGAAAGGAGATGAATGAGAGAAGCCTCGCAGGCACGCGGGGTGGAGGTACGACCTGGCCGAGTCCGTGCGTGTGCTCCACAAGCAGGGCTTCTCAAAGGCGTGTTGGCCCGTGTTTGTGTAATGGAGCTGGAGTCGAGGTGCTGAGCTGTTGGCACGGTGCTGCGGGAAGGATGGCGAGGAGAAGCGGGCTGCCTCTAGCGGAGCAGTGCGCATCTTGGGCTGAAGCCGTTAGCGATGTGAGCGGAAGCATTAGCGGGGAGTGTGCTCTGAGCACCGCTTCCCCGCTCTGATAAAACCAGACTGTTCCCTGCCTGGAACCGTGTCGTGCTCTATCCGACGCCGCTTCCGCCGTCGGTTTCAAAGGGGATAAAATCAATCGCTTAAAATGGCTTGCATCTTTAACCCACTTTTCCCTCCGTCAGAGGGTACAGCCGTACCTTCGGGAGCCGTGGTTCCACAACAAAAGGCTGTGCATTCCAGAGCACTTGTTCTTTCTTTTGCTGGAGGCATCGCTCCCAATAGCACGCAGATGATAACTGCATCTCCTGCTGTACCTGTAACAATTTAATTGTGTAAGTCAGCCCAGTCAAGCATCCCTGGCTCATGACTGGGAGACATGAAATTCATTGTCATTATTGTCCCTGTCATTTTGGATCATTATATCCCGCTGCAGAATTTTCCTCACTCCAGTGCTTTCTTACCTCCAGGAGCCGGGGATTATGGCTGAGGTTGGGGTGGGGGCAGGACTGTGAGCTACATTTACCTCAGGGGAGCCACAGATTAAATTGGCTTTGCTCTCTGACTTGCTGGATTCATCTGTTTGTACGCTGTGGGTTTAGGGTTGGGAGTGATGAATATTCCAGTGAATTCTATGCCTCTGTGTTTTGGTTGTTTTTTTGTTTTGTTTTTGCTCTTTAATGCTCATATAAGCAATGGATGATTTTCGTGTCCCTTAAGAAGTGAGCGGGGAATAATTCTTCAGATCATCTTACTTAAATCTTTTAAGATTTATTCCTGAGTAAAATGCTGCTGTTTGTACATCATGCCACAGACACCGCATTGTGCTGTGGTTTTTAGGGGGAAAGCTCCATCAGAGCGTGTAACCGTACTATAATTGATATGCAGGTTCTGTGTGAGCATAATAGCAGGTCACTGCTTAATAGGTACTGGTTCTGTACACCAGACAGGGCTGTACGGGGTGGTAGAGGCCATCAGCCGTGTGTTCCCATGCACCTCAGTCAGATGTGGGTGGGGGGCAGTGGGGCTGGGGCTGCTCAAGGGCATCTGCCTGGAGCACCATGTATTGTGGGCAGAGCGAGCAGGGTGTGCACTGGTGCCACGGTCAGGCTGCCCTCACATTGTGTCCCTCAGCCTTCATCCCCAGCAGGGTTCCTCCAGGCCTCGCTGTGGAGCTGCTCGTCCATCCGTCCCGCAGGACAGGGCCGGCCTGATGCTTGTGTGCTGTGACATCTCAGCACGCCTGCCACAAACTGACAGTGACAGTGTTTGGTCTCATTTTAACACTGTGCTTTTACTGACGCTGACACCGCAATATGACTGTGGTGACAAGTTGAAGGCTGATAGAAAGAAGTGGGAAACAACATAATTACAAAGCAGCAGTGCTGAACAGTAATTTCAAATTCTCTTCCCTAACGTGCTCGGATAGCACAGTGTACTTTTATATGCCAGTGCTGTGGTTTGAGTTGGTTTTAGCTTGAGTGCCGTACCGTGATGCTACAGCTGAATACTGTTATGTGTTTATCTATTTATAACTGTACGTAGGTTGGAGTGCATTGTGTTTTTCTTTCCTCATCTTCCTCGTGACCCTGTTTGCTTTTCACGTGGCTGGTCAGTGTGCTTGGTCAGTTTTCTTTGCACAGATAGCCGGGTGCAAAGCCTGAGTACAGTTCTTACGTGATTTGTATCAGCATCATTAGCACTGTGCTGAGGTACTGCTGTGGGACCGAGTGGGCTGAGTCTGAACGCCGTTCCCTCTGGAGCAGCCTGAGAACAGCTCCACGTATGCTGCGTGTCCTAGAAAGCCTGTTAGGTTTTGGTGAATTTTTGACCTGGCTTAAGTTGCACGTGATTCAGAGAGTTAATAGCTGAAGTCTGAGGGCATTTCTGATGACTTGATGTGTGAGTCAAAACTGAAGTTAACTTCTCCATTTGTTCCACGTAGGCTTGGGGAGAAGGGCTGACTGCATTCCTCCTGGAGGGAGCCTGGAACAACTTGTAGGCATTATGAATCAGCTGGAGTGACTCAATTGGGATGCAACTGGTTCCGCCGTCTACAGCAGATGTTGAGATCCCGTTTTAATGCTTGTAATAAAACTGTTCCTGTAATTAAGCACTTTCTATTTAGAAATTGGTGGATGCAGGCAGCCCTGATAACTTAATTATATATCACTGTATGTAACTACAGATCGGCAGACTTAATTTTGGTAAGCTTTACACAACAGGAACATTTTGGTGTGTGTTTGACTCCACGTGCTGGTTTCTGTGTTCTTTTACAACATGAATGCAACTAGGCACGAGTGATGTAGGAAAATAAGGTATCATTTTAAGATGACTTCAGAATATCAGTGCTTTTAAGGACAGTGGGCATCGATACTGTGACAGTGTAGTGCTATCCTATCTTGATAGGATGTGAGGCACGTTCTAGATGTGGGTGGTTATACCCTGCACAGCCTGACTCTTTGTATGGATGTATTATGTGGAGGTTCAAAATCGTGGCCTAGTTCTCTCATCCAAATATTTCTTTTAAACTTTTTTCTTCCATCCAAAAGAAGCCCAGTGTGTATTTCTCTAGATCTGCCCTCCTGAGAAAGCACATTAAGGCTGTCGTCCAGCTTCTTGCATGGCTAATTTCCAGCTCTCCATTAAGCTTGACCTCAGCAGCAATAATTAGATAAGCCTAATAGGAAAAGACTGTGAACTGACACAAGGTGAGAAAGCTTTTGTGTCTGTTGCAGGGACTGCAAGCCTGCTCCTTAAAGCAGGAAGTCTGGAGTAGTACTGCAACAACGTGGGTGTGTGATGTGGTTTTTGCAAAGTGTATGGGGGGCAATGGCTGCATTGTCTGGGGACACTGTCACTGAACGCAGCTGTGGCATGGCAGTCATGTAACAGAGCATTGGTGCTTAGCATAGGAAAGTTAGGTGGATAGCAAGTCACTTTTAGGATTAATGGAGTTCCACCCTATGCAGTCACTGCCTACTGAGCAGTGGTGATTTTCAGTTGTGGAGGAGAGGGGAGGAATGGGCTGAAAAGCAGTGTGTGTCAGGGTGACATGGTGCAGAGCTCCCAGCGTGCCTCGTTGGCGTGCTGCATTTCACACAGCTCCAACTGCCACAGTCTGTGGGCTTTGGTACCACTACTGGCTGTGGTTCAGCACTGGTAAAAATAAAATGCAATGTACGCTGTGCACTCTGTAGGAGGACTCTCACGGTGCCAACGGAAGCATTGTCTGTTCTTATTTGAAGAAATACAGCACTTGCTTGAAGGAGTGAAAATAGAATTTTCCTGAATTACAGAAAAAAAAATTATAAACCTTGTGGCATCACTGTTGATCTTATGTGGAACACACTGACAGAATGACTTCTTGCCCCAGATGTCTTCAATAGTATGCCTTCTAAGAGTAGTGTTGTATTTTTTGAGAGGGTTAAGTGTCCCTTCACTGAGAGCAGTTAGGCCAGTGTCTCCTGAAGTGTTGGCTACCCGTGATGAAAACAGGCTTACTGCAATTATTGCTGTACAATGAGCAGATGACAACAGCAGTAATGAGATGGGAGGCTCTTGGTTTTGCTAGAAGTGATGTGAAGGATTTCAGTGCCTGTTTTTGAGTTGTACTTGGGAGAAGTTGTGAGGAAAGCTCGACAGGTTCCATCAGGAGCTCCTGGATGCTCGTCCCAAAGCCGCTGCTGGGTGCAGCCCCTGGAGATGTACTGTAACACAACTCTTGGATTTACCACCGACAGCATTCAGAAGAAACCCATGGTATAGTAGAAGGGAGAGCAAGGGGAGGTGGTTCTGTGCTTGCTTTGGAGCACCAGTGAATGATGTGGAGGACAACGGTGGCAAAACTGCCTGGAGTAGATGATGCAGAGCCTCCCACAGAGGTCTTCGGTCACCTTGTCCTTGGCACACGCCCGTGCCTTGGGTTTCCTGGGCATTTTCTGAGCGTGCTAGTAGTGCTAGTGTCAAGAAGGCTTTACATCTCAGTTTGGAGAAAGTGAAGCTTGCAGACATTTATCTTGGGTTTGGAGGACCTGAATGTTGTGGGAGGAGGATGGTACTTTGCTGAAAAAATGAGAAGACTGAGAGGCAGGAGTCTTGTTCATCTCCCTCCTTCTGTTTCTCTCGAGTGGCAGTGATAGTTGAAGTGCCACAGCACATTCCAGCCTGCTTGGATTTGGGAAGGATAATCTCAAACTGGCATGGCTGAAGGTAGCTAGGTTTATTTCAGCAGCAAAAATGTTTTCTCAGCTGTAAATGGTGCTGTGGAGAACTGCTCTGCAGTACCTTTGCAATAGCTGCTCTGCATGGCCGAGCAGCAACGGCTCACTCAGGTGTCAAGGCAGGAGGTGATCACACGAAGTGCCAAGTTTTAATGTCATTGTTTGTGGGAAGACACACACGTGTGAGTTAAAAGCACGCAGACACCTCCCGACGAATAAACCTGCTCCTGAGTGGAAGAGCCATTGTACCGTGACCCCGTCTTACCGAACTGTTGAGGTATTATTCTCCATAGATGATAAATTTATGAGCCAGTAAGTCACTCCTCATTGCTTTCCAATCTAGACCTCCACAGATCTCTGCTGTTTATACTGTGAAATACTCCAGGACTCCGCGCTGTGGATTCCATTAATCTGAAGCCAGTGTTGTTTTTTCTAGAGGAGTAGTTAATCAGCAACTGGTTATTTCCCAGTCCTCTTCCTGCAAGCACGTTACCTAGGCACGCAGCACTCCGAGTTCCCTCAGACAGCCTGGAACTGAGCAATGGCAAAGGTTTTCTCATGGCAGAATAGCAATGAGGGGGATGTGGATAAGAAGAAGGCTACCTTGAAAGGGGTGCAGTGCACAGCTGCTGCTTCGGGCCTTCATTTGTGCGGTGGTGGCACCTCCTCCCAGGTGGCAGTTGTGTTGTTTCCTGCCCTGTGCAACAAAGCCCTGCAGCATGCCATGGGCCATGGAGCTGCAGACAAAGCACCAGAGCAAAGAGGGCTGGCTGCAGGCTGCCCTGCTCCTGCATGCCTTCAGCCCTGGGCCAGAGGAGCGTTCTGCATGTGCTGTGTTCTGTTTGTTATAGTATAGTAGCTGCTGTAAGGAGGCTTGCTGCAATTCTTTGTTTTCTTTCCCCCCACTGTCTGCTGCTCAGTGTGTGCACAAGGCATTGAGTGTTCTCAGCCCTTCGTTACAACGCTCCGTTTTGAGGCAGACTTTGTAAGGTCACTTCATCCCTTCCCTGACACTGCTGTAGCAGAAATGTTGATGCGTTTGTTTAATGATTTGCCTGCCACTTCTGACAGATGGCTGTTTAGTCTCATGCATCTGCTGTGTTGGAGCATCTGCAACTTTTCCTGACATCTTGCTAAGTTGTTTTGCTGTTCTTTTCTGCAGTTTATTCTGGGCATTGTTTGCGTAGTTGAATCAGAGTTAGTGTTTGTTTCTTCATCGGTGCTTCATCATATCACTGTTTCTGTTCACTTCGCATAACTTGCCTTGTGCTTGAAGACTGATGGCACATATTGCCTCAGCTGGGTTAGAATGAGGATGAGGGGAGGGGAGGTGGCACCTCCAGGCCATTGATCCCATCTTTATAACTTTGCCCTTTTAGCTGGGAACAGATTATGTGCGCGGCGGTTCGAGATGCGCGGGCAGAATCAGAAGGACCAAGCTTTGCATAAACCATTTGTACTGAACGCTCAGAATGCTGGCAACATAAATCAACAACAATATCTATTACAAATTCATCACTTTACCTGTATTATCTTTGATGGAACTGCTCCGGGCACGTGGGCAAGTGAACCACATCTGAGGAAGTTTAGCCCTGCTGTAAATTAATTATTCAGGACACACAGAGCCTGGCCCCTTCAGCGTATAGTAATTCTTTCCAGCCAGCATCCTGGACTTTAACTTCAGTGGCAATAATAAATAGGAAAAGTCTCAGGTGAAGCCCGTGTTTTAAAGTAATTAATCATCTTCCCCTCGTGGTCCCTCCGCCTCTCTCTTGGTTTTCTTTAACGAGGGAATTTCAGTAATAAATCTTTAATGATATGTGTTAAGAATCCTTCATTAATTCCTGTCCGCTTCCTTCTTTTCTGATGATTTTATGCTGTATGTTGGGAAGCTGAAATATATGAGATAGTAACACAAAAGAAAGTTACAGAAAACTTTTCATTTAGCACAGGCCGAAAGATTTGTTGTGTTTCATGTATAGCATGGAGCAGGAATTGGTACTGGATTGCAGCAGGGCTGCACGGGGAGCAGCACCGCTCTGCGGGGTGGCTGAGCCCATCGCCCTCGGCCCCACGGCAGTGTGGGGTGGTAGCACAGTGGGGGCTGCGTGGAGGACGTGTCTTTGAGATAACGGCGTCGGGCACGAGCAGCCATCACAGCTATCGGATGTGACAGGGACAGCTGTGACAGATCGGTTCTGACACGCTTCCATACCACGCATCCGTGGCTGGAGGTGACTCACATCCTTCCCCCATCCCTTCCCACTGCAGGACAGCACAACGACGCGCGGATGAACCTCGCCATCGCCCTCACCGCTGCCAGGTACGGTGCTGCCACCGCCAATTACACCGAGGTGCTGCGCCTGCTGAAGAGCACGGATCCAGGCAGCGGGAGGCAGCGCGTGTGTGGGGCACGCTGCAGGGACGTCCTCACAGGTGTGTGCCACGGCTGGGAGCACTGCTGCTGGGAGCACGAAGCACTGCCAGTAGATATCGATGAACTGACAAAGGAGCCACGCAGTGGCATGGCATTGGTGTCAGTCAGATTGAACTTCTGTCACATTTTTCACTCAGATCCTGGTGGCTTGGCAGCGTAGGCTAAGCTTTACATCCAAACCCTCCTGTCAGGCAGAGGCACTGTTGTAAAATGCAGCGTGCCATACAGTCATAATACCGCTCACCAGCCCCATCCTGCTGCTGGAGTGGGGCACTTCAGCCCGCTCCTCCTCCACCTCCTCCCCTTCTCTGACAGCGCTGAACTCTGCAAATCGCTCCCTCTGAAGTCTGGCGTTAAATGAGAACTTGGTTGATTTTTGAGAACAGATCCAGCTGTTCCGTGCAGACAAGCAGTAGCTTAGGTTCATAGATTAATAACGCGGGGTGTCAGCAAGCAGGGAAACAAATGGGGCCCGTGATTGATGCTGTTTTCTTTCACAGGGCAGGAATTTGATGTCAGAGCCAAATGTGTTATCAATGCTACAGGACCTTTCACAGACTCGGTGCGCAAAATGGATGATCAGGAAGTACCCAACATCTGCCAGCCCAGCGCGGGCGTGCACATCGTGATGCCGGGTTACTACAGGTAACGAGAGCCCAAGCTGTTTGAAACAGTCTCTGCTGCTGTCTGTCGTGAATGAGCTTGTGGGGACACCGTTGTGGTTTTTACGGTAGCTTTGTATGCACGCTTCAAGGTGTTGTAATTATTATTATTTATTTAGAACGTTCTGGTACTCTGCCTGTTGAAACACCAGCTTTGTCTAGGCACAAAAGAGTGGAGCCTTGTAGCTTGTAGATGAAGCTTAAGAGGGCAGAACTCCTGAAGCAAAATGGCCTTTAGGCAGTGACTGCTGTAAGGTGGCTCTCCCAGTATGGGATGAGCTGGGCATACTGCCGTTAAGAGAATGAGAAGCATGGAAAGCTTTCCAGAGAGCTTCCTGCCTTCTTAGAAAGCTTTCTGTCTTAGAAAACAGCATGCTATCTAGGCAGTCATCTGGCATCATGCTCTGCCCCTAGTACTAGTCTGGATGGACTCCACTGGTGTTAAGAATGAAGCATGTACGCTATGTAGCACGTAGTTCAGAGTAACATTAAGTGCTGGTGGGCAGGTGCCCTCTCACCCTTGATAGTTAGATGAAGGGGACTGCTCTGCTTGCACTGAGCTCACTGCAAGCTCCTGGGGCCCTCACTCTGCAGAGTCCTCCTGCTTCTCTCCTTATTCACTGCTGCCAAACCAAATCCCCTTCTACCACACGTAAGCCGTTTCAGTTGAAGCTCAAATATTACCTTTGGTTCCTGAAGTCATTAGCATCCTAATGGAAATTCACATTTATAGACTTATACCGCTTCTGTTGATACAGTGCACGTACAATAATGCCTTCCATATGACTGTTGCAATCCTCTGTGAATATAAATTTAGACTTCAGTGCACAAAGTGTTGTTGTTGCCTGAGCTGTCCCAATAGGACACGTCCAGAGACTATAAAATTGAGGCAACTTTGGCCTACTGGAAAATCATTCTTGCAGTGTCTATTTTTTGTGTTTTCCCCCATGACAATCAGGGGTTGACTGGATAGCTGCTTTAATACAACAGCCAAGTTTGTAATCCTGGGTTTATCTCATATAGTGGTAAGCACAAGCACAGCTAGATGGTTTTGGTGTAGGCAATGTCAACTGATTGGCTTCGAATCACTTTGTAGGTTCCAAGCTGAAGATGGTTTGATACGCACGAGGGCTCTAATTACGTGTTTTGTAAATACCTAATAATTGTAACTGCTAACGTGGAGAAAATCTCTTCTTGTTCCCCTGTGTATGTCAGCGTGTGGGCACTGCTTTTCTTGTCTGCCCACACGCTGCCTTGGTGCTACAGCTGATGAAATAAGACTGAATTTCCGTTCGGTAGAGAAGCCTGATCCAAGGAGCTGCATAGGAAATGCTCATAGTGTTGAATCCCAATGGCATCGAGTCTTTATTCCAGGTTCCAAGTGGATGGGTGTTCCTGCTTGCATAATTGCATCTACTTGCCTTTGTGATTAAACGATTTGTAAAATCTGTGCAAAATTGGGCTGAAATTCTGTAACGTAGGATTTTGTATCTACACACGGTTAAGATTTTGTAAAACCTAACATTAACCTAAAGCATTCACTTCCCATGGGATTCTTGCTCGTTTGTGTTCTTCATTAATAGTCCCGGTATTCCTCCTCTCATTAATTCTATTTTTAGTACACGTATCTGTTCTCGTAGCTGCAGTAACTCTTCTTCGCTCCCTATTGTTTAAGCATAATATCTGCAAAAGGAGAGGGGGTTCTGGCCGCCTTTGTTCAGATTAGCACATCTCAGGCAGGAAGCCAGTGTGTGCAGTACTGACTTCCACTCAACAAATTGCAGGTATTTACAGTCCTCTTACATTTTCCTATCTTGCTCCATGTCCCAGGTTCCAATTAAATTTGAGTTATGGAATGGTTTGAGCTGGAACGGAGCCTTCAAGGCCGCGTGGCCCCAGCAGTGCATGGGACAGGCACAGCTCCATCAGTGCTCAGGGCCCAGCTCCTGGCCCTGTGTGTCTGCAGATATGGGGCACTGTGCACTGCCTCACCGCCCTCAGTGCGAACAGCTTCTTCCTTATCTGCACTCTTTAAACCTTAGCTCTGCTTTCTTGGAAATCACCTGTTTTCTATTTAACTGCAAGTATGGTTTTTCCACTAGGAATCTTTCCTATTTCTTTCTGACTTAGTGAAACTTCCTGGCTTCAAGCTCGGGAGTTCAGATCTGTCCTTCACATAAAGTTTTTTCTAATGCAGCAGGAATGTGTATTCAAGGTTCCTGTTTGTTATATTGTTCAGTTCAGTGTAGCCATGCTGCTGCTGAGGAGAAGGAAGTGTATTTAGAAGCAGATGTGCCCCAGACACTGGGTGAAGTCAGCTGTGCTGTGTCATTAGCTCTCACTGGAGCGGGGTATCCTGATGTTTGCTCTGCCGACAGCCGCTCCACATCCATCTGTATTAGGCTGCTAAGCTCTGTCTATTTGCTACTATATTTCTGTCTCATATTAGAGTTTACAGGTCCTAATCTCACCCATTTTAGTGGTCTCAAGATCACCAGAGGATCGTGACAGTGGGTGACGGTGCAGAATCCGCCGTGTGAACACGTGTGCTCGGAGCCGTGCTCTGGGGAGCAGCAGTGATGGCTGCAGGAGCAGCACAGTTCCGCAGGCAGGGTGCTGCTGCTTGATTATTTTGGTTGCTCTGCTGTTAATTCTGTAAGACTGAACAAACAGAGCAAGGGGAGACTGAGAAGAACTTCCTGGGATCGCTGGCAGTCATTAAGACAGTAAATTAATTGACACACACAGGGCCTCTTCATCCTTTCTCATGCTTGCTGTGTTGCCCTCTTGTCTGTACTTCAGTCTGTGGGTGTTATGGTGAAACTTATTTCTAATTCTTTCCTCATTTCTCTTTCACAGCTTTTTACTTAAATCGCCTTAAAAAAAATATTATTCTTCTGCGAATGTCTGAAGTTATCTGAATATTCTGATGCTGTATATTAAATCTCTAGTTTCCTGCCTCTAAATCAATAGCTTTTTCATTTTAAAAAGTAATCATTTGTCTGACGTGATTTACCTTTCACAAATCTGTGTTGACTTCCCCTATTAAATTGTACTTTTCCAACTGTATGCTTAAGCTGTCTATAAATATCATCTAAAAGATGTTGTAATATACATGCTGTGCATGAAACTTTCAGCTGTGCTCAGCCTTTCCAGGTAGTGCAGACTTGCCTTCAGTAACCAGTTCAGGCTTCCTAAAAGTGAAATACTCAGTGATTCAACTTGTAGCTTCCTTAACCAGGTCATTCTGTCCGACCCTCAGTCTGTCCCCCTTCATCTTGTTGTGTTGGTAGTTACTTGGGACCATTGAATTGTCCTTCTTTATTGCCCAGACACACGTTTCCTGTATCCTTGTAGCACCAGCAATAGTGCAGAACCTGAAGCTGAGCTGCCTGCAGATGATTTTAGGAGGACTTGTGGCACCTAATAGCAAAGTCAGTGTCTTTCCTTTAAGTAGAAGCTACCAGACAAAGGGGCAGCTTGAATATTCCCCTACACAACAGCTTCTTACATGGAAGGGCTTATAGGTGCCTCGATTTCAGTGTGTCTGTTCTCTCCCTTTTTCTACTTCTTGTTCCTAACTTTGCTTTCTCCCACCCCACCTTTGTTGTGAATACAGGTTGCAATGAGTGTCTTCTCTGCCCCCTCAGTAAGAGGCATAAGTCACCTGATAAATGCTGTTGCTAATGGTAGATCTTAAATCTCTCATCCCTTGGGTAAAGCACATGAAAAGCAAACTGGAGTTGGGTTGGTTTTTTTCCCACTGCAGCCTGCACACTGTTTCAGCTTCAGCTGTTCTGTGTGACACTGTATAGGTTGTTGTGTGTTCCTTAACACTAAAAGCAGTTGTTCATTCCATGACAGGAGGCTTCCAGTAAATGTTGTGTTAAATTTCACATCCTTATATTTGAGTTTCCAGTGAGCAAGAATGAGTGGAGGAGGGAGGCACACGGTCGCTCTCACCGAGGATGTGTCCTGCTGTCTGGCTCAGGAGGTCACATTCTGGGAATCACATTTAAGGGCCTTAGTTCCAGAAGTTTTGAGAAATCTCTTTTCAAGTTGGGTCGTGCTGATCTCTTTTGGCACAGGAGCAAGAGTGATGATGCAGTGCTCGAACGTGCGTGCGTTCAGATCCCTGGTGATGCCTGATCTGTCCTGAATCACGTCCCTTCTTTTTCAGCCCTGATAACATGGGTCTGCTCGACCCAGCCACCAGCGACGGCAGAGTGATCTTCTTCCTGCCGTGGCAGAAGATGACTATTGCAGGGACCACGGACAGCCCCACCGATGTCACTTCCCACCCGATACCCACAGAAGAGGATATCAACTTCATTCTGAGTGAAGTGCGCAGCTACCTTAGTGTTGATGTTGAAGGTAGGAGCCTCAGTTTCCTCTGGCAGGGATATCTGCCATATTTCAGTCTGAGTACTTGCTGTCTGTCTGAAGTTTTTTCAGTGACTGATAGCTGTGGTTCTTGCCACTCTCATACTATTGGGATGTAAGTGTCATCTTGATCTGTTTCAGAGCTATCACTGATGCTTTTCCAGATGTACTCTCCCCACCTGGACTATTTAAATGGAAATTGGTTGTTATCTGGATGTGCAGGTTTCCTGTACCTGTCACCTAGCAGGCAGCAGCTGTCAGATGACTCGTTCTGGCCTTTTTGGGTGGCAGATGCAAAGTTTGGCTGCAGTGGGTCGATTTGGTTGTGTGTCTGTACAGATGCATTGAACAGTTCCCCTGATTTGATTGTAGGAAGAGTGGTCCTGACTTTTCCTCTGTCTTCGCTTCCATTTTTCTGGACACTTAATTACATTTATTGATGTAGTAGGTACCTAATAGTTCAGCTCTCGATTGAAGAGAGAAATATAATGGGCAGAAAGGGGCGTTCATAGAAATCACGTGGTGGCTGTTGAGCTCAGTATCTGAGCTGCAGACAGCTGTGTTGGAAGATGTGCTTCTTTAAAAGCGAGAGGTTTCCTTGCTTTGTAGTGAGGTTTACAGTTTTGATAGGGTTTTGTTTGTTTGCCAAAAAGGTGTCTGTGCTGCTGTTGTACTAAAAGAAACCTGAAAGCCACTGTTTGTCAGGAACACTGCAGTCTCTGAGACTTAGGAATCTCGCTGTCCAGAAATACCAGGTTCCTGGGATGGGCAGCCTGATGGCTGCCTGTTGTACAGCTCTGGGACAGAGCCTGGAGGAAATGTACCCTCCTGTTTCTGGAGCAGAAGCCACTGTAAGTCAGCGTGGTGAGGCGGGCAGGCAGCTGCTGGCGTTCAGCCTGAGTGAGGCAGAAACCTTGCAAGGTATTTCACAGGAGTACGTTATGAAGTGCTTAATTCTTCTGAATGAAACCTACCTAGGTGCATACTGTTTTTCACATGTGCAATTAGCAGTGTTTATAGATTGCCTGTTATTGAATTAACAACTGTGCTGGCCGTATCAACTCACTGCAGACCTGCCTTTTTGCTGCCAGAGACAGTGCCAGGGTTATCAACTTACACAGGCTTGGATGTGTTCCAAGTGTTTAATTATAGTGTCACGCATGCTGCTTTTTCTAGTTTCATTAGTTTATAAATGTAATATGGTATCTTATTTCTGTGATTAACACTTCATTTTGGCAGGTTAAACACGCTGGCAGAGCACCATTGATTTCTGAAATCTATTTTGTGTTCTTTGGGGATATTTTTTACACCCTGTTACCGATTTTTTTTCTTTTTTTTTTTTTCAGTTATCAGTTATTTGAAAGCCGCATCAAAAATTGTTTTGGGGCTGCAGTGTAAAGTAAATTGGTCAATCTTTACTGCTGTAAGTTTAACAAGCAGCAAAATTAATTAGATTAGATTATTGGTTCCGTGTTTTATATATTTCTGAAAAAAGTACCTTTCAGAGGCTAGGGTGTTTTCCTACAACTGTTAAGGACTTATTTTAACTACTTGTTGCCTTCACATTTTATTCTTTCGCATTCACTGGAAGGTCGGGGTTGGTTGTAGGAATGTAGTAACAGGAGTGGCATGGGGGCATGTAAATGGCCGTTAAGTTGGGCTTCTTATGAAGTGGGAAAATGCTTCTGAAACAGGTAAGGTTGGAAGGTAGGGCTGGAAGAGCTGGCTGAGTAAGAACAGTGTGGGCTTCTGGATGATCTCTGGCAAGCCACCTGGGCCCTTTGGGGGTGCTGTGCAAATGCTGGGGGCTCAGGTGAGCAGCAGGCCTAGGAGATCTGCACCTGCTAGACTATAGCACGTGTGCCATCAGGCTTCTGGCAGAGGCTCTGATCAGAGATCTCTTACTTTCCAGATTTTCCTCTTGACAAATTCCACGTTACGTTAAAAGCTTTTGAGCCCTAAAAGCAAATGTTATGGGAACAGACTTCATTCTGGTTTCTGAAATGCCACGTAGGGACTGCCCTGTCTGCGGAAGCACGGAGGATAAGACTTGGTGCTGGGCTGGGGTTGGTTATGGTGGGGTTTGTGTTTTGGATAGAGGGTTTTATGAGTCTGATAGCTGAGTCTCATTGCAGATCAGTTCCCAGAATCTCTTCTGTTGAATTCTTGGACAGATTCTTTGGCTTTGTTTTGGGTCAGATAACAGCATCAATGCAGAGAAGGGCAGTGCCGTTTGTCACGCTACTTAGAGGTAACAACACAGAGACCATAAGATGGATAGGAAGTAAATACAAAGTTCCTGACTGATTTTGGTTGACTTTCTCTTCTGGACAGTGAGAAGAGGAGATGTGTTGGCAGCGTGGAGCGGCATTCGTCCTCTGGTCACTGACCCCAACTCCAGAGACACGCAGTCGATATGCCGGAACCACGTTGTCGCTGTTAGTGACAGCGGCCTTGTCACCATAGCAGGTAGCGGACGTTCATTTTGACTGTTGCTTTTGTTGGGCTCCCCCAGTCCCCCAGTGCATTCTGTGCCCACATCTTTCTTCTTGCAGGGTGATGCTTTGCATTCCTCCAGTTAGGTAATGGTCTGTCAGTGGCAGTGTGACTAGAGAACAACTCTAGTAAGAGTAATATGATAAAATACATCACAAGATTGTAGGGGTTGGAAGGGACCTCTAGAGATTATCTAGTCCAATTTCATGTGTTTCCATTGCTTTCCCAAGTCAAGAAGCAAATGTGTGGTTACAGGTGGGAAGTGGACGACGTACCGTGCCATGGCTCAGGACACCATTGACGCTGCTATTCAGGCACACAATCTGCCTGCAGGTTCCAGTAAGACAATTGGGCTGCTGCTCCAAGGGGCTGAGGACTGGAGCCCCACGCTCTACATTAGGTTGGTCCAGGACTATGGACTTGAAAGTGAGGTGAGGCATTCTAACTGTTCATGCACTGATACTGCTGTGTTGGAGGGTACTTTTTTTTCCCCTAAAGACAATATTGGATAACATCTTAACTGATTTCTGCCTTAAAATGTTCCGAGATGATAGAGTCTCCCTTTCTTTAAGCACAGCAAACCTGTGCTACTCTTGGATCACATCTGGAGTAGAAGAGTGGAAGCACCACAGTCATTTATTTGGATATGTACATAGCAACATTGGCATTGGCTTAACTCATTCACAGTGCCAGCAGTTTCTTCTCACGCCATCAGAACCTGGTACCCTGTTGTTATTGGCAATGAGAGAACTGACAGTGAAAAATGCATATAGGCAATGTGCTTTCAGAAGCATGCTGAACTTGTTCTAAACTCCGTAGGTGGCTCAACATCTGGCTTCTACTTATGGTGACAAGGCTTTTGAGGTGGCCAAAATAGCCCAAGTTACAGGAAAGAGATGGCCTATCGTTGGAAAACGCCTTGTGTCTGAGTTTCCTTATATCGAAGCTGAGGTATGTGGAAAAACTGCATCACACTTGAGCACTTCCTGGGAATGAAGCAGATTCTAGAGGTCATCCCATTCTGAAAAATAGCTTCATAAGCCCTTTCCTTTGAGACTCAAACGCACCTGACCACTCTTAGAGAAGAACTTTTTTCTAATATCCAACCTGAAATAAATGTTTTAATAGGAACATATAATATTCAGTGTATCTAATATGCGCTCATTATGTTTTTTCCTTGTCTTACTCCTTTAGGTCATCTATGGAGTGAAGGAGTATGCCCGCACTGCTGTGGATATCATCTCCCGCCGCACTCGCTTGGCCTTCCTGAACGTGCAGGCTGCTGAGGAAGCTCTGCCAAGAATCGTAGATATCATGGGGAAAGAACTTCACTGGAATGAGCAGAAGAAAAAGGTACAAAGGGCTTTTTTCATCTGGAAGTGTTTTGCTTTTTTAAGTAGTTTCCATGTTAACAGTTGAAAATAATTGAATGGGAAACATCAGTGGTACTTTCTTCCTGAGAGGATGATGTGTTTGGTGTTACTTCGTTTTGAAGTCTTCATCAAAATAGCTGTGAGATGAGTTGGTGTTGGTTGGGGTGGAGGGGAAAGTACTCCCTGACTTTAAAAATGTGACCCACGTGGCATTACTGTCCTATTCCTATTAACAGTTTTGTTCAGTGTCACTTCTATGGATTCATCTCAAAAGAGAACTTTGCAATCTGTATCACTTTTTTTTTTTTTTTTTTTTCTTTTCCCTCCATAGAATCACAGAATGGTTTGGGTTGGAAGGGATCCATAAGATCATTCAGTTCCAACCCCCTGCTGTGGGCAGGGACCCCTGCCTCTAGCCCAGGATTCTCACAGCCCCATCCAGCCTGGCCTTGAGCCCTCCCAGGGAGGGGGGCATTCACAACCTCACTGGGCGACCTGCTCCAGTTTTGAAAAGCGATGATACAGCGTTTGTTAATTCTTGTTTTGTTTCCTCAGTTATTTTAAAGGTCACTGCTGCCTTTGCCCTGGTAGTGGCTCAGTGCTCGTACAGACAGTGTAACCCTAAAAGCATTTAAACAGAAATCAGAAGTCTTTACTAGGCTTGATATCCCTTTTCAATATTAAAAGGTGCCAACATTCAACTTCTTAATGCTTTTCAGCTCAGTTTTTGGACCTGAGGTAAATTCTTGTGAAGTGGAAGGAGCAAATAAATTGTATGAGAAACTTGTTCTTCTTCAGATATGCGAAGACTTTTCTTTTTGGTCGTAGGAAGAACTTGAAGCTGCGAGGAAATTTCTGTATTACGAAATGGGCTACAAAGTAAAATCCGACCAATTGACAGACAGCTCTGAAATCACTCTAGTGCCTTCAGATATTGAAAGGTGAGTAAAATCAGAGATTCCTGAGTTGCTGGGTGTTAGCAACATCGAGTGTCGTTGTTCTCCACTGATAGTCCTTATCCTGCAGGTACAAGAAGCGGTTCCACATGTTTGACAAGGACAAGAAGGGGTTTATTACTATCCTGGATGTGCAGCGTGTCCTGGAGGTGAAGTTTCCTTCTGTTTCTTCAATTTCATTTTTAAGCCTCTCATCGAAATTGCAGCGTGGCATAAATAGTGCTGAGCAGTGCAGTTGATGTACTTTGTTGTCTGTTGAACGAGTCCAGATTGCAAAGCACAGTGCACTGCAGATCTGAGTTTGTTTTTTTAATACAGAAATTAATTCTATTGGAAGTGAGGTGGTTGTTCTGTGGAAGGGCTGATTGAAGTTATGTACCTACCTGACCCTGACTCTGTTAAAAATGGTTTGTTTGTTTTTTGTCTAGAGCATCAGTGTGCAAATTGATGAAAAAACACTTCACGATATTCTGAATGAAGTAGACCTGAACAAAAACGGGCAGGTTGAGCTCATTGAGTTTTTGCAGGTAGGTATTTCTCCATTCCAAAGACACTGTAACTTTCATAACTGTGGGCAGAGGTGTTGAGTCCCCCTTCTCCTCCCGTGTGGAAGAACTGGCTTGGAGAGGAGGTGAGTGCTGCCTGGGTGCTGTCCTCGTGTTGATGCTGTTTGCCAGACTGCAAGACAAAAGCCGCATGAACAGCTGGTTTCAAGCACCTTCCAAATTCAAGGATCTTTTTTTCTGTGCAGCAGCAATTAACCCAAAGAACAGGTCGCATTTTCAAAGTACGCCACTGTGCTGATCTGAGCTTGGCTTTTTTATATGGAGATTATGTTTAATTATATTCCAAGTAAGATGGAAAAGCTTGGAAGGTATGTTGTAGTTATGCACACTGACACCTACCTGACCCTGTTAAAAATGATTACAGTGTTCAAAACAGCTTGGAAAGCTATAAAGAAAGAGCTTTTGGCTAGAGCACATGCAGTCCATGTTATCCCATTGTAACCCCTGCATTGAGAAGCGACGCCTCCGTTTGGATGAAGAACATTACATTGGAAACCTTACGTCTGCTGTTTGCAGGGCTTTAAAATAGGAAAATTAAAGGTGCAAACTGAAATGCTTGTCCTGCTCCTCTTGGGTATGTGATTTGCTAGCCAGCTGCGTTCTTGTGGTGTCTTTCTTGGTGTGGCATTTCAAGTGAGTGCCACATCTTTCCTACATGGTGGCAATGATGAATGCTGAACATGAGATAAATTAATGCTGGGGATTTTGGTCAGTGTCAGCCCTTTCTTCACTGTGTCAAGTTAAACAAACAAGATCAAGGCAGAGGAAATGGTAATTGTCTCTCTTGAGATGAGCTGCAGATAAGAAGAGAATCGTTGAATCTAAATGCAGAAAATTTTCACAGGTTGTGCCCAGCATTAGAAAAAAGGTCTGTTTATTTACCTAAAACGCAGCGAGTTAGCTGGGTAACTGAGAGGTACATTAGTTTTAAGATAAAAGAAAAGCTCCCCAGGGCCATCTTACTGAAGCAATTGCAAGAGGAAATCACAGGTGGCTTTCTGACTGTTAGGAAGGGTCTCCCTCTTGTGTCCCTTTGCATGTGGAAACTTCAAATCAGGGAGGAAAAAATCCCAAAGCACTCACTGTGGTGGCTTGGGTAAGCGCTTGGATACGCTGTGGTTAAGAAGTCCAAGGAATGCAGCTGCTGTGGATTTCTTATTTTGCTTTACTCTGGTGAACAGTCTCATCAGGAGGTTCCTGCCCCAAGTCACAAAGCTTCTAAAATACAAGTGTCAGCTTGCTGTTTTGGTGTGGTTGCAGAGTTGCTCTACTTCAGCTGCTCCAGGCTTGTCCTCAGTGTTTCCCAGTGCACTCCTGTCGTGCAGGGAGCTGCTGTGCACCAAAAAGCGCCGTGGGAAGCGTGCTGATAACACCAGCAGCAGGTTGCCATGGAAGGAGCAAAATACACGTGGTGTTTGTAGAATTTTTTAATGGATCTGTTAAGCCAGTTCCCAATACTTTTGTGTTTGCTCTCTGAAAACTTTCGAGTAATTACATTGCGCTGCCAGAACGCTTGTGGAAACGGTGTGCAAATATTTGTGGACGTTTATGTTGGAATATAGGAACACGTTGTATCAGAGTGGCTGCCTCCTTGTGCAGGTGGGAGCAGAGCAGTGCCAAGTGGCTGCGTTTGACCAGCACAGCCCAGCAGCCTGCCTCAGTTGCCTTGGGAGAGCAGCTCAGCGGCGCTCACAGATGTGTTTCACAGATGGAACAGACCGAACTGATAAGCATTTTATGCAGACAGGTTGTTCTGATTGAAAACTTGAGCCATTTTTGCTTTTACTCACACCTGCTTTTTACTGTTACCGCCCATGTGTTTCCTCAGGTGGTCACACACGGTGGTCCCCTGGCACAGGGAGCTGCGTGGTGGCAGTGATCGCTTCTCTGAAGGCTTGCCAATGGAAGCTCTGTTCTTGTGGTGGTGCCAGAGGGTCAGCCTGCTCCTCCACAGAGCATGCAGCACAGTGGGAAAAGCCACAGCACTGGTTGTGGAGTTTGTTGTAGGGCAGAGTGAATGGGAGTGATGGCAGGGCTGCTCCTCTCGGAGCCTTGCTGTTGGTGTGGGTTGCTGGGGAGAGCAGCCAGAGGGATGCCCCAGGCCTCTGCTCCCTGTCTGCAGCATCTGCCTTCCTTGGGGCTCACACAGTGACCAGAATGCCCCCAGCAGGTGTGGAGGTCCTTCGGCCTCAGCTGGGTCTGACCCTTTCCCTCCTTGCAGAGTCATTCCTGTTTCTGAACTGCAGTACCAACATACAGAGGTTTGGCTGCAGAAGTAATAGACTTTCCTATAGAAGGGAAGAAGTCTGAAGGGTTCCTAGTGCTCACTGTGTGTCAGAAACTGTTTGGTGAGTGCTGGTTGCTTTGCATAGTGGTCTTTGACAAGCTGACTGTCTGTAATTTCAACTCTAATGCTCACTTTATCCTTGGGATAAAGAAGAATTAACTAAAATCTTAGCACTAGCGTGTTTTAGTTAAGGTGGAGCTGAGTCCAGTTTCAAGGACTTAAGGGCAAATTAGTTTTAAAAGTCTATAATACAGTTTGGATTTGAAAGAGTTGTGGGAGTCAAGTATGCTGCCTCTGCAGAAAAGAGTGTCTGTGAATGGGAGGAGTACGAGTCGGGGTTAGTGCGGGATCGGGAGTGACGTCCCTCTGTTACTTCAGACTGAGAGGGGAATAGGAAAAAAGCGAGGGTGAAGCTGGGTTATCCCACATGGTGAAACATCACTGAGAAAGCACTGCTGTTAGGGATGCCTGTGCTGTTCCCGCAGGGGTCATACCCTGCAGAAATACCGATAAATGTCGAGGAGCTATGACGTGGGTTCTTTGCAAAGCGTGCAGCAGCGGCCGTGCCGTGAGTGGGGCCGAGCCCTGCCGAGGAGCTGTGCCACCCACAGGGGAAGCTGACTGCTGCTCTCCGTGTCTTTCAGCTGATGAGTGCCATTCAGAAGGGCCACGTCTCCGGCAGCAGGCTGGCCGTGCTCATGAAGACGGCGGAGGAGAACCTGCGGCAGCGCGTGGTGATCCCGGTGGACCGCAGCGGTGGAGGGCTGTAGCTGCACAGCTCTGCTCCTGCCTGCACCTGCTGACAAACATTCCAGTGCTCTCGATTGCCCTTGCTTGATCAAGGTGACTGGTATCTGTCCATCGCTGTAGCTTCTGTAAAAACATGGGTGCTTTTGTTTCTGTACTAATGGCTCTTAATACTCCAGTATGTGGCCTTTTGGATTGGGTGTGCTGTAGACGGATGAGTTCATCCACAGGAGTTCAGGAATGTGGTCTGGAGAGACCGGTGTGCACACAGCACGTGGGCACGTACTGCCTTGCTCGTTAACTTCTATATCACCTTTACCTTTAAAAAAGAAAAAGTGAATCCTGCCTTCAAAGAGAGCGTTGCACTGCGATTTGCAAAGAGGCGTTTAGTATTTAAAAACTGCTGATCTGTCTGCTTCAACAAAGGGCAGCTGGTGCCTGGGATGAGAGAGCTCTGTCAAAGGAGCAGAACTTCACCTTCTGGGGGCACTGGGCACAGCGAGGAGCAGGCCTGGCTGGTGCTTGGCCAGGCACAAACATCAGCAGTACAGAGCTGGGAAACAGCACGTTGCCTCGGCACCCAAACTACTAGCAGCTAGGGGACAGCTCTCCTTCCTCCCAGATTCATAGAAACGAGCTCCCTTTAGTCAGCAGTGTTCTTTCACAGGCAGTGTTTTATGCTGCAGAGCACTCCATGCTGTCTCCAGTTTGGGACGAATACTGGTGATATGTTAAATACGTTGGGTTTTGGTAACATAAGTCTTAATTTATTTAAAAATTCTCACTTTGTTGTGTGTTCTGCTGGGTTTTCTGTAGAAGTGCAAGAGTTGTGTTGTTTTCTGTGAGGACTGAAAGCTTGGGAGCAGCCACCCATGGGGGCTGAGCTCAGCGTCGGGTGGAGCACCCCCACCTGATGCAGAACCAGGGAGAACAGGAGGGGGGTTTATTCATCACTTCATCCTCAGATTACTTGAGTAGAAATACCAGCTGACAGTACCAGTCCCTCTGTTCTGAGGGCTCAGGATTTCTCCTGATGTAAAAACGATATTTTAACTGATGTCATCATTTTTGCTCCTGGAAACATCAGTGCAGTAACAGCCAGCAAAAATTGGTTCTGCATCTTAAGGGAAAATGATTGCACGCATGAAGTGGAGGGGCTGAGTACCGGTGTGTAGCTGAGGCAGTGGGATGTTTGGGGCTGGAGAGGGAGACTGCTCCTAGAAATAAACAAAGCACAAGGCTTTGAAAATCAGATCTTTAAAACAGAACAGAAACAAGGGCGAGCATCACCTGGGCCTCTGTCAGTCTACACCACTGATAGCATGTCTCCAGGTGTCTCTCCAGAAGTACTGTCTCAGATGCTTTCTAAATGGTTCCTGCACGTTCAGTTGATGTTGTAGAGCTGCTGTGTAGCAGAGCTGTGCTGAGTGCTGCCCTGCAGCCCATGGCAGCGCTGGGGAAGTGTTTCTGATGACATGCTTTGTGGATGCTTTCTGTTGTCAGTTGTTTTGAATGTGTTCCAATACATTTGAGTAAAATGTGCAAATACTCTGTGCTGCTTCACTTTTCTAAAAGCCTTCTGCGATAAGAACGTGGTGAGAGGTTTGACATGGTGCACATCAGTGCTCATCCCTTGTGCTCAGCAGCAGCAGGGCAGGGTGGGGCTCTGTGGTTCACTGTATTATTTAAACATGTGTATCTGTTAAGTACTGAGACCTTTTCCAGGCCGCGTTTAAAGAGAAACGTTTAAAATATTTAATAACTTTTGTACAGTTTGAAGACAAATTCTCTTCCACCCCTTTGTAAATGGAACTGTTAAGATTTAACGCTGCACGTTTCCCTGTGACACCAGGATGTTCTGCTTTGCACCCGCGGTGTCCTTCGCCCCCTGTTTGGTGCTGCTGCATGCTGTGTGACTTTGGGGCTTTGCTGCCTACTCGTGCCCTCCATAGGAGTTTGCTTTGCACCGTGGGTGCTTTGCTGTCGTGGCACAGCAGGGTCTTGTGTGGCTGAGTGTTGGCCCGCAGCTGCTCACTGCAGCACCTCAGCTCTGCTCCCAGAAGGTTGTGAGGTGCTTGGTGGGTGCTTTCAGCCTGCTTGGCTTTTTTGTCCCTTGCCCCTCTGCTTTTCTCCACTGAGTGCTGGCCGTGTCACCGCCCTGCTTTGCTCTGGTCCCGGGTGGGTGCCTGGCTTTGCAGGGAGCGTGCACACGTGTGTGTGAGCACACACACGTCTTACCCCAGCACCTGCTGTGCTTTGCTGGGGGGATGCTCTGTGCTGAGCCGTGCGGTGCTGTTTGAGGCTGGGTTGTCGTTTTTATAACTGTCCTGGTGTTTTATTGCCGTTATTTATTACTTTTGATATCCAGAATGAGCCGCATGCATTTGTGGAGCAATAAGAGGATGTATTTAATGTGCCTTGTTTTTGACTGGGGAAGAACTGAACGCATGAATCAATAAAGGCGATGAAACGCGCTCCGTTCCGCGGCACTTTGTTACGGCGGCCACAGGAACAGCTGCAGCACGGCCCGAACAACTTCTTCCACAGGACAGGAGCGCTCCCCAGCACCCGTGGCATCACCGTGACTGTGCCCGCTGATCCAGAGCGGCGTTAGGGCACGGGGCTGCCTCCCTTTGTGCTGCTCCAGCCTTCAGAAGTGCTGATTTATTGCAGCCTGTTCCCCACAGCCCGCCTCGCAAACACGGTGCGGAATATCGTCGCAGTGTTAATATTGAAGCGCCGATGCTCGGACTGGGTGTTCCCTGTGCCAGTCTGCTGAGAGAAAACACTGCTCACGAAGAACGAGCTTCGCTGCGATGTAACGCTGCTTCCCACTGTAAGGAGGAGTCCTCACATCTCGCTCCTTCCCTGGTTTCGCTGCCTGGCACGGAGCACAGCTCCCAGTCCTGCAGGCAGGTCTCTCACCGTGCCACCGCTGCGCCTGTGTGCTGCCTTCCTCTTCCTTTTTCCCTCCCTCTCTCCACATGAAGGCAGAGTGTAAATTCTGCCTTTACCTTGCTCACTTGTGTTTTTTTCACAGCAGTCTCCTGCGAGGACAGGCCACCTGTGCCAGGTTATCCGCTCGCCTACGAGCGGGGAGGGATTGCTTAGTGCAGAACTTGGGGCGTTCCTGAGCGTTGCTGCGTGCAGGGCTGAGCTCAGTGCCAGGGCTGGGCACGGGGCTTTGTCCCCCTGCGTGGCTGTGGCCCTGGGGGCACCCTGTGTGGTTCCAGTTAGGGAACCACGGTGAATTTGGTGCTGGTCAGCAGCCATCACCCGTGTGTCTGCGTGCTGTGGCTGTACGGCAGCCCCTGGCAGCAGTGCAGCCCCGTGCAGGCATTTCCCTGCTCCCCCCCTCACTTTGGTGCTGGTTTGTTTGGCCGCGGCGCTCCTGATTTCCGCATCTCTGCAATTAACTGATTTGCAATTCATTCTTATGCAAGCTGAGTTTCCCCTGTCCAAGTCGAGAAGCTGTAAATCTTACATCTATTGAACTGACACCGGAATATATTTCATTTTGCCCCATGAATCACTTGCCAGCCTCAGCGCAGAAAAATGGCAAAATTATGGTGTGGTGTGTTTTCATAAATTACCGCTTTTTCTCAGCTCCCCACCCCCCCCCAATTTGCGCCGTGATGCTGTGCGGGCGCTGGAGTTCCTTGGAGGCGGTGGGAGGGGCGGGCGGGGGGAGCTCAGAACTCTGCCCGGATAACGCGTTTCCCATCCGTGCGTGGACGTTTCTGTTGCAGGGCCGTCGGTGTCCGTGCCCGCTGCGTCCCATTGTTGGCAGCCCGGCGTTCCCCGCTGCGCTGCCGCCCTCTGCCGCCCGCTGTGCCGCCCGGCCGGGCCCACGCGGGGCCGCCGTGGGCTATCAGCCGCGCTCAGATGGCGATGCGTGACATCCGCGGCGGCGGCTGAGGACCGTCTCTATTGTCCGGTTTGATTGCCTGAATCAAACTGATTTACGGCAAATCCATCTGAGCTTTGATAAATCTATTACAGTTTCATTTCGCTGATTTCATTAACGTGAATAAAACCAGCCGTGCTTTCTGCATAACTGCCTTTTAATGGCTTGGCCCTGTCACCTGCCTGAATATTAATCCCCCTGACTTATTGCTCCACAGAGGGAATGAGTAATGGGTATTTGAATGTGATCAGCACAGTACAATGCAATTAAGGGAGCAGTACTGTTCTGTGCCTTTAATCCTGAACTAATTTGAATTGCAGTTTGATAGCACAGTGAATCCTGCATAATTACGTAGGGTGCATATTAAACTCTGTGACAAACCGGAGAGCTTTTAGCCATCGCGGCGGACGGCGGAGGACCGCGGGCGGACGGACGGAGCTCCGCAATTAGCAAGCCCCTCTTGGAGCGCGTGCACGCGCGTCCCTAACGAGAGGCAGCGGTGCGCGCGTCCACCCAAGTCTGCCACGTTCCCATTGGGGCTGCTGACCCCAGTGCCGTTCCCCGCAGCCCTCCTATGCCCACAGCCCCAGGAGGGACCCACGGTGGGACCCGAACGGAGCTGCAGCCCCAAAACCGTGTGCGCCTTCATGTTCCGGTGCCGCACCCTGCACTTTGTCGTGGAGTTCCCGTGTTCTCAGCACGCGGTTTTGGTGCTCTGATTTCCCCGCCTGGCTCGGTTTCCCACCCGCTCGCCGTCAGCTCATGATGCGTGCTCAAGTTGTGTTGTCGTCTGGTCTTTATCTCAGATCGCAGCGCTTCTGGCGGGCAGCAGCTCGCGGTGGGCACTGTGCTGTGTCACTGCGATCCTCGGCCCTTGATCCATTCGGAATGAAAGATGTGAGTGATGTTTGTGCTCCACAGTGCAACGAGTGCCTTTCAGCGATCCAACGCTGCAAAAACAGCAATATGTTTTTGAATCCCCCCCTCTCCCCTCCCCCCACCAATCCCAGCCAGCGAGGGCAGCGTGTTGCTTGGGCTAAGGCTGGGCTGTTAGCTAAATTAAGCCATTGTGACTCAAAATCCTCCTTTAATAAGGTTCATGCTGTCTACAACTTCATCATTTTCTGCTGAATGATAATTACTTTATTCAATCATGTTCAAGGTTTTAGTGAAAGCTAGCATTGATTGATTAACTTCAATTACCATGCTTACATTTGCATAGATAAAAACTGCTTTTCAATTTGTGAGTGGCACGCTGGTGGAAACCCTGCGCCGATATTTGCATTTCAATGTGGATAGTGAAGAATAAAGGTGGAAAAGAGGTCTGATCAGTGCTAAGCCCTTTCTGCTTCAGTGCTTAAGCATTTTTCCATAAACACTCCTGTTATGATGTTAGTTTGTTCCAGGCGCTGCGGGCTGCTGTGGTCCCGGCTTCCAGTGGGACAGAGCTCTCCTGTCAGTACCTGGAAAAGTTGGTCCTCCCGTGCGGGTGAGCCCTGCAGAGCTGTGCAGCAGCAGTCCCGTGCTGCCTTCGCTGTGCACTGCGCGATTGATGGGGCTGAGAAGTCGATCCAGTTCCATCCGCCGTCAGCGAGCGTTAATTGCTGGCAGCAGTCAGCCACCTCTTGTTTCCCTATTTCTCCTCTCTGTAACATTTCCCTGAGCTGCGTGGAAAACAACCTGAGATATTTCAAGCTGCTTTTAACCCGGGTGGCTGCACACGATGCCCAGAAACACAACCAAACGAGAGCGGCATCTCCGAGGCGTGCCACAAAGCAGAAACCGGCTGCAGGGTGTGGGCACGGGGTGGGCTGTGTGCTGCTGCTGAGCCCGCCGTGGGCCCGCAGCTCTCCGGAGGACTTGCCCATGCTCACACCATCATCACTGTCTGCTCCCATAACCTTCTCCAGATGGTGACACGAGCAGATGACTTCAGCAAGAGAGATCCCAGTGAAGCGCAGCGTGCCGTGGTGTCGCAGCGGATGGGGTTTTTTTTCTGGATTTCACAGGTTTTCGTGCTTCTCCAAAAGGCACTTTGTGAACTTGCCTTTGCGGCAGAAGCCAGGGGACGATGCCAGCGCTTGGAACGGGAGCGTCAGGAATCCGTGCTCTGTGAAGAACGCAGCCAGAGTGCGAATTTCATCACGGGTCGTGGGGCACCGGGAGAGAGAGGGGAGGGAGGAAGTCAGAGCTTTTGTAACAAGCCTTCTTTGAACCCCAGAGCTCAGCTTTTCCTTTTGGCTCAGCGTGCTGTGCAGTATGTATACGCATTAGGTCCGAGGTGCTGTTTTCATCTCTATCAGCCAGCTACCAAACCAGGGCCCACCTAAAACCAAGTGCAGCAGCACTCCCCATTGAGAACTACATGAAGCCGAAGCACTGTTGCAGCTTTTCTGTGAGCCATAAAATAACTTCTGCCAAGAAGGAAATGCAGTGTCGGAGAGCCCAGGGCCCGCGGGTGCGAGCACAGACACACAGCTCCGTGGTGGTTTCCTTTTGCCTCAATACGTGGCCCTTCAAATTAAGCACAGTGAGATGTTGGGCAGAACGGTGCCGTATTTGATATTAAGGCGACCGAACAATAGGAAGTCATCAGTTTGTTTTCTAGATCCTAATGCAGCGGTTGCCATAAGAACACAAATTATGTGTACATTTTAATGCGTCTATGCTTCATAATTATGCATGGTTGTATGCTGTTATAATTGACATAAAATATAAAACAGGTCAGAGAGCAGCTATTAAAACTATTCTTCATTTTGCTTGCTGACAGTTAGCAGCATCAATGCCTGCTGCATTTAATGGGACCGTACGGGGAATGCAGAGATAGCTCTATGATTTCAGCTGTACGAAAGCCTCCAGAACTCGCAACCCAATTATTTCCTGCAGTGTCTCAATGCGAGCTGTACCACTTTATTTGGAACGCATTTGTTTTCAGATTAAACAATTGAGCTGCATTAAATCAGCGCAAAGGGGACAGCCATAAAACTTTGGGATGTGTTTCGCAGAGGTCGTTGTGTTGGGTTAAAAATTATCCCAGGAGCAATGATTTTCTGCCAGCCAGGATAAAAAACAGCATCGGAATTGTGCTAATTCTGCACAGTTATTGTAATCACTGGAGTAAATCCTAGCGAGGAGCTGGGCTGCAGGGCTGCCCTTCCCTCATCGCAGAACAACTGAAAGCTGCAAAGCAGAAGGGAAAGGATGGGCACGTGGATGCCCCTCCTTTTGGTGATGGTGGTGAGGACAGGACATCAGGGCACAGTCTGCCCCATTTTTGACTCGTTATTGATCACTGTGCAATAATGGCCAAGGGGCCGTGCTCAGCTGTGGGTGTTCAGACTTGGGGTGGAATGCATGCTGTATGTGGCCTGTACGTTGGAATAAATCCCTCTTGGAATCAGGCAGGAGGGCAGCATGCAACCTTGGCTGGGAACACGCGTGATGTGTGTGTCTGGGAGCACTGCTGGCCCGGCCCACCGCAGTGTGGAGGGTTGGCTGTGGTGCACTGGGGACGATGGACACGGAGCAGTTATGTCGAGCTGTGCTGTACCAGGCTGAATTGCAGTGATTGCGGCTGTTGAGGCTGCCTGTGCTTTGCATTGCTGCACACATGATTCAGGTGGTGCTAAAATCAATTGGGAGAAGTGTGAGCACCTAATAAACATTGGCACTCCTGTGTCTCATGTGCTAAGTCTGTTTAGAGACTGGATGTGTCAGGGCACTGGTAATGGACGTCGGAGAACCTTTCGGTTCCTGTTGGCTGCTTCAAGCCCAGTTCTTGGGCAGGGGCTGAAAGTTATTGCCCATTTTGTGCCATATGAGGAATAAGCTCAGTGTGATTTCCAAAGATGAAAGCAAACACATCCCAGAAATAACCATCAGTGTCCATGTGAGTGCCTTACGGGCACCGTCTGATGCAATGAGCTGGCTGTGGAGCACAGAGGGTTTTGTGGCTGCCCTTCCCCAGAACTGGACGCAGTACTCCAGGTGAGGCCTCGCCAGGGCAGAGCACAGGTAAGGATCACCTCCCTTGACCCGCTGGCCACGCTCTTTTTCATGCACCCCAGGATGCCATTGGCCTCCTTGGCCTCCAGGGCACAGTGCTCATGGCCAACCTGTCACCCACCAGAACACCCAGGTCCCTCTCCTCAGAGCTCCTCTCCAGCAGCTCATCCCCAGTCCGTATCGGTGCACACAGTTATTCCTCCCTAGGTGCACGACCCAACACTTGCTCTTGTTAAACCTCATCTGGTTTCTGACTGCCCAGCTCTCCAGCCTGTCCAGGTGTCGCTGAATGGCAGCACAGCTTCTGACATGTCAGCCATTCCTCCCAGCTTCATATCATCAGCAAATTCCTGAGGATGGACTCTATCCCCTCGTCAAGGTCATTGATGAAGATACAGAACAGGACCGGACCCAGCACCAACCCCTGAGGAACACCACTAAGTACAGGCCTCCAAATGCACTCTGCACCGCCGATCACAGCCCTCTGAGCTCTGCCAGTCAGCCACTTCTCACCCCACCTCACCATGCACTCATCTATTCCACACCTCCTCAGCTGGGCTCTGGGGTGCTGGGGCTCTTCCTCAGTGCCGTGACCATGAAACCTTCCAACGGAGCACTCAGATTGCTGCCTCCTCAGCTGGGGAATCCAGCGATGAGCTGAGCCGTCCTGCGGGCTGCTCATTCCCGCAGGCTTTGCCTCTCCTGTCCTCAGGCACAGCTTTACCCTCCCAGTCCTCTGAAGTAAAGACTGAGAAGCATATAAAAGCTTCGGATTCCATTACTGTAAAATGCATCAGAAAAGTGTTGAGCTAGGTAATTACCTTAATCCAACCGAAATAGTTGGTCACAATATACATTAGATGAGCATCTGGAGTCAGATTTGAACATGCAGTCAACCTGAACAAAATTAGCTCAGCAATAGTGGTCTGGATTTCTTAATTAGTTCTCGGTGACAAGAACATTTAATGTTTGCAAAAGTCAAGTGCAAATTCTACAAGTGACACCATTTGAGAAGACTTGGGGAGGCTGAATTAAGCCTGGCGTGGTGCCCCACTGTCAGCTGCAGCCTCTGCTGCCCTCATTTAATCCTCTCTGCCAGGGTTCCTTTAAACTTCTATATCCCGAACCACAGTAAAAAGTAATGGTATGATTAACTTCGTAGTAATAACCTATTGCATTGAAAGTACACATTTAACTCTGATTTTCACTGAACTACACAGAAGCTGAAAATATAATAGCATTTCCCAGCCGGCTGACGGTACGTTTTAGTGCACTGTAATTGGCTGTCTTGGCTTGTCTTGGTTTAATAACGTGGATGGGATTCATGGAAAAGCTCAGTGGTCACTTAGCAATTGTTTAATTCCTGTAACGTTGTTTTCTGAGTTAGAAAATTATCGCTCTTCAGCGCTGTTAGATATTTCTGAGGTGCCGTTGGGATGTGTGGCACACGGCACAGTCCCGCTGAACTCACAGGTTAATGACTTCCTGAAGGAAAAGGAATACAAAATGGCACTTCTGTGTGAAAGAAGCGTTTTTGTCCGTTTCAGTGTACAGAAGCTCTGTATCACTGAGTTTTTACTTTTCTAGAAAGGAGGTGCAGATCTGTTGGCCCAGCAGAGCTGAACCACGCTGTGCCATGGCGAGCACGTGTGTACTGATGGCAGAGATGGCAGCAGCTTAAGCTTGCTTCAAAATCCTGCCCTGTCCTTCCATACCTGGAAAGAGAAAAGAGGAAAACCAGAAATCAGTGTCACACCAGCACCTAAACATGCCCTGCTGGAAACTGTGCTGTCTCTTCAGAAGTTATTGCCCCAATATGCAGAAAGATTCTGCGAGTTCGGCTTTCTGTAAAATGTGAGGAGGAGACTGAAGGAGAATTAGCTGGGATCATTGCCTGTATTTCTTAAGGCTTTTCAGCTTTTGGAGTGAGAGGCAAAAATCTGAAGCACGGTGTGATGACCTAGGGAGGAATAACCTCATGTACTGGTACAGGTTGGGGATGAGCTGCTGGAGAGGAGCTCTGAGGAGAGGGACCTGGGTGTCCTGGTGGATGACAGGTTGGCCATGAGCACTGTGCCCTGGAGGCCAAGGAGGCCAATGGCATCCTGGGGTGCATTAAGAAGAGCGTGGCCAGCAGGTCGAGGGAGGTGATCCTTACCTGTGCTCTGCCCTGCTGAGGCCTCACCTGGAGTACTGTGTCCAGTTCTGGGCTCCCTGGTACAAAACAGACAGGGATCTGCTGGAAAGAGTGCAGCAGAGGGACACAAAGCTGATAAAGGGTGTGGAACAGCTCCCTTATGAGGAAAGGCTGAGAGAGCTGGGGCTGTCCACTCAGCTCCGCAGCTTCACGGGATGGCAGCGCTGGGGAACTGAGACAGAAAGCAGAAGTGCTTCCAGGGCTTTGCTGCCACACACGGAGCTCTATGCTGATGGCACCGTGTGGGCAGGGACACCTTCCTCTTCCAGCCACACATCTGATGCTTCCAGCACGCTTCACAAAGCCAAGGGGAGAGTCCCGTGTGAACGATCCGGGCGGGCTGAGGGCAAAGGGAAGGAGCTGCTTTGTTCAGGTCGGCTGCTCCTGTCAGCAGGGTTTGCACGGGCTCGGTGCGGACCTTGCTCTGCATATCTGTGGCCTCCAACAGATCTTTCCTCTTTCAATTTGTATCCCCGAGTTCAACCCCCATAATCTGCAGCGAATCGGCGTTATGAAATGCCACGGCGTTATGGCGTGCTCGCAGAAACATTTAAGTTGAATAAAATTCTGGGTTCTCGACCACTCTTTCATTCAGCAATGGACCTGAATTGTGACATCTTTTGTCGAAGACATCTTCCAAAAAACACAGCAATTTCTGCAGGAGAAATTAGATTGTCTTTTAAAGTAATATAACAGTTGTGCAATTTTTGCCTTTTTGACCCTTCTTATTTCCTCTGGGTTTTAAGTAGAGGCCTCCAATTTAAAACCTATTATACTCCAGAGGCTGCTTCCACCCTCTCGGCAGTGTGGCCACGCTGTAGTCCCTGCCCTGTTATTTTAACACTTGTTGGCTTTGCTTTGCATCACCCTTTATTTACGAACATGTGGTGTGTGCACGCTGCCTTCTGTACGTTAAATGCCTGCACGTTAAAGCAGGCACTGCTTTATGCTTTATGCAGTGCCTCCTATCAGCACGCTGCCTCGCAAAGAAAAGCAGCGCTGATTATTTTTAGCAGCAGTGTGAGAGTACCCATGCTTCTTAAAAATAAAAAGTAAAAGCAATGACAGATGAAATGTAGCGTGGAAGAAAATATTCACATGGAATTTCTCATTACTTTTAGACAGAAAGAAACCCATGAGTGCTGGCACCAGGTGCTTTTCTACAGCCTGCCTTGGGCAGACATCTCCACCAGCTCACATCACTCAGGGCTCAATCCAGCCTGGCACCTCCAGGGATGGGGCACCCACAGCATCTCTGGGCACCCTGTGCCCGTAGCATGCAGCAGGGCTTCAAAGAAGCACACACAACTTGAGTGATGTCCAGCATCAATCCATAGCCCGCCCCGTGCTTGCAGTGTCAGTCCCCTTTGCTGCAGACCTGGAAGGCCTTACAGCACCGTACAGGGTGAGCGGTGCTGGCAGCATGCACTCGAGAAGCTGATGTGACTGAGGACCTGTTAGAACTCAAATATTAATAATATAATAAGCTATAAATTAGTTATTAAGGTTTTGATCCACTGAAGTCAACGGCACATTTTTCACTCACTTCAGTGGCAGGAAGGACGAGCCCTGTGAGCATCACATCGTGTTTAAATGGATGATGTTGTGAACTGTAATACTTTTAAAAGCAAAGGGAGTGCAAAGCAGGGCAGCACTATGCTAATCTGCAGCTGGAAGCCAGATAAACCAACAGCAACGAGCCCCATCCCTTAGCTGCTGTTCAGGTTTCCCCTTCTCCTGCTTCTCAGATGGCTGGGGCAGGGTGAGCATGCTATGGGGTTCCTACTCTGGTGCCATTTATCACTCCCTCGCTGCTGCCATCAGCTCCCACAGCTGCAGATGACAGCTTTCCTGGGCTGCAAACACTGGGGGCCTCTGCTGGAGGTGTCCCCCAGAGATGGCCAGGACTGGTGGCCATGGAGGTTTCCTTGCAGGACTGTGCACGCAGCAGACCTCCAGCCCAGCAGCACCCCTGGCAGTGTGCGGCAGTGCCACATCCACGCCTGTGCCATGTCCTGTGCCCATGCTGGGCCCCTCCTGCCCTCATCCTTGAGCTCTGTTGGCAGCGCAGCATGCTGCTCCCCATCTGGCCACGGGCCTGTGTGATGTCCTCCTCCTTTTTCTGGTGAGCTCTTTAAGCTCTGGTGTTTTCATAGTGCACATAATGTTCCCTCACACAAAACAGACAGAAAGGAAAAAAGCAGCATTTTTCAGCTTGTTTTCCCATTGCAAATTGACTGGGCACACGTTGTTGAACATTTCTTTGCCAGATTTCCATATACTGATTGTATTGCCGAGTGCCTGCAAAAGCTGTCCAGCTAGAAAAGAAGAATAACCCCCCCCCCACACACACACACACAAATCAAAACATCAAAATCAAATGGTAAACTCTGCATTCTTCCCACAGCTTCATTTAACTTTGCCTCTGTTCTTTTAATGTTTAAGTAGGGTTGCTGAGATAAAGCTAGGCAATAGCAGGAAGAGTTCTTGTTAGCACAGACAAATAACATCTGCTGATTGGTTCGGAGGCTCTGAATGCTCTAGTTAGAGATGCCCACGTCTCCTCCCGCAGCACATTGCTGTATGTCTGTGATCACACAGCGCCCGGCACAGCACGCAGAAGTGTGCATGCTGCCCTGCACGTGTCTGTCAGTTACCATGGCAATGATGCTTCCCACTGAACATAACAAACAAACCACATTAAAAAGAACAAAACCCAAACAATCCATAATTAAATTAAAATTTGGCAGCAAAAATAACACTTTTTTCCTCTAAACGTTAAACATTTTAAGGAGCCCGTTTTTTAAGGAGCCCGTTGGCCACGTCTGTTGGTGACACCAGCTCCTGTTCTCCACTGTTGACACATTCCTCAGTCACAGAATGACCTTCTGTGCACTATGGGAACTGTTGGATCACGGCCTGAAGCACTGATGGATCACCTGAGGTGAGCACTGAGTCAGCCACAGGAGCACAGGAGAAGGCAATGCACCTGTGTGATTGGAAGGGGTGCAGTCTGGCTGCACCTCTCCCAGACCTCATTTAAGGGCTGACCTCCACTGGGGAAGGAGCTCTTTCTGGAGATTGCTCCCTTTGGAGATTTTCCTCTGTGAGCCTGGGACACACGTAAGCATTCCATCTATTATCAATTATTCTCTTTTGCCATGGTGCCCTTTCTCATTATACATCTTGACTACCTCTATGTCACTGAGTTATAAGGTTTTGTGTAAAGGATGTGATTTCGTGAGGACCTGGGGCCCTAGGAGATTCTGAGAACTGCCCACCACAAAATATTTTGTAGTGAGAGCATCTGCTCCTCAGGGACGTGGTGAGTCCCCATCCCTAGGGGTATTCAGGCTCTGTCTGGGCTGGTACCTGGCTAATCCCACTGAGCCTCCCTTTTCCTGTGGGATGTTGGACCTGGTGATCTTCCAAGATCCTTTCTGTGATGCTGTGGTGCTCAGACACCCAGGTGCACACAGCAGTTTCCTCAGGTGGGATGTGTGCATAGAAATAAGGATGGGGGGAAAGTGAGGTTTCTGTCCTGGGGATGTGAAGTTTGTCCTGTCAGTGCCAAGATCTGGCTGGCCACCTGCAGGACACTGAACAGTGCTGCCAGCGATCCTTGGAAGCAGAGAAAGTCCTTGGTAATCCACATCACACCACAGCAGCAGTCAGTGCAGGACACATCTGTGCTGGGGCTGTTGCTCTGGGGTCGTCCCATACATGTGGGCTTAAGGAAAGCATCCTGACCCATTTCAGCCATCTCACTTTGTGCAAAGCCTCCGTGCCTCGTGCTGCAGCCCCCAGGATGTCCCCGAGCTGGATGCTGCCCTAGGGCTGTCCCCTCCCTCTGTGCTCTTATTAGTGCCCAAACATCAAGCTCTCTGCCTCTGAAGATCATTAATCATAGATATAATGTAATGACAGCTGGGTCATGTCCCGCTAACTAAGTACACCTTGTTTGCCTCAAAATGCTAATCACTGCTCTGAAACATTAATGAGGGACAATTGGTATTAAGCCTAATAATTGTGTGTGGTCTTGCCGCAGATTTATTCATAGGAACCTGGTTCTTTTGTCATGGTAAAACACAGCAAAATCTGCTTGTGCAAAGTACCTATAGCACTAGCGTAACAAATCCTCTCCAAAATGTCTGCATATTGATCACATTAATTAACGTGGGGGTTTCCCAGAGTCCATTTCTGAAAATCTCAGCACAAATCAGTGTGTAGGGGATGGTTAGACTTCCCTAGCTTTTAAGGAAATCTGTGGGAAATGACTTGTTTTTCCACCTGGAGGAGCATCTGTGCCTCTGCCCAAAGGGCTCTGCTCAGGGCAAGGATGCCCAGCCTGGCGAGGGGATGGGCCTGCACATCGTCCTCTGCTGCTCCTGAAAAGATGGATTATATCAGGGAGTTTCCAGGGGAAGAGGGGAGACGAAGGGCTCAGCATCTCTGAGCAGTCTTCAGTGCCAGCAGTGTCTGGGGGCCGTGTTCCAGGGCAGACAAGGCCGTCTTTTGAACACAGCAGGACGCCCTGCTCGCAGCCGCCCGAGCCCTGCATCAATGCTGTTTCTGAATGCTGCTCTCAATGTGGCCATTTATTCCTGCATGTTTTGTCCTCTGGAGCTTCCCTGCCCACGGGCCTGGCCCTGGTGTAGCCCTGGTATGGGCAGACACAGAGCCACGGTCACTGTTGGATGCTCCCCTGTCCCCACCTTGGCACTGGCACTGCCCACAGCACAGAGCTGGGGTCTGGGGTAGACACGGAGCATGTGAAAATAGTGGGGTAGCATCCTGCAGTGCCTGCAGCACTGCACTTGGCTTTCTTGTAATGCCAAGGGCTCATTAGGTGAATGAGGTGAAGAGGAGCCCTTGGCACGCGTGCTGGTCCGATGCTGCGGTTTTATTTTGAACCCTTTTTGCTACTGTCACTAATATGCTAATGGTGTGCCCTTGCTGCCTGGAAGACACCCAGTCGTACAGCACTGGCTGCATGTCTGCGCACAGAAGCAAAGACCTGGGATTCAGCAGTGATTGCAATCTGCTGCTCAGCGAAGGAAGGGCTGGCGGCACAGATTTAGATATCAGAAAGAATGGTGATAATCTTATTAATGGAGCTTTTCATCTCCTTTGAGTCCTTACTTTGCGAGGCAAGAAATCTAGCAGGTGGCAGATAGATGTCAATTCTTATGCTTATTTAGTACTTGTGCAGCATTTCTTCATAAAGAAACAGGAAGGAAGCCCTCCAGATTTAGAAAAAAAAAAAATCAGACATTATGCTTTGATTAAAATAAACCGCCAAGAATCAGCTTGGACGCATCTACTTGATGGGCTCTGGGAGGAGTGCCCCTTGTCAGAGCTGGGGAGCAGCTGGGCAGCCGTGCTGATGTGCAGGTCTGTGCCCAGCAGCAGTGCGCGGGGCAGCTCTCTGCGTGCCAAAGCAGGACAGACCCTGCTGTGATGTGGCCCTGGCGGGGCCCCATGGCCTCGGAGCTGGGAAGCTGTGTTCTGGCAGCAGTATGGGTTTTCTGGTGCCTGGGCTGAACCGAGAAGCTGGCATAAAGTCAGTCCTGCTTGGACCGGCATGAAAAGCCTTCCTTTTTTTTCTTTCTTTTTTTTTTTTTCCTGTCAGTGACACAAAATGCTGTTTTGGAATGGCTGAATGGCCCATTTGACCAAGAAGAAGTCTTTCAAGTTACATGGTCCGTTAAAAAGTACATTAGTCCTGTAGCTGAAATCTTTCCCTATTTTCTCCTTTTCTGTATTCGCCTTTGGCTAAACTTAACAACTGGCTTGTGGATGATTTTGGCTGCTGGAAGTTCTTCTCCTTCCATGAGCCCATCTTTTCTACAGAACTGCTCATTTCTCTGTCCATACCATCAACCCTTTTCCGCAGAGATTTTCCCGTTCTTTTTGGCCTTAGAAGATAAAAGTGGCTGTGCCGGAGCTGAACTATTTGTCTTCCCCTTCAGCTGGCACACGTTTGCTGGAAGTTGAGGGACAGCTCTGCTGCGAACAGGGATCACATCCCGCATCCTCACGGAGTGCTGCTGCTGAGCAGAGTACTTCGGGGCCACGAGCAGAGGGGGAACCACCGGCTCCCAGACATCTTCCTCCATGAATGTTGTCATCCTTCCCCGCCTGTAGTTGCAGGCCAGAGACTGCCTAGGCTACGCAGCCTGGGGGTGGCAGGCAGCTAAATGGAGTCAGTAAAACCAGAGGCTGGCAGAATAACAGAGTAGTGCGTGATTTATAGCGAGGCCTAGGAACCTCCTGAGCAACCCCGGGGTCCCCTGCAGAAAGCAACCCGAGTAATCGGGCCTGGAAATTGTTTTGTTAAAAATCAGCTGTTGTTTTATTATTATTTTATTTAACAATCAAAATTCTTTTTTTTTTTAATTATGCAAATTAAAGTTAGCAAGGAACAATTGCTTGATCAGAGCGGTTGGTACTGACCTAATAAATAATTTTGAGTATTTTTTACAGGAAATTGATTTAATTGGAGCTTTTGTTAGTCACTGTGAAAGTGTTGGTTCGTGCTGCAGCACCCAGGAATTTATAAATGGGCTCCGAGTGTTGTTCAGGCACCAGAAAATAAACCTCCGAGCTATTTACTACCTCCATGATATATAAAGTTTGCAGTTTTGATTTTGTGTGATTATGTTCAGCAATGGTGACCTTTAGAGGCAACAATATTGAAGTGTAATGAGGAGATGTTTGATCACTGGTATACAATGAAGAGTTGGCGTGACTTCTCCATTCCTTCCTGGAATTTGTGAAATCCAGCTGACAGGCTTTAACCTTTAGACTGCTGAAGTTTTAAAATGTATGGGGATTTAGCCTGTTTATACACCAGGGTGGGTATATGAGATTTTCTACCACCTTTCCCCCTGCCCCACTCTGGGTATTGTGCGTGGTCACCTGCCAAGGGCATGCAGGGATGCACGTGGGCTCTGTGTCTGAGCAAGGCTTGCTGCAAGCAGGCATCGTGTGAGTTGGCATTGGGATGTGGGGTTACAGACCACGAGTCCGAACACTTCAGGTAGGATGTGATTGGAATTCAAGGCACTGTCAGAGCGTGAGATGATCTTTTTGCTAATAATTCATCACTGCATACTGCACATACAAGCTCACAGGCACGTGCACAGGGCTTACCTCTGTCCGTATAAGTGTGTATATATAGATGTATGTATGTCTGCCTGAGAGTAGGCATGGGGTCCAAAACCATCCCACAAGCTGTCACAAGCACGAGGGTGATGCTGGCAGTGCACTGGGAAAATCAATTAATTAAGGGCTGCTGTGATCACTGCCACCCTGACCCCACCCATCCCAGCTCATTGCCTGCTCCACAGCTTCAGTTGTGCCCTGCAGCTTCTAACTTCCCTAAGTTAGCCTGCCAGCAGCCCTCCCCCCACTGCTGGGCAGTGTTTTGCTTGGAGGATAAGTGCTCGGCTGGAGAGGGTGGCTTTGTTCAGCCATCCAACAGGAGAGGTGCCATGCTCCCCAGAAGTCCTTCCAGGACAGACAGTGCCTTAAAAAGCACTAGCACGTAGAGGCTTAATTAGTGCGTGGGATCATTACAACACCTGGCTCGTTCCCTTGCTAGTTGGCAGTTGGATCTGTCTGCTGGGACCGTGGAGTTTCTGCCCATGCTTTGCCATGGCACTGCGTGCTCCAGCCGACAGCTTACCTGTGGGGAGGAAGGAACGTGGCACCAATTAGAAAGCTTTCAGCCCAGCGCCCATGGAAAAGCCAAAAGCTGATAAAGGTCAGCGTGAAATTTGAATGACAGGGCTAAAGTCTTTTACTCATAATTTTGTGTTTGCAATAGAATTCAGAGCAATTCACAGCCTTAAAGGCCTTAAGTGAGAACAGCAATTAATTGTAATGAATAATCTGACAAATCTGGTTGACATATGGCTGCTAATGCCCTCCTTTCTAGTGGGAGCAGTGGAGGGATTAGATTAACTCAAATGAAATCTGGGAGCGCCATGCCATCTGCATGTGCAGCGAGGAGCGGCACGCCGAGTGCTGAGCGGGCGGAGATCCGCCTCGTCCTCATCCCTCCCTGAGCCCCCAGCAGACATGGGAATACCGCCTTTATTATTGCACCAGCTGCCTGTCAATCCAATAATGCTGCGAAGTCAGAGAGTACAGCCTCAGAAGCTAATATAGCAAAAAGCTGTTAAAAATTAACCAGACAAAATTAACATACACGGATATATTGCTGTTCATACGGTGCGTGTTTGTACTCGGGTCACTGTGCTCTTCAGCGTTGCGTTCGCTCCGTGGCCATCCTGCAGCGAGCTGTGCAAGGCCATCCTCCAGCCTTGTGACGGTCACCACTGGGAGAAAGTCAGCAGAAAGTAGGGGTGAGGCAGGAGGCTGCTCCCCATGGTGTGCTTCATGTCCTGGGAGGTGCCAGGCCAACAGATGGCCAGCCACGGCGCTCCTAAAGTCATCCTGCTGGAAGTCAGCTGGGTGTCCTACCGGTCACCAGCGTGGTCGTGGGTAAAGCTGTAGGCCCAGCAGAGCTTTGCTGTCACCGGGTAATCACACTTTTCTGATGCAAAGTGCTCAAGCTACAATGTGTGTAAGAGATTTTTTCCGCTCTTCATTTTCTGTTGCATCGGATCCTGCAGCCTCTCCTCAATGCATGCTTTTGCCACGGCCTGCAGCAGCCTCCTGTGCTCACAGCTGCTCTGCTTTGTCCCTGGAGGACTGTTTATGGAGCAGAGCCCATCACACGCCCTCTGCATGCTTTGTTACATACCTTTTTAAAAAGAAGTCCTAGCAGTGGCATATTTGGTATGTATGGTTAACAGAATGAGTAATGTCAGATAGCATTGTAGCTGAGGTATTTTACAGATGACATAGTTAGATTATTGTGATGGAAAGAGACAGTCAAAATAAAGGAAAATGCTTGCCCATGTCCTAGGCTTGCAGTTAAAAACTCCAAAGGAGCAATCTCCAGAAAGAGCTCCTCCCCCAGTGGTGGTCAGACCCTAAATGGGGTCTGGGAGAGGTGCAACCAGACCACCCCTTCCAATCACACAGGTGCATTGCCTTCACCTGTGCTCCTGTGGCTGACTCAGTTCTCAGCTCAGGTGCTCCATCAGTGGTTCAGGCCGTGATTCAGCTGTTCCCATACAGCCGTGTGCCATCCTGCCTGGAGTGAACATTGTGTCCTTAGGGAGCACTGCTCTGCCCTGTATGAGACCAAGGATGGGTGCAGCCAAGGAGCAGCATGGAAGTGCTCCATCGGTCGGAGCGGACCTCAGCGCTGATGGCACAGCATTCCATCTGCCCCGTGCTCAATGGCCTCTGCTGCGAAACTCCACCATCTGCTGCAGGAACTCAAAAATCGCTCAACTCTGACTTAGAAAAACAAGCAAACCAAAGAGAAACGATATTATTTTGCTCCAAAATGCGTACAAACTGCCAATTCCCGCCTGGTCACCAGAGCTGGGGGAAGGATGCAGCCCCACGGCAGGGCACGCTGGGGCAGTGTCTGCCGCAGGAGCTGGGCTCTGTTCTGTCACCTGGCTTCAAACTTACGCTGAGCTTAAAGATGCAAACAACACTGCCACTTCTGAACTTATTTGGTTAGCGCAACCACTACGTAAATTTAGCACATTATTTTTTGGTTATTAATTGCTAACAGTGGAAAAGGGCTAAATTCAGAATAACTCTGTTTCAAAGACCTAATTGCCAAGGACCGAGCCTTAATATTAACTAGGATAATTATTATGCAAAGCATACCCACCCAGAATGTTTGCATAGCTATCACAAGCGCTTTCATAAATGATGCTTTAATTAGTCTTAATTAGAATTTGTTTAAGTCAGCAGGGAATGCAGAGCCCGTGAAATGATGTATGTAATAAGCATCAGGCTCACTTTTTACTTGGGGAATAGAGCTGACAAAATCACATCACGTTAAATTGATTCAGTCAGAATTAAAATTCTTATGGTATTAATTAAATGGGGGATCTCATTAGCAGGCTGCAGGGTGACAGAGTGACTCTTTGGCGACCAGATGTGAAGAAGCAGCACTGAGCAAGAGTGCCATTAGACCAAAAAGTCACCCTGCGAGACCAGAAGCGGCAGCAATAGGCTTGGTGCAGAGTGCCACAATTCTGCTATCAAGGTAGAGGGCAGTGAGTGCTTTTCTGCTAGGATTTGGATGTTTCCACCCGCTGTGGCTCTGGGAAGCAGGCTGGAGCCCAGCAGGCAGCAGTGGGGTGGGTGCACAGTGGCAGGGGCAGTTGTAGGCTCCCACACTTGCCTTGAGGACCACAGTGATGTGGGCTGGATGCTGCCTGCCAGCCCTGGTGACAGCAGGAGCACTTTGTGCTCCTGTACAGCACGTCTGACTTCGTGAGCCTCGTCAAGGATGGATGGTGTTTACCTGCAATTAGCATATGTTTTGTGAATGGCAAGGGGTGCGCGCTGCTGCTGTCACTGTTTTTTGTCACTGTTAATGATGCGGTGTTTTGATTTCTGTTTCCGAAATTTCAGTGTTTGAAAACTAAGCTCCCTCCTTGCCTGTAGCGGAAAGGTGCGCAGTGTGCTCCCGTTGGGGCTGCGAGGGGCTGGAGGGGATGGGGGCTGAACATGGTTGGCGTGGCGTTGGAACTACATGGGATAGGATGGGAGGGAATGGCAGGGCATGGCACGGCACGAGGATGTGATGCAATGGGATGATGCCACAGCATAACACCTGGCAACCACCGGCTCCATCAGCGAGTCCACTGCCCTGGGTATGATATCAGCCATGGTTTTGGGGGGAAGCACAACTTGGCGTCACACTCTAGGTTTGTTTCAAAGTCAGCATGCAGTGCCGGGGCTCCCAGTTCAGCCAAGTGCTTCTGCTTTTTGCTTTACAGTAAGAGTAATGTAGCCACAGCAAGATGCCATCTCTGAATGCCTCACAAATGGCAAAAAGGAAAAAACCTGTGGTGTGTGATAATGCCTTTTGCTGGCTCAGAACAGTGGTTCACTGCAATTCCTCTACACTGAGCCCCAGGTCTGCCAGCAGCCCCGAGGAGCAGCCCATCCATGCTGCTCCATGTCACACATGTCCTGCTGGACTCTGAGTAGAGCTCAGAGCTCTACTGATGTTGCTCCTGTGGCTGTGTGTCTGCAGAAAAAGAGGGCACCTCTGCTGCCAATGGGGAGCTCAAGGCAGGGTGCGGCATCAGATCCTGTCCCAGCAGCGTAAGGGGACAGAGGGTGAACTGCTTGAAAGCAGTACACAGACACAAACCCAGGTTGTGTGAGCTCCCAAAAGCTTGCCTGTGCTTTCAGATTTTCCCTGATGATTTTATGAGTTATCTGAACATCTGAAAGAGCTTTGGGGTTGCTACCTGTGAAAACAAAGAACAGAAAGGGAGGGCTCGTTTTGGTAGATGCATACACATCTTTTCCTAATTCAGTTCAGCCATGTTTAGGACTGGGTCACTCGGGAGCTGGGTGTTGGTGGATGGGCACGGGGTGCCAGGCACTGGGCTGTGGGGTGGTGGCACCCCGAGCCAGGGGAGAAATCCTGCACGCTCATCTTTGGAACAGCCCCTTGTTCCCAAACTGCAGCCTCGAAATGCTTGGGACTTCACCAGCTTCTGCCTCATCAGTATGCAGCCTCACTGCCAAAGTGCGAGAGGGGGAGGAAAGATAACCAGAAGGACAAGAGATAACCCAGAACTCAATAGAAAACAGAGACAAGCACTCCTGTGTCTGCTCCGTGGACTTCTCCTGCCATTTAGATAACCTCCATGCAGGGCCAAATCTCCTCCCCACTCCCTGCGAGGCCTGGGGGCGGGCATGGCTGTGCCATGCAGGGCTCTGAGCTGCCTTCAGGCTGCCTCGTCCCGCTCTGCTCTGCTCCTGCTGCGGCCAGGACAGGTCCTGGGATGCTGGGATGGGGCCCGTGCTGCACACGTTGCTGTGCACATCACTGAGCACCGCAGCCCGAGCGCTGCTGTGTTTTATTTCCAAGCAGATATTTTAGGACTTCTTTGAAATCAAATACAGTTTTTTTTAATCTAGTCTAAACCTACTAAAACATTCACTATTCTCACTGCCTAATGCATTTATTCATGGCCTATATATATTCCCCTCTATAACTAACCTCTTTTTTCATGTCTTCATTTTTAATAATATTGCTTATGTGAAAATTGCTGGATAAATTATTCAATTCTCTCCATAATCTGGTATATCTGCAGTAAAACTGCTAACCCGGCTCTGTAAATACATCCACAATAATTCAGGTTGGCCTCCTCCTCTCGTTCATCTGCCTCTCCCTCCTGCCCCACGCCCCGAGCGGTGCACTTCGTTCCTCAAGTTAATAGTTGCATTCTGTGTGGGATTTTGTTAGTGTTTATAAGCCCAGAAGGCAATGGGTAATTAATTAGTGCCGTAATCAGGAGCCCACAAAGCCTGGTCACCGCCCTGAGCAGCCCTTGATGGGCAGCAGATCAGGTCGTGCTCTGCAGTGCTGATGGGTTTGGTTGCTGTGCCTGCTCCATGTGCGTCCCACAGTGAGGAACAAACGGGTCGGGGCCTTCCCTCCCAGCCAGGGCTCCTTCCCACATCTCTCATTCACTCAAAGACGTGGGACTGCAGCAGAACGGAATAAAGAGATGGGATGCTGAGAGCCGCGGCACTCCGACTCAACCTTTTCCAAAGACCACACTAATTTCCGACGTAGGAATTTGACTGTGTGTTTGCCCTCCTATAAACAGGGCGAATAAGCACTATATCATTTTTACACTTGAACTGTGTTATGATTTTAATGCAGGCTCAGGTGAGAGGAGGTCAGAGGATACAATTAAAAGGCTTTGGTACCATCTGGAGATTAGGGTCTCTTTAACCATGCTTGGGTGATTTATCCATCAGCAACTCATGTACTGCTTCATAAAAACCGGTATCTGTTTAAAAAATGTATTAAAGGAGAGTGTGTTTTTAAAATTACAGCCAGCAATAGCATGAGGTTGCAGGCAAGCGGTGCGTTTCTGAACCGCTGAGACAGAAATTCCTCCGTCGGAATAACGGCGCTCATTGACATTGACTGCATTTACTTATTCTTATACCACGCTTGTTTGTACGGGGGGAAAAAAACAAGAAAACACCCAAATTCCCCCCCAGGGAATGCCCGAGGAGGGCTGCAGGGTTGCAAAGCTCCCTGGAGGTGAGCTCCGGCTTCCCGGGGAGGGGGGGGTTCATATGTGTTATTGCTTTCTCAGAGGGTTCGTTACTCATTATTTCATCCCTGGGGGGTTTTGGTGTGCAGGACTGCGTCCCCAAGGGGTTCTGGTGTGCTTTGTTTCTTCCCGGTGGGGTTGGTGTGCGTTCCTGCTTCCCAGGGGGGACTGATGTGCACGGTCGCTTCCCCAGCGGGTTGAGCACGCTGCCAACTCCATCTCTGCCACGCGCTCCCTGGAAGCGCCAGGAGAGCGGCTTTGTCACGGCAAGGAGAAGTTGTGAGCATCCTTCTGCGCGTCGTTACGAGGCTGCAAGTAATCGCGTGTGGCATTAGCCAGAATTTATTTGGTAATAAAACAAAACGGGTGCAAAATCAAATATTTAAACTGTCAACTTTCAAAGCAAATGAGTAGCTAAAACTCGGTTTAATAATTGATCCATCAATGTGCGGATCAAAAGCTGAGGCCAAAATTAAACAATTATTTTTCTGAAATTATATTTGATTAAAAATTTCCTGAAAGGAAAACAATTCAGCCATTCTTCTGGACAGTAATTTATACAGTTTAGTGATCTCGCTGTCAATAATACACAAATAGCACTAATATATTACTATAATGCTTCATTTTCATTAAGACATCTGCCAAGTTCTCAAAAACCTTTTCCGTTTGGGACTTGACTTATAATTGCATAATCCCTTGGGGGAGCTTCAATATTATTTTAATCAATTTTAACCGCGATACACAATATGGATGATTACATTGCAATGTCATTTCCAAAGTTACTTTCCCCCATTACTCATTTGCAAGATGAGAGGACACTAGAAATATTTGCAAAATGTATTCCAGATGGGAAACAAATGGCAAGCATGCGGAACGTGTTCCTCTGTCTTTCGGAGGGATGGCAATTGCCCATCAACTGCATGGGACGTGGTGTGCCCAGTGCTGTGTCCTGGTCCCCTGCCCTGTGCCAGCAGTGAGGACATCAGCCTCTGTAGACCGGAGCAGAGGAGGCTCAGGGGAGACCTCATCGCTGCCTACAGCTCCTGAAAGGAGGTTGGAGTGAGGTGGGGGTCGGCCTCTGCTCCCAGCTAACAGCAACAGGACAAGAGGTGATGGCTTTGATGGCCTCACGTTGCACCAGGGGAGGGTCAGTGTGGGTATGAGGAATGATTTCTTCTCCAGAGGGCAGTTGGGTGCTGCCACAGCTGCCCAGGGAGTGGGGGTCACCATCCCTCAGTGTGCCCCAGAGCCGTAGGGATATGGCACTGAGAAACATGGAATGGTTGGTGTTAGACTTGGGCATGAGGATCCGAGGGGTCTTTTCCACTCATAATGATTCTGTGATTTTTCCAGGGTTACATTTCAGGAAAGCCTCCCCACGAAGGTTGCTGTGCCCACAGCAGCGCAGTAAGGCAGGAGCTGGGCACGGGGCCGTGCTGTGGGGTGCTACGTGCTGCCGGCCGGGCTCAGCCCACAGTGACACTGCTGGCAGAGCTGTCCCTGCTGTGTGGCTCCGCTCCCACGCAGCCCAGGGCAGCATTACAGGGGTAATATTTTCACAAGCGTGACCTCCTCCGAATCCGGGTCTCCAATATACTCTGAGCAAACACACTGCCCTCCCTGTCAGGCGCACTGTCGATATCTTCCTCCTCCACCTGTTTTTGCCCTAATGAGCACGCTCCTTGGGAATATTTAGGTCCTTGAGACAAGGCGTGCTGTGCACACACGCTGTGGATGGAGAAGTGATGGCTGTATTTAATTGTTGCGCTAGGCTGGGTGCAGTTTCTTTGTAAATGTTGGTGTTAATCTCAGCTAAGGTGTTATTTAGAGCAGTGAGGAGTAACTCCCTGTTGCAAAACTTCGATGATCTTTTTCAGAGCAGTTCTTGGTGCTGCTCTGCTCCCAGGGCTGCAGAGCTGTGTCTGCCCCATGGCAGGGGATGAGGGGACAGCTCCTCCTGCTCCTCTGGACACAGCAAGGCCGGGCATGAGGTCGCTGCACAGAGACAGAAGCAGCAGCTTCTTGGTGGGAGCAAACAAACGCAACACGCTCTGACCCGGTTTGTGTATGAGCTGAATTATTTCTCTGATGATCTTCAATAAATAAAGAGTTTGCTCTTGGGAATACACAGGGCATGGAGAAGCACCAGCAGAATCATGCGCCTTTCCCCTCAGCCATCAGTTGGTGCTTTGGGTCCTCTGTACACCCAGAGAGCTGCACCATCCATTGCCAGCACAACCACCGTTAGTAGGCAGAACTATTGCTTTTGACCAAAGCTTCAAGAAGAGCTTAAATCTAAGGCACCAATCCAAAAATCAGCCAAGAGCTCTTCGTCTTCACTGAATAATTCCCTGCTCAACTTACCAAATCTGCTGTGTCCCAGAGAGAAACCATTAAAAAGTCTTTTCCAGCATTTGGGATCCTTAAGCAAGCACTTCTACACCAACCCCATGTGGGCACAGGTGGGGATGCCCAGGGACCATCCCCTCGTGGCCCCAGGGCTGCACTCCTGTCCCGTCCCATGGCATGCCATCGGTGAAACGCACTCTGAATCTCTCTTTTAAAGACACGTAATTGCCTCAGATTCTTTATATTATCATAACTCTTCAAAACTGATTGGTTTTAGGTTTATGGAAGAATATGCAAATTCACAGACAGCAACACCCATTCCTCATTGCGGTGTAAAAGCGGTTCGCAGAGAATCCGCGTGATTGAGTTTGATTACTGAGCAAAATCTAATTATTTTAGATACACAATCAGGCTTTTCTGGAGAGGCATACTGAAGAGAGGAAAGATTTGGTATACGTGAGTGGTGTTTGCCTGCTCGGCTTTGTTTATTCCCATATATTTTGACAGTCCCGAATTTTGAATAATTGATATCGGCATTCACTTTTCAGAGCAAAAGAAACGAGTGCAATTGCACAAAGCGTGTGTGTGTTGTGTGTGCCTCTGTGCAAGCAACCCCTGGGCTGTGTTAGTGATGCCTTTGGTGCTGGGTCGACCTTTGTGCTCCTTCTGGTGACTTTCACTCATTCCCATGTACAGTGCTTTCCATTTTTTGTTGAATGAGATGCTGAATTTGGATGTTTTCTCCCATGTGATAAGTCTGTGTGTTGCTGGGGCCTGGGGGGTATGGAAATGTTGTGATAATATCCAGTATGAGAATTGGACCTGGCTGAACCGGGCTCTGAGCAACCTGGTGGAGCTGTAGATAGCCCTGTTGGTTGCAGGGGTTTGGACTAGATGACCTTTAAAGGTCCTTTCCAAGTCAAACGATTCAATGATTCTGTGAACATCCCAAGTTGGAAGAGATTCCTATCTGGGTCATTGAGTCCAGCTGCTGTAGGTTTCCATCTCTGGATGGACCTCAACAGTTGCAGTGATGCATCAGTGTTGCACAACCAAAACCCTTTGTATTTAAACGTAGGCCTCACTGAGGTCAGAGGTGAGAAGGGAGAGGCTCTTCCCCATCCAGTGCAACAGGAGCAATACATTCCACAGCTGCTAGCACTTCTGTTGGTGGGATGAAGGGCCAACCGAGTCATCTCCACGCCCCTCTCAGGATGGTGTCCCCATGTGGGTGAGCATGGCTGTTGGGACACCAGGGCTGCCCCTGTTTTGAGGAATCTGGTGTGCAATAAGTGGATGTAGAGCCCCTCAGATACACCTGTTATCTAACAGAACAGCATTACTTATGCATTCTGTGGACAGACCCATCATTAATTAGGACTCTTACATTTTAATTGCAATGCGTTAAAAACCGGTTTGTCCCTCTTTGTGGAGCTCAAGGTGAGAAGAGGCGGCTCCAAAGCCTCCAGCTGCAGAGCACGGCTGCAGGAGGAGGCCTGGGGCTACAAGGGGCCGGACAGGGTGCAGCCCTCCAGCACCTCTTGCCCAGCACAGCACCAGTGGGGCACCGAGCGGCCGATGGCAGCAGCAGAGCACTGGGGCTGTGTGCATCTGGGCAGCGGCTTCGTGCAGTTTTTCTTCTGAAGATGGCTGCTAAGGAGACAGAGCAACCCACCCCGTGTGTCAGGAAGGATTTGCACTGCATCACCGATGCCAAAAACTAACTCCGTCTCCTCCACTTCAGTACAAATTACAATTTATATGCAACTCCCCACTTCAGGTGGGCAATCCAAAGAAATTAACCTCAGGAGAAAATTGCTTTTTTTTTTTTTTTTTTTTCCTGGCTTAACACATTGCTTATTATCATGTCAGGCAGAGGAGTCAGTGGGGAAAATGCAGAATCACAGATGATACAACAGTGCATCCATATATTCACAGCTGAAGAACTATTTATTAGGAGAAATGTTTTAAATTAGAAGGGCAGGGTTCATCCTTCATGGCAGCAGGCAGATATTAGCAGTCAGTCTCGTGGGCTAATAAAATGAAAAAGACTACAGAAGTTCACCTCAAGTGCTGGGCCCCTCTCTTCCAGAAAGACACTGAGGTCCCGAAGCACCTCCAGAGAAGGGCAGCAGAGCCGTGCAGGGTCTGAGCACAGTCCTATGGGCAGCGGCTGAGGGAGCTGGGAGGGGGCTCAGGGGAGACCTCACTGCTCCTGAAAGGAGGTCAGGGAGAGAGAGGGTCACCCTCTGCTCCGAGGTGACAGTGACAGGATGAGAGGTGACGGCCTCGTGTTGTGCCAGGTTGGGTATGAGGTATCTCTTCCCAGGAGGAGAGCTCGGGCACTGGCACAGCTGCACAGGGAGTGGGTCCCCATCCCTGGGGGTGTTCCTGCGCCCTGGGGATGTGGCATTGGGCATGCTGGGGTGGGTTGGGCTGGACGTGGTGATCCTAGAGGTCTATGACTGATCCAAGAATTACTAAGCCTAACGGAGAAGATGCATTTCTGACACCAACTTGCAGACACAACGCTGTTTTCTGCAGATATCCCAAAGCACTCAACAAACCCGACGAACTTTTCTGTATGGGGAAAAGATACAAGCGCGCATCACCCGAAGACCCACGTTGCATTTGAGCAATAGATTGGACAGACAACTGAGATGAGCTAACCCGCAGAATGCGAGCGAGCAGCGGCACTTGCAGCGCTGGGATGTGAGGCTGGGGAGGACGCGTGTGTGCTTTCCCGACGTGGGGAAGGGAGAGCGTGATGCGCGGTGCTGCGGGCCGGGGGCTGCCGGTTCAGCAGCGGCTCCGGGGCGGTGTGCCCGCCGGGCAGGGCTGCAGGCACACGGCTGCTCTTTCCGGAGGCTCTGGGGCGAACGGAGCGAACAGCACACCAGAGGAAAGTTGTCACATTCGCTGATTCATCAACGCTACCTCCGGCGGCGGCGGTACCTGTGCCATCTGTGTTGAGAGCTTACAAAGAAACCTCTCCGCAACTGCCATACAAATCAGGGGCAGCTCCAAGGTCGCACGGCGGGGAATTTGGGGACGCGGGGAGGATGTTCGCCGGCAATGAGCGCGTCCCCGCGCGCCTCGCCGCACCCCGCCCGCTCCGCCCCAGCCTGGAGCGGCTCGGGCCCCGCTGGGAGGTGTGTATTATGCCTGGGTTAATTTACTGATTAATCTCCAGTCGGTGGTTTGTGCTTTCCCCAGATGGCCAATTAAAATTTACAACTGGCAGAGCAGTGCCCCGACGGCGGGCTGCTGCGGGGCCGCGGCTGCAGGCAGCGACAGACGGCGTGGGCACAGCCGTGCTCCCAGCCCCGCTGCCCCCACGGCACGGCCCCACGGCACGGCCCCGCAGGGTGCACCCCGTGTGTCAGTGCAGCTCGTGGGGCTGTGCATGGGGCTGGCAACGGGCAGCGTGGCACGTGAACGAAGGGTAAGGTGCGCACGTAGTGATAGCAGAAAGCCACAGGGCTCTGGTGTCCTGCACAAAATGTGGTGCTGCGTCCACCTACAGAAAGCACAGTGCCAAAGTGGAGACGGGATTTGAGCGGTGCTTTGTCCTGAAGGTTTGTGCGTGGACGTCACCAGAGCAGGAGTAGTGCAGAGTGAATTATCAAGGGATTTCCCAGCGAGACAAACATAGCAAGGCAATGGGTGACAGTGTGACGATTTGCTGCTTCCAATTGCTGTTCTTATAACTCGGGGCAACCCTGAGAAAAATAAAAGGAGAGTACCTGAAAAACATCGCTTCCACGAGTGCCTCCGGTGCTCGGAGAGAGCAGGATTTCCTGCTGCTGCTTTTTTTTTTTCACTTCATGAATATTGATGGTAAACATAATAACAGCAATACTCAGGAGTATAGTCAACTCTTGCTGTACAATCCACGTAATTCCCCTTAAATTAATGGCAGTTACCCGCGGGCCCTGGAGGAGGCCCGCAGCCCCGTGGAAGCGGTGTGGGGCCGTCAGCCCCAGCTGCAGGAGCACGGCACGATGCGCTGCCCTCCAGAAGTGCACACCCAGCCCTCGCTGCTGCTGTGGGTTCCCAGCTTTTTATGTCTAATTCTGTTGCGCTGAATCGCATGCACTCATACGTGCTCCTGGGCCGTGTAGTCATTGCTTTCAGTAAAGTAAATCCCACTGGTGGTTAAACCTATACATCCCCCAAGCACCATCCGCTCCCCTTTAACAAACCCTCCTGGTGCTCAGGTGCTGTGTCTGCCCTTACCTAGGGTTCACCCTACACACATGGGTTCACCGGGTGATGGCCTGACATGCTCTCACAGTGCGGTGATGCCGGGCAGCAGCCTTTGTTGCGGGTGCATCCCTCTTTCCCTTTGCCCAATTTCATTTGACTTCATATAAATCTTGACTGCGTTCTTTTTAACTTCTCAGCATTAGGGACTCATTGGATCACAGGTGGAGAAATGATGTGCTGCTGTTCCTGCTCCCGTGCAGGATGAGAGCATAAACTCTCTTGCTAAAATAATACTCAAGAGAGCTTCAGATCTGCAGCTCTCTCTGAAGCAAACACTATGACATTTTCCTCTGTCTGTGATGGCCAAAATGGTGCTGGAAAACAGCACCGATGGGGGATGTGCGCGGGCTGGTTAAACGTTGGGGGTCAGCACCAGAACACGTGTTGTATGGCACTGCCTCCTGCAGGGACCTCTATGGGCTGTGACCATCCAGGAGCAGAGCGGTGCTGGGCATGCTGCCTCAGCTGCCTCGTGTCTACCGGCACAGAGCCGTGGAGCTCTGAGCATGCTGGATGTGGCAGCTGAGTTGGGACAATTCCATCAGAATCGCTGTCTTGCTGTAACAGTGTTGGCTTGGCGGTGGTGATGATGGTGGCAATGGTGAGGAGGACACAACTGGGTGAGGGGGAGCACGGGGGTGCTGCTGACCCTGATGTGGGTCTGCAGGATCCAAAACCTCCCCATGACTGCCACCGCTGGGCTTCCACTGCAGGACTGGCTCAGCAGCGCTGCCCTTCCAGGCGCCGTGCAGCAGGGATGCAGCAGGTTGTCTGCACTGTGATGGTTGTGCTCAGGGAGAAGGTCACTCCCTGTACACCTCAATTACCAGGGCTAATTGAGGGCACTCTGCAGCAGCAGCAGGCTCAGCACAGGGCCAACGCAGGACAGACTCGGGGCTCTGTGCACTCAGTAAAACACGGAGCCCAGTGCTTCCAAACCAACTCATTGGCATGCAGCAAAATGTGCTTCCACATCTCAGCATGTTGTCTTCACTGGAACAAGTCTGGAGCACAAGTCTTACGTGGAGGGGTTGAGGGAGATGGGATGGGCTCAGACTGTGACAAGATGGGGGTCAGCCTCTGCTCCCAGGAAACAGCAATAGGACGGGAGATGATGGGCTCAGGTTGCCCCCAAAAATGGTTAGGTTGGGTATTGTGAAGCATTTTTTCTCAAAGAGCAGTTCTGCACTGGCACAGTGTATGGGAACTGTTGAATCATGGCCTAACCACTGATGGATCACCTGAGGTGAGCACTGAGTCAGCCACAGGAGCACAGGTGAAGGCAATGTACCTGTGTGATTGGAAGGGATGGAGTCTGGCTCCACCTCTCCCAGACCCCATGTAAGGGCTGACCACCACTGGGGGAAGATCTCTTTCTGGAGATCCCTCCTTTGGAGGTTTCTACTGTGAGTAAAGGACATGGTGAGCACTTGTCTTTAACTGTCTTTTTGCACTGTGATAATCTTCCTAACTATGCATCTGTAAAATATCTCAGCTACGATACTGTTTGGTATTATTCATTCTGTTGGCCATACATACAGCTGCCCAGGGAGTGTGGGGGTCACCATTCCTGGGGGTGTTCCAGAGCTGTGGGGACATTGGATGCAGTGGAGGTGGGCTGGGATTGGGTTTGGGGATCCTAAGGCTCTTTTCCAACCTTAATGACTGTATAATTTGTAGAGCAATGAAGAGAGCCAGGGCAGGCTGGGGGAATGGCAGTAGCACCATGAAACCTGGCATTTTGCAGGGCGCAGTCAGCACTCTGCTTCTGGCAGGCTTTGCTGTGAGAACAGCAGTGTGCTGAAGCTGTGCCTTGCATGAGCTGCAGGCTCTTAGGTCAGCTGGGGCTGTGTGGAGCCCCTTCTCATTTCTGAAACCATTTGCAGACTGAGAAGGAAGAAATTCCTGCAATGAGAAGTGAGAAAATAGATCCATTAGGACCACTAATCTGTTACCCTTGCCAATGCAGTGTGTTCTCTCCAGAGACCTATCAAGTGCCTCGTTCAGTGCAGTTTTAGCTATTCAAGTGATGTTGCTTCCTCTGTGTCCCATGGGAGACTGGTAGGAACACTGTACAAGACAAAGGCATCTATCCAATTTTAGCCCGTGTTTTTTGTTGCTCTATCCCATCTCCCAGTGCTCTCATCCTTGAATCTTATTACAAATGAGCACTGTGGTGCTCCTGCCTTCCAGTGCTGCTGGGCTGGAGTTGTTTGGGTCAGCTGCAGGTTGGTCCCTGCAGCTCAGTCCCCCATGCCTGTGTCCCAGGACCCCTAGTCCCCAGAACAGTTCTGTGTCTGGGCTGGGCCCAGCACTGCCAGCAGGAGTTCCCTGATGGAAGATGGTCCTTTTCTTCCTGGTTTAACATATATTTTTGTCACTGGTTACCTGGGAGCAGGGGCTGACACCCATTTCACCTCAGCCTCCTCTCTGCACATCTGCCCAGCAGCACGGTGTCTATGGAGGCCGTGCAGTGAGGCTGTGGACTCTGCAACAAAGTGGGCTCTGGTGACAGCCGCTTCCATCTTGTGATAGATATCTGTTTGGTGACAGCTGCCACGTGGGTCACGGGCTTTTGTTTCCCTCTTTTTCTTTACAGGAGAAGATTAGTATTTTGGAAAAATCCAACACATGTTAATATCGTGACCTGCACGGTTACTGTCAATAGAGATGGGCTGGTGATCTTTAAAAGGAGATTTTCTCAGGGTGAAGGACAAACATGACATTAGAGTCATCAAACTCCCCATCTGACAAGGACATATAAATTGTAAATGGTCAGGGGCACAGAGATCAGGCTGCCTTTCCTCCAGATGCTTCTCCATCAGCACAGAGACTGCCACCTCTCATCTGCACCTTGTGCCACGTGCTCGGGGGAGAGGAACAATTAATTACTGCATCCTGGTGCCCAGTGCTGCCTGCAGGAAGGAGTGCAGAACAGGGCTGCAAGGATGAGGAGCCCTAGGGCCCTGTCCTGGGCTCTTTGCACCCCACTGGATCTGGAGAAGTCAGGTGGCCCCAGTCCTTGGCCCCAGTGGGGATACTGATCGTGTGAAACCACTGCCACAGTGACTTGGAGAGCATCAGGAAACTGGGCAGAGTGCAGCTCCAATTGCACTGCTGTACATCTGTGGGAACCTCATCAGACTGAGGAACCTCATTGGATTGGTACTGTGTAGGAACCTCACTGGATTTATCCCATCTGAGCAAGAGGAGGACTGAGATGAACCTGGTCACTGAACTGCAAGTAAAAACAAGAAGGCAATCAGCATGCATGCAGAGCCTGGAACTGTGCAGAGGAAGGATGCTTGTTCCCACTGTTCTGGTGAGGAGCTTCTGACCGTGGGTGCAGCACCCTTTGTGCAGCTGGAAGAAATTCAGGACAAACCTGGGTGCTGCTCCTCACAGGAGACCTTCAGCTGCATCCCGCTCATCAAGCAGCGGCATTCCAAAGTGTTGCTGTAGGAGTTCTGAAGTTCCCCTGCCTGTAAATTAATGTTTGTTAGTGCTCACGGTTCTCAGACCGTGGAGCTGCTGATCACAGCATAGAGCTAAGATATGCATGGGGATCTCCTCACGCACAGCGAGATATTCCCTGTTTTTGTAACGTGCTTGTTCACATGCTTGTTTAGACAGTCATTTGTGTTCAATTAAGAACATTTCTATTCACCGTGTAAGAATTTGTACCGGAATAACATAGAGAAGTGTGAATGTTCACAGTATCCCTGAGCAACCAGCTCCAGCAGCCCTGGGTTAGATTTATGTGCACTGGATTAAATGACCCTTTCCTGAGAAGAAAGGAATCAACTGAGCAGGAAACAAAGAGCAAGCGGGGAGTGCAGAACTTCTGTCACTCTCTGCTCGTGCTCATGGTGTGCCATGCAGTGTGGGACTGTGGATGAGAGCAGTGTCCCCACGCAGCCAGGCTGCCACTGCCAACAGCAGCCCAGGCTGTGCTCGAAAGTGTGCACTGTGACAGCAGAGTGCAGCTGGAGCTGTGTGTGCTGCCCTAGCAGCACTGAGCCCAGCAGCTCTGCCTGCTGTGTCTGCACGAGGATGGCACTCCTGTGTGGATGGATGGGAGAACTCCCAGCCTTGCGAGGAACAAAGCCGCATCAAGTGTCACTATGGCACAGAAATGCAGCCTCTGTCCTCGCTGTATGCAGAAGTGTGTGCATCTCACTGAAGTCGTGTGGGTGTCTCATCTATAGGTGTGTGTATGTGTGCATTTGGTGATGAATCCCATCAGAGTGCATCATGGTACGCATTACCGGACCTGGCAACTTAGCAGCACTATCCCCGTTTAATTAGTAGACGATTCTTCTCCGTGCATATTTACTTGAATTCCTGTTCCTACGGCAACCCAGCAGCAGCGCGGCGCTGGGAGCAGCCTGGGCAGGCACAGTGGTGAGCGGGCACACTCCGTGCTCAGATGGTGCTGCAAAGCCTGGGCTCGGCCAAGGCAGCATCACAAAGGCAGCTCAGAGGCTCCTGGTTTGCAGAGCCTATGGATGATGGCATCCCTGGTACTGCAGGGTGCCCGTAGCACACGAGTTGTGAGGGACGGCTCACTTAGCGCTGAGCTCTCAGTAATTGCCTATCAGCTCAGGTAAGGGATTTTTTTTTTCCCTCTAATAATTATAATCCATTTTTGTTTTACAATCCTTACCGAGGGAATATAGCTGGGCAATATTCATGCCATTTCTGTTTACAGGTGCTCTCCTTGCCGTTGTGGTTGTAAAGCACACAGAGTATCCACATTACTGAGCGGCACCGCAGCTGTTCTGAGCAGAAAATACTCCTTAGGAGAGGACACTCATTGCCACCTCTGTTTGCATTCCTGCCTGCTTTCCTTGCCCAGTGTGAGCACTGTGTACGCTGACCAGAGGGCTGACAGGAGATGTGCATCCAGTGCTTAAATCCTTCCCCCTATTTTGGTTGATGGATGTCCCATTTTTAGACTCACAAAGGAAAAATAAATTTAAATAACAAAAAGTGACGGTTTTAAATTACAGAGAAAATCACCTCACTTAAACATGTTTTAATGCTTGTGGTATCCTGGTTCTTTTGCACAAAAAGATGCGATCCCATCAGCCTCACATCTTTGTTTTCAAATCTGTTTGCATCATTTAAATCGAGAGTAGAGAGCTCTTCTCTGAGATACACACAAATGGTTAAATCAAATTGGCAGTGCACTGCTAAGGTCTCTGAAGCATTAATTTTTACACAGGTATTCTGGATGTATTATGGACTTCGGAGGTTAGAATGTGTGTATTTTTATGGGTGGATGTCCGAGGCACTCTTAGGGTAAGATGTCTGCAATCAGCATAATAAGGACAAAGGCGTCAGTCAGGAAGCCTCTGAGTTAGCGGGCAGGGAAGGAGGGGAAACTCTTCCCACCTGACCTTTCAGCACCAGTTATTAGCTCTGGGTCCAAGCAACAGGTTGAACGGGGAGGGCTGCAGGGCCGGCTGCTCTGTGTTCAGACTTCCACTGCAGAAAATATTTTGGTGTTGGTCAGCTGCTTTGCAGGTACCTGCTCCTGGCTCTCCTTGTGCTTGAGCTTAGCTTTTGTCTCCCTTCCTCCGGCGCTCCTCTCTTTGTGTCAGAGCAAAGTATTTAAGCAGCCCCACGCATGATGCCTGTCTTGCCAGCGTGCACCGGGCTCAGAAGTCGTCACACAAACAGATGTGCCATATCCCTTTGGTAAGCAATCTCTGGGAGGTAATTGGCTGTATTTATCCTTAATGTCACGAGCCTAGAGCCCAAAAATGACTACTTTTACAAAAATAACTTTCAGGTGCAATCAACAAATGCAAACACACTCAGAAATCTTTTAACTCCTTTTTTGCTGCACAGTGGTGGGAGAGAGCAGATTGTGTTCTTGTGCATTATTACTCGCTTCCAACGCTGTCGTTCCCCTGCAAATATTAGCCATCCCACCGATTAATTAATCCCTGTAACCCAACAGCAGTGTGCTTTCCTCCTCGGCCCGTGCCCTGAACCTGAGCGTCCTCCCGCGCTTGTCTGGAGTGCGTTTTAATACCAAAGAACACAACAACTAAAATGCCATTCCCCGGTTTTATGAAAAAGCAATATCAGAGAGTAAATAGGGCAAATACCAACAAGGAGGGACACACACGTTGAATCGAACAACGAAGTCAAATAATACCAGTAAATGGGAGTGCGGCGGCGGTGGGAGCTCTCTCCGTGAGCTTTCCGAATGGCTGTGGAGCACGGGAGCACCCCATCCTCCTTTGGAATTAGCAGCAGCAGCCAGGACAGGATTAAACCTCTTCAAATAGCTCTCCAAGCAGAGAGAAAGCATAAAAGAGAGTGAAAAAAAAATAATCCAGCGCGTTCTTTTGGCACTGGTAATAAGCTTACGCTTGCAGTAGACTTGTTCAATAATTAGAGTTAAATTGCCTCCTATCCTACCAGCACCTTTCTCAGCTTTTCACTCCGGAGTTGCGGTCTGATGGGGAGGAATGCACAGGAGCACCGTGCCACGCGTGCCGTGGGCTGCTGTGGTTCCCCCAGCACAGCCGTGTGGACACATGGCCACGCAGGACACGGCCCCACACCTGCACACACGCGTGGCACAGCCCTGCACACGCGTGCACCCCCAGCCCTGAGACAGAAGGCACTGAAAAAGGAATTGAGATTTGCAGATCTGATAATGAGCCAGTTAATGACATAAATGATACCTCAAGAACCTCACTAAACCATCCAGGTCCTACAATTTAATCTGTAATAAATACTCCTGCATCATTGCGAGATGGCTGCTCATAATGGCAAATGAAATATGCTGGTATGATAGGTACAATAAATCTGGATTTTCCTATGGTTCCCTCAGGCTAGAACAATATGTAACCAGAGTGCGCACTGTCAGGATGAGCAGATCTCAAAGCCATCATAAAATCTAAATGGGGACTAATTAGGAGGCCCTTCCCTTCTAGAGTTACTATTTCTATTGACATTTTCCATGCATGAGCCCCTCCATAACATCATAAGTCACCAAGATAAGAACTCCCTAGATTATAGGGAAAAAGCTTTAATGGAGAAGTTGAACTCAAAGGCGATGCATAAATTTTCCTTCTGATACCACGGGAAGTCTGTGTTCTCTACTTTCTTTACAAACTTTCCTCCCTGGGCCCGGCTGCAGCTCCACCAGCCCCATCAGTGCAGCAGTGCCCCGGGGCTGGGGGATGTGCCCCTGTGGGGTTCCCTCTGGGCACCACTGGAGCCTCCGTGCTCAGGACAGGAGCACTTGGACCCCCCCTCAGGCATGGCCCTGTACTCGGGGACCCAGAGCTGTGGGGCTGCTCCCTGCCCAGGGCTGAGATGCACGCAGAAGCCAAGATTTATTGGCTGTTTACAGCAGGCTTTATATTTAATTTTCCCTTGCCACTTCTGCACAAGTAATTGCCCAAGTGTGTACGTGCATATTCCTGTTTGCTGGAGGTGCAGGCTCACATCCTTGCTGCCACCCCAATTAATGACCTCAGGCCCAGCCTCCAGACGGAGGATTTTGGAATCATCCTGCCGCTGCAATGCAAAGTGTGGTTATGTTACAGAGGTGAAATGCCGCACCATGCCGTGCCACGGTGCGCCATGCTGTGCCACGTCTTGTCATTCTGCACCATGAAGTGCCACACTGTGCTCTGCCATGCCATGTGGTGCCGTGCTGGGCCATACCATGCCATGGTGTGCCATGCCATGAAGTGTCATACAGTGCCAGGTGATGGCATGCCATGCTGTGCCATGACATAAAGTGTCATAAAGTGCCAGGTGATGGCATGCTGTGCCATGCCATGAGGTGTGATAAGGTGCCAGGTGATGGCATGCTGTGCCATGCCATGAGGTGTGATAAGGTGCCAGGTGATGGCATGCTGTGCCATGCCATGAGGTGTCATAAAGTGCCAGGTCATGCCATGCTGTGCCATGCCATGAGGTGTCATAAGGTGCCAGGTCATGCCATGCCATGCAGTGCTCTGCCAAGGAGTGCTATGCTATGCCACCCAGTGCCACAAAGGGCCACCCCCACCATGCCACACTGCTATGCCAGCAGGAGCACAAGCCCACAGTCATCACAGATGGAGCAGCTGTTGCTGCTTTTGTAATGGAAAGCAGAGTTCTCACCTGATGGCATTGTCGTAGCAGCTGCAGTTGCACAGAACTGTTGGTAGCCATAATCATCAAAGTGAGCAAATCTAATTCAAAGTGACCATACAATTGGGATAAATGAATTAAAAACTCAAAGTCTGGGTGCGAACAGCTCTGGAAACCCAGCAAGGGCAGTGTGGGTCGGAGGTGCATTGGCCCATCGCAGCACCCCTTGGCCTGGCAGCACCGGAGCATCAGCTGTGTGCCTGCAGTGCACAGACACACAGGGCTGGGTGCGCTCAGGGAGCACAGGAGCTGCAAATGCACAGAGAAAAAACTGTAGCAGATGAAGTTGTGTCACTCAGAATGCACAAGAGCTCCTACCTTTGGTGGCATTTACCTTTACTCATGAGGGAAGGCCCAGGACTGTGGGTTATGGGGTCCCTCCTCCCTCGTGAAGAATGCCATCAGGAAGGCCCCACAGCCCTGTGCAGCTGCTGTGCTCGGTGCCAGCCCCTCTGCCATCAGAGCAGGCTGCTGCCTGGTGCTCTCGCAGCTTCCATGCAGCACGGTGAGCCTGCACGCGGCCGTGTTAAAACGCAATCCCGCCGGAGCTGCGACCCCATTGAAATGCTGGAGCTCTCACGTGTGATTATCTTTGATCTTTGAATGCACATTATATTCTTGAAAATTACTGACATTGGGTAAACAAACATTTTCTCAAAAACAGCACTCCTGGAGGATGAGTCTAAATACCCTTCTCTCAACTTTGTGTTTACACAGAGTTCTACGGGGGAAATGAGCCTTCGGAGAATTATTAGAGGGCAAACGAGAAGCGGCCAAGTTTATGAAAAAATAGCACCAAAATGGCTGAGAGGATAGAGAGCTATATCCTAAAGTCAACTCCGGTTCCATTTCATTTTTTTAGAGGAAAATCACCGTCGGCTGAGATTTCCTCCGCGTTTCCTACCGAGGCTTTGTGGGGGAGAGGAGCAGCTCTCCGCTCCCAGGATGTGCCAGTGGGGCTGTGTCTGTGTGCTGGGCTGTGGGAGATGGGCCTCGCACTGGGCTCAAGTTCAGCTTGTGCCTATGGGAAAGTGGGAAATGAATACCTCATTCTCACGGCACTCCCTTTAACAACTGTATTATTTTATCTGCTCATCACTTTCCAAATATGCTTCTATTTAGGAAAGTGATTAAATTACTGCCAAACACGGCATGTCAGTGTGCCAGGGCTGTGTTTCCATCATTTCCACTGCTGCTAACATAAGTACCGGGAACAATTTAGAACCACACGGATACACATTCACCGTGCTGCCAGGGATGGGAATTCCCATCACACAGCAGTGGGACCTCACCTGTCAGACATGGACAGAGCCACTCATCAGCCGAAGGATTCAGCACAAGGAGCTGCTTAACGAGTATTTCCTAAGAAAGTGTGCGGTGCAGCAGCAGGGCATGGCACCCTGTGAATAAATGAGTGTGAGAGGAGTGGCACGGGGAGGGCTGAGCAGCACCAGGACCCGCACCAGGAGGGAAAGCCTGCCCTGCCTGGGACCCTCCTGCCACAGCATGACCACTGCTGTGTGCTCCCCTCGAGGTTCCCATCTGAGCACCTTACGGAGGCTCCCAAAAAGCTTTTGTAATCACACACAGTATTTGTGTGGCAGAGGCAGAGGTTTTTTTTCCCAAGTTCTGCTCAGATACAGTGTACGGACACAAAGATAAACACCCACTGGGAGGCTGTGAATTCAGGGAAATGGGAAATAGATATATTTCCCATGTTAATGCTAGATAAATTTTGCTCGGCATCACTCCGTCCTTTTGGTTTGCACTTGTTCTCCCAAGGTCTGGGGGTGGTGGTGTGGCATGGCCGTGCAAGCGGGCACAGCCACGCACCACGGGACATCCTGGGGCTGTCCCCACAGTGCCGGCATGGCCTCGCCAGGGAAGAATGATTTATCAACAGATATAAATCAAAATGACTGTTCAGCAGCACTGATGAGCTTGCGATGAGAACTTGTGGAAGCACAACAGCATCTAAACATGACATATCTGCCTCGGCTGCTGCAGCATTGCGCATCTCACTTAGTCCACGTGCCCATTTGTACGTGCCCTTTAGTGCCTGTGAAGATTTAAAATTGGAAAGAGAAGAATTTTATCTCCTATTGAGGACAGTCCCATTTCACACACACCAGGTCTGCGATCCGGCGGGTGTAATTCAGGCACGCAGGACACGGCTCTGCGGACACGGCTGTACATCACCTCAGCACAGTGCGATGTGTCCCCTGCTCACACCTCCCCTCCGTCCTTCCCTGGGAACAGGGAGCGAATGAACCAGTTGCACCTCTGCAGTGAGCAAGCCAAAGCATGAATCCCAAAGGCGTGATAGGAAACAAAGAGGTCAGTGCCTTAAGAGCCCCCAACTCTGGGTTCCCTGCCGGCCCCAGTTGCCCACCAGTCGTGCTGTGGCTGCCCCAGGGAAGGGCAGCAGAAACCCTGCCGGTGTGCAACGACACTGGAAACGAGTGGGGGAATGGGCGTTGCTTAGCAATGTTCTACAGCACGCTCCCGTCCTGGGGAACGGGCAACGCACAGTCAGAAACCCCAGCATTATTGTTACTACTATTTCAAGAGCGCCCAGATGCACACAGAGCTTTGCAGACAAAAGTAATTGACGGTCCTCCGCCTCTGGAGCTGCAGTAGCACAGGATGCTGCCCCAGGGAGCATTGGGCACGGGCTGTGGAGCAGAACAGCACAGCATGGCCCCTTTTGGCCCTCACCCTGCATCTGCTGGTGGCATGGGAAGATCTTTGCCTCCAGTTGTAGCTGAGCATGTGAAGGTGAGGAGGGAGCGCTGCAGAGCTTCACTTTGTGTCTGTCCCAAGCTGCAGCGCAGCTGCTGGTGCACGGCGTTGCTCTGAGCCAGTGTGCACCTGGTTTCTTCATTACCCCTGGTTGGCTGCTGCATCCATTGGAGTAGGAACGCATTCTGAAGGACTCATTAACACCTGTTGTGTGTGGGGGTATCCTGCAGGCTGGCTGAGATCTGCTAACCGTGCTGGTTGCTTGCTGCGGGAGATGGATTTTTCCTCCTCTTGTGGACACTCTGATGTACACACGGACACCTTGCTTCCGAAGGCAGACACACACACCTGCTGTTGCACTGGAGCAGCCCTGGTAGTAGATCACTGCACTGCTCTCAGTGTCTTCAGCACTGGGACCCAAATATATCACACGTGCACATTTCATACAGCAGAAAGCTTCCCATGGCTTTTAATGAGTTCTGGACCAGGTCCCAGGTCGCTGTTGTGCTGTTTTGTGAAATCACTGAGATTTATGTCCAGCTATTTAATATTGGCCTGAAACAGCATCCCTGCGCCCTGCTCCCCAGCCCAAGGTTTTAACCTTTTATCTTGTTCACTTCTCTCCCTTTGCACTGATGCTTTTTTTCCTAACTTGGCAATCTCAGCGCAGTGTTTTGGAGGCACCTGAGTGATTGGAATGCATCAGCTGCTGCCAGACCGTGGCTTGCAGGAGGTCAGATGTGGGGCAGGGCAGCCCGCCCCATTGCGGTCCGGCAGTGCCCACCCCCAGCTGGAGCTGCTGGAGCAGAGCAGGGCTGTGCTGCGCTGGGGAGCTCCGAGCCGATTGTTTTAATACCAGAGTGACACCAAAGGGGGTCAAGTAAATAAATATGCATGCCTCACTAGTTCAAAATAATAAAATTCCAATGTGTGCAAGCCTGCTTGTTGAACATATGTTTGCGGCACGGCTAAGCCATCTGGCTCAATGTCAAGCATTTACACCAACTGCAGTCTTACACTACCTGACAGCAGAAAAGCTTTATTCCCCTGGTGTTTGGGCACAAATGGAGAAATATTATTGAAATGATTATCTGCATCAAGACTCAGATTTGGTTTGACATTTAGCTGGCTCTGTTTAATCCAAAGGGTTGTCTGAATGAATAAAGAGAAGGGTTCCTCCAGAAGATGCTGCGAGCGGCCGGGGAGAGCCAAATGATTAATGAGAGCCAGAGCTGGGCACACCCTGCCCACCTCCACCCGCATCGGGAATGAGGGATGCGCAGAGCCACAGCCAGTTCTGGAGCTGTGGGAACCAGAAGGGACAGCCGTGCTCCTTCCAGGGAAGGGCAGCTCCACATCCCAGCTCAGATCCAAATGTGAGATGTCCCAGGGCACGTCCCTGCACAACAACTGGTGCTGCGGGTGAGGACGGTGTCCGGGCCATCCCGGTGCCGTGCGGGGCCCATCGCTGGAGGTCATAGTGGGTCCATCCTGGCTCCTTTTTAGAAACGCCTCCTGTGACATGGGAACAAAGGAAAGGAGTCGTGAGCGTGAAGTTTTGAGCAAGTTAATAAACAGAGAGTGTGAGCAGGATTTGTTTGAACTCGTGGGGCTCGCTCTGACAAAGACAAATCTATCCGAGGAATCGGGCGCGCTGGATCTGAACACAAAATGGGATGGAGCTGCAGAGCACAGGGTGATGAGCAGCGTCACAGCCCAGAGAGCCGCACTCCGCTCTGCTCGGAGTGCAGGAGCCCAGAGCCCCTCCCTCCCCCATGAATGCACTGTACCATTTCTTTCCCTTTTTCTTTACATTTCCACTTCCGATCGCTGATTTGGATTTAAAATTAATTTGGTGATTTGAGTTTAATAAGAACGTTAGACGTGATTTCCTTCTCACTCTTACTTTTAATTAACTTTTTAATTGAGATTTAAATGAATTCTAATGAACAGAATTGGTAGCCTAATGGATTTGTTGCGGCGGCGTGGTGAGGGATCAGCGTGCCGGCAGCAGCGTGATGTATTGCTCTGTGATGTCAAACAGCCACAGGTTAATTTTTTGGCAGAGGTTACTTAATGTCGGCTGAAAACAATGATTTCTTTTTTTGATTTATTAGTAAACAGTTCCTCAGCAGCTCACGGTCCGTGGCCCTTAAGCACACACCCCTCCGTGCCCACTAGGACACATCCCTTCGTGTTGGCAAAGCTGGGGCAGCTCCACAAAGCTGGAACAGCCCCTCCTGCTCATCCCATGCACAACAAAGCCTGAGCCCCATGGCCCCACTGCCCCTCTGCTCTCTGGCTGTGCCTCGGAGCCATCTGAGCCCAGCTCGCAGGGCTCGTCCTTCTTCCCGCAGCAGGTGTAAATCAGCAGCACTGGGCCTCTGCTGGTGTAACTGCAAAGCTTTTGAGAAATTACAGCCGTCAGAGGATAAAGCAGGATGTATGGAAAAGGAGAATGGGGACGGTGCGAGAAAATGGGATGGGAAAGAGAAATATTACCCGCAGTGCCCAAAGTGGTTTGAAATATAGGGTGCTACCAAACTTTAAGGAGCGAGTTTAAAAGTTTCATCCTGCGGGCTGGAATTAATTTATGGGAAATCACGCTCAAAGACTTGCCCTTTCTGCCCCACACCAAGCACTGGGCAGGTCAGGGGCGTCCCTGGAAGGCACCCAAAGTCCTGCTCCCTGCCAGGGCTGGCTCCTCGTGTCCACCCCCCTGTGCCATCTCCCCGTGCTGATTCCCAGGCCTCCCACGGCAGCACCTCACACCTCGTGGTACCCAAGGAGAACAAACCAGCGTGCTGAGGCACAGATGAAAGCTGTTGATGCCCCTTTATGCCCCACACCCAGAAATAGTGGCTTTTTTCCAATGTAAGATGATGAAAGTCATCATTTGCTGCAACGTGTTCTGTTTGGAGTGTTCTGTACGTCGCAAACTCAAGATTAAGGAGAGAGCCTTTCTCAAGCGCAGTTTAATTTTGTGTTCAACTTCCCAGGCTTCTGTTAACACCTTTTCTGTAATCAGTACAGTATCTTTCAGTTAATTAGATCTGGAGAAGAATTGCCAGTGTGAGCAGTGGTGGGGCCTCCCCCTTCCATTCAGCAGGCCGAGCAGCGTCTGATGCAGATAAAAAGGACCACTGGAGGCTCCATTAGAGAGAGAGACATTAGATATCGCTCAGACACCTCTTCAAAGCGTTTATCCCTCCTCCAGCCCTGTGTGCAGGGAGGCCCACGCTGGCTGCATGAGGCACACATCCTAATGGGAGCTGCCTCCTGCATTGCCCAGGCCCTGGTGCGGTGCTGCACGGCTCTGCCCAGCTGCAGCAAACACCTGAGAAGCGCAGAAAGCTGGGCCTGCTTCCAGCATTTCTGTAAAGCCTGACCTCCAGATTCTGGTCTTTTCCAACCGCTGTGTTTGAAAGCTGCCCCAGAGGCGTCCAAAAGTGCTGTGTGTTTGATGCACGATGCTGAAGAAGGGAACTCCCATGGCACTGAGCCGAATGTTGGACCTATACAGACTCAGGGTGGGCTGAAATGTTTGGAATGAACCCTGAATGCCATTGTGCCACTGGGAAAGGCTGAGTGCAAAGCCTGAGGTCCCACACCACGCCCTGCTCTCAGCTTCCATTGCAGCAGCTGAAGGATTGGCCCTGGGTGAGTGATATCCACAGATCCTATCTAACCCTCCGCGTGTTTATGTACATCAGCATGTTCTAGCGTACAAGAACTGTCCCCATTGAACTCCCACAACATCTCTTTGACTCACTGTCAAGCTCAATAGCGTCGGAGATCAATCAGCAGTGCATAAATTTCCCTTCAAAGAAGAGCAATGCGTCGGACGACAAGCGTCCCGCTCCGAGCAGCTCCATCTGAGCAGAGCACAGCAGCTAGCATTCCTCGTGCTCCCATCCCAGCGCAGCCAGAGCTGTGGTTTGGCACGGGCTGCCAGTGAGGGGTATTGCAATTCAGCTCCCGGGTCCCAGAGGTCCTGCAGCACTTTGTGGCCGGAGCTGTGTGTGTGTGTGAGCACAGTGTTTCAGACCCACGGATGCTGTGACCGCTCGCAGGGCTCGCACTGCCCTGCTGGCACCAGGTTCCTTACCAGGAGGGTTTCCTCCTGCTCAAATCCTCCTGCACACACCACTTTTTTTTCTTCCTCCTTCCTTTTAAACGCTGCTCTGTAACTACTTACATGAGATCATCTGCCAAGGTCTGAATTCTGCTCTGCACTATAGACAAAGGATTCTTCTCAATTAATGTGTTTTGAGAGGTTCCTGTCACGGGAACGTAATTAACTCTTTGCTGGCCTGACTAATTTCTGCATTTTAAAAAGTAGCCTGATAATGACAAAAGTGGAGCACTCAATCCACAGGATAGCCATTAACTGCTCTCAGTTATTGTGTGGCCTCAATTCAGAGCACAATTACTGTCAGAGGATTGCTCTGGAAGCCGCTCCTTGTACGCAAACAAGAGCGCTATTCATTAAAGGCCACTCTCAATAAAACGCAATCGATATTTTTAATGAATATTTGAGAAAGAAAATACAATCTCAGGTTCAGAAACCCGCACTACAGTTATCACTCTTTTAATAACAGGCTTCCTCAGGTACAGACGCCGGCGAGGAGCAGAAATGAGGTGCCAGCTGGGAGAGGTTTATCTGCAGAAATGCGAAGCGGTGAGCATAGCCCAAATCCCACGGTCGGTTCGGTTTTCCTGAGCCTCCTCCGCCCGGGGCTGCCTCCTCCGAGCCCGTACTGCCGTCCCCGGGCTCGGAACGCTTCGTGTCCCGCAGTGCCCCGCAGTGCCCCGCAGTGCCCCGCAGTGCCCCGCAGCTGCACCGCGCCGGGCTCCACTCGGACACGAGCACCGGCAAAGGGCGCTGCCGTTCCCTCCGGGATTCTCCATTTACAACTCCTACTAAGAACCTCTCTTTTCCCTACGAAGCACGAAGAAAGCCGAGCAGCGCCCGATGGAGGAGCGGAGCTGCGCGCGGTGCGGCCCTTCGGTCCCGCGGGGGTTCCACGCGTGGGGCACCGCACGGCCCCGCAGCGGAGCTCCGCAGCGGACACAGAGCTCGGCAGGAGCTGCAGCACGACAGGCCGCTTCTGCACGGCAACATTGCCCTCTTTTGGCAGAGCGGCGTGCGGAGCGGGGCGGCCCGGAGAGCCGAGCCCCGCACGGCCCGGGAGCACGCGTTTGTACACGTATTTCACTCTTGTTATTCTTTATAGAGAGGTGAGCGCAGCCAGAGATCGGCAGCCGGCCAGCATCGTTCGGCACGTCTTATCCTCGGGCGTGTACAAGTGTAGATGTAAGCAACATAACCCTTCGCCACGCAATGGAATATTTACTCTCTTTAATATCTGACATCAAATCCATCGCAAAGGGATGTGATACTTGCTCTTCTTCAACACGAGCTGCCCTTCTTAAACCAGAGGCGCTCTGTGCTGTGCCGTCCCCCAGCTGCTGCTCGGGGCTCAGCAGTACCACCGTGGCTCAGTGCCCCTCCCCATGCACCTTGCAGCCCCGGCTGACCTGACACCTGCAGCAGTCAGTGTGTGCCGATGGCACTGTGCATGGCTGTCCTTTGGGATAAGCCACAGAGTGCCTGTGAGGCTGCTTCACAGCCGTCCTTTGGAGGACAGCCGGGGTGGGCTGCAGCTCATGGGGGTGGGAGTGGGGGGCTGGGGGCTGCTGCTGCCCCTAGGCTGCTGTAAGCCAGGAGAAGGTGGCAGCAGCCACGCCGTGTCTTCGTCCATCCCATAACGTGGTTACAGCCGAGTGCAAAAAACCCCACAGAACTCCGTGTTTGCACAGCAGTGCTTCTAATGGATTGATAAAGTGATGAAGGAAATCTGTCCCTGTTCTGGGGTGGCAGTTTGTGCTCCTCCATATGCACAGCGGCCAAAGGGGGAATTTGTGATGGTTCCCAAATAGCCTTTGCCTCCCCAGCAGAAAAAACTGTTTAGTTAAGGTTTTACAAATGAAAATCTTAATGATCGTGAAAAAGAGAACCAAAAGCATCGCTGTTGGTGTTAAATGCTAACGTGGCTGTTTAACTTAACGGCCCCGCGCCTGCCCATAAATCAGACGGGACCCCTCCCCGTTTCTCCCCAGTGGGATAAACACAGTTTGTCACACTGAGAGAATGCTCTGTGGCACGGGAACCATTGGAACACATTGCTGGGTCCAAAGTAAAGCTCCGTGCACAATGCAGCCGCGGGTGGACAGAGGAGAAACGATGTAACGCAGACTGCTTCGGGAAGTGGAAGTGGGGGGATCTGTGGGGGGATCTGCGGCTCACGTTACTTCGCATTGTTCGTCGCCCTCGCTAATGCGATGAAAAGGCTTTGATTTTCATTACGATGTACTTTGCATGTCGCTTGTGTGGGATCAGTGGGCCGCTCCTTGTTCCTCCTGCAGCCGATCTAAAAGGCTTTCCGAAAGAAAACTGAACTCACACAGACAAAGACTGATTCTTCATCCGCCTGACATGTCACGCCAACAAATGGGTTTTTGTGCACTCTGTCAGTGTCTTAATCAGAGTGTCACGCCAGCCCGCAGCACCTCCGCAGCTCGGAAACCTCTCCCAACACTTCATCCTTCAACTTGTATACGTTGTACAGACATTCAGATGAGGGCCGATAATACGGGAGATTTACATGTTTCTGTCGTGGCTGAGATTTGTCACACATCATACCGGGCCGGGCAGCGCGGGAAGGAGCAGCTTTGTCCGCTCTGCTGATGGGTCCCACCTGACGGGACCCAGCTGCCAGCCAGGAGGCTGCTATGTGAGGACGGGCTGTGCCCAGCTGTGTTCCTAGCCCCCGTGTCACCTGCCCTGGCCTGAGCTGCTGTGCCGACCCTGCAGTTTCTTTAAATATAGAAGTATAGAATCACAGAGGTTGGAAAAGATCGAGGTCACCCAGTCCAGCCGTCCACCTACCACCACTATTTCCCACTAAACCGTCTCTCTCAGAACTGCATCTAAATGTTTCTTGAACACCTCCAGAGTCAGTGACTCCCCCACCTCCCTGGGCAGTGCCTGACCACTCCTTCAGGGAATAAACTGTTCCTAATATCCAATCTCTGCTCTCTATGGGACTGTGCTCAGACCCTGCACAGATCCATTGCCCTCCTTTGGACACACTCCAGGGCCTCAGCGTGTTTCTTGTAGTGAGGGATCCAAACCTGAGCACAGCACTGAGGTGCAGCCTCACCAGGGCTGAGGACAGAGATCACCTCCTGCTCCTGCTGGCTGCACTACTGCTGATCCAAGCCAGGATGCCATCGGCCTTGTCCGCCTGGGCACACTGCTGGCTCCTGGTCAGCTGAGAACTGACCGACACCTCCAGGTCCATTTCTGCCACACGGCCTTCCAGCCTCTCTGCCCCACTCCTGTAGCACTGCATGGGGCTGTTGTGGCCAAAATGCAGGACCCAGCACATGGCCTTTTTGAACCTCATTCCACTTGACCTCAGCCCAGCTATCAGCTGCAGGGACAGCAGCTCTGGTCCAACAAAACCAGAATTGTTCATGATGCTTTTGGCTAGGTGGGGCTGTGAATGATGGGTGGAAGCTCAATGGGTGCAGGCACCTGCTGCTGAGGTCAATGACAGTGGTGACAGCAGCCATGGGAGGCACTTCTGGGACTCCTCAGAACTTTTAACAACAAGGCAAATGCCCAGGAGGAGCACCCAGCCAAGCTCTTATTTCCTCTTCCAGAACTCCACCAGAACAGCAGTGATGGTCCTGCTCGCTCTCTCTGCGCAGTGAGTGCCCCCACCACCTTCCAGCACCTTGCACATCATTGTCTCCCAAAATGCACGCACGCCGCCAGCTCCGTGTGCCACACACAATGCTGGAATCAGGCTGCTCTTTGTCTGACATCCAGTTTGTCTGGCATCTGACATTAGCATTGCTAAGCACCGGATTGCTAAGTGCTTACCAATTCAGATATTGTACCACCACATCATTCATCCCGTCCAGCAGCCAAAAAAACAAAACGAGAAAGCCAAGAGAGGCAAAGACTTCCCAGCCAATGGGACGAGCCCCGAGAAATCATATATGCTAATTGCACGGCCTGGGGAAGCGGGACGCCAAGGACAGAGTGCTCTGTGCGGGGTGAGATACAGCGCGGTGCTGAGCACGGGGACACGGCCACCAGTCGCCAGCACCAGGAGTGCCACACGCTGCCTGGCCCCATCCCCATTGCCCTGAGCGGTGCCACCAAGGTGCTGGGCTCAAGGCTCAGCCCTGGTGCCGGGCTCCGGCAGCGCCGGGTGCGATAATGAGTTGTAATTCATGGCAGGATGAAGAGTAGCATCCACTCTGTGCCACGGAATGCTTCCCTATAATCACCGCAACACATATTTTAAAGTACATTATGCAATACATAAAAAATAATGATTTTGAGACAAATTAAGCCATAACAGCCTCAAATCAGTTTGCCTACACAGTTAATATGTTGATTAATGTCCTGTTAGGACCGAGACACTCATTTTTATCTCATTATTCAACTCGGTGTTTTCCCATAGCTATTGAATAAAAATGTAATTATTGCTCTAAATTACGTTATTATTAACTTTCACATGGTGTTTCTTGATAAACAGCGGCACAAGCAGAGGGCTTCCACTGGTGGGGAGACGGGAATAAAAGTACTCCAACAAACGGGATGGGTTATCTGCATCACTTTTCGTGTTAGCATCGCTAAAGCCGTGCAAGCAAAGAGCAGGCAGTGCTCTAACAGTGCTCTGACACAGCGCAGGAATCAGCGCTGCAGGCGCCCGCGTGATGGGTAGGGCAGCACATCGGCAACATGCAGGGAGAAAGGAAAAGGAGTAGAAAGCATCAGCCCTGGTTTTCTTCATCTCCCTTCCTGAGCAGCTCTGTGGAGTGATGGAGCATGCAGGGACGGCAGGCTCAGCCGCCTGCAGGATCCCTGCCTGCAGGATCCCTGCTGGATGCTCGCTTGGAGCAGCACGAGAAAGGCAAAATGAAGTAACATTCCTACAGACGAAGCATGTCCCTGGGGCCAAGCACCCACCATGTCCCAGCACCCCTGGGTGCCCCGCACCAGCTGGGGCCGAGCCCGCTGAGCACTGCTCCGCGCAGCGTGAGCCCTGGGTGCGCCGCCGGGAGAGGTGCGGGGCTGCTGAGCTTGATTGAGAAAGGTTAATTACATGTGAAATGAGACTGGGATTCAGACTGTGTTTGCTCTAGATTTTGTGTAATGTTATATCAACACTGGGATTCTCTGTTATTCTATTAACAAAATCAACTCATTTTGTTTGGTTTCATTTTACTGTTGTTTTAATCCCACTGAACATTTATACTGTTATTTAATTTTACTAAACATGTGTGGATAGTAAAATACCTACAGAATTAAACTACCCAAGGATATTAAAGTGATCCGGTTCTCATCGAGATTTGATCTGCTAATTAGCCACACCAATTTTATGGATCATTGCAGCGCACTTAAAATGTATTGTTATATATTCATAATCTTTCCTTAATGAGCTTTTATTGAGAGCAGAGGCCGGCCTTGGTGAGCTGCTCTGCTGCGGAGGTTTTCCAGCCCGTGCTCCTGTGCCTGGTGGATGGCAGCGCGGTGCGGGCAGGGTGGAGGTGCGGCAGTGCTCTTGGTGTGCAGTGCCCATGCTGGGGGCAGGAGGGGCAGCAGCAGCCCCCAGGAGATGGCAGTGTCCCTGAGGCAGTGCCAGCCACTAGTGGCCCCGCTCGATGCTGGGAGCACTGGACCAAGGCTCTGCATGTCAAGAAACTTCTCTAGAACTGCTCATGCTCATTCAGTACATCAGTGCTGACACTTGCTGGGTGTAAAGGGGTGGCTGAGGCTTGCAGGAGAGCTTTGGTGGGTCGGCTGCTAATCTCTGAGGGTTATGGATCTGCACACCACGCTTCTCCGTGCTTAGGTTCCTCAGCCTCCAGAACGAAGAACTGAAATCAGATTTAAGCCTTCTGCCCACCAAGTGTCATTTTGCACCTACACGTGCATTCATTAAAGTGATGAGATGCCAAAGGTTGGCCTGTCCCTCATGACAGTGGATGAAAATAGCGTCGGGCCACCAACAAGAGCCGGTGGCCAACATGGCCCGGCAGTACCATCAGCTCTACAACAAGGAAAGCAAATGGCATCAAGTGAGGGAAAAAGTTCCATGAGGACCCCTTAGCCATGAGGACCCCTTAGCCGTGAGGTTTCAGTGATTGCTAGGTTTCCCAGTCCCAGCACTGGTTCTGACCCCACTGCTGTGGGGATGGATGTGACCTGGGTGCTGTCCCCAGGCCCGGCATGGCCCTGCCCGCATGGTGCAGCACTGGGGCACGGGGCAGCCACCCAGAACCGTGGTGTAACCGCCCAGAGGTGGAGGAGCCGGCAGCAAAGGAGGGAGCTGTGGATCACAGAGCGCTGTTTGGCACCGGTGCCGCTCGTGTAACAATCCAAGGGTCACTACCTGCAGAAGTGAGGACACAGCTTACAACGCGCGGCCCCAGCCCGTGACAACGTGTGCGGCGGGATAATGAACTTAAAACAATTGCAATTAACAGGCTAAGACAAAGGATTAAAACTAAGGATGAATGGTGCGCTGCGTGCCGCTCGCTTGTAGAACAGCGCTAAGCCAACGTAATCCATCCGAGTTGCGGTGGCGGCGGAGCCGAGCGGCAGCAGCAGGTCGGGTTCGGCTCCTGGGGACGCGCGATACATCCACCTGTGCCAGCCCTTCCCGGAGCGATAAAGCTGCCCAAGTGCCTGCAGAAGTCGGGCCGGCAGCGGGGCGTCCCCGGGGAGCGGGTGTCAAAGTTGTCCATCAGATGGCTGAAAGGGAAGAAGGGGAGCGGCACTCCGTGCTATTGTGCCACAGTTGTCATTGACTGATCAGGCCTTTTAAGCAAGCTTTCACAGTCAATGAAACCACCTGAATAGATGAAAGGCAGACAGCTCCTGACAAACAAGGGGCTGTGGAATATTCATTGTGCATCTGCGAGGGAAAGATTAATGTATTAGAAATTAAAATGGGGCCGGGACGTATGATCTTGCTCTAACACTTGGCCAGACCTGTGTCACCCGTTGCTGGTGCCTGAAGTCGACAGACAATCCTGCCAAGGTAACGGGAATCATTAAGCATCCTGCTATTGTGCGCGGTGAATAATAAAACTTTCCCCTATTCTTTGCCCGGAGCTGACAATGAATAATTCTGGAGCTATTTGCAATGTTAACAGCACCTATCTTGCCCATCCATTCCTTTACGATAAGGATGAAAATATGCATTTCAACAGTCTGTACAGATACTGATTCACAGGCATTTCAAAGGACACCTGTCACTCAAGTGAAGGACCTGTCAGTCTCCAATGGATGACGGTGCCAGGAAAATGGCGAAAAAGATTATCTGTACTTTATTTCTTTTTTCCTCAGATTATAACACTGTTACATTTGCCATCAACTGACAAGTGATTTACACTCGCAACTGTAATGTGTTTAAACTAGAAAAAGCTATTCTCTTAGGCAGCCCTTATTCTTTCAAGGTTTACAACTGTATCAAATATACTATCACAAATGTGATCTAGACCATACAGAATGCCATTATGTGAGATATTAGAAGCATTTAATCTGTTTGTTAACACAAAGGTGACATTGATAAAGTCGGATCTTTGACGTCAGGACCAAGCTGGATAAACCCACCTTTAAAAACCACGGGGTCAGCTGCAGTTCTGGGGGTGCAAGTCCCGAGCTCCCCTGGATCTCTGCAGGTCCTGGCCTCACCCTGCAACAGCGAGCACCAGGGTCAGCCCACACAGCCAGCACGGCGATCCCACAGGGAGCATGTGGCATGGGCAGCCAAGGGGCACAGCAAGCGGAAAAAAAAGTGCACAAGGCTTTGCAGCACTTCAGTGCCAGCCAGGAGACAACCCTGAACGTCTCCGATCTCAGCTGGCTTCTAGAAATGGGGGTGGGCAGAGTGAGCCAGTCCGAGATCATAGAATCAAAGAACCATAGAACGTCTTAGGTTGGAAGGGGCCTTAAAGATCATGGAAACATGGAATGGTTGGGCTGAAAGGGACCTCAAAGATCATAGAACCATGGAATTGTTGGGTTGAAAGAGATCTCTCTGATCATCCAGTTCCAACCCCCTAGATCAGGTTGTCCAGGGCCCCATCCAACCTGCCCTTGAACTCCTCCAGGGATGGGGATCCATGGCTTCGTTGCAGTTGTGCCTGGGATGAGATTTTGTTCAGAAGTGAAAATGAGTTCGCTGCTCCTCTTCTGCCTCTTCGGTCATGCACCCAACAGCACGACCTCTGCAGTTAAAGTCAGTTGAAGTCTGACTTTATTGCTCTCTATCACTACCTGAAGGGAGGTTGTAGTGAGCATCTTCACTCCTGTAACTAGTGATAGGACTAGAGACCAAGTTGCACCAGGGGAAATTCAGACTGGATGCTAGGAAATACTTTTCAGAAAGAGTGATCAGGTGCTGGAATGGGCTGCCCAGGGAGCTGGTGGAGTCACACACCCTGGAGGTGTTTAAGGAACATTTAGACACTGTGTTGAGAAACATGGCTTAGAGAGAACTATTGGTGATAGGTGGATGGCTGGACTGGATGATCCTGCAGGTCTTTTCCAGTCTTGGTGATTGATTCTCTGATTCTATGAGTTCCCCCTGCACATAGCCTCTCTTCCAGAGCCACAACAAAGAGGCAAAGCCTCCCATGTCACCCCAGCAATGTGAGTGGTGATGTCCATAGGGCTACTGCCCCATAACTGCTGGCTGTGCTTTTCCTGATACTAAATAAATTTTAAAAAAAAGCAACATTTTGTTCACATTTATTTTAAATATTTTCCAGATTATTTGTTTCCAATTTTTCCTTGACAATCTTCCTATTGTGGCTTTTAAGCAGACTCTGCAAGCCAAGGGGCTCCTCGGCATGAATGTTCACTTTCTTCCCCAGCCCAGTAGGCTGAAATACCGCAATGTGACTCAGAGCTTCTGTGACTACGTTCAAGTTCTTTCCATGTCACAAACAATTTTAGCTCCAGAGAAACAAACGCCGATGTGTTGGGTGCAGAGCGAGACTGCTGCTGCTGCTGGGGCTCGGGGTCCCACCAGCAGTGCTGAGCACCACCTCTGCTGCTGCCACTGGGTGGGAGGGGGACACCAGCAGGGTGAGCTTCTGATCCTGGGTACAGGGCACACTACTGACACGAGTTTGTCATGAAAAATCGCACTGGTGATGGAGAGGGCAGAGCTGACTTTGAAGCAGAACTGGGATGTTTCTAGATTGCTGAGGGAAAAAGCTGAGAGGGAGTGGGGAGCACCCCGGGACAGAGGGTGATGTAGAGGAGGGTGAAAATGTCCACTGGGAGAAGGGTAACACTTTGTGGCTCCCTCCCTCCTGCTGTCAGTGTGCAGCAGTTTGCAGTGGGCTGTTCCCTGTGCTGGGGGCACTTGTTTCTGCAGCAGCTGAGTGGAGCAGAGGGGAGCAGGTAGGATGCTGGAAGGCAGGGGAAGCAAGGTGCCAGGGCTTGTTTCTTACAGCAGGGCCTTGCAGCTCACCTGCAGGAAAGTCTGCACTGAAACCAGAGCACATTTCTGCATGCTGCAGGGGTGCTGGGTCAGGGTCGTGGTTGCAGGGATGGTAAATGGCACCTTAGCATTTCGTATTTATTCTCTCACAGTGACTGCCACATAAAATTTTCTCAGTATAAAAGTCAGAGCCAAAGTTTTATGAGGATGAATGCTGCAAACCTGACCCCATACCTGAAGAATCATGCGGTGGTCTTTCTGCTTTGAGCATTGCCAGCAGTAAGGATTTGAGAATTGGGACCTGGCAATTTCATTGCTAATTCATGAGCAAAGGAAGTGCAATTTGCTCTCTTCCATTGCGGCCGGGTCTGGAGCAGAACTGACAGGGATTATTTCTTTGTGTTTGCATCTCCTTGTGCTGCTGGATTCTTGTCTTTTTCCATAGGTGCACGCCCGCAGGGAGCAGAGGGACAGGAGCACATACCCTCACAGCTCCATTCAGGCTTTGTTATAGGTTCCTTCAACCTGGTTATGGGACTTTTTCATACTGACACTTCTCCCTGCCTGCCTGCTAATACATTTGGTTCCCTGCCTCAGAGCCGAGGAAACCCAAGCAGGTTGTACTCCATAGCAGCACCATCCGCAGTGCCATGGGGACGTGTTGGAGGTGCAGCTGTGGCTCCCACCAAGGCCAGCTGCAGCCACAGCCCAGCTGCAGCCCATGATGGCAAGGACCAGACTTTGTTCCTTGCATGAAATCCTCGTGCTGCCAAAACATACTTCTTCTGATGTCCCATTGCCCGATTTTCTTGAACAGAGGTGGGCTGTGGCAGGTTTGCTTTCAAGTTGCACTGTTTTCAAAGCAGCTCACTCTCATCCTATAGTGCGGGTTGAATTTTCTGTTGGAAGTGGCATTTTGAAACACACCACTTTGGTACCTTTAAGAGTTTTCCATTCACTAAGAGTCATCACAGCTACGGGCTGTGCTGTTGTGCTCCTCTCAATGTGCTCGTTGTCTGCCACAGCCAGAACGACGCCTGGTGTAAATACCGGGGGCTGGGTGCTGCTGGGCAGCAGCTGGAGCACTCTGCTGTGCCCCTGCTGCATTTCCAACCAAGTGTGACCTTCAGTACAGCTCAGGTCAGGGCGGACCCTCTCTGGAAGGTGCCCCGCAGTGGTCACTTTGCCGAGGCCCCAGCAATACAAGGCCGCGTTGTTGGGTCGCCTTTCCACAGAGCAGCGTATAATCGATCTCATTATACAACAGAAGCAAAAGGAAGAAGCTCTGAGTCAGGCCGGAGCGTTGCCAGCGGGTGCAAATAGAGCACACCCTGTTCCAGGGAAGCGGTGGATCGAGGCCGACCCTCCGAGCCTCGCATGAGCTCTGCTCTGCCATGCCACGCCATGCCGTGCCGATGCTCTGCCTGCCAGGATATGCACAGGGATCCCCTGCCCGGCCCATTTATTCCCCCAGCTGAGTGCAGGGAGCCATCTTTACCATTCCTGGAGCTCTCCAGCTGAACAGAACGGCAGATCCAGCCTCTGTCCCACTAAATTATCCAGCGAGGGCTCAACCCTATTTTTCTTTTGAAGAAGAACAAGGGCGCGGAAATAATTTGTGGACCCGGGTTCCTAATATTAAATAATTCTTACCATTTAAAACAGTTTTTTGTTGGAAATATTTTATAGTTAGAGAAATAGTTTTTGACATTTTTGGGGGGAAAAGAACAATGGACCGTTTACAGGTCTACACAGTAGATTAATGAATCTAATTGAGTCTGTGGGGAAATGCTTCAGTTTAACTACTGGAACTAATTTATACATTCACTACATCGTAATAAGTCAATTTAAGTTTCTGGAAATAAAACTGGATATCCTGGGTATAGATTTGAACTATAAATTTCTGCAAGAAAGGAGTCTGTGTGTTCATTATACATTGTAAAATTACCATATGGACCTGTCAACACTTCTTAGCACAGCTTTGTAATAGTGTCATTTAGTTTAACATTGTAATGTGCCAGCTGAATTAATGCGCGTGGCACAATGAGCGCCTCCAGCCGCCGGCTCGGGGGGGGCACGGCTTTTACGGATGGATCTGATGCCAGAGAGTCCTGCCCGTGTTTGCACGGCTGCTGTCCGGCTTTGATCAGCCACTATCAGCGCTAATGAGTGCCAGAGATCAGTTTAATTCCCAGCAGCTCCTTCCGAGGACTGGTGCGTTATGGACACAACAAAACTCCAGGTGCGTGCAGCTGGACACGGCCAAACTGCATCTAGAATCATGTACTGCATCTCTTGCCACTGCTGCCCGACCTCTCCCTCATCTCTCTGCTTTTTACTGCTCCGAAGGCTGTGCTGGTGCTCCTCTGTTTGCCACTGCTGCAATGAAAGGCGCCCGTTATTGAGTCACTCCATGCTCGACACCCTTCTTATTCTCCACTTTCTATACTCTGGCCACAGAACACTTTTCATTCATTCGTTCATTCATTCAAAGAAAAAAAAAAAAGAAGTCTCGAGCAGGAAACAGAGTGAGGATTGGGTGCTCCCCGTGGGGTGACACTGCAGCCCTCAGGCCTGGCCGGGCAGACACCCATTCTGCAATCATCACTGCAACCAGAGCTTCACGTCGCTAATTGCACATTAAAACCCAGCAGTTATTTACATTTCCGCACTCTGATTTCTACTTAAGTCTATAATGGTTCATGTTGCTGCTCCTGCAGGCCTGATGGCAGCTGCCTATAAAAGAATGAGCATAATAGATGGGTGCCTCGTCCATAAATTCAGCTCACTAATAAGCAACGTGCTCGCGACTGAAAGTCAAAGAGACTCTTAAAGTAGTTAGTTGCTTTATTTCCTTTACAAACACCTGATGAGAATGGAACGAGCGCTTGAGAGCAGTGCATGTGCCAGAGTGATAGAGCTGTGTGCTCAGGAGCTCCAGGAAGAGTGCTGAACAGTGGGTCCTCAATGACACCTCCGCTCAGTTCCCGCGGGGACCTGCATTTTGGCTGATATACAGTCCGTGTGATTGCCGCCATTTCCCAGTGCAAGGAAAATGCCCTTCATGGAAACATCATTAATTGCACGGAGCTCCAAGTGTGGGAAGGCCCTCCTGGGCTTTACGGGGGGTGGGGACCTGACGCAGAGGCAAACCCCGTGTGCACAGCTGCGCTTCCCCCTGGCTGGGGTTTGTGTCCCGCATCCCATGCCTTCCTTCCCCAGGAGCAGATGATGCTGGGACAGAGGCAACGTTCTGCTCAGCAGCAGTGCTGCAGCGGCAGGAGGACAGCACTCTGCATTTCTCAGATGTTTGCAGTCTGTACTGCTGAGGAGTTCTGTCCTGAAGTAGCTCCTCTGGTTCGGAGCACGGACCAGGGGCAGCAGTGAAGGGTTCTGGATACCTTGGCTCAGAATGGGGAGCTCAGGCTGTGCTGTGAGCCGGGCTGAGCACTGACAGCAGCATGGTGCACCCTCTGCTCTGCAGCTGAAGTGCCCTCCATGCTGCCAGGGACATGGGACAGCACATCTGCCTCCAAACATTCTTGGTGGGACATTCTTGGAGCCCCATGGGAACAACTGCTGACACCGGTTTGGCTCAGCTGGAAAACCCTCACTGCACCCATAAGCCAGCTATTTCCATTGGTCATGCGATCCTCATTTCCCTTTAATAAACTTGTAATTGTACTTGCTCGTGGATATTTGCCATGCTTCGTGCTCTGACATCTCCTACACGAACCCCATCCAGGTTAAGCGAGGTCAGTAGTCAGCAGTGATTTCCCCAGGGCCCCCTGCCAGGACCTGTGCTTGTTGGGAATACCTGCTGCCCCATTGCTCGCAGACGGTGCTCCCTGCAGAGCCCACCAGCACAAGAAGCATGGCAGTGCCTCTCCAAGCACGGCATTTCTCCTTCCCACGGCGCAGCCCCGCTGCGTCAGCGTGGGCCGTGCCCACGAACCTGCCCGCTGCTTCCCTTCCTCCCTCCTTTCCTCTCTCTCTTTTTAATTATGAAAATCAAGGAACCCATAATTCCCATGACAGCTGTGACTACACTCAGACTTAACCATAAACTATGCAGCAAATGCTTGGTTTGTAGAAAATCATGTTCTATAACATATGCTTCTCATTACGGGGTAAATTTGCAAAAGAGTAAGGCTCATTTCTCCCGCAGGTGCAAAGTGAATGCATGCATTTCCTGCTCCTGCTTCGCACCTGCAGCTCACACGCGGAGCTGCAAGGCTGGCCATCCACCCCTCTGCTGGGAGCAGGGACCCCCACTGCTCCATCAGGTGCTCGGAGCCCATCCCTGACCTTAGCTGTCCCCAGGGACAGAGTAACGCTTTTTTCGGTTGAAATCTGAGCGAACCGGGATTGGAATTAAAGAAGAATGAAGTATTCAATGTACAGAAGTCTTTTTTTTCTTACATGCATTACAAACCCACTGCACTAAGCGTAAGAGCAGAGTTGCCATGCCGTATTAACTAGACAGGTATTAGCAACAGCCCATGTCACTGCTGTAAAGGAAATCAATACACAACATAAACGCAAAATCAAAAGGTTCTTCCCCGGATGGCACCTCCTTCCCAGCACTGAGCAAACCAGCACTGCTCCTGCTGTCACCTGGACAGCCCAGCACGCTGCTTCTCATCACCCACGTCCCAGTGGCCTCAGGACGGCGGTGGGACAGCAGTGTGCCCTGTGAGCATCGTCACGGCTGTGGCTGAGGGCTCAGGGGGCACTGACTGCAGCTGAGCTCTGCTGGGCTGACACGGAACCTCAAATAGTGACTTACCATGGGGGTGTGCCCCTCTCCGGTAACTGCTCCATACGTTTAATTACTCTCACTTCTACAGAATTGCATTTTCCTTCCAGGATGAGAGCATCTAACCTCCGCTTCCAAGGGTAACTTAAATGAAGATTATATTTTTAGGATGTGGGAGCGTTTGCTGGGAGCACAGAACATATCGGGAGAAGTTGCCTCGTTAGATTAATTAACTCGTGCAGACGAAGGCTTGCATGCCAGCTCTAGAAGGAGCACAGAGCCCTCTCCGCCAGCACTTTTGGGGAGGGGGTCCTGCAGTAATACCCAGACCTGCACTGGGGAGAAGCGTGTGGCTTTGCATCCAGCCCAGGCTGCCCCATAGGAACAGCTGGTGGCTGCAGCTGGGGTGTCCCTGCAGCCCACTGGGCTGTCCTTGCTGCTGGCTGGTGCCCTTGCTGTTAACTGGGCTGTCCCTGCTGCTGGCTGGATTGTCCTTGCTGCCCATTATAGTGTTCCTTGCACCCACCGAGGTGTCAGTTACCCACCAGAGTGCCCCTGCTGCATGCTGAGGTGTCCCTTGCCCAAAGAGCCAGGGCAGTTGGATCCAACCACCCCACTTTACCTCCCTCCCTTATCATCTGCCAGAGAACAAAGGGGCCGGGGCCATTGCATGCCCCTGTCCTGCTTCCCACAGCTCGCAGCCCACTCCCTTCCCGTCACACTAATATAATTCAATGTCAAGGGGGCTTATGTAATATTTAGGCATGTATTACACTAAATTAATCTTAACATGAAAAATCTTTTGATTACATAGTATGCTTTTGTCATTGATTGATTAATTCATTTATTCATATAGTAATGCTATGTCCAACTCCTATTTATATTCAGTTGTAAGAGAAAGTTCCTATTCATGTCAGAGGAGATGAATTAAAATGGATATCGCTGCTGTTTTCCACCCTACTTTTGTAAGGCTCTTTCTCAGTCCCCACTTCCTCCACCTTTTCCCAAGTGAGCTGCCTGCCACCGGCCCCCGTGGTGCCCCCCCCTCCATGGCATCCCTGTCACAGAGGCTGAAGGGCACCTGGTGGCTGCCAGCCCCGGGACGGCCTCATTGCCACTGCCAGCATGGCAGTACTCCTCCCTGGAAGCGATGCTCAGAGCTGAGCAAGGCTTGGTTGCCATGGCGTGGAGCTGCCCAGACATGGGAGAGATTTTTCTTAATTCAAAAATAATGCTTAATTAGTGGTAATTCTCCTCATGTTCTCGACCGCAGCACGAAAGCAGAGCTGCCGAGGGCCCCACACGGAGGGCATGCTGGGGATGTGCACACCACCTCCCTCCCACCCTGAGCCCTCCCAGCATCCCCCCATGGCCCCCAGCCCCAGGGGCCACCCCTTGCTGTGGGACACAGTGCGATGCAGCTCCGCCAGCACCGCCGTGCCCGCACGCTCACTGACAACAAAGTGAGCTAAAATTACCACCAATCTGTTGTTTCAATTCCAAGCACAATAATGAAGCCATTGGAAAAGTGGCGTGTACACATGAAATATACCTTCTGCTATTTATATGTGTTTTTCTAAATTAAAGGGAATGTAAAACCGGTGAGAAATCAACTTGGAAACGTTCCCCTTTGGGGCAGAACTAAATACGCTGAGCCAAGCAATGCCGGCAAGGAGGGGAGTGCCCACGCGTGGCTGCTCCATGTCCATGCAGGGGCTGGGAGGCCCTGGGAGCTGGGCAGGCAGAGGTGGCACTGGCTGCACCCCCAGTATGGGAGACCCCAGGGAGAGCCCAGGAAAATGAGCAGCGGGATGCAAGGGGGGCTGGGAACTGCGGTGGGGGAAGATGTTATGAAACTCACAACACCTCAGTAAGGACCTGAGGTGGTACCGGAGGTGACCTCAGCATCTCTGGCACTGTCCAGCCAGGGCTGGGGCATGTCAGCCGTCATCTGGGAGACTCCTGGATGCAGGGGACATGGGATGTGGGGGACACCAGGCAGGCTGGTGGTGCATGGGACATGGGGGACACTTGGGGTGTGGGGAATATAAGGGATGCTGGGGACACTGGGAATATATGGGATGCTGGGAATAAAGGGGATGCTGGCGACTCTGGGGACACCCGGCATGCTGGGGTGTCTGAGAAGCTGTGGTACTCCATGTGCCAACCTCCTGACCTCATGAGCTTTGGGTATGGGGTGAGATGAGCCAGGGGGAGCTCACTGCCAGGCAGGGCTGTTGCAGCTCACAGCTGATTTGCACACAGGAAATCACAGCTGCCGGTGACGGCCCAGCTCCTCATTTCACTGTTAGCCCACGGAGCACGGAGATGTGTTTAGAACCGCTGTGATTTTCTCTGCTTGAAAACCAGTGCTGCCGTCCCCACGTACACAGCGTTGGTGCGGTTCATCAATATTTCACACAGGCAGGTGTAGGCAATCTTCATTTTCATGCAAATCTGGCTGCAGCCAGACAGGTGCGCTCTGATCTCTATTCATCATCCAGAAATCCAATAACGGGGCTCTGTGCTTACATTGGGTCGGGGCTGACCCAGTGTGCACTTAAGCATGGATTTCAGATACGGGCGGCAGGGAAATAGCTTATTTCCCCCCCGGCCTTATAAAATTAAACGCAAACCCCCCGGTGTTAATGCAACGTGAACGTTACAAGATCAAGCATTTAAAAGTCAGGGAATTCCATAACTGGTGGTGATCCCGCGGTGCCGAGCCGATACGTCGCCCCTCCTCTGCCATTTGTGGCACGTTTGACTGATAGAGAGCAGCAGTGCAATATCAGCCCACGCCAGAAGAAGGAAAGCCTGCAGAAAGCAGCGCAGGAGAGCAGCAGCCTGCCCTTCCCCAGGGCACGCAGACTGACAGCGCTTTGCAAGAGGTGAGGTGGAGTTTTACAGAGCAGAGGGGGTGAAAGCCCCGGGCTGTTTCCTTGCCAGCACCGCCGCAGTGCGTGGCACCACTGGGGCTGCGTGCCCAGGAGTGGACCTGCTGAATGGCACTGCCATTGTCAGCCCCAATCTGTTCAGGCTCAGAGAAAGGCATCTGTCCTCATCGGGGCCGTAGCGGAGCGTGCCAATCCTGCAGCATGGTAATGATGCCACTATCGCTGCCGCTTCAAAGCACGGCTCTTTGTTTTCATTTGGTTGGAGTGGGAAGAGTGCGTGTTTCCTTTATTATCTTGGAAACACATAAAAAAGATGAACTTAATGTCTCTGAAAGAAGAGGAGCAAAAGGCCGCGTGCTCTGGGCACGGGCCAGGCGTGAAGCTGGACGTTCCCAAGTCCCTTCCAATAACCAGAATGAACTACTCGTGTCTCCTGCAACTTGCCAGCTCCTCTGCAGCAAGAAAAGGGATGGGAAGATCCCTATAACTATACATGCAGCTATATATAACTACCTTGGATCAGTGTAGCTCACCAAAACTGCCCATTGCCAGACGCCTTGCATCTCCATGGAGACAGTTGCCTTGGCCAGAGACAGAGGTCTGCTGACAGCACAGCGTTGTGAGAGCTCCTGGGGATGGGGACCCCGTGTTTAAACCCCAGTGCAAAGAGGTCAGGGTCTGCTATGCTATTCCTGCCCGGCTGCCGTGGCTGCTGCACTTCCACTCCCAAATAATCATTTTTCATATGAAGTAGCAGAAAACAGCTTTACATTTTTGTTATCCCTTCGAGCACAAAATAAAAAATGCCTGCGCTGCCACTACCTGATTCAATCAAGTGGAGTACATTGGATACCCACAGGCTACGAGCACTGGAAAAAGCTGACTTGTATTTTAATTAATAATGCGATACAGTGTCTCAACAACTGGGCCTTTGGCAATGTGCTGTGCTTTGTTCATTATTTGCTGTAAACAATTTCCAAGCAATGCGCAGACAACCCTGTGTTTTAATTCCTGCTAATTCATAACATTATCAAAACGCAGGATTTCTCTTGTGCAATAAAGCAAATGATTAAACCTCTTTTTAGTGCATGAAAGATCACGGGCTGCGAGACGGAGCCCACACCCTGAGCTAGAAGGGGACAAAGGCTTTGGCAGCCTCACTTGCATTTGCTGGGGTGTCCAAAGGTCTGCAGCGTGGGCAGCAATCCATCCAGTGGTCGGGGACAGGAACAGCTGCACAGGGAGTAGGGGTCACTGTCCCTGGGGCTGTCCCAGAGCCGAGGGGATGTGGCACTGAGGGATGTGGGCAGTGGGCATGGTGGGATGGGTGGGACTGGGTGTGGGGGTCTCATAGGTCTTCTCCAACCTCAGTGATTCTGCAGTTTTATTCTGTGATTCTATAACCAGTGATTGCTTTAGAGAGAGAAATCAGCAGGACCACGGACAATAGTAAATACTTGGCTGTGATGCTTAGAGCCCTGCTGAGAGCTGGTCTCCTTCCCAGCTGTGAGCATGGAGCAAGACATGGGCCCCACGGGGAGCTCCTCAGCCACAGTGGCATTTTCTTGCAGAGAATAACCCATATCTGGCTGCAGGCTGCACACCTCCTGGTCTGCTCTCCCTGCTGTTTGGCAGCCTGGGAAGACCCTTCCAGCTTATGCCATTCTGCACATTCTCACAAGCACCTCCTGTGCACAGCAGAGCCCTGCTCCCAATGAATGTCTATTCCTGGCATCATCTGCTCAGTGAGGATGTGCTCAGCTCCTCCTGAGCCCTGCACATGTCCCAGCCCCTGGCAGGGGACGTGGTGCACACACACCTCATGCAGCCCACCCCGATGTGGGGCACATCCAGCCCAACATGTACAGAATCACCTCTTCCCAGCATCCCTTAATGATTTGGCAGTGGGCTTGCTATTAGATGCTACAAAGTAAGAGGCGATTGGTCAGAGCACAAAGTAAAATGTCATCCAAATGTCACAGCAATTTCCAAAGTGTCCACAAAATGGCAGATACTCCCGTTCAGTGGCACGTTGACTTCTTGGAACAGTAGTTCCTTACTCCTATCCACTGTCCCCACTGTCATTGCTCTGCACAAGCACGGGGTGCTGAGGGATGCAGGTGGAAGCAGACGACTTATTCCGTTAGATGAGAGCTGGGCTGAAGCACAGTGCACTGTGCTGTGCCCTCAGGTGTCCACTTTCTGTGGGCATCTAAGGTTGCCTGGGCTGCTAAGAGGAATAGGTGGGGAGAGGACAAGTTGCCTCCAGATTATTCAGTTCCCAGGGCCTGCCAAGGTCTGTGATGAAGCACTGGGGTCACCACACCCTTCCTCAGAACCAGACAATCATAGAATCATAGAGTTAGAAAGGTTGGAGGAGGCCTTTAGGATTCCCAAGTCGAACCCCACCCACCCCTCCATGCCCACTGCTCACATCCCTCAGTGTCAAATCCCCACAGCTCTGGGACACCCCAGGGACGGTGACCCCCACTCCCTGGGCAGCTGTGCTGGTGCCCAGATGCACTTTGGAAAAGGACCAAACTTATTTTGGCATTCTGGCTGCTGCAGGACTGGCTTCCAACAAAGAGGATTAGGCCAACCCTCTAACCACCGGAGTTCCTGACCCAGGGATAGCTCTTCTTGCTCCTGGTGCTGTTCATAAGGCATGTAGGAAAATGGACCAGAAATAAGAATAAAAAAATCTTGCACAGTCATTACCGATCCATTGGTACATGGTGATGGAGACAGATCCCCCCCTTCCCAAACTTCTTTGATGCTCTGCTATCCAAGGCCTGGAGGGCAGACACAGCATCTGCAAGAGCAGGAAACCCAGCACGGAGGGACTGCCATGAATGTTTTGCTCCATTTGTTGAGCCCCGTGCTCAGCTGGCTTCCACCACAGCATCAACACGTGAGGGGAAGCCCTGACGCTGCCCAAGTCACAGCAAGACCCCTCAGCTGCTGAGACTGCGTGTCGAGACGAAGTCGTTTCACCTGCAGTCACACACTTAGTGACATTCACTCATCAGATCCATCCACACCTCTATGTGCGCTTAGCTCTTGTAACTTCAGGTTCAGTTTCAGCTACACTTTCTATTTTGACTGCTCAGCGTGCTGAGGACTCCAGATATTGCCTTGAGAGATCTGCTGGACAATACAGTATATGCGGTAACATCATTGCTGCTTTGATGAGCTGCAGTGTGCTGAAAGCCCCCACATCCACCAGAAGAGAAACCAGCACACCACAGAATGCACAGCCCTGCATGGCAGCACTGCAATTACACGGCTCTGAGCTGTTATGTGCTCACTGATTAGCAAAGAAGCTCAACACCATCAGGAGGTATCGCTGCTGATTTATTGAGTTGTTCTCGGCTGCATCCTGAAGCTCTGACTGCCCTTACTTGGTCAGGACTCCTCATTTACCTGAAAGAAGCTGAAGAATTTTGCCCTGTAGGATTCCAGGTGATAGTGTGTAATCTCAGGACCTTTACGAGTGCTACTTATAATCCCAAAGCACATTGCTTCATTCTCATTGAGTTTTAAAGAACTGTTCTTCCTTCAAGGATAAAAGCAAGGGCAACCAATGGCTTTGGCATGTGGGTCAGGTCACCCCGGAGTGTAACAGGCAGGATTGCCCGGGTCTGCTGGTAGAAGTTATGGGAGATGAAGGAAACAAGTTTCTTGGAAGCCGGTATTGTGCACTACAGTAAATTATGTATGAAATAAGGTCATGTGTGTGTTATCTCTGTGCCATACGTCAGGAATGAGATGGATCGAAGCTGACGAGCACTTCTCTGTGTGTCTTTTGTTGATATCACACACTTAATTTGGGCATGAGAAGATTCTTAGCGCCGAGTGTGCTGTTGACAGAAAGGTACCAGGCCATGGGAGAGAGAGCAAGGGAAGTGATCTTCATTATTATTATTTATTCCATCTCTTCCCTTTTCCCCATTCAGCATTTCATTTGGAAATTCACTGGGAAAAAGAACGGGAGGAAATGTGTTCTGCTTTCCCATCTGAATATCCTTAAGTCACATATGTTACAATATATTTGCATTTTTAAATAAATACCCCTCTCAAAAGAAAACAAATTAGAAATGATTATTTATGTCTTTCGGAGCTGTGTTGCCCCGCGGTGCTGTCAAAAGGTCAACCATTGCCTCTAACTTTGCTGTGCATACCATGACCTGGAAGTACCATCGATAATGACCCTATGGCTGCGAGTCTTGAAGACTTAATCATCTGACACACAAGGAGCCCCGAGGCGCTCGTACTTGGCATTTGCCTTATTGAAACATACACAGACAATATGCATTTTAAACAATTCAAAACCTAAAATAGTCGTCGGGCCACAGGTCCCTCTCGGAGGCAGCTCCTCGCTCGTTCAGCTCTCTCGCTTTGATGAGCAAGTCAGCGAACGAAACAACCCGATGCATCTGGAGCTAGAAACTAGCTGCATTTATTATTGGCATTTGCTCCATATTGCAAGGGAAAGTTATCATCCGCGTCATCTGGAACTTAATTACTATCTGCCACCAGCCAAATATGATCTTAAGCCTCTATGAGAGAGCACTGATAAAACACCACAACAAAAAGGAGGGGGAGAGGGAGGAAAGAGTGCTGCCCTGGAGAAGGAGCCCAGCCAGGCCCACGCTCCCGCATGCAGCCTGAGCAAGGCTGCATAGCTCCACGGGCTCAAGGAGGTCCCGAAGCACAGTTACTGTGGGCTGCTGTGGGGTGGAGCACCCCAGAGCTGCAGGGTCAGGGGTGGAAAGTCCCTTGGGCATGAAAGATGAAGTGAATGCCACCATCAGCGTGGCGAAGCAGACGCAGGGTGACCATGCCCACGAGGAGCACTGCAGAGCGGGGCGGCCCAGGATGAGCACTGCGAGCTCCTTCTGTGCTGCTGCTTCCCTGCTCCACCTGCCCCTGGAAAACATGTCAGAGCGATGTCTCTTTCCAGTTCTCACACTGCTGGGAGTCAGGAACACCAGCCCCTGCACTTGCCATGTCTTCTGTTTTAATAAAGCGCACATTAGTTGCGTTCAGCAGCTCCAGCCCCTGGCTATCCGCCGCGCTGTGTATTAGTTCTAAATACACATGGCTTGCAATAACGCTGGGGCAGGGAGCTGTGCCTCAAGTTAAGAAATGGTTAGGATTGCTTTACATTCGCAGTCTCATTGAAAACATTTATTCAATCAAAGGGAAAAATAAATGCGGTCCCCCCGCTCTGTCAAGTATAAACTGTTATTGATCCCCTAAATGAAATTTGTCCATGCTGATCGATCAAACACATTATCTTTTTTTCCCCAGTCTATTACCAGCAATTGGAAACTCTCAAGCATCAATAGCAGCTTGACCACACAGACTGCAAACTTAGCCTATTGGATCCCAAAATGTGACTTGCTGCAGTCCCCCTGCTCTCTGCAAACAGCTGCACCCCTGCGTGATGACTGTATTTTTCCTGAGCTGAAGGTTAGAAAAAATTAAATGTAATAAGGCGCTGAAGATCATTTTTGTGTTGCGTTAAATTCCAGCTGCGTGGTAATGGCTGGGTGTGGGAGGTGGGGTGATGTGGCCAGCTTTGGCTGCCGTGCTGTGGGGCTCCCACTCCAACAGAGAGCAAAGTGCTGGGGCAAACCTAAAGAACATGCACATGCAGACAGACAGCACTTCAACGGGTTGGAATGCCAATGGTCCTCTGTGTGATGCTCCTGTTCCTTACACCCTAGAGAAAAACTAGGAAGGAGGGGAAGCTCATACACCCAACACTGCCCCAAGTAATGGTGCCCCATTCCTGGAGGTGCACCAGGCAGTGGATGGGCCCTGGGCAGCCCGAGCTGGGGGGCAGCCAGCACACGGCAGTGGTGGGGCTGGGGGCTGTGAGCTCCCTTCCAAACCAATCATTATATGGTTCTGATTATTAAGGACCCTTCCAACCCAACCAGTCCAAGTCTCTGTGATCTTTAAGGCCTCTTCCAATCCAACCAGTCCATGTCTCTGTGATCTTTAAGGCCTCTTCCAACACAACCTTTCTGTGATTCTTTATGGCTGATGGGCCCTTCTGCTTAAAGGGAGGCTACAGAGGGGGTAGAGGCTCTGTCTTCACAAGAAGACAAAGAGCTATGGTTACAAGCTGCACTGAGAGAGGTTTCCTCTTGTTACAGTTAAGGGACATGGTGAGTTCCCATCCCTGGAAGTGGTCAGGACATGGCAGGGTTGAGTACTGCTTAATCCTACTGAGGCTACCTTTTCCCCCATGAGGTTGGAACCAGTGATCTTCCGAGGTCGCTTCCAGCAGCACTGCTTTGTGGTTTTCAATGAGTTATGGCAAGGAACCATTGTGCCATACGAGCCTGGTTTGTTCCAAGGTTCCACGACTGCAGCCCCAGCAGCAGCCAATATTTCTGCAGGGAAGCCCTCAGTGTGCTGGCGTTTCATGGGCTCTCCATGGCAGTGCACGTGTACATGTGTATGTACGTGTACAGCTGTGTGTACATGTATGTGTACTAACATGGGAACACACACACAAGTGCACAGGGTGGAGCGGGGCCATTCCATCCCTGCTGGATGCAGCCTGTCACACCTTTCTGCATCAATTGCCTTCAGAGACATTCTTGAGGGTGTCTGAAGGGAACTCCCAACTGCTCAGAGGAGCACCAATCTTCAAAAAGAACTTAATTTCAGGAACACAGTGAAAAAAAGGTAACGCTTGTCCCTTAATAGTCACCATGAGGGGCTCACTCTCTGCTGCTGTCAATAACTCGTATGTTTGTCTTCTGTCTTGCTGATAGGTAATAATTTTCCAAGCAAGCTTAGGGAGCAGTGACTCTTTATTAAAACTAATAAGGGAGGGAGTCACGGGTTTTTAAAAATCACTCAGGAAATTATTACTGACAACTCTTTCTTGACTCACCATGCTGCAGGAAAGCAAAGAGAAGTTAAAGCTGCTCGCAAGAGGCATGCTTGGGGTACGGCTGCCACATTCACTCAGGACATGCAAACTTGGCAGTGCAATTCCTTGCAACTGTGGCAGACAAATACACTGTGAATAAACCAGTCCCCAGACTTCATCTGGAGCAACAGAGGCTTCAAATGAAAGTTGTTGCAAGTGTCTAATTTCAGTTTAATATGGCAGAAAATGCACATTAAGGAAATAATCGACTGAAATACTTTGGGTACTTTTAGTGTCTGCTTAGATACTAAAAATACTGGGAAGTACTGGACCAGCACTGACGGTACAAGGACGTGGAGCACTGTGCACACCGCACCTTGCCTGACCCGTTCCTGCGTGTGTTACTTGGTGCATCCCATCGCCTCTCCTCATCCCTTTCTGAGCTCTAACTCCCCCGGTGCCAAGTTCAGCGCTGGGCACATTTCAGGGCAGTATTCAGCCCAAAGTTTGGTGCTGTTTCAGAGCTCAGCAGCAGCTGCATGTCTGAAGCCCTGTCTATTGCAAGTGCACGAGCCGGGCTAATGAAGGCGGTGACCTCTGCCTGAGCTTCCGCTGGGATGTGCTCTCAATGAAGTTACTTTTATCAATCACACTTTTAACCTAATAAAAGAGATGACCGGGGAAATGACATAGAGACCAGTTTCTTGCCAATATTGCTGCATTTCATGCTATTACAACAATCTTCAGTGGAAAAAAAAAAAAAAAAAAGAGCACAGTCATCTGTGGCAGCATCCATCCCTGCCAGGAATGTCCCTCCAGAGGGAGCGGTCCCTTCCCGGGAGTGTGTCTCAGCCATCCTTGGTTGGCCCCATGGTGGATGTTCCTCCTGAGCTATTTTACAGCCAGACTGCCATGTAGATAGCGGTATGATTTCCACTTCAGCCACAGCACCTGGCTCACAGAGGGAGGGACAGTCCCTGCTGCCCGGTGCCATCCCAGCCCATCCCAGTGCCCTGTGCCCACCCCTGCACAGCAGAGTGCAGAGCTTTTGCTGCAGACAGAAGCTGGCCGCCTCGGTGGGAGCTACCGACAGCTGCCAAACACCAGGAGTTCAGAGCTTGATGGTGGCAGCATCCTCACTGCCATTCATTGCTGTGCTGGGTTCAGCTCTCTTGTGCTCGGAGGTATCTGCAGGCTGGGCAGGAGTGCCAGCTGGCACAAAAGGTGCTTGTTCTGCACAAACCCAAGGGCCCCTGCCCTGAACAGGGACTTCAAACAAAAGTTAACTTTCCACATCCCTCATTTTCTTCCAGGTAAAAGAAAGGAATTTGACTGCATCCTGTGCCATTTCTCTCATAACCACTTAGATTCTTTCCAATAAATTGCTAAAAGATGTGGACCTCCTTCCCCCAGACCTTCCTTTGTCCTTCCCCTGAACTTCTGTCCAAGTGACCGCTACTTCCCATGCCGGTGACAAGTCCCTTCCCACCCAGCACTGCTCCCCTCAGGCCTGGCAGTGACAGCAGCCCCAGGCTCGGGTTTCACTGGGAAAATGCCTTCACTTTTTTCCTTCAAACCAAGCAGGGAGAACTCTGCAGTGTATGCAGCGCATGGCAATCAAACAGCGACCAGAGCAGCTGCTCCTGCATGCTCTGCTCTGCTCTTGCATGCTCTGCTCTGCTCCTGCACTGCTCTGCTCAGCTGAGCCCTTCCTCCCCCCACCTAGAGCAGCAGAGCCCAGGAGCTCAGCCGGATGGCACCCGCAGGAGACAGGGTGCTGCCAACTCCCAGCATCTCCGGGCTCCATAAGTGATCATTAAAGAAGTGCTGTAATTACAGAGAGTTAGCTTTGAGAAAAAACCCAGCAAAGTCGGCCAGGTTCCATATATGATATTTACCGGTAGATAATTCAATTATTGTAAAAAATTATTTTAAGCATTAAGATGCACAAAGTTCAGTTTTCCCCCGTTTCTGCTGCTATCATACAAGCTATTGATAAGATGTCTAAATTTATTGCAGAATAATTCTGCAGGAAAAGAGATAAAAGGTTCCTGAATAAAATATGAGGCGAGAGCTGTAAATTGTAGCAATGCATATCATTTCATTCAAATGTAGGAAGCAATTACCATCTGCTATACTCATCAGTTCCCTCCTTTATGACTTAATTATATGTTTAATGCTATCAGATCAAGGAAAGGGCACAATAGATGAATGAGTGAAAGAAATAGAAAAGATTCGGCAACAAGACAAAAGGCAGATGAAAAGTAACCGAAGAACAGAATTGATTTCATTTGTTGGGAGAGAAGTTAATTTAAATAGTATATTCTATCATCTCCCGTGCCGCGCCGAGATAATATAAATCATGTGTTTGTGAATTTGCTTCATACAATTTTAACAAAAGCATTCAAGTTTCTGAAAACCTGGGGTCTGCAGGTTTTGATTTATTTATGAAACGAGTAACATTTACAAAGAAAGAGCAGTGACTGACAACCCAAGCGTTTATATGATTATTAACAGTACTTTGCTGTACAAGTATCAGGTGGTGGCACAGGAGCTGATGGCCCTCACTGGGTCACACAGCCAGGGCACACAGTCAGGGGTGGTAACTCTGTATCTGCAGCTGCATCCTGCACCCGCAGCCCTGTACTGGCACGCTGTGCCCTGCCCCTGCACCCTGCTTTCCTCACACCTACAGAGCTGCCTTTTTGGTGCTATCCCTCCTGTCCTGCTGGTTCTTTTCCTCTCCAAGTCCTCATGCTGTGCTGCAGATGCATTTTCCCCAGGTGAAACAGAGCACACCTCTTCCCACCAGCAGCAACACAAGCCACATGTTGCAGGAACCTCAAGCACCAAATATTTAGCACCAAATATTGCCTTATATATCATCCAACCTTTGAAGCTCCTGATGCTTTAAGGCATTTGCCAGTGAAGTTTGGCAACACACCTGCCTGCTGCGTGTTGGTTTGTGCTCAGCAGACGGCACATGTGTGTACAGCTGCTCACAGTGCCCAGTGAGTGGGGCAGTGACACTGGGGCTGTCCAACCCACCCTGGGGGTGCTGGGGGGGTGCTGGTGAGAGCAGCAGGTGTGGGACTCCACTGACACAGCCCAGACACTGCTCCTACACCTGGGAACGCCAAAACCATCTTTTCCTGACATTTAGAAAGGATAAATGCTCTGTTTAAACTAATCCACTTGATCTAGCCCTAGTCTGTAGGAGAGTGCTTTGACAAAACACTGTGGCATCCACCAAAAGCCCAGCAGAGCCTGGCCTGGCCTGGGGAACCTCACCCCAACCTCCCCTGCAGCACAGCTCAGCACAACACCTGCTCTCTCCTGCAGCAGATGCAAAAAGACCTTGAGTAACAAGGGTGTAGTAGAGATGCTAAGTCACGGCTTGAAACAGTGATTGAGCACCTGGTGGGAAGGCAGAGCCAACCCAGGGGAGCTCAGTGCATCCTGAGTGACTGCGAGGAGTGGAGCCAGGATCCACCCCCTTCCAGACCTCATTTAAGGGTTGGCAGTGGAGAAAAGGTGTCTTTCTGGAGATCTCTGTGTATCTGAGGCCTTTCAAAGGTAAGCAGCTTCTTTCCTACATTTCTGTGCCCACAGCTGTGGGCAAATCCTCACTTGCTGCAGCCTGGGACCTTGATGTTCTGTTGTCATTCCTGTGCTTTCCATCATGTTACATGACAGTGTAGTGTGGAGCAAAGCTGGCCTCCCGGAGCCCCCAAAGAGAGCCACCACCTCAACGCTGCTCAGCACGGTATGCTTCCTGAGGACAGAAAGCCAAACCAGTTCTCTGCTGCTAGCTAGAGAAAAGTGAACAAAGGCAAACAAACTGAGTTTGAATCATGGAAGATAGAGCCATAGAAAGGTTAGAGAACGCTTCTGTGGGCAATCTCAGCCCACCCCTCCGTGCCCACATCCCTCAGTGCCATATCCCCACTGCTCTGGGGCACCCCCAGGGATGGTGCCCCCCACTCCCTGTGCAGCCGTGCCAGCGTCTGATCACTCTTTGCAGGAGGATTTGTTCCTCATACCCAACCTGACCCTCCCTGGCACAACGTGAGGCCAACATCTCTTGTCCTACCAAACTTATTTGCTGCAGGACTGGCTTCCAATAAAGACAATTAGGCCAACCATGCAATCACCAGGGTTTCTGACCAAGGGACAGCTCTTCTTGCTGCTGCTCCCCACTAACAAGCTTTCCATGGCAGCAGCACATGCAGACTGTAGTTGGCGACCTGGGGTAGGGCTCCAGTGTTGGCTGCCTTTGTACAAAACACACTGATGGGAAGGACCAAAGATGCCCTCCCACAAAGGCACAGAGGACAGCCAGGTTGGATCTGCCCTCACGCTGCTGCTGAGGGGATGCCTGCACAGGAGGGCCCTGCAGAACGCCCTGTGGATATGTGTGTGCTGGGGGGGTCTATGGAGAAGAAATGTGGTTTGATACCAAATCCCTTAATTTATTTGCACCAAATGTCAGTGCGGTGTCATATAAAAATCTTTAATGATTTTAAAACAAATGGTCCTTGAGGCAGGAAAATAGTTATAGTGCCGTTTCTAAAATTAATTTAATGCCTTTGGAATGGAAATAAAAATGAGTGCCTGCTCAGCTGCATGTGCAACTTAACAGCAGCTGACTGTACCCGAGGACCCTCTGTCAGCTCGGGGTTTCTTGGTTGCACGGCCCATGTCTGCGGGGCTGTGCTGCAGGCAGTGCTCCCATTGCCTTGCTGCAACAAGCACCTGCACTAATTAGTACCTGTGATCCGCTTTACGCAGAAGCAGAACCTATTTTTATGACATTTCCGAATGACTCATAACACTGCATCTTCTCACCATATGTGCAGGAGCCCAGGCCAGCACTGTGCCGGTGTTCCAGGCCTGGAGTCCTCCCCCTGCAGGCTGCAGGGATGGCAGTGCATGGTGCTGCCTGCCCTGCTCACCTGCTGTGCCCTGGCACCACCTCTGGTCCCGCAGTCCCAAACGCTTGGGTTGGATCGCTCCAAGCCCATCCACAAACCAAGCACTTCTTAAAGACCATAGGATGGTGCTGATGTAAGTCCTCCAGTTTCAGATGTCAGGTGCACCTCCTGCAGCCAGGAGATGCTGCGGGCCTCCTAACACCCACAGAGGCGGAGTGTGGAGCCACTGCCATGCATGATCCACTCCATGCCAACATCCTGCACCCAGCCTGCACCCAGCCTCCCAGGCCCAGCTAGGAACCAGGATCTTCCTCGATCCCATTTCTGAAATGAATCA